>BSAI01000104.1:19677204-19888079 GCA_036245035.1 Adrianichthys oophorus | reverse complement strand
GTTCACTGAAGTTACCAAAATTATTTATACTCTAAGTAAGGCAGTGGTGCCCCACTGAGAAACTGTTTACCTCAAAAAAGTGTCAACAAATATGAGCATGAAAGCTGGTTTTGATTCTTGCAACATTTTATCGTTACAATAATCTAAAGAGACACTTCATCATTGTCCGGTGACAGCTGGGATCAGCTCCAATATTACTTCACCAGGAAAAGCCCAGTGAAAAACATATTTAATGATAAACATTTTGATGGATTGTCTTTTTGATTCCTCTAACATATTTAACAGTTGTACAATTTCCGTACAACTGAGCTGCTGCCCATCTTTTCCATAACAGATTTTAAGTCTCAACAGCTTCTATTAAGTTTAAAAGAAAAAAAAGGTTATATAAAAAAGACTGCATAAAAGAAGACCAAACAAAGCCCCTGGAAAAACAGCATTCTAACAAATTGCATACAATATGAACAATGAAAGTCCAGAATCAAATTGCTCTTCATTAAATGATTTGACCCTAAAATATTAGATTTCTGTGTTTCTATTGCATTTCGCATCTTTTCTATCTTTATTGAGATGACGAGAGATCGGATCGATTGTGTGTCAGATTAAGTTGAGGAACACCAGACTGCCAGGCTCTCCTTGCGTTGACATGTGGCTCTGTTGGTGTAGACTAACTTCCACATGAGCTTAGATTCACCGAAATGGAATTAACATCTATGTGCAGACATGTATGTCTTCATATTCAGTTTACTGTGACTGTGGAGTGTGTGGTCGCTCGTGTGTCGCACTGTGGAGAACTGCCTTCCTTTGGGAAAGCTGTTGCAAACAGCATGCATTTGAATGATTCAATTTTATGAGGACAACTTTAAAGGTTGGGGTAAGGTTAGGTTCAGGATATGATTGAGGTATCGAGTGTCCTGGCAACAACATCTGTGTGTGGTTGTGTGAGTGTGTGGCTGCTGTAGCATACTGCGTTTGTCTCTGCTGAGCTGTTAGTGTAATCTGAACAGCTCTACTGAGAGGCTTCTATCCTGAAGCAGAGCAGAAGGACGGTGATCAGTGATCACTGAGAACAGACAGATAAAGGGACAATCTGCTCTGAAAACATAACTCACCCTGCAGAGGTTACACAAGCGGGATTGGATGCTTTTGGCTCGGTCATCAGGTTCCCTCTTGGGAAAAGCTGTTTGTGCTCAAAGATGATGGCGGTAGGCTGGGTGAACATAGACAACTGGGGTAGGTTAGCACAACAAATACAGCTTTAAAAAAAGGAGAAAAAAAGACAGACTTGTTCGGCGAATCAATCTTTCTACAAGTTTACAATTATTTCATGAAAATCTGTGACTTTTTGGGGGTTTAAAAGGCTCGTATTGATCCATTAAAGTCCCACTCCAACTATATTTTTTATAGTATCCAGAGTTTTTTTGTATTAAAATTATGCCATTTTTAGTCAAAATCATAAGCCTGTGTCCTTTTTAAGACATTTTCTGCAGAATTAGAAATTAGCCTCTGGATTGTGGATAGGATTGTTGCCTTGGAAGTGACATTTCATTGATAGCCAGATAGCAGCTCAGACGAGGCAAATTAAGACGTTAATGGATTTATTTGTCTGCAAGTGGAGGACTTTGAATCAGAACGTAGAAGTGAAACTTTAGCCCGCCCATAGCAGTTGCTGCTTCACAAACCCAAGCTTTTTCAAACAGCGAGTTTTGATCGGCTCGTGATCCAGCACGATTTGAATAAAGAAAAACTCATTTGTAATCTTAAATTCTGTTATATGTGTCCTCCATCACATGAAAAACGAATGTTGAAAACAACAAAAACAAAATTTTCGTTGGAGTGCAAGTGGAGTTTTGGTTCATTCTGCCAAGTTAATAAGCTCAAACCAACCAAGACTAATCTGTAGTATTCCAGTCCACTTGATTAATTCCAATTTTTATTTACATTTTAAAAACCCAATTTCCTTGACATGTTATGGTTGTGTCACCATAGACACCCCTGATCCTACCTAACCTATGGGACTAAGCATGTCATGCTTGTTTGAATACATTGCTTTGTTCTCGTTTAGTCTTTTTCTTGGGTTTCTGTACAAGCTGGCTGTGACTCCACCTGTGTATCCTGTAGAGCAGGGTGCTGCTCATTCCTGGTCCTCGTGATCTACCACCCTGCCTGTTTTGCAGCTCTCCCTGCACTGCTTGCTGCTGATTACCTGAACCAGGTGTGTTCATTAAATCAGAATGTGGAGACATCTGACTGAGCTAATCAGCAGCTGGCGGGGCTTGGAGATCTGGAAAACAGTCAGGGTTGTAGATCTCAAGGACCATGAATGAGCAGCCCTGCTGTAAAGCAGACACAACTTCCTGCACTTTGCTGATTAACCACACTGTATTTAAGGAACTCTCTCCGTATCATCTGTGTTGGCTCGACGTGCATACACTTAAGTTCTCTGTGCTAATTCCTTGAAGTTATCAGTTTTACGTTCATGCCTTTCTCCTTCTACGTGGTGAGTATGACTGTGTATATTCACTTGTTGTTCTTCCCTTCACCTGGGTTCTTATGTGCTTGCCTGATCGTAACAAAGCAGGGTTGGGCCAGTTAACCCTTTAACACTTGAGATTTTGCTAGTGTTCAAATTCTTTTGACTGCTGTAACCATTTATGCTGTGGCTCACCTTTCTGCATGTCCTGTCAGGGGTAAATCAACTTTCAACCATTTGCACTTTTGGTTTGGCAAAGAGTTTTACGGCGGACGCTTTTATCCGGGCTGGGGACTGGCATAGGATGACCCAGATCCAGACTCCTTTTTGGCAACTGTAATTGTGCAATTAATATAGTTCCAGCAGACTCTGAGGTGATTTTTCTTTGCCTCAGAATCACCTGATTCACGTTGATCGCTTAAACAGTCAAAGAGTTGCAGTATGTTAAAGAGCGTGTATTATTTTGGTATCACCGACATCGCCAATGATAAAGGGTTAAGTCCTTTAGATGGGAGAGATGCTGAGAGTTGCTGTAAACCACATGGGGGCCGTATCCAGTATTTCCATGTGCATGTCTCATGTAATGCAGAGATTTAGGTCAGAAAGGACAATTGCCATAAAACTGAAGCCTAATCACATGTAGCAACCCTTGAAGGGAGTAACTGACAAAGACTCAAGTGGACTATTCATGTTGTTTTGAATAAAGCAAAGTGTTACTTGCATAAATACAATCAAAGAACAGTCATTTTCATGCCAACAATCTTCATGCTGAAATGTAAATCCATCCTGAAAGGAGATCATATTGTTTGCTGTTTTTATGTGCATTCGTTACATCTCTCCATCTTGGCCTTTTGCCGATGACTCCTCTCATCTGAAGCCACTCACGGCTTAATGTCCCATCTGGTAACATTTCCACGATTCTCCGCCTTAAATCAATAGCAATAATTTTTCTAAGACCCACATGCACACACGCGCACACACACACACACGCAAGGCCACATGCCTAGGTCCACTTCTTTTTGTTACAGCCGCCATTTAATTTGATTGGCGTTTGTGTGGCTTGGTCTCCTGTGAACAATTGCCTCTGAATGTGCACTTCAGCTTGAAACAAAACAGCATTTTGTGATGCACGCTGCACATCCCTTCCATATTCTCATCCCTCAATTGGAATTATTGATTGCCTTACCTACAAAATTGGTGATTTATGGGTTTTTTTCTGTTTTGGCTATAAATGAATCCGGCGTGCAGATGCACAGAGACGGACACACATATGCATCGGGCTCCATTTTAGCTGGTTCACACTGCAGGTCGGCTGTGTGATGGCCGAAGCAGGGCTGCCTCGAAAGCATGCTGAACTGTGATTGATTCGGGAGGTGAGGTAACGGTGAGCGATGCTTCATTATTAATGTATCCAAATGAGATAATTACTCGGCCCTTCTGCTCCTCCGCTGGGCAGCCAGTTAGTTAAACACGCGTCGGGGATTATGATGTCAGCTAGATTAAATGATTAATTACGCACACACGGCAGAGAGCACACTCCATCTCCCTCTCTCTAAATGCACGCACAAGTACACACAAAACAACCTGGACAAGTGTAGACACCATGTGTGTACACTGTATGTGTGCGTGTCGGTCACTGGCCGGTTGGTTGGGGAGCCTGGCTTTTGACCTTGCGCTCAGAGGTCAGGCAGCAGACGGCCAGCCAGCTGTGCATTTCCATCTCAAAGACCCCGAAGACCCCTCACGCACACACCGCCTCGAAGATCCCTCCTTCCTCTAAGTTGTATCTCATTTTCTCCCGCTGTGGATCCTCGGATAGTTTATGAGTGCGCAGGAGCTGCAGCCATTCATTTATCCCTAACTGGGGGTCTAATGGAGAGGTCTTTGCTGGAAATCTGAGCTCTCACTGAGTAATGAGCCGCCTTTTACTGTCCTGTGTGTAGCTCAGTGTGTACCTTTTCTGTCTGTGTGCACTGTCCAGCCAGCTCTGGACGACCAGGCTGTGACCCTGTAAGTGATGTGTCTCCTCCTCTCGTCGACAGCGGTTCTTTACTGCTAATAACCTCAGATCAGATCTTAGAAAGGCAGGTCCCTCCACTGGGCCTGTTCTGCTTCCAACCCAACAGCCCGCTAATATGCTCCGATCAGGTCGATACACAAGGATCCATGGCCGGTGTGGGTCACACCCTGTTCCCTCATGTAGCAGCCTTGCTCTCTACCTTTTCAATCTGTGACTGGGCAGGGGGGAGGCAGCCACTTCTCCACAGTCTAATGTAGTTAGAGCAGAGGCCAATCAGTCATCCCGGCCAATACTAACCATGTCGCAGGGTCTCTCCTCGCATCTTTTCCACACAGGAGCCACAGAGAGCAGCTCTGTACATTTACTTGCAATTAGATTTGCTTGAGTATCCTGCTGGGAGTGATGGAGACCCTTTAGACCTGGAGATGGCAAGTCCATATGCACATTTATGCAACATGTTCATGTGAAGTGCATTTTTTATTTATGTGTTTTGCTAAGTGTTTCAGAAAATATCAACATTTGCATGGTGTGGTGCTTTGGGGGGTCCGAATTTTAAGCTGTTCTGATCACATTAAGTACCATGAATGTGAAGTGGCTTTAGTGAGTCCTGAGAAGGAGCTACGCCGTGCTCACATGTATGTAAAAAACTGCTGCACATATCTTCATTTAAATTGAACGCGCTTTTGCGCAGATTTTCATTTTGTCAATTAATCTGTTAATAATATCTTTCTTTTTTGGTCGTTATTTTTGGAGCTGCATCATTCACTAAAAGTGGGTTGTGCTTCATTTTAATGCTTTAATTTAGAAAGAAATGCAGAGTCTTAATGTGATCTTGTCTGTCTAGAAAACATATTAAAAAAATATTAAGATTTTTAATGAGCAACTTGAAGCAAATATGTACATTTAAGCCTTATATAAGACAAAAGCGTTTAGACAAGTTCCGTGCTTACCCATTGTATGAAAACGAGTCATGCAGAAAAAGAAGTGTTGTGAATATAATCCAAAATCAAGGCGTAATGTCGGTTTGTTTACTAGTGCTTCCTATTTAAATGGCAGGTACATGAACCTATGCGAGTTTGGAGGTCCGCAAGGTTTGCAGCAAGCACAAGCCATCCATAGCCTGTGTTAGTCATCTGCCTTAGCTACACTGCTCCGCAGCTGCACCACAGCCAGACCGCATGCAGTGTGAGCCCGGGGTTAGTGCTTGTTTTTGTCCAGAAGATGAAGCAAACGTTTGTTTGGAAGAAGCCTGCGCATTGAAAAAGAACATTTGGGCTACGTGACTAGAACTTCTTTTTGGATGTGCATCCAAACCCAGCAACCAATCAGAATCAAGTATGCACCCAGACCATGGTATAAGTTCATTTAAAGTTCAGAAACACAATGTTTTGTCATGACTGTATATCAGCATCTTGTCAGTCAGACCAGTTTTAGGTTCATGATCCACAGCTGTCTTCATTTCAGTTAATTTCCCTCAGCCTTATATAAGTGTATGGTTTTCAGTTACTCCTTGTCAGGTCATCTGTGCTTCAGTCACCTATTTGTTTTTCTGCGGTTTTTGTCATGTTTCAGTTTATTTATTAAATGTTTTAAGTTTCTGTCACAAGCCTGGTCTCCTGCATTTTGAGTCCTCCACCACCATATATTCTTCAGTTTGAAATGTCTTACAAATTCTTAGGGGTTTGAAAATTTAATCCTCCATTTAGAAATTATTATAAACAATATGAATGAGTTACTGGACGGCTGCATTTGACTTGCTGTTATTCTTTAGTTGCGGTGTCACATTCTCCGGGCTCACCAGCATCCTCTGCCATGTGGCATGTGTACTGCGGTGAGGCAGGTGTATTGTGGGCCTAGTGTATTTCTAAAGCGCATTTTTTGCAGATACAAAGACTAAATGAGTCACAAACTGGCATCAGTGTAATCAAACAGATGAGATGAGAAATAAGCAAATTATGTAATTTTAAATAAAGAAAATTATCTTGGCGTGTAATGCCTAATATTTCAATCAACCAATACAACTAAACCATGTATGGAACATATATGTTCACATGAGCACATCTGTAGATATATCCTTACACACCTATACAAACTTACAGAACATATTTAAACACCCCTCTCACTCTCCATAGGGGCTTTCTCACCCAAACTCTGGTCCTTTGGAGCTTGAGGGACCTGAGCAGTATCTTAGCTGTTCTTAGCACTGCGCTTTTCTGGACTGAGCTGTCTGAGGTCCTTCCACAGATCTGCTGTAGCCACTCCTCCAGTTTGGGGGTTACAGCCCCGAGTGCTTCATTTACCACGGGCACCACTGTCACCTTCACCTTCCTTCTTCTTGATGTTACCATCTCTTGGTACTGCCACATCCACCGCAACAGCTAAAGAAAATTAGCCTTATTTCCATCATTTACCCTTTCAATATAACAGAAATCAAAATATATGTGTGCAAAAGTTTGAGTAACCTGCAGTTAGCTACTTGTACTGTTCCCCCCTGGCAAATATCACAGCTTGTAAACTATTTTTGTAGCCAGCCAAGAGTCTCTCAATTCTTGTTTGAGGTATCTTCATCCATTCTTCTTTACAAAAGTCTTCCAGTTCTTTGAGATTTCTGGGATGTCTGTTACACACTGCTCTTTTCAGGTCTATCCATTGATTTATCAATGATTTTGAGGTCAGGTGATTGGGAAGACCACTGAGAAACCTTCAGTTTCTGCCTCTTAATGTAAGACAGCGTGGATTTTGAGGTGTGTTCAGGATCATTATCCATTTGTAGAAGCCATCCTCTCTTCAACTTCAACTTTTCAAACGTTTTTTCAAACGTTGAATTTTGTGGTGAGGATGTAGAAGAGGTTTTCTTCTGATGACTCTTCCATGAAGACCATATTTGTACAAGTATCTCTTGACAGTAGAACAGTGTAGCACAACTCCAGAGTCTGCAGGTCTTTCTGGAGGGATGATGCAGTCAAATGTGGGTTTTGACTGGCTTTTCTCACAATCTTGCGAGCTGCTCTGTCTGAGATTTTTCTTGGTCTTCCAGATCTTGCTTTAACTTCCACTGTTCCTGTTGACTGCCATTTTTAATGACATTCTGGACAGAAGATGTTGGCATCTGAACACACTTTGCTATCTTCTTATAGCCTTCTCTGGCTTTGTGAGCATCAACTATTTTCAAATTTCGTTGCTCTGAACACATGATGCTAATTGTTGGGGCAAGGTCAGGTGTGTGTGTGTGTATATATATATCGATAGATAGATAGATAGATAGATAGATAGATAGATAGATAGATATATATTATATATGTGTGTTTTTGCATTCAAGTTTCTCCCATGAAGCAAAGATGGCAGCTTTATCACATTGTGGATTTCACAAATGCGAGCCATGGCAGGTTTGATCAAAACACCATCACCCTGTTTATTCTCCAACACGAACTCTGGCAGTTTAACAACTTTGATGACCTTAAAAAATCTGATGAAATGGATATGAAGCTGTCTGGAAAAAAAAGCTGGTTTTCTTTTGAGTGTCTTCTCTTTATTTAAGGTATTCATCATGTATTGGGACTGCTACCTTGGCCTCACTGGTGAAAAGCTTTTTTTTTTTTATTCTGACCTTTATCCTGCACTCAATCCTTTTTAATGGAGGCCACATGGACACTGAAATCTATTTACAGACACATAAAATACATTCAGGGCAAGCAAATATTCAGCTTCACTTGCTCTGTGTCCTTGTGGTCTCCTCGGTTCACAGGATATGGCCACATGTGGAAGCAGGTGGAGCTGGATCCTTTCACTTAAAGACCCACTCCAATGAAAATTGTGTTTTTAACATGTTCTTGTAGCATGTTTTTCAGGATTGAGGACATATATAACAGAATTTAAGACTAAAACTGTGTTTCTGAGTATTTATTTTGTCAAGTTGCGATGGATATGTAAACACATGAATCCTCCTTGCAAAACAATGCTGGTCTTTAGTCTGGGTATTATCCAAAAAGTACCCTTTGCTTCTATGATGTTGGTTCCCCTGAAGTTCCAACATAGTCCAGAACCAGATGGCATTTTGTATTCAGACCCCCCATTTTTGAAACAAGCTCACTACAGCCTTCAAAAAGAAGCCTTTGTCATTAAAGCTTTTAAAGAACTTTAATTAAAAGATAGAACAGTTTGAATGCATTTTTTACAGTTTTTTTTTTTTTGCAATTGTCCATAACTTTTTGGACTGAAGTTATTTTGAATGCTGTGGTTTTCCATGAGCTTTTTTGTGATACACCTTTGTTTCAAGTATTCTATCAAAAAGCAAGATGACTTAATAATTAAAATTCTTGCACAAAATGTGTCTTGTAAATTATTTTTAAAACGTGTCTTTGTTTTAAAGGACTCTCTTGTTCATCTTAGAAGAAATATGTAAAAATATAAAGAGTTTTTCAAACAAAAGAATTGGGCATTTACGGATAATCTCTGGTGCTGTAACTTGTTAAAGTTCTTTCAGATTTATTCAGTCATTTATTTGGAGAATGTCATAATTTGGTGCATTTAAACCGATTATTTTGAGTCATTTCTGTGTGACAGTTGTGCAGGTAACATATTAAAGGAAGGTGCTGCCTGTTGACATCAGTATTGTTTGTCTGGCCCTTCACTGAGGTTCTGGATGGATAATGATTTAACCATTGCAGATTAGTGATCAGATGAGCACAATGGTGAGTCAGATAACTGCCTCTGTGTGTTTGCTCTTCTTCTACTGGGAACAGAACAGGTCACACACACAGTTAGTTTAATCTCTGTCACTGAGCTCAATGCTAAATTCAGTGAGTCTGGAAACTGGGTGGAGATGCCCACTCTTCTGTTTGAGAGTGTGAATGTGTAAACCCGTGCTGTGTCAACACATCTGCAGTTTCGGAGGGAGGACCTCTGTCTCATCTGTACCCACCTACCCAGAGCGCCTTCCCTCAGTCCTCTTCTCTCCTGCCTTTCCTCACCACTCTCTGTGATTTACTACGCCTGGCCGCTCCCCACACCTCAGCAGCGCATTAAGAGCATTTAAACTGTAGCCGTTACTAAACAGAGGTCTTTATGGAGCCGGTCCACACATCTAAAGACCATTATGGCTACATCAAAGCTGGATAACAATGACTAATGAACAATAGATATCACAAGAAGCTGTGCTGAATCAGTGCTCACATGGGCGGGTGTTTGTGCGTGAGCAGTAATAGCTCAATTCATTCACATATCTATTCATTGAATCAGTGCATGAACAGCACGTGTCTCCCTGAAAGCACAAGTGGAGCATCCATTCCATGAGCAACAAAGCAAGTGCATTAGGTCTTATCTTGGATTAAACTGTGGTTCCAAACATGTAATAAACCTTCAACTTCAGCAGGACACTTCAGCACTATACACTGTACTTGTTGACACACGGACCACCATCGGTCCTCGTCTTGTTGAGGCTTTTAGCTCACTTGTGTGTGAAGGTGGAAGTGGCGCCAGTAATCCCATAATGGCAGGTACATGATGACACAGGGAACCCATGTAATCCTCTTTTAGATGCAGCTATCATTGCCCATATCCCTTCCACTTTCCCTACTAATCCCAGAATCCCACCCCTCCCCCCCAACTCGGTTCAGACAAATACAGCAACACACCGCTTTGTGGGTTTCTTAGAAGGGTTTTCATTGTTACTTTGCACAAACTTAAATGCAACAAGTTCCTAAAAATAAAATGTGGCAACAGCTCCAGAGTTCACTCAGCTCTCCCACTTTCTAAAACCTCACCTGAGCAGAAAAAAAATATCTAAACAGCTTAATGAATTTACTGACAAAAATCTTGGAAGTTTTCTTTAAAAAACAAGCAAAATAACTAATTAGATAAATATAGTTTACATCCAATCAGAAATATTTAGTTTTAATTACATGAAAAGCAGCTTTGATGTAAAATAATGTCCTGATGGAAGGCAAAGTTGTGTTGCTGAAGCTAAACATTGTAATTTAGATTTTTCAAAACCTGTTCTGTAATTCAATAATTATCTTTTTGTGTTTATTAAGGTTTCACTTTAATGGAAAAAGTGTTAGTGAAAAATATTTCGTATATATTTAGTGTTAAAAATGAGAACATTTTCACAAAATAAACATGTTATTCTTCTGGCATTTGTTCTTGTAAATCACATATTTTTTAATCCCTATTCTCACACAAAATGTATCTCTTACACTTTGATTAACATAAATGAGTAAATAGTCCTTTAGTAACACAATTGCGGTTTAATCCTTGACTTAAAGAAGCAACATTTTAACTGCAAGATTTGATAAATAGTAAAGAACGTTACTTAATTTAACTTTATCTTTACAGACACCCCCATTTGTGCTTATTTCATTTGGATCCTAATTTGTAATTAAAATCTTTTTTTTTTTATTTATATAATTCAAACATCTTATTTTTTTTCATCTTCAGTTACGGATGGAGCCCTTCCCAAATGTTACAACAGAAGATTGGGACATTTCCAACCCAGAAAAGGTAAAAGGAAAAAGTAACGATTTAAATAAATTGCATATGAGTCTTTGAAATGTTATCCTTTTGAAATAAATAAAAATAAAATGAGAAATATGACATTTTATTTTCTTTACAATCTTATCCTTAGAGTGAGTCTGCCTCTACTGACCACATAACCCCCAGGTCAAGGGTTCACTCACCCTTCACCCTTGACCCCCTACCCTCAGCTGGTCAAACTCTAACCCTGGGACAGATGGATAACGGACTCTTTGCTTTATCTTCTTCTGACCACTCGCTCTCCCTGCCCTCTCTGTAGCCTCTCATTTCACCTCTTTGTGCCCTTTCTTCTCTTTACCTTCATCTTCCCTCTCTTGTTCTAATTACCTAAACCAACAGAACCCCCTTATGCCCTCACCTGCACTTCACTTTCCATTTCCCTGACACTTTCCACCTCCTCTCTTGGGTTGCCTTTCTGGTGCAGCCTCCAAATGCAGGTGTTCCTCTTCTGCCCTGCGTTTATCAGCACATCTGCTCTGCCCTCTTAACCAGATTTGGTTTGATCACTCTATATGAGAAAACAGGAAAAAGGATGGAGGAAAATGTGACAGCTAGAAACTACTCTTAAAATAGTGTTCACTTCTCATTTTCACCACCCTTTTTTCATGTGGTTGCAATTGTGCTGTAAGAATTTAATCTGCTGCATTGTTGAAATAACCTGCAGGAATCCAACCTTGATCAAATCATAAGGTTGTGATTAGAAGTGCATTACAGTCAAGGAGAGCCACTAAATTACTTAAAGATTGAATGTCAACTATTGTAACTAAATTCTTCAGTTTTGGCGCATGTGGAACATACCCATTCTTTTGTTTTTTATCTGGAAAATCTGCTTTTGTCTCTTATTCTTTGTAATAGAGGCTCCATCTGCATAGATGTAATGTTTTTTACCCTCTGAAAAAGATCAGAATTCCATATTCATTTTTACTCCAAAATCTTTTTGTTTTCTACTTGCGTGTTAATATTTTAACCCATTATAAACATTTATGCAGCAAATGAGCTGCTCGTGCCAAAGGGGCTGACGCGCAGGCAGATCGAACCTTTCGATTGATACTGAAAGAATTTGCATACTGATTCTCTTTCAGTGCGCAGAGATCCATAACAACCTCGGTCAGCTATTCAAATGCGCCTGCATGGAGAAAGCACAAAGAGGAGCGCGGCTCCGGAGCAGGAAAAGAGGGGCTTTTTGCGGGATGGATCATTTGGAGAATGAAACGTGTGCTGCGGCTATTAAGGATCTTTTCCTCCGGCAGGATCTGGGACCTTGGCAGCCCCGAAGAAAAGCTGGAAGCCGATGGTGCAGCTGTGGGAGGAGGAGGAGGAGAGAAAAAGGAGGATGCAGAGCGCGGAATGGGGGAAAACACGCAAACGCGCGTAAAAACGCAAAATGCATCCTCTGGTTTTGAGCGTCTCGTGACATGGAATTTTAAAAAAGTCAATGTAAATTGGCGTGGAAGCCCTGTGGTTCTGTGCACCGCTGCATGGGAGTGAAGGATGATGAAGGTGCGTGACAGAATAGAACGCTGCGGTGAAAGCCAGAGACTGCTCGGTGTACACTTGTCTCTGTGTTTGCGTGTGGCGCAGAATGAAAGTTTGAAAGCGCACCTTTCAACACGCGGGCACCCTGTTGAGAAGAAACGTGGAAAAAAAGGGGTGCTGCCCGGAGCTGTTCTGACGCACTCTTTAGCATCTGCACACAAACTTGCAGCAGCTGCTGCTGCGTCACGTTTCCGTCTAGACCAGAAGATGTTAACAAACGAGCGGCAAAGACGGGAGAGTGTTTTACATTTTCTTTTTTTAAATGCTTAATTTTATAAAATTGAAAAACTCGTGTAGGCGTTTGATGAAACATATCTGAAGTTTTGCGCACGAACTGGTGTCACAAACAGCGCGCACAAGATGCTTTTTATTTTTTAGTTTTTTTTTACTTTATTTATATTGTATATCATAGTCCGTGCAGAAATGAAGTCAGTGCTGCACATGTCAATGCCATGGCGCCAATAAAAATGGATAAGTGCAATACTGGAAATCTACCTTCCTGTCAAGCTTTATTTGAAGCCTATCCAAGCCTTTTTTTTTTTATCTGTGCACTGATGAAAACAAAACCAAGAACGTCTAAAAGAAAATCGACAAAACTGTAGTCTGCCCAAACTAGGAGGCGCTTGGAAAGCTCTGCCGTTTTAATGATGAAGTAAAGGGTGACCACTGTCTTTGGTTTAATGTAGTTATAACGTATTTAGCTTTACAAAGGTTCAAACTATTATTAATGCAATTCAGATTGTGGACTTACAAAAGCGTGTGTTTAACCCCTTTATTAATATTTACAAGCTAAGCTGATTATGAATGTCCACACAGCCTGTCAGCCCGCTGAAAAGGCTGCTGACTATCGTTGACACGGTTTTGTTGGCATAATTGGAGTCTCTTTAAAGTTACAGAGAGTAATTGGGCGGCATATGGACACCTTAATGTAAAGTGATGCTTTATTAAGTTCACATGAGCGCGCGAATCAGAGCAAGTGACGCGGAATAACACCACAGAAGAGGCAGTTGATTTACCCCTGAGCAAGGCAGCAGGTCCGGCATCTGCTGCTCGGCCATAATGGCATTTTACTAGTTAGACAAAAAAGCAAATTCCTCTCATTAAGTAGAAAGAAGAAAAATTTGGTTTGAAATTGTTTTAATCAATTTGCCTTAAAAATCTATACGTTTGTCCTAATTACGGAATTCTTGATATCACTTATTTTTTATTCTTATTTTTAAATTCAGTTTCCAACTTTTTCAAAACAAGTCATTAAATTGCCTTTAAAAATAAACATGCATTATATATTTAAAAATTTTATTTTCCCCTTCTGATATTGATATTGATGATATTTTTTAAAAATATTGTTGCCTAAAGCAGAACAATTAAAATACACAAAAAAGCCACACGCCGGGTTCAAATACAGGCGATCTTTTTAGGATGGTTTGTTTTAACAAATTGTAGGCCTTTGCCTGAGTCCCTGCAGGAATTATAATTTTATTCAATATTGATTGGAGCGGTGCGGTGTGTTTTCAAGGCCTATACTTCAAAAATGCCGTAAAGGGCAGCCACAGACGTTGCAATTCCTGATGTTTTTAAGAGATAGAGTATCTAACCTGTTTTCTTTTTAGGTTTAACATTTCTGTGTTTCCTGATGACATGTCTCTTCATTTTATTTTTGTTTTTTCGGACAGAAAATTGAGCCAAACATGAAAGGAGCAGCAGATTTTCTGTTTTTTTTTTTGTTGTTTTTTTTGTTTGTTTTTTTAACTTCGACCAGTAAATGAAATTATGGGTCAAAACGATGAAACGCGAGGAAGGGGATTCGTTTCCAAAAGGCTAATTCAGTTTAGGCATGCATGCGCCTTTACGCATTACGGCCTCACTCCCCATAAATGAAGGACAAACTCCAACAGTCTCATTTGTAAAACTTCACTTTTGCCAGATGCCATTTAGTGAAGGCTCTTTCCGACATAGGACAGAATTGTCATTTTAAACAGCCATAATTCTTGTCATTTTTGCAGAGCTGCTGAAATATCGATCCACTGTCCTTTCTGAGAGGCATTACGTTGTTTCTGCTCGGATGTGCAGCTGCGGGCTTCACGACAATGAAACCATGTATTAACTGTATCAACTATTTTATCAAGCCTGTTCAAATATTAATAATGATGATAAAACCCAGTGCGTAATTTTACGCATCTGTTGGCACCTGTTGGTTTCTGCGTCGGTTTTCAATATTTGAAGAAAAATGTGATTTTAAAAAATAAAGAAACGTTGTTCCTTCTAATTTTCCGTGCAAAGCAAATGCCACAGACGCCTAAAAGCGGGCCACGGAAGCACAATGGCCACAGTAAGCCGAACACGCAGCTGAGGTCGAGCAGACGTGGCAGGAGTATCGATCTCTATGAGAACGTGTAGATGTGGTTTGCTGCCAAGAGGCCAAACTACAGTCTGCATTGTGCTCCATCCTTTGTGGTTGGGGAACAAAAATGATAAATGCAGCTTTAAATGTATAGTTGTTTATGTGAAAAGCCTGTTTTTTCCCAATTTTTAGTAACACTTTCTTGATTAAAAATTAAAGTATCAACAGATCCAAGAGCGCCCTAATGTGCATCCTAATTAAATCCGCGCTGTTTCTCTTCTATCTGCCTTTAAACCCCGCATGTCCCCGCGCTGCACGCTTGGACAGCCACACTCGGCAGAGTTAGTCCCCCTTTGTCTCGACACACGTCACACACACGCCATTGACATTGACTTCACATCAGAGACAGTTTAACTTCTTCTCTTTCTTTTCTCTCCTTTTATTTAGCCCGTTCAACCGAGCGGCCACTCTATTGTGGGAGGGCCCTGACAGATGTGGGGCCCCATAGCAGGTCCAAAAAACAGGGAAAAGTCTGAAAGGTTAATCTGTCCCCCCGCAGATGTTGGCTTTGGGAGTCTTGAAGCGTCACCTTTGACATGTCCCTCATTCAGCAGGGGGTCCAGAAGGACACTGGCCGCTGCAAGCTGTCACCTCGTGCCGGCTGAGGACGCCCTGCTTGCGCAGCGGGTCTGTTGGGCTAACATGGGCCCCTGACATGGGAGCAGTGGACGGGCTCTTATCGAGGCAGAAAAGTTTTGACACTCCCAAACACAGTCGGGTTATGCATCAGCAAAGATTCTTACCTCTGGATTCTGCCGAAAAGCTGTGCGTAATTAGTGAACAATTTTGGAACGTGCAAAAGTTTTCTTATAATAACAAAGGATCAGGTTGCATTTTTACACTTGAACCTCATTCTTAAATCGTCACACATACATACACACACACACGCACACATGCTGGGCTTGGTTCGTTAAGCCTAATGTTTGAACAATGGACACATCTGCTCATCGTTTTCTATCAAAAGAGAAGGTACTGCGGCTCTTCTTGGTTTGGTTAAACCGCCAACACATTTGGCATTTGGGTGGGGGTGGGGAGCCGAAGTGCGCCACTAATGAAAGAATAGATCCGAGTGATGCGCATGAACACATGCGCACGCACACACCGCAAATGTACTGACAGCCCCTTAAACCGCTAATTAACTCGTCAGATGATTTGTGCAGGCGTCGTTTTCCTGCTGTCATGAGGGGATTTTTAAAAATCCGAAACATCACTGGTTTAAAAAAAACTACAAGTGCACCCGGAAGTTGACTTTATTCGCAGTTAATGATTCAAAGAAGGCTGGATATCAGGTTCTAATGAATCTGGGTTTTTTTTCCTAAACAGCCGTTATGAACTGAAGGCTGGCCTCTGTATCCAGTTTCTATAGCTCAATGCCGTGAGTCCAATACTTATTGGACATTTAACTAAATGCCATAACGCGGCTAAGTATAGATTTGAAGTGAGCTTTAAGCAAATAGTTTGATTCCTCCTCCCTAATCAGGTACCTGACGTCGAAGCGGTGGCGGTGTGCGCGTGGGAGAGGGAGAGACAGAAAAAGAGAGCGCGCATGGGAGGAGGTGTGTGTCCACTGTGCGCATGTGTAGACGCTGTGATCTGTGCTGCGGTGGAGCAAGGACTGGACACAACTAGAGAGATGGCGCGGCACCCGACCGGAGCGCAAGGACAGCTGGTTGGCGGTGGGGGAGCTTGATTGATAGAAAATCAGATTTTTTTAAGAAACTCATTTGGAAATTAAAAGAAAACAAAGAACAGGATTGTAGCTCTGGAAAACGGCGCAGAGGTAGGAAAATAAGGCATTTTACGCAAAGGCAACAAGGAGGCTATCGCAACAAGGTGGAGGGGGGACAGCAACAAAAGAGAATTTTACTCCCCTGGATGAGAGGACTTTTGAGCATCAGTTTACTGCAGTAGGTCAGATAGATGATTTGTCCACAGCGCTGCCCGGACCATGAACGCACAGCTGTCGATGGAGAGTATAGGAGACCTGCATGGAGTGAGCCATGAGACCGTGACCGGCCACGGAGAGCTGCTTAGTGGCCACAGTCCGCATTCCCGTCCGAGTCCCCGGGGTCTGAGCCATCGCGCTATGGGCATGGCGACCCTCCTGGACAGCGGAGACTATCACCCCAGTCACCACGGACACCTGCATCCAGCCATCAGCATGTGCGAAGCCCCCCCTGGCATGAGCGCCAGCACCACTTACACGACCCTAACTCCGCTGCAACCCTTGCCCCCCATCTCCACCGTGTCCGACAAATTCCCTCCTCATCACCACCACCACCATCCCCACCATCCTCACCATCATTCTCACCAGAGGATCCCCGGAAATGTCAGCGGCAGCTTCACGCTGATGCGGGAGGACCGGAGTCTGGCGCCTATGAACAGTCTGTATCCTGCGTATCACCACAAGGATCCCTGCATGGGCCAGAGCCTCTCCCCGCTCTCTGGATCCGGTCTGGCCAGCATACACACGTCCCAGGCCGGCATTCCTCCCTATGCCCATCCGGGAGCCGCCATGCCCGGAGAGAAGATGCTCACACCCAGCGGGTTTGAGGCTCACCACCCAGCCATGCTCGGCAGACACGCAGAGCAGCACATGAGCTCCTCTGCGGGAATGGTGCAAATCAACGGCCTCCACCACCACACCCACGCCCACCTTGGCGCACAGGGACACGGTCAGGGGCTGGGTAACAGCCGGGAGCAGGCTTCCGGGCCCGGCCGGCAAGGGGGCAGCGGTGGAGGAGGAGGTCTTTCTGGGGGACAGATGGAGGAGGTGAACACCAAAGAAGTGGCGCAGAGGATCACGACGGAGCTGAAGCGCTACAGCATCCCCCAGGCCATCTTTGCCCAACGCGTTCTCTGCAGATCCCAAGGGACGCTATCCGACCTGCTACGAAACCCAAAGCCTTGGTCAAAGCTCAAATCCGGCAGAGAGACCTTCCGGCGCATGTGGAAGTGGCTGCAAGAGCCTGAGTTCCAACGCATGAGTGCGCTCAGGCTCGCAGGTGAGCGAAGCCTCGGTAAAGCCCCTCTTTTTTTTGCTTTTGTCTTTGAATGTGTTGCAAATGTCTCGTAAAATGTGATGCTAGCTGAGCATGGCAGATTATTGGCCTCGATTATAATCCCAACCCACGCGCACTCGAAGACATAATTCATGTTTTGTGAGGAAAAAAAATATCCAACAACATCCTTTGGTCCTGTCAGAGATCAGCTCTTCAGTGGAAGTGCGTCCACTTAACTTTTTTTTTTTAAATTAAAATGAAAAAGAACACTAAGGCCACACTGAAAAGTTCAGGGATGTCTTCTGTCTTTGAAGTCGTTTTGAGCTGTCTACGCGCAAAACGAGTGTCCTGACCTGCCCTCTCTTTAATTCAACGCTGATTTGGGACGTTTGTGAAATAGGTGCATGTCCTTTTACCTCAAAATATCGACCTCTGTGCTGAGTGTGTAAACTGATCCCCCCTCCACACTCCAGAAATCATTAGAGTTGTGTTTATTTTGGTGTAGATGCAAATGGACAGCCTACTTTATGTTGTATACGCATCAAAGTGTGCGCACGTGCAGCTTGGTGAAGTTTGGTGTCACGCAATTATAGCAGGTGAAGGTTGATCATTAAGCTGGACTTTGGAAAAGAGACATTTTTTTAAAGAATAAGAACGGAATTGAATTGTTTTCCTGCAGACATGAGCTTCTTCATGAACTGGTACCCGTTTGTTTTTTTCCCACCGATAACGAGTCAAAATGAGTGCTTGGCATCTGCACGTTTTAATTTTAATTATAAATGCCAGACCCACTTTAGATCACTGAAATAAACTTTATTTAAATTTTGATCAGTGAAGTTGGATGATGGAAAGTGCAGTCTTTGCTTGTGTGGGCGTGTGTGTGTGTGTGTGTGTGGGTGAGTGGTTGTGTGAGTGGGTACGCGCGCACGGGCACATGTACACGCAATTTTAATCGCAATTGATTGTTTTTCAGTTTTACCATATGGTGTTGCTGATGTGTGTTTGACAATGTTGTGTTACCAAGTCAGTTAGCACACCAAAAAGTGTGTATTTTGATCTTGAAGCAGATTTTGCCTTTACTTTTCAGGTTTAGAATATTTTTATATATTTAAAGGTTTTAAAAACATTAAGAAAAAAAATCAAATGGATCCATTATCTTCTGTGCAAAGACTCTTAAATCCAAAGTTTATTTATTTCATTATTATCTTCTGTCATCTTTTTTAAAACAAATAGTTAATTTTAACACTTAATTAGAATATTTTAATTTTAAAAAGTACATTTAAGATTTCTGCACCTATCAATTTAGATTAGAATTATTTTTTATTTAAACTGTAATGTGAATAATTTTTAAATCCTATGAGAAAATGTGTCTAAATCTATTGTTTTGCTTGTTTCTAGGTGAACCCGAATAAATGTTGAAGCGGATGTGATTAGCTTATTGATTTAAGTCACGGCATTTTTTGAGCGCACCTGATTGGCTGGAAAAGAAGTAGAAAGAAATAAAATAGGATCTAATATATAGCCAAGAATTCCTTTAGAGCCATTTTTTCTTTTTACATATTTTATGTGTTGAAAGTCGTTCGGAATAATAATTATATAAAAAAAAGGAACCGGTGGAAGTCCATTTTCAATGGACTGTCTGCGGCACTTTGAGCACAAAGGCTCTTTGTTGACTTTCGGACGCGCACGCACGCAAGTCAGTAGGTCCAGTGAGTGCAATCTGTGTGTGGAGTTATCTGCGTGTTAGTAATGATTAGCCGGGAGCAGCAGCGGCGTGTTTGTGTCTGTGCGTGTGTAATTAGGCTGATAAGGAGGCCGCTGTCGTGTCGCCCCGGTCCTGGGAAAGTGGGCCTCTCTTCACCCGGACCTGCGGGCTCGGGGTCCGGCTCCTGCTGCTGTCTTCGTGGCCTTCGCTCAAGCTGATTTATAGCAGTTCTTAACAGGAGGATCTCCGGCTTTCTGTTAATTTTTAGCTGCGGTGGCGACGCCGCGCTACTCCTGCTGACAAGAACGCCCCAGTTTATGGGCCGCGGCATGTACTATAGAGATATACTGTTTTTTTGGTAGAAAATAAGCTATGGAAATGTGCCGCGCTTAAGTACGTTGTACAAATTCCTACCCAAATACATATACATATTTTTTGTCTTATCTAATATACGTGGACTTAGTTCCCTCCTTTTTTTAAGTTTACCAGAGATGCTGAGGGGGCGTTTTAGTTGTCTTGTGATACTGTTTATCACTTTCTTTAGTGAAGTTCTGGTGGTGCGCGTCCGCCTCCTGCTGGTTCATCTTCGTGACTGTTAGAAGAAGCGTCCAACCAAAAAACACGTGAATCATATTTGCAGAAAATCCGATTTTTTCCCCTTCCATTTTGACAAATATTCTAGTTTATAGGCCGGTCCTTCTGTTTCAGCACCATGGACAGCGAATCTTGTTTTTCCTGTTGATCCTCAGGACCACACGAGGGACTGCAACTCTCTGAGAAAGTCTCATTCAAACCTGTACAATCTTCAGGCTTTTAAATGAGTCTATAGGTTAAATTTTTAAAAAAGTATTTAGAGACACAAAAACCAATGCATAGGAAGAATTTTTATCAAGCCTTATTTGCCACATCATCAATATTTGGATGCAAACATTTAATGTGCAAAACTTGATCAAGCTAAAAGTATTTTACATATTTTACTAAACCATAACATTTTAATGTATTTTTGTTTCCTACATTAGGTTGTCTTAGGTAAAATATTAATATATTGAGGAAGTTTATTTTGGTGGTTGCATTTTTTGTTTACTTTTTTTTTTGTCCCTTCTCTCCACAGCATGCAAGCGTAAGGAGCAAGACCACGGCAGGAGCGAGCGGGGAAATGCGACCAAGAAACCCCGGCTTGTGTTCACAGACGTCCAGCGGCGGACGCTTCACGCCATCTTTAAGGAGAACAAGCGTCCATCCAAAGAGCTGCAGCTCACCATCGCCCAGCAGCTGGGCCTCGAGCTGGCTACAGTCAGCAACTTCTTTATGAACGCGCGTCGACGGAGCCTGGATAAGTGGGTGGACGATGGCTCTCTCTCGGCCAACTCTGGGCCCAACGCCTGCACCAAAGCCTAATTTGACCAACTCATGTACTAACTCAACCTCGGTGGAAAAGCTTTAAAACCTAAGAGAAACAAAAACATCTTTAAAAAAAAAAGACTTTGAAGCAACGTTTTGCCCTTAAACCTGTACTATATTGATATTTATAGAATCCAAAGATGAAAAGAGACAAACCAAAGACTTCTTGTTTGACCTGCTTTAAAATGTTTGTTTCAGCAAAACATTTATGTGTAACATACCACAAAAGACTATAGTTTTACTCCCCCTGACACACACACAGACATGGACACTGGTCTCTAGCTTTATTACACCCTCAACGTTCCCCTCTGTATCAATCTATCATTGCCACCCTTATCTTTAATCTGATTGGTTGGTTTTAATGATGGGTCACCAAATGGAGGTCTAATCAGCCTATAGGCAGTCTGATCTGCAGCTGTCCACAGCTTCCTTGAAAAACAAGGAAGAAGGGAGTTCCAGCAGGGTCAACCAATCAATTTCAAAGGGAAACGAACCCTGCTGGAGCTCTAGGATTGTTCTGCAATCTTGTTTGGATTGGTGGGAAGGACTTTCTGACTGTATGCCTGTTTATGTGTCTCTGTTAGTCTGTGCAGCTGTGTGTCTGTCTGCAAAGCATCCCAGACAGATGGAGAAATTACCATTTAGTAGATTGCTAACCCAAAGTCAAAGCAAAATCAACAAAAAAGGATTGTTCTTAACCCACTCTGTAGTGCTTTCCTCTAACATGCTAAAGCATGGAGCCATTTCATTAAAGACAAATCCAAATTTTTTTTATCCCTCAAAGCTACTTAGATGTTTAACTTCTAAAAAATCTGCCATGACGTAATTTACCAAAGATTTTATCTTACAGTTTTATTTTTGTTTTGTTTTTGATTGTTTTTTTGTTTTTTGTGGTGATCCATCCCAAAGATCAGAATGATGTGCATGGTCTTACCAGCGTTGTGCTGCTTGCAGAAATTGCCTTAAGTATGCCTTTATTTGAATCACTATTCCAGCTTTACCTTTACAGTTTCTCATGAATGTTCATTGCAAAGATAAATAGTTACAGAATCATAAAAACCTGTTTCCAGGCCCCCAGCAGGCAAACAGACAAATCAGTCCGGTCTTTTTTCTTCTCTGCAGCAGTTCTGGCTCAGTGTGTGGTCTTGACAGTGTGTTATGGGAGGCTGGCGGCCCTTTTTTTTTTTGCTCAAAGTGTGTCACCACTTTGATAATAAGGACTGAGCATCAGCCCATTCTCCCCGTATGCTGCATAGGGATTTGATTTTATCTCCTCATCAAAGATGTAGTGCAGAGGAGATGATATCAATGATCAAATCACTTTCAGGTGCTTACACAGCAATGTCACCTGACTACAAAACACCCCGCACACACCCACACACATCCTCGTTCACCTCCCAAGATTGCTGCCACCCCCACCCCCCTCTCTGTGCCATGCATTTCAGCATGAGGAGGAGAGCACTACACAGGACAGCGCTGCATTAGAAGTCGGCAGCCGCCGACATTCTCCTCTTTGATAAGGGTTAGCAGCTCTACTCTCATCACAGAGAGCTCCAAAGGAGGGGCCAGAAGAAGCTGCTTCTTCATCTCTAAGAGAAAAACCAAAAAGTTGAGAAGAAACAAACAAAAAAAATGTGTTGTGACTTGCTGATGTTTTATAGTGTTAACCAAAGATGCTACCTCACTCAAGTTCCATATGTGATTTGTATCACTTTGATGATACCAAAGAGAACCAAAGATTTTTTCCCATTGCACGGCCTCTGTGAGTGGTTAAGAAAAGACAGTGTGATGTATGTGCCCCCCCTTCCTCTGCCTCCTTCTTCCCCCTTTTGATCCTTTCTTCTCCTCTGTCCTCTCCTGCCAACAATCAAACCGTGCACCCCTGCTATGCATGCTCCTGCTTCTTCTGCGCTCTGATTACAGCTCCATAGATAGTCGTGCTGAAGTAGCTTTAGGCAGAAGTGTTGCTATAGATTCACACGAGCGGCCATGCAGGTGCCTGCAGGAAACATTGTTAAAAACGGCATGTCTTTGTTAAAGCCTGCTGGTATCAGAAATGCAATAATCCGCTGTGTGGACTAAAAGACCTGGTTCAAATCTGACAAGCCGAAAAACACAAACACATTTTAAACTTAAGGATTTAGTGAATTTCTGTCACAGATTTGTTGATTTTTAGGTCCACTCATCCCGGCCTCTCTGTGTTTGTTCATCAGAAGATCCGCTAAACAGGCCTGACATTTCCGACATTTCCATGCGACAACAGGCTGACAGCCTTGACACAGCCATGGGCAAAGTTGTTGACTCAACTATAGGCAGACATGTTCCTGAAAGTAGACGTGTTGCAATCTTTCTAAAACTCCCAGGACGAGTGCCTTGCTTGAACCAAAGTGTTAAACCACTGTTGACCTCTCATCTTTGACTCTGTGAATACCTCAGCCTGTAGAAGGGCCTCAACTGAAGAAACAAGGAGTAATTGTTTTTCTTTTTTTTTTTCTTTTTCAAAAAAAATTAATAAATGACACCGTGATGCTTTTAGCTGGTGAAACCATGCAATGACAACATACCAAAGGATTTTCTGTTGTCCACTTCTACAGATTAAACCAAAGGTCTTTGTTTCCCCTTTCTTTTGCCCTCTTTCTCTCTCTGTGTACCTCTTTCTTGTCTCCTCGCTGTGTGTGGGAAGGTCCAGCACTCTGGCCGTGCATGTCTTTACCACTGTCTCTGAATACCTCATAGTAATAATTCCCTTGAGTTCTGCATGGAGGTGTCTGTCTGCAAGCAAGGCAGGACTCTAGTTATGTGATAACTTTTTTTAATCTAAAAAGCTGTCTGTTTACCTACTTTCAATTTGCTACCTGTTTTTCTTTTTGTTTTTTGTTTTTTTTTGCAAAAGTGTTCTTTTTTAATTAATGAAGGATAGGTCTGTAAATGTAAAAGAAGGAGGAGAAAACGTTTACTTTATCAGACTATTCTTTTACAGGGTAAAACCAACTGCTGTGATGTGTTCATGTTTTCCCTTTTTTCTTGTGCGTTGTGATTTTAATTTAACAGCATTTTTGTATTTGTTAACCACGTTTTTAATGTATGCATTTGTAGAAACTCTGGATTTGTACATATTAGGTTTTTGAAGAGGAGAAAAAAAAGACACAAAAAGCCTTTTTTTTTTTTGGTTACAGCCCTATTGTCATGCTTACAAAGAAGTAGTTGCTTTTCTTATTCGACTAAATCTTAGTCAGAATTTCGTTGTGTGTTTTGAACACTGCCACAAACCCAGACAGTCGATTTGCCAACAAAGTCAAACACTAGTTACTTTGTTGGGCAGATGGCAAAACGCAGCGTGTGCGTGTGTTTTTTCTAAATTCTTTTGACTTTTAAACACAGTTACTTTGTGGGTATTACTGCACATTCAAAGATTTTTTAAACAAACCAAAAATTGGAGAAAAAAAAAAGTATAATGTTAAAAGCACTGGAATTTGTGAGGTAGATTTGTTTTTATTTGCCATTCGCACGGGTATAGAATGTAGAAGGCGTAGAGCTATGTAGGCAAGCTTACTCTACCATGTGGGGAATCTCCTTTTTATGTACAATCCAAAGCATTTAAAAATGAGGGCTGCGAGCCCTGCTTACTTTGCTGCCTCATACACAGAGTGAGGTGGAGTAGAGGCTGGGCAGCCGGTCTGCCAGGGGCCGTGCCACGGAGCTGGGTCTGTTTTTATTGCCTTGGCACTGCCGCCTCACTCCATCTAGTATCTGTTATTTTGGTGCGTACTCGTGTAATGACTACAAGCAAAGTCTAATAAATCTGCAAAAACCCTACCAAGGAATCTGTGTGTGTGTGTGGCGCACTACTGGGCTTGCTGATTTTGGATGTGACTGTGCAGAAGTCCTGGGGAGTTGTATGATGTGTTTTTTCCGTTTGCATGCATTTCTGCACTGCATTTTTACAGACTGCCTTTTTTCCTACTGAAAATATCAGTCTGTTTTCTGTTGAGTGTGCATGTCTGTGACTTTTTAGTGCAAATTAGAGCAGTGGATCTCTGACTACACCAGGGACGACTGTATGTGTTTCTTATGTCATGCTCAAACAGCACAGTCTCCACAGACTAAAAGGTGACAGTTTGAATCAGAGTGTTGTGCACTCATTATGTCAGATGTTGGAGAATGTGGATGTTCCTTAGCAACATACAGGTACTTATTTTGATGCAATGTGGACCTATTTATTTCTATATTTTGTATTGTTTTGATTTATTTTTTTGTCCAAGAAGGAGTTCCCATATGATGGGTAGCTTGGCTACAAGTCTCATAACAATATACTGAAGCGCCTAAGACAATCATCTGGATCTCTTACGCTGGAGAACTAGTTTCTCACCCACAGAGGGGTGTCCTTCAGCTATTCACAAACAAAGATGCTTGAAGGGTTTTTGATAATCAGGCATATTTGTTGTCATACATTTACAAAAAAGGTTACGGTTTTAAAAAGAGATGTTAATTTTGCTCTTGCATTTAGAAAATCCCATAACACTCGTCGACCTTGTTCTTTTTCTATTTCCGCTCAACGTGGCTTCTTAGTTTTCAGCCTTTGAATGTGTGAAAGTGTGAGCCTGTGTGTGAGTGAGTGTGTGTGCATGAGTATCAGAGAAGCAATGCTGATGTTGTTTTTTACACTCAAATGTACAACTCCTTGTCTCATGACTTGATTTGTCATTGCTGTTTGCCCAAGCTTTACTACTGCTTTCTCAGTGCCGTGCAATATCATCTGTTGTGATTGCTAAGCAAATGATAAAAAAAAGAAAAGAAAATTGAGAAGCAAGTAATGATGTCATCCAGCTTTTTTCAGTGTTCAAATGTTTCAACATTTCTGTAGTCACAAAAGGTAGAAAATAAAATGTTGGTATTTCCAGCTTCTGATGTTTGTTTTTTTATATTGTGCTTTCTTGTACAGAAAGTAAATCAAAAGAATCAGTGGTTAAGAAAAAAAGCAGCTAAATTGATTACAAAGTCGTCAAATTTCCTAATAGACAAACATTAAAACATATTTAAACCTTTTTTTATTTTATTTTAATGTTGACTTCTTTGTTCCAAAAGTGCATGAACTTTAAGGTTATGTAATTCCACAGCTGTTCCAAGTACATCCATCTCATCAGATAGTGCTGTGTCATGAAATAGGGGCCCAACCTTTACCCTTTAAAGCGCCATGAAAGCTTACACCAACCTATAAAATATGAAAAGCATTAATGTCTCTGAAACCACAAATTCATCTGCATAAAATATTCAGTGTTCCTGCATATGGTGTCTCAGGTGTTATTGCCATTGTTATTAAGCATTTTAGCATCAGAATTTCAGGCAATATGCTAACTTTAGATACTTTTACTCATGTAAAAATTATACCTTGCATAGGCCAAGTAGAAAACACAGTAAATTAAAGTAAATAAAGTGGGGCTTTTTTCTTTAAAACACGACAAATCCCTTTTTTAGAAAGTGTTCCTGCAGTGATTTTTGTGTATCCCCCCCCCCCCAAATAGTTATTTGTTGCTTTGTGAACTAGCTGGAAAAACTCGAAAATATCTCATTTTGCACACATCTACACACAAAATTGTTTGACTTAATATCATGCTGCATGTTTAACTTTTTCTTGCTGCATTGTTTCTGTTCTGCCACTAGGTGAAGCTGTGACACCTTAGTTGCCAAACAGCTTTTTAAGGTTTTGGCATCATTCTTTGTAAACAGAACCAAAAAGAAAAACTAATGCTGAAAACTCGTTGTAACTCAGAGAATCAGCTGTTTGTTTTTTGCTGAAGTCATTTCTATTCCTTGATATTTTTTCAGTCAAACTGGTTGCATTCAAAGAAACTTTTTCTTAAGAGTTACTATCTCAAGTTTTTAAAGAGTTATGGTTTAAGCTCTTAAAGCAGAAAAGTAAAGTACTTTCATTTTTTAAACAACTAAAGACTCATTTTAATCTGTCTTTTACCCGTAAATGGTTATTAAATCAAGTTTAGATTGAACATTATGAGTTGATTTTTGTAAAATTTGAATGACGAAAATATTTTTTTTTTCTTTACGCACATTCTAGCAAAGTAAAATGTGTATCTAGAACAATAGTGCAAAAATGTCTTTTGCTTTCAGACACATCCATACCTGAAGGACAACTGTATCTTTATTTGCATGTTTAAACCTGGTTAGCACCATGGATGCAGGACAAAGCTAACTCTAACTACCAGATCAATATTTAGTTTTGCCTTTGCATATTTTAAACTTCAGTCAATTAACAAAACAACCGGTGAATGTTTGCTTTGTTGTCAACTTTGTGACCCACATTCATTGGGGTTACCAGTGTCAGGTTATTTTATACTTCAACAGACTTCAGATGGTACAAAAGTTACTTTTTAATTTTCCCCCGCTTCACTTCACAACTCATCACACATGCTGTTCCTTTTTGAACGTGTCAAGCAAAGTCTGATGTCCTCATGATAGCCTTGTTTTTCACATGAGGACGGATTAAACCTAACGCCAAACTTTTCTTCTGTAAGTTTCCATTAGTTGCAAAGTCTCTCACTAGTTTTTATTCTTAGAAATGTCGCAATACTTTGATACACATTTAATTTTTGCCAATAGCCAAAATACAAGTTTACTGGCACTATTTACAAGTTTATATCAAGATGAAGAGGGTTTTAAAGTGTCATTAATTTTGGAAAATAAGACCCTTTTTTATAAAAAAAAAAAAAAAAGGATATTCAAACCATTAATGAAAATATGACAAAACAATGCTTTTCTTAAGAAAAACAATAAAGCAAAGGTCACTTTAGCAGAATAATGTTTGTTTTATATTACTTTTGGTGTGTTGATTGTGCACAAGTTCTCATTTGTCAGGATATTTCCAGTAAGTTTATCAGTGACTCCAACTTTACTGAGAAAACATTACTTTTGATAAAGAGTTAAATTGTGTGTATGTGTGTGGGGGGAGGGGGGCAGTCAGTCACGTGACTGAGTACCGAAGTCCAGCGACGAATCAAATTACAGACAGAGAAGCCACTTTTATTTATTTATTTAGACTCAAGTGTCTTGTATCGTGTTTAAAAAACTTTTAGAAAGCTACCCCAATGTTACATTGCATTCTTAGCTTTTGTTTAGCTGATGTTTTGGGACAGTTTGAAATTTGGCGGTTGCTATGGCTACAGGTTCAGGCGAGGCTGGACACAGGGGAAGTGACGACTGCGGCTGTTGTCGGGACACGTGACTGGAGCTGCACTGATCTGTTTTGACAAGCGGCTGGGAGGGAAGTGAGGAGGGGAGGCAGGCTGAAGCATCACGACCAGTGGGACTGGCTGTTCCTTTAATCTGCATTTCGCCTGAATAATGCCAGTATCGAAGTAGTTTTGTCAGTGCGGCGGCCCGTCTTTGCCTTGAAGAGTTAGCCGCAGAGAAATGCTCGGCTAAAGTCAAGAAAGTGGGATTGTTTTGTTGTCGGTTTTAGAAAAGTTTTGATGAGGAGCATAAAGGAAGTCGGCACAGGTTGCTTGTTGGAGTAAATGGCGACGCTTGACGCTTTGTGGGTGTTTAGAAAGCGGACTATATCAGCTTGACATCGTCGGATATCGTTTTGCGAGAATATTACAATGTACTAGCCAAAAACAAACAAACACAAAAAGCCCCACTGTTCGTCCGTCCTTCAGCGGGGTCTGTAGCCGTGAGTTGGGATGTTGGAGGGGAACTGGGGTGCAGGTTGACGGTACGGTAACAAGGTTAGTTTTCTGTCGAGTTAGCTCTTCTGAGTTAGCAAGCTCCGGTCCGGAATCCCAACAAGCGGAGATACAAACATGAATCGCGACTCAGCTTTGATTCGGGTGCTGGAATTCGAGACGAGCTGCAAGAGTGTCCAACCTGCTAGTTAAATTACTAGTAAGCAGATTGGTTTCTGCCTTGCAAGCAACCGAGTTGCCCAGTTAGGCGGTCGCCGTCAGCTGTCTTTGTGTAAGTCCCCTGGACAATACAGTGAGAGTGGATGGAAGCGTACAGGAGCATGCTAACAAAGCAATGCTTTGTTGTTGGGTAGGAGCAGCTGGCACCAACACGCAGCTGATTTTGTTGCTTAGCTAATACGGCAGGTCACCGTCACAGAGGCTTCGGGCTCCCAGACACCGTCGTGTTGTCACGACTCGGTGTCAGAGACAGAGAAGCTCCTGCAGAAAATCCGGAAGACTGCCAGATGACACGGGACAACATGAAGCCCGAGCGAGGTATGTGGGCACGCAGAAGCGCTGCTGTGTGTGTAGGCTGGGCAGTGGGGGTTACTGATATGTGTGGGCAAGCTGTCCATATCTGGCTTTGGACGGCTGACTGTGCCCATACTCCCGAGATAAGCATCCTGCCAGAGAATTATGTAACAGCTGGTCACTGGTTATGTGAATTAACAAAGCCTGACCTGAAGAAATGAGGACATGCATGGACAACAAACATTTGCTGCTCTAGTTTTGGGTGCTGACACAATTATCAGCAGGTTTTTTTTTTTGCTTGCTTGTTAACATATACCCTGCAAGCTGTTCTCCTGCTACATTCTGTTCCTACCCCCTCGTATCTCGTGTTTGACAGTCTCCTGCAAAGAACTGCTGCAAAATGTTCTCGACACCCACCCTGTTGTGGCCAAAAAAACACCTATTCCACAGCTCTGCATGAACACTTTTAAATAGATATAAGTAGACTTATTATTTTCCCAAACCTCCCCACTTCAAAGGCTGACTGTCAGGTTTGCATAACCTCCACCTGGGTGCAAATCAATTAGATTGATGATTGATTGTTTACATCCACAGAGGTGTGGTGATTTGATTCTATCAGTCTTCTCCTCGAAAGCAGTGGAGGACTAGTCATGATCAGATTAGCTGCAGTCAGACGGCAATGCTTGTGTTCACATTAAGTTATGAAGCTGCTGACTGATCTGAGCAGACGTTTCCTGGAACAAGAGGATCCAGATTAAAGAGACTCCACAACAGTAATCAAAATCCTTCTCTACAGAGTTTAACAATTAACAAGACTGACCTGTAGGGGTTCATTCTTTAGAAGTACTAACCCAAACAGACTGTGATCGTGTACAACACAAAGTATTATTGCTGTTTATTGGAAAACAGCTATTTTCTGACTGCATGAACCAAAAGATTAAAAAAAAAAAGAAGAGTGAGAAGCAGTGCTACCACGCATCTGTTCTTTACCCTTCATGGATTATTACCATGTCAGCTTGACCTAACTGTCATGTTCTAATTTTGAAAGGCTATGCCAGTAGAACCTGCTCCACCGCAGTACGTCCATATTTAAACAGGAAGTCCCTGTGGTGCTATTGTCGTTTTGAACACACTGTGCCATTCTTGTGGAAGATATACCGGATTGCTTACTGGTCAGATGCATTCTCCTGCCTTTTTCTGTTGCCTAATCTTGGAGAAGGGATTTACAGTGCTGAGGAGGGTTGGTTATTCTCTGGAAGGTCAAACGGAGCACAGGTTAACAGCCGTGGGGCTGAAGAGCCCATCTTTGTCAAATCTCAAAAGGGAGGGGGGCAAGTCCAGGCATGTGAAGCTGACAAGTCACATGTTGGCCAGGAACTGTCCTTGTCTGTCCTTGGTGATCACATCTTAAGTGTATGTGTTGTCACTCACCAGTCAGACTCAGTCCTAAGTGTATCATTTGTGATCTCGGTCATGTGATGTTCATGCAAAGGTGTGAGCTCAATCCTTCATTGGAGCACTTTTGGACTTACATAGATTTAGGAATGTGACCATACGCGTACCAGACTACATCAGAGGCTATCCAGTTACATTTGCATGTCCATCTAAAAACATGCCTGTCTTTGTTGTTGTTTAGTTGTAATCTCATCGCTCTAGAACAGTTCGTCTGAATGAGATTTCACTAAGGAAAGTTTAATCGTCATCATTCTATTTAAATGCACATCTTTCTATCGTCAAGTCAGGCATTTTGGTGCTTTTAAAGGAGATGTTGGCCTAAAATATGCCATAAATCAAAGGAAAACAATGTCCCCCCCCCCAAAAAAAAAGCACAAGATCATTCTGCTATTTTGGAATCAGCACAGTCGTACAGGCACTGTATTCTAATTGACAAATCTTTGTAATTAAACCTCATCTTCGTATGCATGTGTAAAACAAAAGTGTATATATGCAGAAAGTGATGGAGAACCTGAGTCAGACGGCAGAGCTCATAATGGCGTTTTTTTTTTTTTATTCCTCTGATAGTGTTTCACAGTTTATAGCTGTTGGTCTTTGAAGATCTTGTTGAGCAATAATCTTCCTCTACCATTCATCTACATTATACATATTGACTGTGCATGAGAATTGGACTCAGTGATTGTGACATCACCCTTAAAAAATGAAGTAAATTCAGTCGCCATTTCTTTGTGTTGCGGACATCACCATTTTGAAGCCAGATGACGTCAGTAAGAAATGATTGGTCAGAGTCATCTTTTCTATACAACCACTCTTTCCCCAATCATGAGTGTGCTTGTTGGAAAGCTTACCCAAGCCCATTTACCACTTGAAAGCGGATTCTGGAAAATCAGTTAATCAAATTTTTTGAATGTTCATTGTTGGGCCACCGGCTACCACATACTTTACGTAGGCATCTGATTGGGCAGTTTATAACTTGAAAAAACTTGCGCTCCAGGAAAAAAAATAGGATTAACAAGAACATGTTAAAACAAAGGTAGCATATTTTGACTAATATAGTAAGTTAGTAATTGCTGTTTATTTCTTAATAAAAGTCTATGGAATTTTGGTTCTTAGAGCCTTCAGCTACAGAATTGCTGTAGAGAGCCTCAGATAGCACATGGTTCCAGAGCAGCACCTGTCCAGTCCTCTATTATCGTTGGCTCCTCCTCATCAGTGATTTACCTTCACCCAGACAGTTCTTCTCCTTTGTTTTGCTGTTCTCCAACAGTTGCGAGTCCATCTCTTTGTTTTCACCTTTTCAGTGTCAAGTGAATAATTTGCTTGTTACCCTTCTGTTCTTTTCAGTTGTAATCACAGTTCTTGTTTGTCAGTTTTTTTTCTATCTGGCTGCCAAGAGACGTGTCATCATACGCCTTTTTGTCCTCGTATCTCACTCATGCATTTCAATTTTTTTCACATAAAAAGTATGTTTTTTTTTTGTCCAAGTTTACTTTTATGCCACTAGTTGTATAGCTATGCAGTATTTCCTCTTCAACGCAACAACATTTTTGATGTTGAGATTTTGAAACATTATCCTGAGTCTGTGAGTAATCATCCCAAATCCATGCTCTGATTACAGCTTTGGCTTTAAGTAAAAATGGATGTCTGGCCCCTTATAGTTCCATAATGGTCTTACATAAGGCTAAAGATGTTTGCTGTAGTTACTGAAATAACACTGCAGGGTCCATGCAGATGGACTCTTGTAGCAAAGAGCCATTGTTAACACACTAGACATGTACATAAAAATAACACTGTCCAATCTCTGTGCTGGACGGTCCAAAGCCTTAAGCAGCAGCATGGGTCATATTTCTGCTGCCACAGAGCCAGCCAGTGATGTCATGGCTTCCCCCCCCCCCCCCCCCCCACTTCCTCTGAGCCAACCAGCAGTCAGCACTGCAGTAACAGGAAGAGCCATCTGGGCCTGGTGAGTTTTCGTGGTGGGGGTGATTTTTGGATAGGTGAAGTGGCCAGATCTGTTTGTTTGTCTCTGAATTTAACCTCCTGTGACATTTCACTGCATCTTCAGTGTATTTAGTTTGACTCTTACTTTTACTTGGATTCAGAATTGGTAGGAGAGAAAAATGCTAAAGCTTGTTTTCATGGAACATTTTAAGTTCATGCAAAGCAGACTGGACAGGGTGAGTTCAACATGCAAACAATGTTTCTCAGGATAAATGAACACATCAATGAGTACCAGGTGCTCTGTATGCTGTGCTGTTCCCATCTGTAAAAAGTTTGATGTTGCATAAGTCAACCAGAATTAGGATGCATCTTTTGCAACAGTTTCTGCATAAAAGCTCATAAATGAAAGCTGCACTTTGTCATTTTTCTGTTTTTCATGTTTATGACAGCTTCTGGTTATTTTGAGCAACGTTCAGTTGAAACCGGAATATATGAAGTAAGTTTTGTGTGCTTGTCGCTGCAAGTCTTAAAGGAAGAAACATCTCCTGTCAATTTGCCTCATATTTTCTCTTCCCAAATGAGTGGCTGGATAGCTTAGTTGGTTAAGTGCAGGAAATCAGGGTTCAATTCCCAGGGTGTGCAGTAAGTCTCACCCAGTCTGGATCCTTGGGCAAGACCCTTTGCTTTACTACTTGTCCCTCTTGCTCTGTGCCGGACTCAAAAATACAGGGTTGTGTCAATTTTAAAAAGTTGGCACTTCAGTATTTGGAGGGGACGCTACACACATATCACTACCAAATCCAAGTCCTGGATTGGACAAAGTTCTACTGATTCAGCTGTCAGCTTGCGACTAAGCCAAGAAATTTGGACTTAAAAACTTGTGTGATGTAGTGTAGTGACACGTGAATTTTGAGCGCTGAAGCGCAAATTGCGCATGTTTAAATAGACTTTTCATTGGAAGCTGCTGCTCGAAAGCACGTTTTTAAGCCCGCTGTGAACAGCATTAAACCTCGGCACTTCACATCTCCACCATTTCTCTAAACAAACACATATTGACAAAAATATATATACTTTATGTTTTGAAATATATTCTAAAAATAATTTTTGAGCTAAGAATTCAAAGTGGTCCATATAGTCAAACAGCTTTGATTTCTTTTTTTATTATTATTCAGACAGGCAAATTAGGATTTCTTTGTCATATAGGGCTTTGAGAATAGAAGGGATGATCCTTTAGTTTTAAGCTATATCGTACAAAGGAGATTTTTGTTAACCACTTTAAAAATATGCCCTGCCTCCTTTATCAGTGTGTCGGTCTGTCACTTCTTGGACTTGCATCTATTATCTTCAAATGTGGCTCGACATATTCCTGTCATACATGATGTCCAAGTCATTGACAGATAAATAAAAGTGCATTGTTTCAGCCTCCCGTCTCCCATGTTTTTCTCTTTCACTAATAGAACAATGATTAAAAACCAAATGTTTGTCAGTAGCAAGTCTCCATAAAATGTTTACAAGCTAAGCTGCATTTTTTTGCCCTTCTGTTTTTAGATCTAGTTATTGCTGACTAACAATGCCTCAGGCTGAATAAGTCAAGCACTCTAGTATGTTGTTGGCTACCTATTTGCAGGGCAGACCTGTCAGTTTCCCTTCAGTTTTTCAGGTACCAGGCAGCACACATCTTTCCTGAGAAAGGGTGTTACACAAACAGCACTGTAATCGGGCTGACACACCGCATACTTATCTGCACTCAAGTGTTCGTAGTGTGTTGCTGTGATACAGCTTCAAGTTTACATCTTACAGCTAACATGTCAACAGTCATTTATGCTACATTACCAGGAAGAAACGTTTTTTTCCGGGGTTAAACCATTTGAAATCTCTTCTTATTTATTTTGTCATATAACGGATCTGACGACCACTGGCTGTGATAGACCCAATCAATGTTTGACGTATTTTGTCACATCAGAGCAGCTGTTAAATTTAAAAAAATGAGCTTAGTCTCTTGGTGTCTGCAGGCTCCCTAAGGCGTCTTTGTGGAGACATCAGGGGCATTGTTTATTAACAGCAGAGTGGAGTTTATTTCAGTTGCACCACGACTATCCTCTTTCCTTTTCTCCATTGTCTTGGTCTCATCTTTTAGGTCAACAACCTGGCTCGGCGCTGAGTCACTTGATTTCCTTTATCACCCCCAGCATTGCTTAATGCTCTCAGCAAACCAGCTGACAGTTTGTCCTCTTCAGCTGAATTAATGCTTCTCTTTTAGTTTTTTTTAAGACAATCTTGAAATATTGTCCCGCTGTTGCTTGTAAATCACTTTCTGCAAAAACATAATTTGAAGAACTTTCTGTTGCTGCCCTGGTGAAACTTAAACTTTGCTTTTAGGGGGGCTAACTGTCTTGCAAGCAAACTAGTTGGCTCATCTCTGACACAACAGACTATTTTTGAGTTGCTTCTGGAGCTGAGCTGCTCAGGTTGCTCAGTTGGACTCCGGTTTATAGAAGCTGGCATCTGGAACTAAGCATAGGTTATGCATTTGACAGGGTGGCTCTGGTTACAGTTAGAAGCTGGGTTGCCCTACTGCCCTAGTGTGTCCTTTTTTTTTTTAAGCAGTCCACTTGCACACCCTTTAAATGCTTTAGTAAGGTGAAATTGATATCCATTTCAAGAAGATCAGATCTGTCTTTTTGACTTAAGTATTTCTTTATAATTTAAATGATTTTACATCTGATAAAAATCCCATAAGAGTAGATCATTCCCTGGTCCTGCTGTGGGCTTTGCAAAGAACCAGCATTTATACAGATCAACCTAAACAAGCAGGTCTGCTTAAATGCTTGCTCCGCTGGGATCAGTAATTCCCACTTTTCCCACCCTAGCCAGTACAGATGAACTCGCTCCCCTTCAGTCTGTGTTGTGTAACTGGTATTAGTTAAAGGTGGACTTTGTAAAGGATTACTCCTGCCTGAATTATAGCGGACTTTTAGGATCCCACTTATTGAAGTAAATTAAACCTCAAAAAAGACGTCTGTCAAAGGGCCAAAAGAAGGTCTTTGTAGTCTTTCAGGTTGATGAGTCTGTATGGGAACAGATATTTCTTTGATATGAAAGTAAAGAAAATGTATTTATTTATTATATTTATTAAAGTTACAGGGCTGTTTGATTCACTACTCATATAAATATCTTTAATTTCTTGTAAGAGTTTCTGCTCCACATTGTTTAAGCCGTTGTGCTGTAGTATACTAGTGTATCATGAGAGTTGATCAGGTGTGCTGTGAGAAATTATTCATTTTCTCCTAACTGATCTAAAATAATTTATCTTTGCCAGGATAGTGATTTCACAGTGAGCAGGTAAAAATAGGAAAACTCAGAAGAATATTTTCTTTGTGTTTATGTGACTTCTATTTAAGACACTTTTATAAGAAAGAGTATATTTTGTTAATACAGATTACAGAGTTACAAATTTCTTTACATGTTGGCTTGGTGGTGTGCCTTGTGGTGTTTTAATCTAGGAAAAACTGTACCTTTTCTCAAAAAAAGTTGAAAAACACTGGTAAGCATTTCTTGGCCTGCATATGGCCCATACCATTATGTGAAAGAAACACACCTGTATGTTTGTACTGTAACCACTTTTCTGCATTTACCCCCAGAGGGTCTCGTTTGAATAACAAAGGATTTGAGTACCTTACTGAAGGACTTCAGTTACCATGGTTTTGAAGATGAAGACAGAATACTGCATGTCATTACTAACCCAGATACATTTGAGCCCTAACGCTTGGACTCATTTAGTTACCGGTTGACTCATATTTTGGCAGCTTACCATTAAATAAGACAGGTTTTGTCACCAGACTGGACTGATCCTGTATGTTGTCAAATTAGCTTTATTTCACTAAAATCCTGGAGACTTGCTGTACCCTCTGAACCATGGTTAACCAACAGGAAATGGTTCCATTGTTGCTGGTGTTCTCTCTATATAGTACTCACCTATAAAAATACTCAATTATGAAGTTGCCTACAGAGTTTCTGCCCGTATGTGAAAGGTGCATTTTTAAAATGTGCTCTAAAAAAGTCGAGATGGAGCCTAAAAAAGAAAGATCTTGATCTTGTTTTGACTTTTCCACATAGTTAAGTTTGTTATGTGAGGAGCATCCCTGGGCAGTCTTCTGCCACATGATGGCTTTTTGTTTGTTTTCCCCGCAGACCTTGTGTGCCACGTGACTTTTGCGGTATGCGAGTGGCTCAGCTGATAATCAACAGCTCAACTCCTGGCTCCAGATAATGGGAATGATTAAAAAAAAAAATTGGGCCAAGAAGTTTTGTCAGTCCAGGTCGACCGATGGTTTGTTTCTTGGGAGTGGGAGAATAATGTCAGCTGAGTTCAGGAAATCGAAGAGGAGTTTCTTTTCAGCTCCAACTGTAATAACATCCCTCAGCCAATCACAGCTTGTTACTATGTCTGCTGTGAATCTGCCCCTTTGTGTTAGGGTGGGAGCACCAGACACACACGCACGCACACCCATCACAAAGCATTTAGTTAATCATGTGGGAGAAAACTGGAAAAGTTTTGCTTAAGTCAAACTCTTGAACTACTATGCTAAACACACTTTCTGAAGCTAAACTTGGTTTCAAGTCCAAACTTTGTTGTGGAGATTTTCTGGCTACCAACTTTATGTAAAACTTGAAACAACAAATCACCTAGTTTAGAGGCAAAAATACACTTTTTTTTTTTTTTGCAAAGTTAACTTGTTTGTCATTTAATTTTCCATTCCTTGACCTTATCCACTTGAATCTGATGTTTAAATGTTCCAGCACACAGCAGACAAAAACAGGAAAGGTGAGTTGGCAGCTCTGCTTTGCTCATGTTATCAGACTCTATGGAAACACTGCTGACCCTGTTATAAGAAGTGTTGCAACCCGTATCCCTCTTCACCAGAGCTGAAGAACAAAAGCCCTGCCATGCTCCTGTGGATACAAGACTGACATCAGCCTTTGGTTCATAGTCTGAGCTCAGCACAGCACCCAACAGCTGAGAAGACAACAGACATGTTTGCATGCAAAGATGTGGTTTTAGAGATCAACAAATCCGTCTGGAAACAGTCGACGTGCGAGCTCTAATTCCTCTGGGATGCATCGACGTTAAGTCAAAAGTCGCTGTCGCAAACTGGGACTGCTCATTCCTACAAAAGAGAACACTCTTCAATCATCGGGATGGGAATGTTTAACACATGTCTGCGTTGCCTTGGTAACACTTGTTCTTTTTTTCATCTCCATCTTTCCTGGCAAACAGTTGTGATCATTGATCACTGCTCTTCTCTGGTCCCAAGTCAGTCAGCCAGAAAGAACGCCGAGGTCACTTCTTTTTTTTTGTCAAAACACTCCCTGTTATGTTTCAGTTTGTATAAAGGAAGCTTAAAAGTACTGGCTGAAATGATGAAGAAAAACACGTTTGCTGAAAGTGTGGGAGTCTGCAGATGTTGCATGCATCGATTTGTTTTTCTAGTAGTGCTGCTACAAAGTTAGTGGTGAACTTTGTGGTCACATGTCAGATAATGAGCATAAAATCATGCATTTCTTGCAAAGTCAGTGAGTTTTTTTTTGGTGACTGCTAACCCTCTGCTTAACATTTCACAGATAAACATTTAGTATTTACCTAATATAACAACACAGAATTGCATAACCACTGCAAATATAACGACCAGGTGTTACAAAAAGCCACATAAATCACCGCTCTGTCTTATGGCTATTGTTTGTTATAATTCGTGCAGAGGCCCACCCCCATGTTAAACAGCTGTAAGAGCAGAGAAAACACAAGTAAGCCCTTGTAGTGTCACGTGTGTAAGAAACAGCAGACACAGTTTAGATGATCTTGCAGGATATCAGCTTTCTAAATATAGTTGGTCATCTTGCAGAACTGGCAATGGAGCAGAAAAAAACGTCACTGCAAACTACTCCCATGGTGTTGAAGCTGCTCTTGCTAGAGCTGCTGTCTCCTAAAATGTATTGCCTCTTCGTACCAGAACGTTTCCACATTTGGAAATGCATTAATAATCTTTTGATGGCAAAATTGTAGATTCTAGGATTTAAGGATTATCATAAATTCTCCTTTAATGCTTATACTGTGTTTTTGTGAAATGTATGTGTATTTAAAATAGAGATTTGCAGACCCGGTGGAATTTTTTATGGTGAAATAACCAGGACATTGCCCAGAGTTTTTTTTTTTTTTTTTTTTTTTTACTTTTAAAGCCATTAAATAGACACAGAAATCTACATTTTCTACATTTAAACCTTGAAAAACAGAGTCCTACCAAGCTGTATCTATATTTGATTCACTGGGGGCTGCCATGAGGAGATTTAGGCCAAATCCAAATTCTTCCCTTAACCCTACGGCCTCTCTCTACACTTCAAATTGTAGGGGCGTTTGAAGTAGTAGGGGTGTCCAAACATGAAATAATGAAACCGACTTATGTATTTTCCGAGCACTGGCAGCTACGCTCTAACATAGATGACCGGGGACTATTGATGACATCGTTGAGGGGTTACTAACGTCCGAATTTGAAGACCCTATTTTTCCATAACTCTGGAGGGCTAAAAGTAGGGTTAGGGAGAAGCTCTAGGGGAAGAATTCAAATTCTGCCTTAGTGTGGAAGAACAGCGAATGTAATCTCAGTATATCAATTTAAACAATTTTTATGGATGAGAATACAAATATCTGTTATTTATCTGTATGTAAATGTTTTGCTGCTGCATTTATTTGTTTTCTGTTTGTCATTTATTACCTACCTCTCCAAATATTTAAAAGGTGATATATTATGTCTCCTGGAATTCGATTTTGGCCTGTTCAAAAAGATTTCGGAGTCCCATTATTAAATGATTTTCATATGAATGTACGGAGATCATTAAAAGTCTGATCTTCCTATGTTGTTGGGTGGAAATTTCATCCTTACAAAGTACCCAGTACAGTTTTTTAATTTCTTTTTTTCTTAGAATAGTTCTCTTCCTTGGACTGACTTGCTGGATGACCGTGGCATGTTAATGCTGCTTTCAATGATCTATCAACATCCCCTGCTGGAGGCTCCAATTCCAGGGACTGAGAGTCAACCTTGCAAACAGGCCCGACCCCCAAAACCTGCTCCACCAAGAAGATGCACCCCCGCCTTGGGCATTGCCATTGATTTGTACATTCAATGATTTCAAGGTTCTCATCCATTCGTTTTTATGGTAGGAAATATTAATGTAGGAAAACGTTTTCCTTGAATATGAATTGAAGGAATTGAGAAAGCGTGCCTTTTTTAGGAATCAGACAAATGCAGAGTACATGTGATTTTCACTGAGATGGAGGTGCAAAGACAAACGGCCTTTATTTGGAATTGTTTCCATCAAGGACATCTGGCACCACGCTTAATGAGAAAAGGGAATTTGCTGAAAGGTTGAACTTTTCTCTTTGGTTCCATTTAAACAGAGCTAGATATCATTGTGTGTTGAGCTGACACACCTCAGTGAGCCCAACAGCCTGCAGCCTGTGTTACACTAAGGCTGCCTAGAAATTGCATTTATGCGCAGCCTTTCAGCTGGCTGGTTATCTACAGTCTGCAGAGTCCCTTAGAAATTAAATGCCCTACATATTAGCAACGGACTTCAAAAGATTTTTGAGAACTGAATGAGAATGTTAAGTGTATTAAATGTATATCTTATTTTGTCTATGCTGCCTCGTAGTTCTGATGAAAAACAAAACGGGTAGGATTTTTTTCTGATTCTCTGTATATTAAGAATGTTGGCTTAAGCTTTAAAGAACAGTTGGAACAATATCTGCCATCAGCACGCCTGCAGCAAACCTTGTTTTGAGTTCAAAATGTTACAGTTCACTGTTAGTTTCCCTCTTGACCGAGCTACACAAGGATTTATTGGAGTTTTCCTTTCAGAAGGTAAAATCTATAAAGAAAATCTTTAATTTTTTTGTAGCACTGGGGCTACATACTATGTGAAAGAAGAGGATCCTGATTCATGCAAATGTTTTACAACGCCAGAGCAAGATTCCACCAGCCCATCCCAGCCTCATCATTGTTGATAAATGGAATTAACATCTCCAATAACCCAGAATTTTAAGCATCTAACTTTTAATCCTTTTTTTAGCAGTTTTGCATTGTTGTTTTGCTGAAGTGTAAGAATATCTGCACATAAAGAATAACATTTGAAAAAACATATCAGAATCAAACAGTCTGAAACGCAATTGTGTTACTTATTAGGTTTATGTTCCTGTTAGTCAGGAAGTTCAACTTTATAGGTGTGTTTCAAAACTATTAAAATCACTGAGTTGTTTTGGAGTTTTATTTTTTGACATTTTATAGACAAAACGGTCAACTAATGAATACAGATTAGTCAGTAATGCATGCAATTTATATTTAAATGAGGTGATGTACAAATAGTGATCAGCACCGAGGACTGGCTTTGCAGAATAGGATGAGAGTGTTGTCCATATGGATCCTGCACACACTGCATTTAAATTAGCTGTAAATGTGTGTGCCTGTTTGTTTGTAGAGAGTCAGGCAGCTTTCACCAAAGAAACGCGACCGAGGACACCGTGAATGTACTGCGACCGAGACGGGATTAATGAATCATCTAATCTGAATGCGTGTCTTGGGTTTTTTTGTGTGTCTCTGGTCTCCTTCTCTCTTGCCATCTGTGCCCCTGTTAAAATGACAACACTTCTGAGTTCTGTATGTAAAAATTGATCCCAGTTAGATCAATTCAAAGCGCCTCTTAATCACTCATCTGCTGGTACAGTGGAATCTTGCTATGTTGTGGGAGGCAGCAAATGAAAATAATGAAATATTTGATCTTTGTTACAAATGCATTTGCTCATTTGACACGTTTTAAGCATCATGTGGGTGTGAGTGTTGGTGTTTGTGCTGAAGAATTTGCTTGTTTGGCTTTAGAGGCTGACCTCTTTGCTCTGACCTGGAGGCCTTTTCCATCCCACATGACTCTGCACTGATCCGCTGGCCTCAGGTCGCAGAGACAGCTGAGAGGTGTGTGTCCAGCCTAGCAATCTGTAGGCAGGACTCCAGCTGTACTTGGTGGCAGGCAGTCACAGGTTTAATAATGACGCCTGGATCTTAGTCTGACCCATTACATAACACACGTCATACATTAACAGAATGGCACAACAAACACTCGTGTATTTGTGTTCTTTGATTCTGGGTCATTTTGTGCTGAATGCATAATGAAAGCTTCTTATTTAAACACCGTCCGTAAGTCTGATTAGGATTTCCTCACTGAAATGTTTTAGTTTGCAATTTGTAATCTGTTCTTTTTATTTCTTTTGCGCCTCTTAGATCTAAGGTGATAAAAATGACAAGAAAGAGCTAACCCAACACTGTATTACTGTGCATAATATAGGCCTGCAACTAATGTAATATAGAACTGAGTTTAATGCCTGTACTGAGATGTCATTGGACTCAAAAGCCCCAGATTTCCATCAGTCATAGATGCACAAATATTGAATAGGTTTGTTTAGATCTGTTAATAAATCGCTGCTATAGTAGCTTTCAAGCTCCTACCACACATGCATCTTTTCTGCCTCTTTGTCTTTCTGCATCGTTCTTCATCTTGATCTCCTGTTGAAACTCTCTTTGTGTTTCTTTGTGTAGGCCTCATAGGAATGCTTCTATTCAAACAGTTCCTTAAAGAATGGCAGCTCTGATCTAAGCATACCAAGGCTGGGCCTCTTGACTAAAGCCATCATAACTGGTCCTTTGTCCGACTCTGCACGTGTGTCATGCTGTATGTTTTCAATGTGTTTGCTTGCCATGTGTTTCTGTTTGTGAGCCAACATGCATCTCTTTGCCAGCTGTGTTCCTCCAGGGCATGCTTCTCATCAAAACGAGTGCTCTGTGCACACATGGGTTGGAGCTTTTGTGTGTTTTCTTGCATGGAAGGGCTGGAACATCATGAGCTTTGCTCTTTTAGGTTTTCTCCTCCCTCTGTGTCTCCTTTGACCCTGCAGTGTTGCCTTTGTCAGAGCGTGTTACCTTTACCCCAAATCCTTTTTGCCTCGGGAACAGGAGCTCTTTCCATTACAGACTGGGAGCATGAAACCTTAGATGCAAATAAGTCTGTCATGGCCCACTATTTCCAGAGCTGGCAAGTCAGCCCTCATATAAAGGTGATAGACTATAACCTTGAATGTGTAGCATTGTTTTATATATACCCCCCTCCCCCCAAGCTCCTCCTCCTTGCTCCTTTTCCATTGTCGCTTGTCTTCCTATGTTCAGACCTTCCGATGAAAGCCCATAAAGCAAAGGACTTTTGTCCCCTGAATGTATGCACTCTCCTGCTTTCTCTCCCTTTTTATCCTGCATTCATTCAGCCTACAGCTGGCTAACAGAATATCCTCTCCATCCCTCCTTCCTCACGTTTTGTGTTGGATTGCGTATCTCCTTGTGCAGCTGCAGCTCACAGAGATGTAGGAGGAGTTCCCTCAAAAGAATGTGCGTGACTGGCCTGACAGCGACACACACACACACCCCTGCAGAGCCAGCTGACACGGACACTGCTCCTCTCAACTTCGCTCTCTCTGGCTTTGTCTGCATCCACACTCCTGTATGCATTGTCTACCTAACATGTCGCACTGAGAGAAAAAAAACTTCATCCAACATTTACACGATTAATTCAGCAATGCCAACATCCAGAAATTTTGAGGTGGCAGCATCAGTAAGCTGCAGAGTTAATAAGCTGTAGTTTTTTTTTCTTTTGTACTGTTGTGCATCATCTGACCTCTTGTGGGATTACGGGAAGCTTCTCTGGAGGAGTGAAGGAGATGGAGAGCAAAGACAGGCACTTCAGTTGTCTAAAAATACCCCTGCTTTCCTGCAAAGAAAGATCTAAGCCTCAATTTTAACAAAAACGATGGGATTCTGTTTTGGCGCAGCTGCAAATTACAGCCATGTTTTTTTTTTCCAAATATTTGTCATGCAGTCTGCTGTAAATTCAGCTTTTCTTAGGGGAGTAGAGTGGCCCAGCGGAGCCAATAAACTTCCCCCCTGTCAAAAGCGCTTGTGTATTTGGTGCTGCTAATTTTAGCAAAGTCAGAGGCGAATCGCCTATTCAGAATTATAAAGCTTGTTTCAGCCCATCACTGACCTGCAGGCCCCAACCACACAACAGAGGCAAAGGTAGTGGAGCACAGAGCAACAAACACACTGATGTCCTGCCGTTTCCTCCCTGGTGTGGCTGAGTTGTTTTTGTTTACGTTCTGTAGATGTTTTGTCATCAGCAACAGCTTATGCTTGAAGGTTGATGCGCTGCATGGAAGAGAGAAACGGTCTAAATATATTTCTCTGAAGCAGCCAAACTGGAAAAGTCGTGTCATCTTCTGCCTTCCCCCACACCCCTTCTCCAAACAAGCCTCTTGAGCCACTGTCAAAAAACCACATCTACTTAACAAAAATATATACAGACACTGGGCTCCGTTATGGTATAGGATCAGTTACAGCATAAACAAATCAATATCTCTTGACCTTTCCCTGAGGTGCTTTTTTTCTCTGTGCATTTGCTCTAAGTGTGTTGACCCCCACCCCTGCTTTTTCTTATCCAGATGCAACAGAAGAGTTTTTCGAGTACGATGCAGAGGAGTTCCTGGTGTTCCTGACCTTGCTCATCACAGAGGGAAGGACACCAGAATACTCTGTAAAGGGCAGGACTGAGGGTCTGCACTGTCCGCCAGCCCAGTCAGCCATGCCGCCTCTTCACAAGCACGAATGCAGCGACAAATTGCCCCAGGTAGCTGCACCTGCACATTTATCAGTGCACACAGCCTTTAGTTTCTACTCTTTCAGGGATCTGTCCATTCTTCTTTTGCTTTTACTGTTAAGCAGAATCTCTGCATTATTACCAAATTTATCATCCTAAAAGAGATTAAAGTTCTGCTGATATTTATGTGGCGAAGAATAAAAAAAGTAAGTTTCCATGTTTTTAAAATTAATCTAAATTCTAATCACTTCTTGTAAAAGATGTCTGGGTTCTGTGTTGCTGCAAAACATTTCCAGACCTCATTGTCATTCACTTATGCGCTCCAACCTTTGTCTCCACCTTTGTCTGCGGCCATGTGTTTGTCCAGTGTCGTCAAGCACGGCGAACACGTTCTGAGGTGATCCTGCTGTGGAGGAACAACATCCCCATCATGATCGAGGTCATGCTGCTGCCAGACTGTTGCTATGGTGATGAGTGCCCCCCAAGCGACCCCATCAGTGACCCAGTCATCAAACAAGATGCTCTGCTGTTAGAAAGATGGACCTTACAACCGGTTCCAAGACAGTAAGGCAGAAATATGTTACAGTTTCCTAAAGCAGCACATATATGTGCAGTACAAACACGCCACTGGTTTTGTGCAATTCTATTCAAAATCATTAAAGTTTTATTACACCCAAGCATTAAAATGATTAAGAGTTTAACAACAATTATCAATTATCATTGGCTCAGCCAGACTCGAGGTGTCCGACTTGTGTTGTTTAGCCACACCTGACACTGTCATTTTTATTTAAATATTAGGTTTTTTTTTTACAATGCAAAGACAAGATAATGATACAATAATCCATCTTTAAATTAGCTACCTCTTACATTTGTCTGAGGCATGTTCAGGCAGATCAAATAAATCCATGTTTAGGACTTGGAGAAATAATCCAAGGTGTTGCTCAGTCTGAAGCTGAGATGGTAGGACTTGCATTGCTATTGTTAGTGAGTGTTATGCTACGTGCACACAGGGCATGTGACGCTCAGTCAAAAATGCACTGAAAGCAAACTTGATACTAGTGCGCGTACTCACATTTGGAAGAGACTTTGTGCGTAATGTCGAGGTGGTGTAAATCTCCCAAATCGCGCTCCAGGCTTTTTTTTTACAGCTCTTTTCCAATATTAAAGACTGTCAAATATTTCCTGTCGGGCACAAACTGCAATTATTAATTTCTCCTTCATGATTAATTTTTAAGTGGTTGGCAATTCCGTGAATTAAAAAGGATGCTTCTCATACGTCACTACAAAATCTGAGTTTCTGATTGCTCAAAGTTTGACACAGTTTAATTTTCAATGCGCGTTCAATGGCCACGCGTTTTGCATGTAGCGCCCGTAATCTGACTTGTTTCGTGACGCAGGCCACAAGAGATTTGAACGCGGAATCCCAAAACGTGCATATTCGCATGTATATGTTGACTTTTCATTAGAAGTGGTCGCTTGAATGTGTGATTCCAAGCTTGGTGTGAACGCAGCTGTTTTTTTGTTTTCTTAAAGAAGTTCATGAACAGTTTATGTGATTTGATTGAAACACTGTAATGACACTCCTGATATAAGACTTTAGAAAGTGAATGAAGGGAGTGAGAGTTTCCGTCTTCAACGTAGATCAGAGATCTTTCCCTCTGTCAATAGTTTTAGAAACAGACCTGATCAGCAAGTTAAACAAACAATAACGTAGCTTCTTCAGCCTGTAGTTCATTCAGTACCACAGATTTCCCACACTTGAATAGCAAATTCCCATGAAGGGGTTTGTTGACCTGACAGATTGTCCCATTTTTCTACTTTCATGTAAAAAGAAAGTCTCATCCCCTGACCATTTTCTCATTAACCTGACACACTGGCACACTTCTCTTCTTTCCATTTGTGTATTTTTTAAATAGGAGTGGTGATCGTTTTATTGAAGAGAAAACCCTGCTATTGGCTGTTCGCTCCTACGTCTTCTTCTCCCAGCTCAGCGCCTGGCTCAGTGCCTCCCATGGCATCGTCCCCAGAAACATCCTGTACAGGTGAGATTCAACACTCGCTGGAAGTGGCATGACTTTAGGGGTTTCGAGTCAACCAAGGATACTAAAGCATCTGGAAAATACATTAGCCTTAATGTATTTAAAGTGTAAACACAGATGTATTTTCTTCCTGTCGTTCTCTATTTCCACTAAATGACAGCTGAAAGTCACAACAACTTTCAAAAAGTGTACATTTGCCCTTCCTTGTTTGCTGAATGTTGATGTTGCTCTCTAACAGGATCAGTGCCGCTGAAGAGGATTTGGTGTGGCAATTCACTCAGTCCCCATCCGAGCACATTTTCCCCGTCCCCAACGTATCCCACAACGTCGCACTGCAAGTCCGTGTCCAGTCACTTCCCAGACAACCCACCTACCCCAAACTGGCCTGCAGCATCCACACCAACTTGCCTTCCCTTTACAGCAAGACCCCCAGCTTGAGCCCCAACTTCAACAGCCACGGTGGCCTGCCCTCTCTCCGAAAGAGGCTGGACCCCAGCAAAGAGAACCCCCACCACAACTCTAATATGTATAGTAAGAGCTCCACCTCCATGTCTGGTCTTCTTCACAGTGGTGTACCTATTCCTAACCTGCCCATCAACAGCATCCCTATAAACAGCCCCCCCCCACAGGGCCATGCCGCATTCGTACAGCAAAAAGGCCCAGGATCCTGGTGAAAGCCACGCATATCAGAACGGCGAGCTTCCACATGTCAGCGCCCCGCCCCATCAGGGTTCGCCACTGTTTCACAGACCCTCTCGCCCCTCCACACCCTCACACTCTACCTCCCCGCTTCCTACAAGCAAAGCAGGAAAATGGTTGTACTCTGCATTCAATGGTATTTCTGATCCAGCACAAGTCGAGGACTATGGTTCTGGCACCAACATTGGAGAAAAGACGACCAGTTCAATCCCTGATGCCCTTAGAGCTTGTAAAAATTTGTCAGTGGCCGAGCCGCCGCGCTGCCCCTCCCTGAGGCCAACAGTAACCGAGACAAACCCTCTGATAGGCTCCCTGCTACAGGAGAGACAGGAAGTAATCGCCCGCATCGCGCAAAGGCTTAACTTCTGTGATCCAACTGCACCACCACTCCCACCCGGCCTGTTTACCTCCGACAACCCTCCCAAATCCACGTGGGGCAGCGACTATGACAACATCGCTGCCGGTAAGACCAAAGAGCCCGAGGCCCCTCCCTGTGAGTTTGTTGGACACGTCTGGCCCTCACCTTTCAACACACCTGTGACTGAAACTTTTGCCAAACAAGAAAGCTCGTCCCCTAAACCTGCAGCCTGCAGGAAGCTGAAGATGACAGAGACGAGAGACAGAGAGGAGGAGAGAAATGGAGAGAAGGAGAGGACCAGACTGAAGGAGAAGGAAAGGGATAGAGACAGCTCCCTCATTGCCCAGGCAGTGCAAGACATTACCAGGCTCATCCAGGAGAGACTGTCTGTCCCGTCTTTGTCCCCTGGGAACAGCAGAAGCGGCAGCTCACTGCACCACATGCACACAACCACGGTCACACACACAGTCCGCACATACTCCCACCCCACACACAGCCCACCTGCATCACACACTGCCAGCAACGGCTACACGAACGGCCACATATCTAGCCACGAACTTCAAAGAGGCGGCACGCACAACGCTGCCTCAAACGCGCCTATTTGCACAGATAAGCCCCAAGTCGGACCCGGGACCGAATACAATTCAACCCAGGCCCACAATGGTGCTCAGTTTACACTTGAACCTTCACTCTGCAGCCAGTCCCACACCAAGGCTGGTCAATGTTTACGTGCTTGCCCACCCAAAAAACTCAGAGTCAGGACCGCCAGCAGCCATGAAATCCCCCCTGCCTCCCCTGTGCAGGAGGAACGCCCACGCCATGCCCAGATATTTAGCAGGAATCACAACGACACCAGCCCAGCCATAAACTGTAACGGAAGCCACAACCACATCAAGCCTCAGTCCCAGACACAGAACTGTGAGGAAGTCCAGGCTTCTACCTTCCACGATGAGAACCGGGCCCCACTGGATTCTGGGTACTCCAGGATGTCCAGCCCAGCCATGATTCCACCTGCTTCCCCTGTAAGCCATTTTTGACTGTAAAACACCACTGATAACTCAATGTTATAACGTTTGAAAGAAGAAAAATTACAACTTTTAAAATCAACTTATATAGCCTTTAATAAATAAAATCTTTAGTCTTCTTTAAATAGTGTAATGTAACAGAAAGCCTATTATACCAAAAAAGACATTTGCCTTACCTTGTCAGCAAAGAGATTCTAAGACTTGCATATAAAAATGTCCAACTGTTCTCCTATTTCAGGAGTAACTTTATCATTTCAAGCCAGTATAATGTGAAAATGTTTCAAAGGTGGTGTTTTTCCGGAGCAGCATTATTCTACATTAAAAAGAGGAAATTTTGCCCCTAACAAACTTTTCTAATCTCTTTTCGTCAGCACCCTCACACTGCGTCCCCTCTGCGTCCCTGCAACAACTGGAAGAAGCAGAACCGCCACTCATTGGACGCCACAGCAACCAAGGCGTTCCACCCTTACACCGGCCTTCCGCTGCTCTCCAGCCCTGTAAGAAACTCCCAGGCAGATGCTCTCACCTCCTTTTCACCAACATTTGCGTTGTTAATGTTTGTCATGAAGAGACTGGATTATCTTTTAGTGGGTTTTATTACTTTTGAGTCACAAAGTAAGCAGTTAATGTACACACAGGCACACGTGCAAAAACTGCAGGGTGAAAGGCAGAAGACTGATCTGCTTCTCAACAAACTCATTTTTGCAGCCTTGAATTTTATCATCACAATATCCTGTCTTCTTATTCCCCTACTCCCATTTGACATCAAGTGCAAATCTATAGATTCTCAAGGGCTCCACGCATACCATACATCATAGAGAATAAAAGGCTTACTATTACTATTATTAGCTATTGGTTTCATGATTCAGATTGGTTTTCTTTTCTGTCAGTGAAAACTTGACAGCACTTTAATTATGTTCTGTGTGTCTGCTGCAGGTTCCTCAAAGGAAAAATCAAACAGGTTATTTTGACCTGGACATCTCTCAGACTGGCTGCAGGGGTTTGCCTTGGGCTTCTGGGAAAAGGTACTCATTTTCTCACCTAGAAGATCTGTTACCATTACTGCAAAACTCATTTTGTTCTGAGGTCGGGAAATCTCTGCTCTTAAAGGGTTTTATAACAAAGAACCAACAGTTCTGGTCATACATTCACCTTCTTAATCATCTGGTGATATTTGGCTCAGTCAGATTTGGAATTTCAGCTGTGAAACCCACTTATGTCTCACAATGTATTGGAATATTTATGGTTTATTACGTTGATCAAGGGCAATTCATTATGCAGTATGTATTATTAGGTTGTTTTTAAGGTTTTTGTACAATAATGACTAAAAAATGTTGGTGCATTATAAATTAGGTTTGAAATAATGAAATGAGATATTTGATGGCATTTGCATTTGTCATTTCTATGTATTGTTTTCTTTACCATTATATAAATAGCTGGAACGTTTTCTGGAGTTCACAAAATTGATTATTTCTACTAGAGTTATTGCAAATTCAGTTTTATTTATGGTTTTGAACTCAAGCTTTAGACTCCTTTCAGCTTTGTGCAAGTAGAACTGTCTAAAAACTGATTTTAATGAGAGAAAAGCCCTATAAAGTGAGATTAATTGTTATCAGTCATCAGCTGTGGTTCTGCTGGAACTGAGCTGCAGTAAATATTAAGAGATTCATGCATACACATGTGACGTCGGTGGAAGTGTGCTGCTGCTCCTTATAAAGCAGACATTTGAGAAGTTAAACATTATAGTTGGACTTGACGGATTGTTCTGTGATGAAATGTTATCCTTGCTTTAATATGTGTTCAGTCGACACATAAACTTGTGTGTTTTTGGGGTCCCTCCCTCTGGCTGAGAACTGTGCTGTTTACAAACAGATGAGTCAGTCTGAGGTCATTTTGTTTTACTAGAGAAACAGTTCTGCTCATAATCAACAGGAATGTTTGCCATGAAAGCATCTGAAGAGGCTGTTCCACCACATGCTGAAAAACCAGCTGACTGAGCATGTTCTGTTTAACCCCTCAGGGTGTGTCCAAAGAGCGAAGGCTGTACAGATGAGTCACAACAGCTGTTCAGCGACAGCGCTCCACCTGCCAGTCTTAGCCTGCTGGGAAACTTTGAGGTATATTTGTCTTCCTTGGCCATAAGCTTAGATTGTAGCTCACAGTGTGTAAAAAGTTATCATGGCATGCTTCTTTCAGAAGAATATTGTCTTTGCGTTTGGATTTCTGGCAAAAGATATTTCAGTATTGAATTCTTTTTCCATCAGGAGTGTGTGCTGAACTACCGTCTCGAGCCTTTAGGAACAGTGGAGGGTTTCACAGCAGAGGTTGGAGCCAGCGGGTCCTTCTGCCCCAGCCACCTGACCCTGCCTGTGGATGTGTCCTTCTACAGTGTCTCTGATGACAATGCTCCCTCCCCGTATATGGTGAGAGCACATCATAGCACAATTTATTGCGTTGTCTTGACCGATTTTAGCTTTGATGTAAACTGTGTGTGAGCTCCTTTTGTGTGCCTGTTTGTGACGCCGTGATTCTCACGTTTTCTCACAGGGTGTGATAAATCTGGAGTCCCTGGGAAAAAGGGGCTACCGTGTACCTCCATCAGGAACCATTCAAGTGGTTAGGAATTCTTCTTACACAGTTGCAGAATTGTTGTGAAAAAAAGCTTTTCCTTGTAGTTCTGGAGTACCAGTGCAAGCAGAGAACAAATGACAGATAACATCGAGTAACCAAAGGAAATAGAGACTCCTAGTGGTTGTTCCGGAAAAATCTTCTAGGAACAAACAGATTTTAAGAATTTATTAAATTTTGATGCTTATACACCGACAGTTTTGACTTTTCTTAATTCTCCTCTTTGACATTTGGATTGATATGCTAATGATGATGGTCATTTTAGGAAGCTTTATGTTTTATGGCAGTCAGATCACTATGCCTAAACCCTGCAATTTTCTTTTGGTTCAACCCCTCAGACCTTATTTAACCCTAACAAGACAGTGGTAAAGATGTTTGTGGTGATGTACGACTTACGAGCCATGCCAGCTGGCCACCAGACCTTCCTGCGCCAGAGAACTTTTTCAGTTCCAGTTCGCCGCGACCCAAACAACCCAACCAGCAAGAGGCCCCTCACCCTGGGCCAAGGGCGCACCCTGCGCTACCTCGTTCATCTGAGGTGAGTGGGTTGCTTCTTGTTTTAAAATATCCTGCTGTGATGCATTTTTCTCATCCTATCATTGTTTCTGTTTCAGGTTTCAGAGCTCCAAGTCTGGAAAGATCTACCTCCATCGGGACATTCGTCTGCTGTTTTCCAGGAAGTCCATGGAGGTGGACAGCGGTGCTGCCTATGAACTTCAGTCCTTCACAGAGACCCCCATGGACCCGCCATTCTCATCTCGCTGTTGAAGTCCAACACCCTCCACCCAGCAGGCCATTGCGATAGCTTCAGTCGCCCCTCAAAGCCAGCGACAGACTCTTCTTCAGCCCTTCAGATTGTGGCTTTTGTTGAAAAGAGATGAGGTTCAAGGACTGCAATCAAAAACCCCTTCCTTACCCGTGTGTAGAAACTTCAATCATCAGCTCTGTCACCTAAAACTGACAAAAAGGGGTCAGCTAAGAGCCTGAGAGACTTGTGAGATGTGAGCCTCGTTCTCTTTTAACAAGGCTTGATATTAATTCTGGGACTGGGTAGAAAAAATGCTAATAAGTTCAAATATTTGTGACCCCCGTCAAGATTTTCTTGCCAAATTATAAAACTTATTTTCTGTTTTTCTTTCTTTTGTGTGTATCCCCAATAATCTCTGGTGTGAGAGTAGAGACCAGCGACCCATCATCAACTAAAATCTGTACAAAGTAATTGAGTTTATTTACCTTTGTTGGCAAAAACTACAATGATAATCAGACCTAATAATTGTCAAATTTAAATAATTTCAATTCGATTTAATTTAGTGCCCTTAGTGTTTTTTTGTTTTTTTTTGTTTTGTTTTTTTGTGGAGGTAATGATTTCAGATTTCTTTGAACATCAGAGAAATGCAGATTCGTTTTTCCAGCAAATTAGATTGACGGGCTGAAAGTAAACTCTGTTGCCTGACCCCACTACTCGCTGAGGTGGGAGTCGAGGGAGCGCACATGAAAAAGAGGAGCCGGGGTGCAGGTTGTGGCACGACCCATGCCTCGGACCACGAAAGAAGCCGAACAAGCAATCACTGTAGATTCACACGGAAGCATCACAGCATCAGAAGTGCACTGTGGATCCCTTTTTTCCCATTCTAACTGGAAATGAGACAAAAAAATAGTCATATTCTAATACTTTTGTACTGTTACAAAACCACTTTATTGGAAGTGTTGCAATAGAACGTGTAACAATAGTTTAGTGTTTACACATTCACTCTGTTTACTTACCATAAGTTTATTTAATATTTAAATTCATATTTCAGTTACTTCTTGTGACGTCTGTCATGCTAAGAAGATGTAGTGCAAACTGTATATCATAGTATGTATTTTTGACATTAATACTCAAATCTTAAAAAAAAAAAAGTATCTATATATCTTCTAAAGCAATCTTGAAAACCTGCTTTGTCTCCTGGTGTTTTTTGTGTGGGTTTTTTTTCTGCTTTTCATGGTGGAAATATTAAAACAAAGCTGCTCCAACAGAACTTTAAAAACACTTTCACTAAAACCTCTGACTCGAAAAGGAAATTAAGGATATCTGTGAAATGTTTGCACGTTTTACATGTTAGACAGTGATGTGTGGGAATGTGATAGTTGCTGTTTAGCCAGTAGACCTGGATTTAACCATTAGTACTCATTTCCTATTGAGCAAACCACTATAAATACTTTTAGTTTATATCCAGACTTGATGCTTTGTTTTAGATCAGGAGTCTGCAACCTGCAGTTCCGGAGCCACATGTGGCTTTTTTTACCCCTCCAATGTGACTCTCTGGTTCAAGAAAAATAAGTAACTGGAAAGTAAAAAAGAAACTAGTTAACTCAAACTTTGTTCAACTTATTCACAAACAGTTGGACAGTACTTATCACAAGTAAAACTAAAACCTTTTAACAGGCTTTTGTGTGCTGTGTACCACAGAAAATCTATTGGAGGTCAGAAAGCACAACCAGAATTAGGGTGCACCAGATTAAAGGCAGATTGTCTTTTTTTGCATTAATTCAGGGATTTTTTAAGTGCACCTTATAGTTTGAAAAATATGGTAAAGTTCATTTAATTAGCTCTTATTTATTTAGGTTAGATTTACAAATATCTGCCCGAGATCCACCACAATTGGGGAAAAAATGTATTTCAAATCACTCCTGATATTACACTATGCTACTGCATTTATTGCCATGACATGATCCTATGTGACATACGGTGTCTTTTATTTTAAAAGGAAGTTATGCGAACCTGTGAAAAGTTATAAACTATTTCAAATTTTGAAAAAAAAAAACGATGTTATTTTTTTGTTTATGTTTTATTTATAACAAGAGTTAATTTATCTTTATTATAGTAGGATCAATAACCTCAATAGAAGTCTGTCTTATTTTTCTAGAGGGTCCAGTCAGACTTTGTTGCTTCTATTGGGTGGTGGTCAGTGAGAAAATGACTCTCTTTAAGTGTTGAAGGATGCAGACCCCTGTTGTAAAGAAAACACAAGCTTTTATTTCAATAAAATATTGACCAATATTTATATCATAAATAGATATATAGGGTAAAACCTCTAATGCTGTTGAGGACCTTTTTGGTACACTTGTAGACATGAAAAAAATAGTCAAAAAGTTTAAAAGATGATATAATTCAAACTTAAATTGGATAAAAGCTCACAGGTTTAAGCAATGCCTCTGAAAGAGCTAGTGGTGCAATTGTGGAGTTTCAAAATGGCACATTCTATCAAAACTATGAAACAGAAAACCTGATGTGAAGGTTACTGAATTATCCTAATGTTATTTAGACCACATAAGTAAACGTTATTTATAGTTACGGTAGCACTCCCAGCCTTCAGGGCTACTTTCATGCTTGTTTGCCTTTGCAAGTGAAACACACCTGATCTAGATAAGCAACAGCAAGTAGGGAAAGGGTGACTACAAAACAAGCAGGAGCGTGGCCCTCAAGGACATTTAGTTTGATGTTTAGCTGATGAGTGTTTTTTGAATTTCAGTTGAATTTTTTTAAATTTGACCCTACCCTACACTGAAGTTTATTTTAGTAAGCATACTTGAGGTATAGCAAGTATACTATAGACCATGTCCAAGTAGTGTTGGAAGTACACTAACTGAATCTTTTTTTGGGCTAAATTGGAACATTAGAAGTTTAAAGTATATAAATAGAATACAGATACTTCAAGTATACTGCGTCACTTCATAGACTGCTGGTATACACTTGTAGTACCCTTAAAAAGACTACTTTTTGCTAAGGGTAATATTTCAATCAGAAAAACTTATTTAAAAATCCTCTTTGCCTTTTGGCTGCTGCCTTGGAGGATCTCCACAGCATTTTCTGTATTCCCTCACATACAACAACAACCCAACATCACTACATCTATAAGATTATAGTATATAGATATTAGATGTGCCTGCTGGCAGCTCTAACTGCATCCTCGTTTAGTGTTGCATAATGAAAATGGGGATTATACTGATGTTTATAAGAATCTCTTGCCAGTTAATTTAGGTAAAGAAAATATAAATAGATAAATAAAAGTTAAGTAAAGCAAAGCAGCGGTGGGATTATATGCATTTGCTTCCTCCCACTCCCTTTTAAGCAATCTACTGAACATCTTTTGATAATCTTAATAGTTAATAGTTTCATTGTGTCATCTTACTCTAACTCATCTAATACCAAAAAAGCTTATGTGTTTGTTTATGATTAAGAGTAGTAATTATTTACTTGTGTATGTGGATATATGCTATTTTCCAAACAATTTTATGACTAATTATCTTATCATTGATACATTTTGTATTGATATAAACTTCTGTTGTTTGTCTTGTTTTTGCATTATTTTTGCTTTGATTGCTTGAAATAAACCATTTCCAATCCAATATAAATGAAGTAATTAATGTGTTTATGTAGAAAAATTAAAGTAAAGGTAATAGGAATTGGTTTATTGTTTAAGTAATCAAAACAAAAATAAAAGTAAAGAAGACAAACAACAGATATCTATACCAAGTTTAATCAAAATTTTGATAATTAGTCATTAATTAATAAAAAATATACGAGCACATTCACATAAACATGTTACTAATTCGGTTATTATTACTCTAAATCATAAATAGGCATACGGTATTAACTCCTATGAATGCAGTACATGACACATGAAGGAGTGGGAGGACTTAAATGTAACCGCCCCTGTCATGTTTAAGTTGTGATGTACACGAGGGGGCATTAAAAAGAATGTCAACGTGCTTTGTGAAAAGTCCGGATTTTGTGATTACACGTGGCTTACCGGCTGATCACGATCGGCGTTGTGTTACGCAACGTAAACACCAAGTCACCATCATCTGGACTGGAGCGCGCAGGACAACCCGAGCGGGAACGCGCGTGGTGTTTCCTCCGCATCTGACGTCGGAGGTTTTCGTGTGTGTGTGTGTGTGTGTACCGGAGCGACCTCTCAACGGCAGCCAGTCGAAGCTGCAGAATTTGAGGACCACTTGTCCAACCGAGGATCGGCTGCGAGGTCGGCGTCACGTTCGGGCAGAAATGTCAGGGGATAAAGTGGACGTACGGACCCCGGAGGAGGCGCCGGAGGACGGAATGGTAACCGTAGTTTAGCAGCAGCGAGAGCACCTCTGACTTTTAACAGCCAAAGCTGCCTGTTAACGTTAGCCTCTTAACCCTTTGTATTGTTGCACAAACGCGCAAGCAATGACTGGTTTGTTAACGTAACCAATTTTCCCTACAAATTTTCAAGGAAATATGCTAATCAGTATCTAATATTCTTATAAATCAGAATGTTTTGTTCTAATTTAAGCCGCTAGCAACAGCTAGCTAGCTAGCAGCGAACTGGGATGTAGCTAAACATTACTTGGTGCCGCCTGAATTGCTCAGCAACAACTGCGATCGGAAATGTTCAAACCACTGGGTTCCCAGGAAAATGTTTTATTTTATAATTAAACTGTTAAAGTTAGTTATCATTAAAGTCAATGTAACTGTTTTTAGTCGAAGCGTTAGTGTTTGTACGTGTGAATTAATAAAAGGGAGACAAAGATTTAAGCTAGCTCATTTCCCCCCGAAACTTCGTAGTTGCTAACCGAGTTTTCAAAGTGACCCGTTTGTGTTTTTGAAAACATAATAAAATTAACGCTCATGCTTAGTTTTTTAAATAAAATTTGAAGCACAGAGCTTCACACTTGCCTTTTTTTTTTTTTTTTTTACCAAACGAGTTGCTCTGGTTTATTACAGTAATCAGCATAAGTTAGATCATTTTGTGTTTTACCTTGCTTTGGTTTAATGTGGAGTAAACGAATGATCACGACAATATATTTTAAAATACATTTTAAAATAATTCAGTTACAACACATTTTTGGGGGTTTTTCCTCACCGAGAAGGATGGTCTTAGGGCAGGGATGCCCATCTTACCTTTTTTTGATTAGCTTAGATTAACAACCAGCTATTGTTTATATTTTATGACTTGGATATATGTTATGTTTTTGTACAATTACCGGTGTCAAGCCTATTGAGACAACTGTATTGTAATATTGGGCTATATAAATTAAATGTAATTGACTAATTCTTATATCTCTATAGCAATTACCTTATCTTATTTTTTCTCAGATTTTTTAATGTATTGTTTTGAGTGGCTTGTTAAAAGCAAAATCTCTGTCAAAAATGTTGTTGTATTGAACACAATAGGTCCAACTTACCAAAGGTTTGCAGGCACAGAAACTTCTGCAAACTAGATCGCCTATTCAAAAACTGGTTGTATGTTAAACATAGTGTATGTTGAGCTGTAATTAATATCCATAATGGTCTATTCTGCCTAAATGTGACTCCCTCTGCTCTCATGTAGATAAATCCCTGTCCATAAGTACTGTCAGTATTCTCTTTGTATCTTTTTTAAACAGCTGTACTTTTCACCGTGCGTGTATATTGGGAATTTAGCTCTGAAATCAGCCAACATTTGACCTTTGTTCCAAATATCTCTTCTTGTTTTTACTTTCCGCCTTACAGCCAATATTCATGCGACAGCCCTGCTTCCTCACATCAATTTGATTCGACCATTGCAATATACATTAACAGCAATGGAAAAATGTTGTGTTTTGTATTTTTTACCACACTAAGTATAAAACATTGATGGCGTCTGGTAATGTGGACTAATTGATTTTAGCTTCAATTTGTTATCATGAGTATGTGGTTGCTGCATAGTTAAAATCAATATAACAGGCTCTTCAATATGACATCCAATAACTGCAGGTTTTCATTGTTATTAAAACAAAAAGCTGTTTTAGTTTACATCCAGATTTGATGCTTTGTTTTAGATCAGGGAGCAACCTGCAGCTCCGGAGCCATATGTGGTTGAACACATTTCAGCTTATATGTTCAGCCAATGTCAACTGCAGGCCTGAGGATGACTTTGGCTTTTTTCACTTTAGTTTATTCCTATTTGTCGGAATGTTGATTTTCTTCTGTTACTTAGGAGGTACAAGAAACCATTATAACTCTGGAGAAAGCAGAGGAGGCGAAACTGAAGGCCAGATACCCAAATTTAGGACATAATCCTGGAGGCTCTGATCTGCTTCGCAAACGCTTGCAGAAAGGGGTGAGTTGTACCTTGTTTTTCTCAGTGAAATTCGTTCGGGTTTGGTCATTTAAACGGACTTCATTAGCAGTTTATCTTTGGTTATTTAGGTTTTTAAGAATCCTAACTTAATAAATATTCTCACATAAGAAGAGTATCTTTTAATGATGGCTTTTTTTCTTAAAAGATAAACTCAAACTCACTAGTTCTTATTCACATACATTATCTTGTCTCTTCAACAAATATGAAAGAATTACAGTACATACATAAATAAGGTACATAAATAACATTATTATTTAACACGTTTCATGTATTCACTATACTTAAGTAGCCTATTTTATTCAAAAATATAAGAACATTTATTACCACATACTTTTCTGTGACAATGGCAAAATGAATATTACTGCAGCTTGTTTTAAAACACCAAAACATTATGACAACACTATTTAAACCTGAGGCGTTCTGAGTTGTCCAATAAAATTAGCTGGATGTAAAAATTAATTGAATTTTCCTTAAAACATGTAATATTGATTCATCAACTCTGTGAATAGATTTTCCTTTACTGTAATGAAAAACTTAAAAAAAAATCATCCCAAAAAGCCTTTTTTAAAATTAATTTCAAAAGTAAGAATTCTTATTTTCATACATAGAAATTCCAATTTTCTTTAGTTCAATCCCTGTTCATGGGAATCCTTTTTTTAACCTAACAAAACAGATTTTTTGATGAGAAAAAAAAGACTAAGGAATAAAAATGTACTAGAATCATGAACTTGCCAATTTAAATCTGTTCTTACAGAGGTACAAAGTTCTATTAATTACATTTTTGTCTTCTACCTGTATATTAAATATCAAATGTCTTTTTATCTTTGCAGCAAAAATATTTTGACTCTGGAGATTACAACATGGCCAAAGCAAAGATCAAGAATAAACAGTTGCCAACAGCTGCAGCACCAGAAAAGAGCGAGATCACAGGGGACCACATCCCCACTCCCCAGGACTTGCCCCCAAGGAAACCCCCTCTAGTGGCCAGTAAACTGGCAGGCTAATCCGCATGCAGCCTCAGCCACCTCCCAGTCGCATAACTCACTCCAGTCAAGTCTCAGAGCTAAAACATTACCTCTTCTGTTCCCCACGCTTGGCTGCTACTCAGTCCACACCGCACCGACCCCACTCACCCCAAACTCTCGTTGACCTACTGCAGACCCAGTATGGCTGCCTCTTACAAATCTCTTCAATATTAATTTTACCTCCTTTATTCCTTTACTTTTCTTCTTAAAATCCACTGGATTACAGTGTGATTGAATGAATAGCATGTAATGCTTTTGAATAGTAGGAAGGACAAGCAGCAGAATCCACAGCTGTCACATTTGGAGAATTTCAGCATGATGCTCAGGACTTAATAGTGTGAAGTTATTTGTTTGCAAATAGATTTATATTTGTATGTTGTTCACAGGAGCACGCATTAGCTTTTAAGAATGTTTTACAGTCTAACATTGTTCTTTCTACACTTTTTTTCCTGAATGTCAAATATGCCTGAGGGATGGTAAACACACACTCAGAAGACCGTCTGTGTTGACACTGGAAAACTGTAGAAAATTGCTGAAAAGAAGGCTGGATGGGTGTGTATGTGACTGTAGGAATAAATTCCTGTTAGTGGGAGACCAGTTTTGAGTCCTGTTTGCTGTTAGAGTATAAACATATGGTTTAAAAACATATACAAGTTGTGAAATAACTTTTAAGAAGATTGTGTAATTTGAAGTTGAAGTAGTTTTACCTTGAGATTCTCTTCATCTCTCGTGCTTTTAAAGGGTCCTCACTGGTTTGGAAATTGCCTCTTATGTGGTGAATCTAAATAGCACTACATTCATACGATCTCTGCATGTATATAATCGGGCTGCTGTCACAACGTGCCATTTTGTTTTGTAAATAAACTAGTTTTGCACAAATACTTCATTTTTGTTTTAAGTGTGTGAATTTGTTAGACTTGTAATTATATGAAGTGTATTTCAGGGTGTTTTCAAAATGGTCGACTGCATAATACAATAAAAAGTATTGGAAGAACATTCAAAAGACATTTAATCAAATGTTTTAAAGTAGAATGAAAAAAAATTTGGTGCATGTTCACTTTCCTAGTCTCTCTGAATGAAACGAGTTGTTTTGAACCTATACGCACCAATAAAATATATCTTAATATTACATTCTAAAACTTCAAAATCCCTTGTTTTTGAAGAGGGGTTTTTAGAAAGTGGCCACCAGATGGCGCAGTTTCCCAAAGCGGCAGCGGCAGCCTCTGCACTGCAAAATCATCTCCTCCATCCTCATACCCAGAATGCAAAGTGAGACACTGAATCTCAGTAGCCCGGAGCAGTCTTTCTGGTTATCATGGCGATAAGAGACGCGTCTTCTCCTTGAACCCCCAACGGTCACGAAGGACTCCTTTCTCCGCTTCATGAGAACACACGCCGCGTTCCGCGCGGAGTGTGAACCTGCCGGAGTTTTAGCCCGGATTGGAGGAAGGACGTAGCGAGGGAGCGTCATGGCAGCGTCGGAGCTGTACACAAAGGTAAGACAAGTGAATTTTTTTTTTTTTTTTTAACGGAGCACCGACCTTGCTAGTGCTACAAATATAACCTGTTTTTGCTAATTCATATTTCAGCTAGCATTTGAACTAAATAAACGGCAAATTCTATTCAAAACACGTGTTTTTGTAAGCCTATTTCTTTTCAATGCTGGCCTTAAAAAATGAATGAATTTAGTCCTTACATGAAACAATAAGTGTGTTTGTTCGTTTAAAAGTAAGGCTACTATTAGCATAAACGGTTGTGGTGTCCGAATTGGAAGGGGGGGAAAGGGGTCGTAAAAGAGACGCCTCGTCTTCTTTTGAGTCAGGGCCATTTTTAAAACGCTAACATCACATTTTAGACACACCCTTGACGCGGTTTCGTCATATTTTTTTTCCATCGATTTTTTTTTTAATGTCACGTTTGTAGCCAACGACAACTAGAGACCTGGATGATGCAAAGGCGGTGCCGTCCATCATGGAGGCTCCGGTTTTTCCTAATCATTCCCTCCATGTTTGGATTTCATTTAGACCCTAGTGTCAATATTTTTTATTTTAATTGCCACAAGAGTGTGGTTATGCGTGATTTTCTTGTCCAGATTAGAAAGCTGCGTACCGCCGTCATACTGCGATGGACCCAGCATCCTTAGCATCCTCCAGGAGAATGTTTGGATGCAAAAGGGCCCCCCCCCTCCTCCACCCAGATTCCTTGGTGCAGCTTTTTGATGCAAAATGCTCCATAGGGAGAATGGGACTCTAGTGCTGAGGACGCCAGTTAGAGACTCACAAGGTCGCTGTGATGCTGTTGTCTGACAGTGACTGCAAATGTGAGACAGGGATGAATGTTGTGCCTGCATGTGAGGGCTGCAGATGTGTCACCCATCCCCCTGCTTTGACAGCTGGTCCGTTTTACTGGAATAATGAGGGTGGAGGAGACAAAACGGGACGGCCACTAAAGAAGACATCCTTACATCTATGCAACATTTTCAAACATGTGAGGCGTCATGCTTTTGGTCTCAGCGGTCTTGAGCTGTCTAAACAAGCTTTGATAATCAGTCGAAGACATTTTGAAATCTTCCATCTGTCTCTAAGAGAAATTTTTAAAAATATTATTTTAAATAGATAATCAAACACAAAACCCTCCAAACTTATAAACAAAACGTCTGACCTGGTTAACATAGCAAAAGTATTGTCATGGTACTTATTTTAGGTGATGCTTGTTTTTGATTTCTCATATTTTTTTAATTTCACAAAGTGCGAATCACACTAACAAATGACTCGACTCAAAAACATATTAAAGATTCCAATGACAATTGAAAAAGAAAAAGAAATAACAAAATATTACTTTTAAAGATCAAAACAAAATTCCAGAAACCAAAACACAATTTAAAAAAAAGAAACAAAATCAAGCTTTTTGGAAAACAAAAGTAATTTTCAGTATTCAAAATGAAATGTTAAAAAAAAGAAACACGATAAGGAACTGTGAAAGGTAGTTACAGTGGGACATCACTGATTGGGTGATGTTTGATTTATGACGTTTAAGTTTTTTTCAAATACGCCTTCAATGTCCACATATTTATAAAAGTTTTATGATTAGTACGGAGCACATCCAGTATCCCTTCATGTCAAATAACTTACGGTTAAAATGATTGATAAACGTCGTCATTCAATCAGCATTGTCCCATAGTTCCTACATTTTACGGTTTCTTACTTGTATTTCGGTTTTTAGCACTTCATTTTTTATTTCTGGAAATTGCTTTTCTTTTCCGAAGCCTTTCACGTGTTTGTGTTTTGGTTTCTGGAATTTTACTTTCGAGCTCTTAAAAATGATCAATCGTCTACAAGTGACACGACCTAGTTTTTCTACAAGATTTAAATATTCAAACATTTCTGTCACTTGATTTATAAGTTTTAGTTTGTTTTTCTAACAGGAGAAACATCACAGAAGTGTGCAAAAAAAAGAATCACTTTTTTAAAACAAAAAAACGTAAATATTTGACAGATTCCTAAAAATCACAAGTCTATATAATTGGGTACTGTGAATATTTATTTTTCTGAAAAGTGAATAACGGAAATACAATTTTCTTCTGGGTGCTAAAAGAGCAATGGTCAATCGATAATCAAATCATGAATTAAACATTACCATTCAAAGCCACAACAATTTAAGTTTGCACTTGGTAAAGTTCCAGTATTACTCCAGCTGTAGATTAATGTGGGGCGTCTAGTTGCTTTTAATAACTACAGGAATCACTACTGATGGTTTCCCCGTAAATATTTAAATGAAACTGACTCCACGGTAGCAGCACCGTAGTCATTTGTATTCACTTCGATGCTTTTATTTTGTTATTTGCTTTTAACAGCTTTTCACATCTATTTTGATTGCAATAATTTATATATATTATTCAGATTTCTACTTCTGTTTTTAATGCGCAGATCGGGTACACATGCAAATATTTGCTGCTAAATTAATTCAATTGCAGTTTTTTTGTGGTATTTGTTGGAACCCAAACTCAGCTTGTGCTATGAATAACTTAGTGTGTTCGTAAAATCAGCCTCTGATACCTGCCCTGTGTCTGTGATTTACTTTTCCAGCACATGGGTGAATACAGTCTGCCCTCTGTGTGCATGACTCAGTCATATGAAGCCTTTTGAGGGGGTTTGAGTTCCTCTTTGATGAAGCAAAGTAGACAGAAAGTCACAAACTTCAAGTAGCCTACATTCTGTTTGGATCATGGCTGACTTATCCACCAGTTCAAGGAGAAACGAGTCAGACCTGAAAGTCTTTAGTCATTCTGTTACCTCTGTATGAGCCGGTAATGCAAAACCAATTGGATCAAAGTAATGAGAAACAGGAAAACCGATGAAAACCTTTAGTGTGGGGAGATAGACAGGAGGAGGATTATGTTATGCAACAGACCTGAGGCCCTACTTCCAAAAACACACTCCTGAGGATCAAAAATACACATTCTCTTTAAACAAATGTTTGTTGAAGCATAATATCTTTGGACTTGCATCATTTTCTGAGTCAAAGCTCAACACAGCACACTTTTCAGCCTTTCCTGCTACATTACAAACTCAAAAGTGTCAGAGAGTTTCCCAAAGAAGTGCTTTGATTATTATTTTAGCGGTTCAGACAGCCTTGATCAGTGGAGTTTATTTCTTGATGTGCAGAAAGGTTGAGTCCAAAGAACAGTTGGACACATTTAGGTTCATAGTTGTCTAATGGTTCAAAACAAATTCTTAAAAAGGGGGAAATGCAATAAGTGATAACTGAATTTTTACTTGTTTGTACTTGATGTTTTTATTACTAATTTTAAATGATCTCTACTTATAGTAAACAGAAATGTAGGAAACAAAGCAAAACAAGGTTTAAGGGTGAAATCATAACTTTTTGATTTGTTTTTCTTCTACTCTATGTATTTGGAGTTCCTGGGTGCTCCCTCTTATGACACAGATTGTTGTTTTGTACTTAAAGTCTTAATTTTAAAGTCACACTCCAACTATATATTTTCTATTGTAAAATGTCCACAGTGTCTTTTTTTATGATTATGCTGTTTTTAGCCTAAATCAAAAATCCTGTGTCATTTTTAGGCATATTTTCTACAGAGCAGCAGGAGCTCATTAGAAATTCGCCTCTGAGTTGTGGGCGGGACTGTTGGTGCAGAAGTGAGCCTCCACCAATTTCCCATCAGCTCTTTGTTTACACTCTCTCCAGATAGCTTAAAGCATCACACAACCCCAAGCTAACATTAGCGTGGAAAAATGAACAGCGATCATTATTGGAGCTATCCAGCCGTGCAGGTTAACGGATCTAACTATCTATTAATGGATCTATCACAAACTCGAACTTTTTCAATTCGTAGATTTTTATTTTCTCCTGGTCCAACACGATTCCAATATAGAAATAGACACAGTTTTAATCATATTACTTGATACACTTCCTCCATCATGAGAAAAATGCTACAACATTATGTTAAAAACACCAAAAACCCAACTTTCATTGAAGTGAGCCTTTAAAGGACAAGTCATATACTGCTCATCAATGTGGTAAATACATCAGATTTCACTGAATTACATGGTGGGCAGCATTGTCTTTGTTACCCACAGAAACACAGAATTGTTAATGTGACTGTGAATCTTTCTTTAGCCACTGTTGGAAACTAGAACAAAGGGAAAAGTTTCTGAGAGCCGTAAGGTTTCTTTGGTTCATTTGATCAGTCTTGGGCGCTAAACTCTTCTGAAAAATGTAAAATTTGATGCTGCACCATCATGTAGTGGTTATGACTCTCACTTCACAGTGGGAAAGCCCTGGTTCAAATCCCAATTGGGTCCTTTATATGTGGAGTTTGCATGTCCTCCCTGCGTGGATTTTTTTCCAGGCACTCCAGCTTCCTCCCACAGTACAAAAACATATTTCATAGGTTAATTGATATCTCTAAATTGTCTCTTAGGTTTGTATGCGAGTGTGTGGCCTAGCAACAGACTAGCGACCTGTTCAGGGCGAACTTGCTTTCACCCAACAGGGTTGGCTTCAGCATCCCCATGATCCTGAAAGGGATTGAGCGTGTTCTGAAGATGGATGGATGCAATAAAGCTGTAATTGTGGTTAAAAAAAAACAAATGATCCTATCAATCTACATGTTTCTGTTGTCAGACACAGAATGTAGTATTAGGAACAGCAGATGGAAAGGAAGACACCTGCTGCTACATCACTTGCTGGGGTGTTTCCAGGTGCACAGCATGTCCAGCCTTTTCAACACATTTACAGCAGTACAAGAGTAAAGCTGGGATAAAATATATCAAAATCAGATTTATTCAATCTCATAAAACATTTTCTTCTTTCTTCTTTTCAGGCAAAAAACGTCTTCATTGATTTTTTTACCAGAATAATTCTTTATTTTGAAAGTTATAATTTTATATTTAAAGTTATAATTTTGCTCATTTTTTTACATTATCCATGTGAAACAAGTTTTTTTATGACTATTTTAGAATGCAAATGATTAATATGTTGATATTGAAATAGTATTGATTCAGTATTTTAGCTGTAAAGCCTAACTCAAGAGATTGCTCATATTGCTTAAATTGCCTCTGATAGAAAGTTGGCGCCAGTTTGTGAATGGGTGAATGGGACTGTGACTATAAAGCACTTTGGGCCTTCAAGGAAGGTAAAAAAGCACAAAATAAGTGTACGCCAGCTTAAATTGACATTGGATCAACATTGTGATGTCCTAAATGTCAGATAAGACAACAAACAAAAAGGGACATAGAAACCTGAGAACCTAAATATAAAGTGAATTGTGAAAGGAAAACACTCTCCACTTAATGTGTTCATTTATTTATTTTAGTAAATACTTTATGTACATCATATCTTAAGGGTATTTGGGTGTTTTGTCTTTTGGGGAAAAATACCGGTGATACATCTTTCAGAATCATGCTATTTCCATTTGTTTAAGTTAAAGGTCTTAATTCAGTATCATTTTCACAGCTGTTGCTTGTCAAAATTACGTGAAATTACCTTGTTTCAGTTTTAGATATTGAAACCCCTTGTGTTGGAAAAATTTGGGCAAGAGAAGTCGTGCAGTCACGTAGGTCTGGCAGCTTCCAGCAGGGCTGGTTTCTCGGCACGTGTCTGGTGAAATCAGGAAGTGCTATTCTGTGCTCCTGCAATGAATGATGACCACAGCGTCATGAGTTTATAGGATGCTTTAAAAGGATTTTGTGGCTGCAAGGGAAAGTACAGAAGAAAAAGATTAATGAATTAACCAATTTTGAATGTATGTATTTTTTAGAAAATCGAGTAATTAAAGTTATAAATCAGCTTTTTTTTGAGGTATTTGTTTTAGTAAAAGAACTGCTTTAAGTTTGTTTTTAATGAAAGAATTCCCCAATTTTTTTGAATGAAAGTTCCACTTCTGGTTATTTCAGTTACTGGTATGTGAGTTTAAGTTATTTATACATTTTTAAACAAAAAAATTGGTTCCTTAAAAAAATGTGAGATATAAATATCACTTAATAGATTTCTTTTTTATCAAATCACAAACTTATAACTGATGTTGGTTTTATTCTTTGGCTGAGATACACCGCCCTACAGGCACCTGTGGATTCATGTTTTATTTTTCTCGATTGGAAAGTTGCTTTTGAGTTTTTTTGCTCATTTTACTTCCACTTAGGGAGCTTTGTTAGTTTAACCTAACATAAAGCTGGATTTGTCTCAAGCATGCCTCTTAAAACTGGAAGTGTCAAAGCTGGCCAGGAGTCTGCTGAAAAAGCAAAACCATTAAAGCATGAACCTTTGACTTTATATAGAGAAGGACACAATCGGGTGACATCATCCATATAAAATGCTTTACCTGTGGCTCCAGCAAAATGAAGCCAATTCAGTAACAATTGTTCTGCAATACGTCGCCATGTTAGAGCCAGGTGACAGTGATTGTTCCAAGTTGTCTGAATGTCTCAACGTTTCTAAGGCAACTACTGTTGCAAAAGTAAGCTTGTTCAAAGTCCATCTGTCACTCAAACGTTCAAGGTGGGGGGCCAGCGGGCATGCTTTTACCAAGGCATTTGATTGGTTAGTTTATCATTTGAATAACTTGCATTAAATAAAATAAATCATGAAAAAAATGTTGGATTAGCAAAAAGATGTTAAGAAAAGGGCACCAGAGTAAGAATGGTTATTCTGAAAAATAGAATGACTGAGAATTATTTATTTCTCAATTGAAGTCAATGGGATTTTGGCTCCTTGGATTCAGCATGTACTTCCTGTTTGGTCATGAGGGGGGAGGAGTCACTCAGTCCAGTTCCTATATACAGTCAATGGCATGAACATAAATAAGATTACCTTAAAGCAACATGATATGATACCCTTAATCTCTAGTAGTTTTTGAAGTCTAGTGTTTACCTTTACATTGGAGAAAAGGTTAGAGATGTAATATTTTTTTTTGGTTTTTTTATTTTATTGTATTCTGAATCATTCAGAGCTGTATTTTTTCTATCAAATTACACTTAGTTGTATCCATAAAAGAAGCAGGAACCCTCCCATTGGATAACTCAATATAGATTTTGTATGTTTTGTGTGTCACTAAATTTTCATGCCAAAAGCATTGCTTCATTTCCATCAGGTGGCAGATTTTACAGTGAATGAATTTCTGTAGTTTTGTTTTTTTTCATCAGACTCTAATTTCAAACATTTGCTTTAGATTACTGATGTAACCTGGTTAGAGTAATTGTGCAGCCATGTTGTGTACATTCCGACATGCAGTGATTGCATTGTTGCTGACACGTTGAAGCGTTTAAATGAAGTTGCGTGCTGCAGTGACACTCGTTTGTTTTGATCCTTTGAGAATCTGAGTGTCATCTTTTTTTCTGATTTATGCTTTGTTTTCTGCTTTTCAGTAAAATCGCCACTCTGCGGCTGTTGTCGCTACATTACTGGTCTTTAGTTATTTCTGTTTATTTGTTCTGAGTTTTTCCTCCTTGCAGCTCATGTGATCAGTAAAGGAAGCTGGGATGTTAGTTGACAGACAGGAAGAATGGCCAGTTATGTGTCGCAGGAGCTGTGGGGAACGTCGGGCCGCACTGCTTGTGTCTGTAGACACAGTGGGATGGTTCTGGTCTGGGGCAACTTCCTTGAAGAGTTAGACTCTGGTCTTGTGGCATGTGTGGTTTGGGGCATCTAAAAAACCAGCAGACACACATTATGAGGTAAAGGCTGGCTTCAAGAACAAGATGAACATGAATCGGGAGTTGGAGTATATGTTTGTTCAAGTAAGTCTTTTTATGTAATTTTCAGCTTTGAATTTATCCAAATATCTGTTGATTTCAGAAAAAGTTGCTCAAATATTTTAAGAATACTGGCTTCAGATACACAATTACATTGAATAATTCATTTAAATGTAAGCTTTTTATTGGCATCAAGTGGTACTAAGTTATTGTTTTAGTGTTCAAACACTTCTGAGCATGCATTAACTGAACTGGCTCTGTAAAAGGAGCATTTACTGAAACACCCTGCAAAGAGCTTTAACCACAGAATTCAGTGAGGAAATAAAACCTACCAAAACAAAACAAATCAGTGTTTATTTTCTCCTGATTTCTAGTGTCTGAGTGGAGATCGATGGACAAAATGTGACCACTGGAAAACTAGTTTCACATAACACTTTCACATCCTCTTCACATAACATATCACATCCAGTCTAAATGGAAATAAGTTTTCTTTTTTAAATAGAAGTCTGTTTTGTTTAACTTATATATAGGTTTCATATATTCCTCAATTTCTCTGTATGCAAAAGCTTGTCGTATAACAAAAGTAGCTTCAAAATTCATCCCTAAAGAGCTGGTTAGTCATAGGCTTCTATTCCATAAATAATCCCATCAACTCTTCTCAACTTTTAAACTGAGTTGTATTCTCCTAATTCTTTCAATATTTTGGGATACAAACAGAAAGTCAACTGTATTCTTGAATCGCATTCTGCTCCCCTTTTATAATGTTTTAAACTGAATAGAGCTACTCTGTCGGACTAATGTGATTAGTAACTAAGTTGCATCACAGTTTCTTAGTGATCTTAGTCATCTCTGACAGTCACTTGACTACATATGTGCTAGTTGAGCCCTTTTTTTTTTTCTTTTTTTTTTTACGTCAAGAGATATCATTGTTACGGATTGTTGAGGATCCCTCCATCCACTCTGTGTAGCAGCACAGAATCTGCGTCTTGGCGTCATGCAGTGTCTGCCCAGCTGAGCAGAAAAACAGCAGATTCTCACATGAGTGGCATCATGTGACAAGGCCTATACGGGCCTCACTTCCATTGGTTGATTGTAACTCGGCCAATAGAGCCTCAGACGGTTTTTAGCATACCATTGCTGCTGTCTTGGTGGTTGCCTCTATCTGTGCATACTGTAAAGTGTATTAAGGTTTTAATCTTTTTGCACTTGATTCACTTTAGTCTGCATTCCATTCATTCTTTTGTTAGAGAAAAAAAAATTAATTTATCCTCAATTATTGGCTGCTTCTGCGCAATTTTGCATGTAAAGAAATGGTGTGTTTGGCATGATTGAGAGTTGTTCAGGCAGAAAAGCTGTCAGCATCTCTGTGTTACAGACGCCAGAATGTCTGGTATATTTTTTGTCTGAGAACAACCTTCTCTTACAAATAACAATTAGCACCAATTTGCAGGGGTTTTTTTATGGAATATGATTACCAATGAAATGTGATGCGTAAGCTGGCTCTGGCAATGTGGAGAAGTAAACAGTCAGTTATAGAGACCTGAGGTGAGGCTCAGACTAAGCAGCCACAGCAGGGCAGAAATCCTCCAGTTCAAAAGTGAAAGGTCCAAGCTAAGCCTTTCTAATCGGCTGTTTACTTTGAGGAGATTTGTAAACGCATATGTCCCGCCCCATCGGCAAAGCTGTACACAACTAACACAAATTCACTTAAGTGTGTTTTAAAAAGGCGGAGTTAAAAAAGCTCTGTCTAGCTTATTGTGTTGTACCATCTTGAGTAAAAGCTTTCATTAAAAAAAATCCTTAAAGAGTCAAAGATTTATATGAATTGATCACTAATAAAAGGAAATTTGAATTTTCTTTACATTAAATGTGAGAGGCTCTGCGTCCATGTTTCTGCCTGTTATTGTGTGGCCATATGTTGCTGCAATAAAACGGCGGTAAAGATTACTTGGATGGGATTAGCTGGTGTTAAACCTTGAGTTAACGTAACTTGACTCCTTTGTTCACTTAAACTGAGATTAGTCTTGAATGTGCCATGTACCTTCAAGAGCAGCTTACAATTCCATTACATTAGATAAATCTAAAAATCATAATAATTTGTATTACTATCTGGATTTCGACTTTGTTTTTTAATCACCTGTTGCTGAATTTATAATGTAATGAAGCATATTTCTGAATGCATTAACACATTCAGGCATGCTTCTGGTTTGCTTTAAGATACCAGTCCATTTATCATTATCACCTGCTGAGGTGAGCCTCTGTTCAGATGGCATGTATTTATGTGAGGTGTTTTTCCAACCTTTCATTCTCAATGGTGGTAGAACAACAAGGCGTCAAACCATACCATTAACAAGCTTCTTGCCTTGTCTTCAATCAATTTGCTATGTCTCTGGGACTGAGACTTAGAAGGCTGCTCAAGAGAGACTTTAAAAGATCATAAAAATGCTTTTACACCACATTCCAAATTATTATGCAAATTATATTTTTCTAAATACTCAATGCAAGTGACAGTGAGCATTATTTTCAAGTCACTAACCATTCAAGTATATAGTAAATATTATTTAACAAACCTCAAGATAACAGTTTGTTTTTTCAAAAATGAAAAACCTTAAAGTGCACTGTTCCACATTGTTCTGTACAACAGAGTTCCACAACATTTTATAGATTCTAAAGAGCTGAAAATAGTCATTTGTTGGATTTGCTACATAATATTGCTTCATATTTACTGAAATCAAAGGTTTATCAGAAGCAGTTGGTCTCCTTTTATTCCCATAGCAGCCAATGATGCAGAGGTATTCCTCACAGCATGAGATGGTGCATTGTCATGCATGAGATGATTTTTGTTACGGAAAGCACGGTTCTTCTTTTTGTATTCCAGAAGAAAGTGTTCAGTCAAAAACTCCACATACTTTTCAGAGGTCATTTTCACACCTTCAGGGACCATTAAAGGGGCGACCAGCTCTCTCCCCATGATTCCCATGATCGGGGACCTCGTTCTTCCGGTCATGACCCAGAGCTCATGACCAGAGGTGAGTATTGGAACGTAAACCGACCGGTAAATTGAGAGCTTTTCTTTCTGGCTTAGCTCTCTTCACCGCAACAGACCGATACAGCGACCGTATAACGGTGGATACCGCACCAATCCGCCTGTTGATCTCACGCTCTGATCTTCCCTCACTCGTGAACAAGACCCCAAGATACTTAAACTCCTCCACCTGGGGAAGGAGCACTCCACCCACCAAGACAGTGCAAACCACCTTTCTCCGGTCAAGAACCATGGCTTCAGACTTAGCGGTGCTGAACCGAAGCCCTGAGTAAGGCTCCCCGCACCCCATACTCCCATAGCACCCTCCAAAGGACACCACGAGGGACGCGGTCCAACACATACGGATAATAGTATGATGGTCACACTTAAGTTTTCATGAAATATTCAAGGTTTTCATACCTTGTCCAAGGCATTCAAATATTTCACCCTTTTCAGCAGCAGAGATCCTTTTTCTTGTGTTGGTCTGCTTAATAATATGAAATGTCCTTCTTTAGTAGTTTTTCCTTATAATTGAGCTCACCTGGCAAACTAATGATCACAGGTGTCTGAGATTGATTTCAGTGATCCAAAGAGCCCAGAGACACCACAACATCCATGAGTTTAATTAAAAAACAAAGAATTTGATCTTTTTGACAGTTAAATACAATTTGCATAATAATTTGGAACACATTGTGACATCCCAACAGTATGTTAAGATTGTAATATTTTTTTGCTTCTTTACAGTATAACTGAAAAAATTCCAATGCTAAAAATCTTCTGTGGAAGCTGGAGCAGAGGTTAAGAAAGACTGAAAAAGCTTTGTGAAGTTAAAATTTTGCATTTTTAAAGAGGTTTAATGCAGACTCACATGGTCTGAAAATCAAATATGGTATCTTGTTATAAAAAAAACTTTCAAATTTGCATATAATGGCAAACTTTAATGGCAAACTCAGCCAAATGTAGAAGCAACAAAAAATATGTCTTTAATTTGAGTCATGGCATCTGGACTGAAGGTTTTTCTTGAAATAGTTCACTACATTTCATCCAAGTGTCTTCATAATGAAGACATCTGGATGATTGAAGAAAATTTTAGGTCCACATGCCAAGACAGATGAGATGTGAAACGTCAGAGTGGTGGAAACGTTTCACGAAAGAAGACCAACTCCAGATGCCATGACTTAACTTCAAAACATCACCTGAATGAATCACTTTCATTGACCAACAAAAGAAATGTTGAAGGCAATAAGGTTTTTCAAATTTTATTAGGATTTCTATTATATTATTGCTATAAATCCAATCTATTTTAAGCGTTCACACCTCGGTGATCTCTAAGAAAAAAGGTTTAGCTCCAGCTCCTGGTGTCTAAGATTAGATAAAGAAGAAAGAAGAGCAGACTTCTTTGTGGTTGGCCCCAAACTTTAGTATAATCTGCTCACCAACAATGTGACTGCTTCAGTTTTTGAAAGGACTGTGTTAAGGACTGAAGAGCGGTACTCGCAATTGGACTGTCAAGTTAATGCCAGAGTTTGTTTCCTTGAATACTTGTTTTTGTTTGGTGTGTGTGAAATCTCCTCTAAACTCTGATGTGGACTCCAACCAATCAAACTTTGGCTCTCAGAAAAAGGGTAGTCTCATCTCATTATCATATGGAGTAAAGTGATAGTGTTAATGCACACAAATGAAAAAGTGACTTAAGTTAGTAAACACTCAAATTATGAAGAAAAAAAAACAGTTTAAACTTAATGAAGTTCAACTAATGAAAAGTAGAATTTTCTTCATTAAAATGCTGGGTCAGCATACTGAATTCATTTAATTTTAATTCCACAGTTTAATTTGGTTCTCAATTTATGGCCAGAGAACTATTGGGACTTGGAACATTTGCTTGGTAAACATGTATGCATGAATTACATATTGGAATTACATATATTTATTGAAATTGTTTAATATTAAAGAAGGCGTGCAGCTGATAGTTTCTCTACATTCTTTGAGCCAGACTTGCAGATCATTTCAAGACTCTGGTAGCCTTACATTGTGTCTGAATCGCTTTGTTTCAGATTAGAGTGTGCATAAAGACCATATGCTGGCTCATAATGTCATGCAAGTGAAATCGCATCATTCCTCTTGAAAAATAGTTGTCATCATTGTCATTCTTCAAAAAAAGTACTGTGCAGCAGATATGTTTTTTATTTTAGTTTTATAAGCTGATAAATGTAGTTAAATGCTTTTAGTGCACAGATTTTTTTTACATTTCCTGGTTCATTAAATCAATGCCCATTCATTCTGCCCTCCATCATTCTTTCAGGCAGAAAGAGCAACGATGCCCTGATTCATTTGATTCCAACATTTTCCAACTTAGGCTCTCCTCTTTTTTTGCTTGTGTTACATTGTGGAACATGATGTTCCTTAAGGTCTGTCAGAGTGAGTGTCTGCGTTACAACCTTCAGCTGTCCTTTTCCTTAACCCAGGGGAATTTGTTGGTATATAAATATTATCGCCCTTGCATTTGAAATACAGTATAGCTCTTTTTCATTCTTTATTTTGTCACTGTGTGTGAAAGACGATAAAGAAACTAACTGCTTAGCTATATATTTTTGCTTCAAATAAGGATAATCAATTTTTCACCTTGTGATGTGTGAAACAAGAACTAGTGCATATGTGTAGGTGTGCGGCATGATTATCGGGATCAGGAAGTGTGCTCAGTAGCGCAGTGATGCATCAGTGAGGTGTGATGCTGCTCAAAACTTACTGATGCTATTTTTAGCCCTCCTTTTCCTGCAGCTATCCCTTTTTGCCTGCATCCTTTTGTTGCTAGGAGGCCAAATGCAGCCAGGATCTCCTGTAAAATTGTACAATAAAAAAAAAAAAAAAACAACAGAGGACAAGAAAAAGACTCAAAATTTATGTGATTTTAGAATGAGCTCTTTTTGTATCCTTTTGTGTGGGCACATCCACCTTAATTTCTAAGTCTTATGAATTTGGTGCTGTATATTTTAAATCTATATGACTACTGTAAAAAACAAGATAGAATTTCTGGTTCTAAAATCATAATGATCCAGTAAAACATTTATTAAAATGTTAAAACATTTTTGGAATTTTCTAAAAATTGATGCAGCATTAGCATTCATTTTTATTGTTTTGCTGCTCATTGGACAGTTTTTTACGCATTTAATGGGGATAGTAATTATTAATCGATTAATCTATTTCTATTCCCATGATCCAACCAGATTGATCGGTCTGATGCAAGTTGTTAATTGAATAGAATTGACCTAAATTATTATAAAATTGTTTAAAGTTTTTTGTTTTATTTTTATGTAAAAAAACAACAGTGGGCTGAACTTTATGAAGCTAAAATGAATGGACAAACTACGGTGAATGAATTATCCGCTATTTCTTGTTTACTTGTATGTTTGTACATTAATAACATTTACACTTGATTACCTTGCAAGAAATACAAGGAATCTGGAAAACTTCACCTTCACTGTTCAGTACCCACTACCCAGGTATTTATCTGATTCACATTGGTTGAATTTTTGGATAAAGGTGTCCTGCATCAATTTTAGGTTAGTTAATCGGATCAAATCAGATCTTCTGGTTTTTAAATGTTTGAATGGACTAGCACCTCAGTATCTTTCTGAATTTTTACATTTTTACTGTCCACATCAAGTCCTGAGATCTGAAGATAAAATGCTTTTAATGGTTCCCAGAACTCGACTTGTGACTAGGGGACACAGACCTTTTTCAACTGCAGCTCGCAAACTCTGGAATGCTTTTTCCTTCTGTGATGTCTCCAAGTTCCCTTAGTGATTTTAAGTCACTTTTAAAAACTCATCTTTTTCTCAGGCTTTTAACTCCAGTGAGAAGATCTAGTGGGCCAGCTTGTTATTTTTGTTGTTTCATTGCTATTATTGTTTTATTGCTTTTACTGTGTATTCACTTTTATTGTATTGTTTTATTGTATTAATTATTTTATTTACATTTGATATAATGTTCAGCGCTTTGGTTGTTCCTGCTTTTAAATGTGCAATACAAATAACAAAATTGATTGATTTCAGAATGAACCAATGTCGACTAAGACTCACATAGGCAACCACAAATTATGATATGAATCGAATCGTTGTTAAATGAATCGTTACACCCCTGATACATAATACAAACATAGACATACATGACATGTAAATCATGCTACTATAATTACTGTTAACCATAAATGAACATATTTGTACTTGTACATACAATACATGACACATTGAATACAATATTATTTGCTTGAAAAGTAGTGGGAGGAAGCAAATGTATATAATTACAGTCCTGTTATGCTTTATTTCATTAATTTACTTATTTGTGACATAGTTTATCATAATCTGGTTCTTAGCTTCTAATTAGAGTAATTTATACTTTACCAGTCCAAGTGCAAATTACTTATCAAATCTATAAATATAAATAACGATAAGAATAAAAACATTTTTGATACAAACCCTTTTCCATCAGAATAAGTGAGAAAAGAAAGAAGATGGTTCCATATTTTCTCTAAATTTTTGTGTTCTATTTTTAGATGCAAGTTATTTTTTAAATATTTTATGTACTTTAACTGCAGTTGACATCTGCTTTTTCACATTGTATTTATAAATATTAATTTTTATATTATTTCTTTCGGTTAATAAATAAGAAAAAAATCCGCTACATACTAGATACATGTGTCATTAGCCATTACACATCTTCACTGACCTGACTCAGCTATTTGTCTCTAAATTATGTTGAACCTTGTTAGTCTCTATCCTTTTTAAGAATGGCCACAGCAGTATGTTCCATTGTCCAAAAGAGATATTAAACCCTAAAGAAAATTTTGAGAGCTGTAGTAAATCGTTTTCCAAAATTCCTAGTTGGCTCTAAAGAGGCTGACATTATCTATGTCAAATCTGTCTTTCAACTGCTGTTAATTGTACATATTTGTTTAAAGTCAGGTGATTATTGTATTTTTTTATCTGTCTGAATCAATAAATGAACCAAAAGAGGCAACAAAAACCCCCATGAGATTCTCGGTTACGCAAATTTCAGCCATGAAAAAGTGAAGGCCTCAAGCTCTTTTACAGTATTAAGAGCACTAGCTGAAGACGGCTTGTGGTGTTAACAGAATTCTTGGTCAAATGTATGTTTTTTTTTCATTAAGAAATCACGTGCAAGCAGAAATGATCCCTGAAGGTATTCAGCCAAACATCATATGTTTTTGCCTTTTGTTTTAAGAGTTATTCTGTAATCGCCAGATGTTCTGCTGGTTCATTCCATTTCCCTTGTGACTTCTTATCAATCAGATACAATCTGACAGAATAACTGTTTTGTGGTTAACATTTTTACTTATGACTGTAGACTATTCATACGGTAATAACATGTTTTTAAGGGTTATTTTGAATAATTTAGGTGCAAATTTCCTTCTGCATGGCAGTACAAAGACGTTCACTCATTTGAAAGGACTGACCTGTGGTTAAGGGTGGGGTTGGAGTTCAATGGTTCACTTCAGCTAACATAACCAAATACTGTAAAACAAAATAGTATTAAAGATAGGGTTGGAATATGCTTTGTTTCTTTGACTTTCCTGAAATATTTTGGTCAAAGTATTCTGTGGTTAGCTTATCAATATCTGGAGGAAAAGGAGTCAGAATGCTGCTGCCATTGGATGAAGAAAGAGGGCAGGTAAACATGCCCAATTTATTTAAGATGTGGTGAAACTGGGAAATGGTGATGTCATGATTCAGATAATCGGTAGTAAAGCATGGTGTTGTGCCCTTAACAATGAGGTCTTTTTTAGTCTCCAAGATTGTCATCAGCAGTTTATGAAACAAGATGCAATGAAATCCAAGTCTAACTAGTACAAATGCTCTCATCGTCTTGAGCTTCAGTTTCCCATGTTAAGATTTTTTAATGGAAGATCTTTTCGGTTATGGATGTAAAAGTCTAAGTTTCATTTGGTGAATTTTAACAGCATATTTTTGGGAGTTTATTCTAATATTTTTGTATCTACACTTTTATCATACGTTTAGATGTCTTTATGTTTGTTTTTGTATGTTTTGTTTTTTGTTTATTTTTTTAAGAACACTAAGAAATGCTTTTAGAATAGAGCAAAAGTTAAAGACATTCAGTTTTCTAGAAATCTCCTAGTTATCATTCCAGTATCTGTGGTTCTTTTGCATGTGGTCTGTGTGTTGTATATGTATAAATGTAGCATTTATATCAGTGAGTGGATTTCTCAGACATGTGACTGGTAGTGGTCATCACTTGCTTCTCTGCATGTCTGATCAGCCTGCAGTCACACTTTTCTAAGAGAGCCAGACGGTTTAGGGTTATGACTATGAGATATCCACTACCGCATTCCTCAGCTGTCATGAGCTGCTCGATAGTTTGTTCCCACCGCTTTGCTGACCATTATGAGCTGTTTGCTCATGACTGGGGAAAACACAGACCCCAGTGTTTTCTCTGAGATCATGCTGTTTTAACTATTAGTAGAGAGGAAGCATGAAGCTCTGCTTTCATCATTCCTCTGTTTGCTCTGAATCGTCTGGAAATTAATGGAATTGCAAAACTGAAAATTGTGAAAGGATTTACTGCAGCAATTTTTATATTAAAGTGAGCCTGGCAGATAAGATCCAAGACGTGTTAATAACTTGAAAAACCACATCCTCGCGTTTAAGCCTTGGCTGTTTCTAGTATAAAAAAATATATCCTGCTGTGTGCTGCCTGCAGCTAACACTTTTCCCTCTATGTCTTGTCTGTTTCTTCTTCAGTCTGCTCGGGTGTGGATCCCCAATGCAGAGGAGGTGTGGAAGTCTGCTGAACTTACCAAGGACTACAAAAATGGCGAGGCCTCTCTACAGCTCATGTTGGAGGATGGAAAGGTGAAGTTGATTAAAGGTTCTTCAGGTTTTCTTGTGATTTTGATTATTTGCTTTTCATCAAATCCATACAACTATGTCAGCAAAAGAAGGTGAAACAGTTTAAATGTATCTGATAGTTTTGGTGAAAATAAATAGGTCAGTGAATCGGATCAAATTGGATCTTTTAGAATGAAGCGATATTGACTAAGAGTCGTATGGGCAACCACAAATTATAATATCACCCCTGATACATAATTTAAACACACACATGTAAATCATGCTACTGTTATTACTCTTAATCCTAAATGAACATATTTTTACTTGCACTTACACATTGAATCCATTATTATTTGCTTGAAAAGGAGTGGAAAGAAGTAAATTTATATAATCTCACCTCTATTACCGGTATGCTTACTTCATTAATTCACTTATTATTTACATAGTTATCATAATATCATTGTTAACTTCTAATTTGAGGTATTTATACTTTTACCAGTCCAAGCACAGATTGCTTATCAAATCCGTAAGTATAAATAACAATAAGAATTAAAACATTTTTGACACAAAAAAATTCCATCAGAATAAGTGAGCTATTAACAGTCAATCTAGTTTTTGGAGTGGCTTCACAACAAGACCGTAGCTACCTGGTTCAACAATGAAAAATACTTAGTAGATTATGAAATTTGTTATTGTTTACAAATGTTGAAAACATAAACTGAATTAGTTTCCAAAAGATGTAAAACAATACATGCAATGCATTGATAGTTAATCTAAATGGATTCCTCCACAAATAAATACATACAGAATATGTACCTCATTTATGTTTTTTATTATTTTGTAATTATTTTAATTCAGTAATAATAAATAAATTGATCCTCTTTATTTTGCCATTTACTTTGTCTTTTGTTTTACTCAAGTATTTGTTAGCATTTTTCTCAATGTTTTAGCAAATCACAGCTTATTTGGCAACATGTATAATATAACTAAAAATTAACTAAATTAAATAATTGAGTTTAGTTTTATCCATATGTATATTTTTTATAGCTTTTACAGTTAAATTGTGACTAAAGCAGAAGTTGTTGTTTTTAAAGCCTCCCTGTCTGATGTTTTAAATTGACTGCTGTTTGAGTTTTTCTCTGTGCACTTGGCTCCTGCTCAGGTTATCGAGCACAAACTGGACCCGAAGACGAAGAACCTGCCTTACCTACGGAACCCAGACATCCTGGTGGGAGAGAATGACCTCACAGCTCTCAGCTATCTCCACGAGCCGGCCGTTCTCCACAACCTCAAAGTTCGCTTCATCGACTCCAAACTTATCTACACCTACTGTGGTAAGGGTGATCTCCAGCTATCTAATGATGCTAACCAACATTTTTATCGTTGGTATCAAGATAATTCTAAATTGTCACTTCAGCTGAGTCCATAAAAGAGGACAGATTTTGATTTTCTTTTTTTCTTTTATCTTCAACAATGTAATGAAATCCTTTTTTTCTGCCATCTGAATCCTCTTTTCAACTGCATGACTTTATAGTTAAGCAATTCTTTGACAGCTCTGGCCTTGTGTGACTGCAGTGGTATTTGTGCGACCAATAAATGTTTGTTTATTGTCTTGTTCAGCATTAGTTACCGTATGCTATGCTTATCAGCTGTTTTCTCACTCCTTAGAGCTCTATAATGAGATTTAAGCATATTTTTTGTTTGTTTCTGTATTCTAAAAGGGGTAAAGTATAATGTCGGTTGAATAAATTGATTTATTTCAAAGTAAAATTGAGCGATTGTGGTTCATGTCAAATATGAAGCTAAAGAGTTTTTTTGTCCCCCCTCTGTGTTTCACCTATTTCAGGGATTGTTCTTGTGGCCATCAACCCCTATGAGACTCTACCAATTTATGGAACAGACATTATCAACGCCTACAGCGGTCAGAACATGGGAGACATGGATCCACATATCTTTGCTGTGGCAGAAGAGGCATACAAACAGATGGCCAGGTTAGTGTGAATGAGTGTGTGTTACCTGAGCTGCACTGGTCCATCTCTCCCTGTTGCTTGGCGCTCCCTCCCTCCCTCCTTCCTTCCTAAGGAGTTTATAGGTCAAAGCAGAGCCAAAAATAACCTCATGGTGGTCTCACTTTCTGTTTCTGCTCATCTCGTTTTTTTTTTAATCAAGCACATTCACAATATTAAAAAGGCACTTTTCAATTCACAATAACCTGATACACTCTTTTCTGTAATTAGTATAGAGTTACATTGGGGAAATGTAGTCCCTACAAATGCGTAAACCAAAAAAAAAAATTGTGTACTTAGAATATATCGGTTTTAAGACTGCAGCAGGATCAACGTTTGATCAAGACTTTGAGTCCAGTTTTTAACTAAAACTTTAAAATGAACCTTTCTTCATTAATGAACCTTATTTTCAAGTGAACCAATAGTGTTGTCAATGTGTTTCATTCCTGTTATTATTTTGCCTAAACAAACATATTGCTCTTACTTTTTTTCATAAATTTGCTTTGATGCGGTCTAATTTTTTTCTTTTTCTCTTCCATACATCCATAGCTTCCAGTAATTCACTTCCTGTTGAATGTATGCTAACAGTAAAATTATTCAGTCAGATAAAATATTTGAAGAAGTCATTTTTTAAATTGAATCCATCAATCCCTTAAGTTGGTGTCAGCAATTTTTTAAAATAAATTCAATGATTTAGACAAATAAATGAGAGCTATGTTTTGAAAATTTGCAAAATCTATCGAAAGTATTGCGTTACTACTTCTTGTGTTCAGCTTAGTTTTATCCTTTTTGGTGAATGAATGGATGCTGGGCTGCTAAGCATTTTAATCAAGAAGGTTTAATCTGAACATATGGCCGGATAGTTCAAGCTATTTTAATTGAACATTTTTGTAGATTTTCAATTCTGTTAAACTCCAATGTGGTTTCAATTATTATTATTATAATTTTTTACTTAAAATACCTAAATGTATATTTCTGACATGACTTATTTCGGCAGAAAGTCATTTTTAACACTCAGAGCTGCTTTCTTTACTAGAAGCTTCTCATTATGAACCGATCTTTGTTCCTCATCGCAGTCTGCTTTCGTCTATGTTAAAATGAACCGCTTGTGTCTTTGTTTAGGTTAGCACAGTTTTAAAGCCTCACTCATGTATTATGATTTACAAACATACTAGTTAGGCTGGCTCAGGTAATACTCATCTCAGTGCTCTGTTGCAGGAAACCTGTAAGCATATTTACTCTCTGCTCTGGACAACCGTGAGATCAATCCTGACAAGCCCTGAGGCTCCAGTTGCAGCTGAGGTTGAATTTAGAGACAAGATAATAGTTTAAATTAACTGCATTACCATGAAAATATATAACTATACTCTTTTTCTCATAGTTTATTATCAGACCTTTTTGTGCATTTTAAAAGAAAGTTATTCGAATTTTTGCCTTGAAAATATTTGTATTTTTGGAAATTGTGATATTTCTCAAAAAGGACTTGTGAATATATTTTAAAGTGTAATCTATTTGTCAAGTCACTACAATAGATTGCCCTTCAAAATGTATTCACATAGGAATATCTATCACCATAATAGAAACTTAATGCATACAGCAAACTCTGTCACACAAAAGTAGCCACAATCTGTAGGTTGCAAAGATGCAGCTCGTTAAAGACTTGTTTCATTCTATTTGTTAGGGCTGATTGTAATTTACCAACTTGACTCTTTAGTTTTGTTTTATTTAAGCATATACTGCAACAAGACATGGGTATGAATATGTAGTCATATATAATTTCCTGCCTACATGACACATACTTATCTACCCAGCAAGTTTTCTCTAAATAGAAAAGAAAGCATCTGCTTAATCTCATGAGAACATAAATGCACCAGCTTTTCCTTACATCACAAAGTTCTATGGAGGTCCAGAAGAGACAATATGTAATAAGTGAATATATGCCATTAAATCGTTAAATTAAAGTGTCAATAATTATTTAAACTTGAAATAAGATAAATAAAATTGGAAATCAGTGAATAAATGTTTAAATATTTATGGCATTAAAATATTAAAATTGCCATTAAAAGCATATTTCATTATTTAATGACATATTTATTTATTTCATAGCCAGTGCGGGGTGGAAGGACAAATTGAAATAATTGTATTTAATATAAAATTATTCAATAAATATGTTATTAATTATTTAAAATTTGCATTAAATAAATACAATTGGAAATCAATGGTTAAATGTTTAAAAATATGTGGCATTAAAATATTAAAATTGCCATTAAAAAGCACAATTAAACATTTAATTACATATTTAATTATTTCATGGCCGGTATGGGTGGGAAGAGACCAATTGAAATACATATATTTAATATAAAATCATTAGATAAATGTGTAGTTAATTATTTAAAATTGGAAATAAATAATTAAAAGTGTCATTAAATGTGTAAAAAATCATAAGTTCAATTTGAAATGATTTAAGAAACATTTATTTTTTTAATAACTTAATTATTAATTTAATGATTTAATGAATATTTTCATGTTCCAGTTTGCAGCATTTCATTATGTTTTCTGTCAAACTGTCCCATCAAACTCATAGGCCAGGCCTAACTTATATTGTCTTTACTCCGTTGCTCTTGCGTAGTTTGAATCTCATCATGGTGCAGGAGTGCTGATGTCATGAAACTTAGGAATTTATTAAAGTTTTTAGGGTTTTGTCTGGCACCTCACACACATACACACTGTAAACATTATTTTGGTGAAACGTAGAACTTTTGTGAGGGTTGCTTAGTCAAATTTCCTTCCCTGTCCACGGGAACTCTGTGGCACAGCTTACCTTCGCTCCTTGGGAGTCTCCCTCGGCACACTGACTGCTTACCCCAGAGAGCCGGGCGTAAAGCAAGTTGACTCATCGCATCCCTCACGGCAGAACCTCCCCTCTTCCTTATACAGTGGAGCAGTCAGCACAAGCTCCTTCCACATCGAGGGAGCAAAGCAGGGAACCAAACCTCCATGAAGAGTAGGCAGCACTGCGGAGTTCCCACGGACGTGGATGGAGAAGGAAATGTGTGTGAGGTGCCTGACAAAACCTTAAAAACTTTAATAAATTCCTGAGTTTCATGAGATTTGGAGTCCTACTTTCGCATTCTCTCCACGTCGCTAAAAAATATCACAAAAGTTCCTGTCACATTAGACAAGGCCAGAGCAATAGAGTTGAGGTGATCTGAGTTAGACAGGCTCACTGAGTTTAATAGGACAGTTTGACAGATAACGTAATGAAATTCTGCAAACCGAACTATAAAATTATTGATTAATTATGGTTAATTTTATGAATTGCAATTAATAAAATAATAACACATTTAACTACCTTTTAAATTATATATTTCCAATTTTAAATAATTAATAACACATTTGATTAAATATTTCATATTAAATATATTTATTTCAACTTGTCTCTTCCATACCACACTGGGAGCATAAAATAATTCAATAGGTCATTAAATATTTAAATGTGCTTTTTAATGGCAATTTTAATATTTTAATACCACATATATTTTAAAATTAATTTATGATTTCCAATTTTATTTATTTAATGCCAATTTAAAATAAATAATTACCCTTATATTTAACAATTTAATGATGTTTATATTTTTTTCATATTGTCTCCTCTGGACCTCCATAAAGTTCTGGTATCTTACATTTTGGAATATGGTGTATTTATTTTTAAATTGGAAGTAAGAATGTCTTTTGATCAACGAACACATAACATATGAGATGAAAATGTACATCTCTGGTTGAGTTCACATTTTATCATATTGAAGTTTAAAGTGGATTGTCAGAATAAGAAAACAGGACATATATACTATGAACAAAATCCTTGCTCAGAGATTGAACAGACTTTTGCTTATTAGGCAACACAACTTTAGGCATTGAAAGAGTAAACAAAATTTACAGTTAAGTATGTAGCCTTTAGTAGTAAGGATCTGACCAAAGAGCAACTTTAACTGGAGCCAGGTCAGTTCAGTTGGTAACCACTAGGTGGCTTGCTATTTAAACATGTCAGGCTTTATTCACATTGATGTGAAACCCAATAGAAATAGCATATAAGCCTGTCAATGAGAAATAAGCCTGACTCAACATTTTTTACCCATGTCTGCAGCCTTTTTTTTTTTTTTTCAAAACATAATTTTTTATTTTAGAAACAGGGATGTGGTCATTTGACCGACAGGTACCCATCAAATCTTCATTATTAGAACCCTCTAACTGGGCATGCTGCATCACTTTACCCCACCTATTAGTCAATTTTGGGAAAGGTTGGGTTAAGTTGCATCCTACTGTTCTTAGACTGAAAAAGCTGAAAAAACAATATATGAAGTTACCACGTAGTCTGTGCATATATCTGCTGTGACTGAGTGTGACTTGCAGAGTACAGTGTGCAAACGGACCTGAAGACATGAGGAGTGTTGTCACATGTTCTGCCCACAAGTGGTCACCCTGCGGGTTGCTGATGACTTGTGACGCTGCTTATCTCCTTCTGGTCCACTGTAAGTGGTGGGCTTTAAGCGGTTCTTGGTCATAGCTGTAATGAGTTCCTTTTAATCTTAAGCCTACCCTGAAATAAACATGGCCTTGAACGAGCTCACGTCCAAGATACACACCTACCAAGCAGTTGTCTTCCTTAAATCTTTTATCTTTATGTTGAATTTGAACTGCAGCCTTTGTAGATGTAAATGTCAGGTGTACTTCTGTTTCTGTGATAACAGAGATGAACGGAACCAGTCCATCATTGTGAGTGGGGAGTCTGGAGCAGGAAAGACTGTATCGGCAAAATATGCCATGAGATACTTTGCTACAGTTAGTGGTTCTGCCAGTGAAGCAAACGTGGAGGAGAAGGTTTTGGCTTCTAACCCTATCATGGAGGTAAGAATATCAGTCCTGTTATTTGAAGAAAAAAAAACTAATTTTACTAATTTTTTTTTAACTTTAGGCAGAATTCACTAATGAGAATTTTTTTGTTTATTTATCCAAATGAAATTTTTAGTTTTTCCAGTTTAATACTGAGACATTTCAAATTAAAGTCTTTGATTATTTTTCCTTATAAATAACTTTACAGATACATTTTGAATAAGATGGGCTTAACACCATGCTCTTTTTTTTTTTATTCCTTCCTTTCTTCTGGCCTCAGGCTGCTCTCTGCTACAGAATAATAAGAATCATAAAATCTCTAACAGAAGTCACAGCTCCTGCGCTTTAGTGTGAGCTGGTATTTCTTTTGGAGGGGATGAATGCTCCCATATGCCACATCCTTATCTCCCCCACCCTCTCAGCCCTTTGCAGTCACTCAGCTCTCATCCCAGTTCTATTCATCACTGCTATACACTCATATAATCAGAAATGAGCTGATTAAATAAATAAATGGTCAATGGGATATACTTATGTAGCGCTTATTTACCCTCTTAAAAGACCCAAAGTGCTTTGCAGCCATATTTCACACACACATTCATTTACTGCTGATGACAGAGTTGCCATGCAAGAGGCTAACCAGGCCACCTAGAGGTTTTTAGGGTCTATGTCTTGCACATGAGGACAAGCTTGAACACATGGTCGTGCAGAGCAGAACTGACTCTGCGATCTGAAATGGCCCCTCCATCTTTTCCCGAGCCATGGGTGTGACTGGGTTTGACTGGAAGGTGTTTGCATGTATGTTGGTACGTGTTTAGCTGATGCAGACACAGACTGCAATACCTGCTCTGCTAAATGCCTCCTTGTTTGCAGTGAAAGACTGTGTGTTTGGCACTAACTCAGCAAGAACCCTCTGTGCTTGTGGATAATCGAATTCTGTTCAGACTGGGAGCTTGTCTAGCTTTGATGTGTGTGTACGTGTGTCTTTCTGTGTGTTTTTATGAGTAGTTCCACTCATTTGCTGACATTTCCTGTTGGGTTAATTGATCAATGCTGTAACGTCTGTCTGCTGGCTCCTGCTGCTGCTGCTGTGGATACCTGTACAAGCTCAGAGGGAATAAAAGTGCCTAAAAAATACTAAAAAGCAGTGAGTGGAAAAACAGAAGTCTTTACATCTTTGTTTACATCTTGCTAGTTTGAGAAGTGAAAACACTTCCTTTGAAAACTTTTTTATACAATTATACAAAAACCTTAATATTTTGGTCATTGACCATGTGAGAAAAAAAAATTAAGCCTAAAAGACAAAAACGTTTTGTACCAGATTTAGTTACAAGCTACTTTGTGTCGCCAATAAACAATTATAAAATATGTAATATGATACAGTCATAGATATATAGATACAATTTCAGCTCATTAGCCAAAAAATAATACTTAAGTTGCAGAAAGTCTGAAGTTTATCTTTCAATTGAGGAAATGATTAATAGTTTACCAAGCTTTTTAAGTTATTCTGATTAAAACCTTTAACTAAAAAGTCTCTATCATTAATCCACAAATTTTAGCTAGTTGCAATCATACGTCTAATTTCATCTTTATTGTTAAAGTCCCTGTGAGAAATTTCCTGTCACTATGTGACCATCAAAACAGAAATGATCTCTGTCAGGAGTTTCATTCAAAGCACATCACAGCATCAGACAGTGTTGAAGATGACGAAAGGCTCTTGCTGCATTTGATACAATACATTTTGGGATTTATTACAGAGACTGGAACATAACTTTATTTAAAGCGTCTTGAAAACAACCTAGGTTGGTAACTGCCACTTTATAAAGAAACTGAGTTATTTGGTAACGTATGAGACAACCTTACAAATAGTGGACATCCCGGAATATTCCCCATCACATCAGACTCAATTTTCAGCAAGATTTTTAAAAAGCCAAATACCATGTGTACACAACCTTCTACCCGCCCAAGTGTTTAGAGACTGAATCTCTCATTGCTCCCGGTGGAATGTGTGTGCATGGGACTGTGACCGAAAAGTTCTTTGAGCCTTGAAGAAAATGGAAAAGGGCTTTATAAGTAGACACTAGTTATAGAATGACAGATAAAGTTGTTTTATTCATTTGAAATTTTAATTTCTTCCTTTTTGAAGAAAGGTCTTATGAGTGGAAGGAGGGTGTACTTTCTTTTACAGCTACCTGGAACTTTTCCATGTTATTACAGAAGATTGTTTATTGTTCGACAACATTTAGGGGGTCTTGTGTTCTCCCAGCTGTAGAATTGTAACTTTCTGTTGAAATGAAAACCTTCTGATGCAGCACAAATGATCAGTCTAGATGATATGAGGATAGAAAATCTCACTTTGCTGTCTACTTTGATCATGAGGACATCTGTCTTTTTCCATTTTTCAGGCTATTGGTAATGCAAAGACAACAAGAAACGACAACAGCAGCCGCTTTGGGAAATACATTGAGATCGGTTTTGACAATCGTTATCGCATCATTGGTGCCAACATGAGAACATATCTTCTCGAAAAATCACGAGTTGTGTTTCAGGTGAGTCCATGTGATTTTTTTTTTTTTTTTTTACTGCTTTAGTAGATTCTATAACTTAATTAATGTCTGTTAAAGTGGGGAAATGTGTATTTGGCAGTGTCACACTTCAAAAGATCAGAGGTCTGTAACCTTCATCATAGGTACTCTTCAATTGTGAGACCAAATGTAAAGCATTAGAATCCAGAAAATCACATTGTATGATTTTTAAACGAAATATGTGTTTAATGGTGCAGGAAAAATAAATGTTAGGTCAGTAATAAAGGTTCACTTCAATACTTTGTAAAAATGTAACCCAGGTTGGCAATGACAGAGGTCAACCTTTTCTTTTAGGTTTTCACTAGGTTTTCATAAACTATATTTTGGTCCATTCTTCCGTGCAGATCTCCCGAAGAGCTGTGATGCTTTGGTGCTATATTGTTGGGCAACACAGACCTTTCAACTCTATTGGATTTAGGACCAGAAACTGGCTGGGCCATTCCACAACCTTGAAATGCTTTTTACTTAGTGGCTCTTTTGTTGCCTTGGTGATATGTTTGGTATCATTGTCATGCTGAAAGATTCAGACACGTTTCAGCCTTTATATTCTAATAATGAAATATTGTTTTTGCCAAAAATGTTGTCATCCATAACCCTGTGAATACACAAGGGGATGCATGTGCTAAGCTTCTGTAACAGATCATCTCAATGTTTAGCTTCATTGGGAAAAAAACAGATCTGTTGGATAGTTCTTTTCTAAAGTTTGTTGAAGTTGGAACTGAACTGAATGAATCCTTTGTGGAAAATGTTGCTCCACCTGTTTATGAGGATATACTACTCCAGAACATACGAAAGAGAATTTCCTAAAAGGTCGGCTGAACGTCCTCTTGTCTCGTCATCATCGTGCTTTTTTGTTTTTTAAATATTGTTTTCAGAATAAGTTGGTTGAACCTGTCTGTTTTAGTACTGATAATATAAAGAGCATTTGGGAATTTGGCCACAGTTAATAAAAATGCTTCAGGTCAAAGTATTTCCACAGTGCACTTCACATGGGGAAATTTGCTGACTTCTGTACAGGCATGTACGAATATATTGTAACTTGAGCTACCTGACAGACATTTTTAAAAGGCTTTTTGGCAGAGAACAAACTGAGCTCATCCTTGAACCAAATATCCATGCTCTGATGAGTCATAACCTGAACCTTCTTTCACTCTTTCCATTTCCATTTTTAATAGTACTGTGTTTTAAGCTGTAACAACATCTCTTAAACCAGTGCAAGTAAACTGAGGGCTTGTTTTTATATAGCAAGTCATGTCTTTAGATTTTGTTACAATTTTATTTCAATCTTTGTTATTTTTAGTGATATTCTGCAGATAAAAATCTAAAGCTCCTTTTGTTTTTCTCAGACATGACACCTGCACATGTTCAGCATGTGAGTTTCTAGGTTCACTTTAAAAACTATTTAGGCCACTTTTATCAACGCAGATGTTCACATCACACACACATGTGCACTCTGCCGTAAAAAGGAATGAGGATGTTAGTCAAGAAAAAAAACTTTCCATCTTGCATTCCAACAGTTGATTCCTGTAAATGTTGTGTGCATGCATGCATGCCAGTATGAAGGCGCGTTGCCTCTTGATGTTGTACAAAGGTAACAGACTTCAGGTGTTCAGAAATTTTTTTCATTCATTTTCATCGCAGAAGCTGCAGTTTTTCTTTTCACTTAACTTTATTTATTTGCATTGTCAATAGATAAGATACAGTTTGAGTTTCTGAGATAAAAGCTTATTTACTGTCATACCTGAAGTGCAGAAACTGGAATGTGCGTTCTTTTTTTTAGGTGTTTTTAGCTTTATATATCCTCTTCAATTGTTCTCATGCTCTTGAACAAAACTACAAGGTTTTACCTGTACATCTTTTTGCTGACAGACTTTTAAATTACAAAGCAAATGCAGAATTAACTAAAAAGCTGAAAATAAATTTCAAACGTAAAACAAGATTGCATAGTTTATAGTGTAAGCTTGTTGGCATAATTTTTCTACAGGTTTTTAGTGTTCTTATCAACACTTCTTCATTTCTTGGTCTGTCTGCTTTCTTTTAGGCTGACGAGGAGAGGAATTATCATGTCTTTTATCAGCTCTGTGCTTCAGCACATTTACCTGAGTTCAAGAACCTCAGGCTCAGTAAGTCACTTAGTATTTCAGTTCTATGCAACCAACTCATAACAACTTTGTGAACATTTGGAGCAAGCTCTTGACATTTTAATTTGTTGTGAATGAAACTTGCTGATATAATAAAGCTCTTTTTGATCTGGGTTATCACATGTATCTGTAAATAAAAAAATTTTGTCATGCAGGGACAAGGGTTTCTATTTATGCAGCCTTGACTTTTTAGATAATCTATTTTAAGAGATTAAGAGAATCTGTTAAAAAAAATTACCGTCTTAATAAAATATGCACTTTATCTAGTCACTGTATAAAAAAAAGCTTATGAAAACTAAAATACTAAAGACCCACTCCAATAAAAATTGTGTTTTTGGTATTTTTAAAATGTTCTTGTAGCATTTTTTTCATAATGGAGGACATGTATAAAATAATTTAGGATTAAAACTAAATTTCTGAGTATTTCTTTATTCAAATATGTTGAATCAGGAGCAGATTAAAACCAAATGTTTGAAAAAGCTTGGGTTTGTGATGCAGTAACTGACATGACCAGGCCAAAGTCTCTCTTATCTGCTCGAATTCTGATGCATCCACTTGCAGACAAATAGGTCCATTAAACGTCCTCATTTTCCTCCTCTGAACTGCCATCTGGCTCAAAGCTGTACAACTGGACAGCTCCGATATTGTTTGTCATTGTTTTTGCTATGCTAATGTTAGTTTGGACTTCTGAGGTGCTGTAAGGTAGCAGGAGAGACTGCAAATAAAGGGCTGATGAGAAATTAGTGGAGCTAGCTTCTGTGCCAACAATCCCAGCCAGAACTCAAAGGCAAACTTCTAATGAGCTCCTGCTGCACTGCAGAAAATATGTCTTAAAAAAGCAACACAGGCTTTTTGATTTTGGCTTAAAAACAGCATAATCATAATTAAAAGATCACTGGGAACAAAAAAAACTATAGTTGGAGTGGGACTTTTTAAGTATTTAGGATTTTGTATTTTACCTTAGAGAAAAGGTACATGGTAATAGAGAAATACATACATTCATCTGGGGAACTTGGTAATGATAACAGCTATACTATAAAATGTTACCACTGATGGTTATATGATGTTATTCTTCATTAGATTAGCCAATTTAAGATACATTTTTGTTCACACAAAATTTATGTTATCTGTAAAAACAGGTTTATATACCATCCGTAAAAACATTTTAATAGCTAAAATTGACGTGAGCAAAACTCCATCCAGCTATCTGTGATTTATTGCACCTATTTGCCTGAATCTGTCGCTCCATCTCACTGGTGGAACAGGATCTCATAGAGAGTGCTCCCATTGTGGAAGTGCACCTGCTCATCTTAGTCATGAACGCGCGTTCACACAAGCATTTTCTGCTGCCACCCTCATTTACAGCCTCTCTGTTGACAACACACACACACACACAGCTGCTGTCTTTTCCTCTCCTACAGACTTCCTGGCCCTTTTAATAGAGTGGTTGTCACAGTAATGCCAGTGCCACCTGTTGCCAGGCAACAGGCCATACCCTAATTCAGAGTTAAATGTGTATAAAGAAGCTGATTGTAAGAAGTTGGGATTAGCAGAGTTCTCATATAAAAGTGCCTTTGATAAGTTAAACTTCTGAGAACCTGGGCCTCTCACGCGGTCTCCAACAGTGAATGTTCACTGAGCAGATGTGAGCAGTCAGGTCAGTCAAGATTTGAGATAAATTCGGAGTTTGTAAAGCTCCAGAACATTTCTGACGCAGTCTAACAGTAAAAATAACTGCTGTTCAAACATTTAGGCTTTACTGTCTATGATTTTTAGTGTTTGACTTTAAACCACTGTTGTGGTATACAAGATTAGGAGTTTATTACTTGAAGGGATACTTCCAAAGGTGTATTTAGTAAGCTTTATATTGTAACATTTGTTTGGTGTTCTCATATCAAATTGCAATTGATTTTAGCTTAAACTCATTCATGAGAAACTAAGCTATTTTTTCTTCCTCAGGTAGTGCAAATGACTTCCTGTATACCCGACAGGGCCGCAGCCCTGTTATTGAAGGTGTGGATGACACCAAGGAACTTTGCACCACTCGTCATGCCTTCACACTGCTTGGTAGATAAAAAGCAGATTTTTTTCACTCTTTTTAATATGCTGAACAGTTAATTTAATTTTTCTAATGTAAAAATTAATCTATATGTTGTGTTTTGTTTGTCATTTGCAGGCATTAACGAGTCATATCAGATGGGGTTGTTCCAAGTTTTGGCTGCTATTCTCCATCTAGGGAATGTGGAGATAAAAGACAGAGATGCAGACAGCAGTCTCATTGCTGTGAGGATAAACTTTTTATTGCAGGGAGAAAAAGGAGGGTGGGGGTTGTATTGGTTTTTAAACAAAAGATTCTCAAACACCCACTCTGATGACAATCATGTTTTTGGTCTCTTTAGCATTTTCTTCATTTCTAAGTATTTCCTAATTCAAATTTTGGTGAATCGAGAGCAGTTGAAAACATGCAGTCTGAAAAACCCCTCATTTGTTATATAGAAAATGTACTGGACGGGCCCTAAGCTTCTTGCATTGGTCCATTCTGATACATCCACTTTTAGATGACCAGATCCATGTACTTTTTTGTTTTCCTCGTCCAACATGGCATCTGGCTTAAAACTGAACAGCTGGATAACTGCAATATTTTTGCCATTTTTGTTGCACCGGCAGTGTTAGGTTGGGGTCGTGAGGAGCTGTAAGCTAACAGAAGAGCGTTTCAACCAAGAGCTCTCAGTCACCAGGAGGGGAAGAGGGGACAGGGTTGTTCCACATCAACAGTCCCGTCCACAAGGGGGCAAATTTTGAGAGAATAACTGCTGAAACTATATTCTAAAAAACAACTGTTTTTTTTTTATTATTATTATTTTGGCAAAAAAAAAAAGCATAATCATAATTAGGAGACCACTGGAGACACTTTTAAAATAGATTGATAGATGATTGGAGTGGGTCTTTAACTTCAAATTTTTGTTGAAAAAAAAGGGGACATATATCCACATTGCTGTTTTTTGAGGCTGAGGAATAAGCATATTTCTTTCGCTTTAGCCCAACAATCGCCACCTGACTGCTTTTTGTGAGCTGGTTGGAGTGACCTACCAGGATATGTCCCAGTGGCTGTGCCACAGGAAGCTGAAAACAGCCAATGAGACTTACGTCAAGCCTCTTCCTCGCCTTCAAGCCACCAATGCTCGTGATGCCCTGTCCAAACACATCTACGCCAAGCTCTTCAACTGGATTGTAGAGCATGTCAATAAGGCTTTGGTCACTAATGTTAAACAGCATTCTTTCATCGGAGTCCTCGACATCTATGGGTACGTCTGCGCATATTTATCTCATAGACATGGGAAATAAACCCAAATGCAGAGACACAAAAGTGACTGTCAAAAACTGGGTACAACAATACAACAAAGTTGTCTCAGTGGGATTCACACCGGTATTTGTACAGAAGAACATGTACAGAAGAACATAAAGTCAGTCATAAAATATAAACAATAGCTGGTTGCTGAACTAAACTAAACAGACTAAGCTAAGCTGGGCATTCCTGGCCTTATACCTTCCTTCTCGGTGAGGAAGAACTTCTTAAAAAAAAAAACAATTTTGTGGAAAAAAATAAGAAACCTCAGGGATGTTTAGTATAAACCAGTCTTTTTTTTTTTTTAGTCCTTGCTTCACTCTGCTGTTAGTAATGAACAGTTCTGGGGAATGTCCCACGTTAAGGGGCAGTGAGTGCATGATTTGTGGTCATGAGTTCAGACTTCATATGAGGTTGGGTACGATGGACAGTTTGACAAAAGTCTGTGAGGTCATAGTGTCATGCAAATCCAAACCACTTATTAAGCTAATACTTTCATACCCTGTGGTAACTGTCATGTTTGTGTGCATCACTTAAACTTTGTTGTTCAGGCATGACCCTAACACAGCTGCAGGTGAGAAACAGAATGTGCTGGACGAAGACAGCAGGATTTGAACAAAAGGTCAAATGTCTCAATTTCTGCCATCTTCATTGAATTTAAAGGGATTTGAAGATTTAAAGAATTACGAAGTGAAACTCACTAGACCTGCAGTTCTCTTGCATCATGTTTGGGTGGTAGTCTTGTTAATGAATTCTGTGTTTGACTTTACTGACTAGTCCTTTTTTCTTAGCTATTGTGTAGCTGAAAATCTGCGTCCTTTTAAAATTAGAATTTTTACTTTTGTCTCCATGTTAAACACAGTTGAAGTAATAGTTCTTAGTCTAATCTGATCAAATATTCCAAACTCTTCTGGGTAGAACCCATCTTGAGCACACAGCACATTCTTGGCAAGATGGATTCAGCTGAGTAACAAATTGATCAAAATTCTTCATCATCATCATCATAGGCACTGAAACAGTTCCAGATCTTTGCGTGGAAGAAACAAAAGTTCAGAAAAGATTGTGTGACTTTTTAAAAGTTGCTGCTTGTTAAAATTCCTTGTTTCTTATCACTTCCTAGTGTGTGATTCACTTAGTTGGAAATAAAAGAAAAAACACTGTAGAATAATGTATACATTATTTTTACTTAGTTTAATTTGCAACCAACTAACAGCAAAGCTGACTTTCCATTTCTTGGTGGTATTTGCTGTAATCCTAATACAAATTCATAATTTATCACTCTTTAATTTAATTTAAAAATAATTGTGGGCTAAATATTTCAATTTAAAGAGTAAAAGAGAATGTGTTCATTTGCTTTACTCTGTTCTCTTGTTCTCAAGGTTTGAAACATTTGAAATCAACAGCTTTGAGCAGTTTTGTATCAACTACGCTAATGAAAAACTCCAGCAGCAGTTCAACATGGTAAGTTTTTAGATTTTAAGGCATGTCAGACATGTCATGTGAAAATCCTGTCAACTTGTGGAAAAAACAAATCTCTGTTTCTGTGTTTGTCCAGCATGTGTTCAAGCTAGAGCAGGAAGAGTACATGAAGGAGCAAATCCCCTGGACTCTGATCGACTTCTATGACAATCAGCCCTGCATCAACCTCATAGAAGCAAAGATGGGCATCCTGGACCTGCTGGACGAAGAGTGCAAGGTGAGAGTTAGCATTTGGCATTTAAAGGCCATAAAACAGTGGTCCCCAACCCTGAATGAAAAATGCACAACCTACATTTTTTCTATTTTATTTATAATCTGATTCTGAAAGAAGTTTTATTTTTGGAAAACTACTGGATTCTCCCCACCGCATCAGACTAATTCTGAACACATATCAAGTCCCTTGGTCATGTGTCAAAAATCCATCCGCAACTTTCTTAAAGCAACTGGGCTGCCCGCTAAATTGAAACCAATAAGCTAGCAAAGTTAACAAAAACAAATTTATTAGGAACGTTTATTTTCGTAAAAAAGAGCTGTTGAGGAAACGGAAGAAGAGCCTTTGACTTCAAAGATTATTAGACATAAACCAAATAAAACTCTTTACTCCAAATATGGATTTATTGTGACAGTTGTTCCCACCCATCATTATAATAATGCATAATATTATGAATTACCCAGCAACTGGCTGGGTAATGTTACAATGATTCTGCTAATAAAATTGCTCAAACAGTGGATTCACATTTATTATTTTTTTCTTAAATTTTGACATCTTGGTCTTAAATATTGTGCTGCTTAAAACTTTTTGCGTATGACTTTTCTGGTTTAAAGTTTTATTTTTTTTAACCACGATTATGTAAGTAAAGTGGGTTATGCACCATTATGCTGCATGCCAATCGCTGATTTAAGAAAAAAAGAAGACGAAGACGGAAGAAACAAGAAGCTTCAGCTTTACGACACAGCGCAAAGTCCAAGGAGGTGAGAAGCTAGTTGTGACCAGGGCTAAAGTTAAGCAGGTATGGTCCTGTACTGCACACCAGTGTGATTGATAGTTCAAGATAAAACTGAATACAGTGTTAGAAGTGAAACATGCAGCTATATATATTTGAAAAAGTCATTGGAAAAAGAACAATGCAGGGAAGAATGCACGTGAGGATGAAGATGTTCGAGCTAAAATTAGTAAAGGAGAAGAAGAAAATGTGAAAGAAGGGGCATTTCCTTCATTTATCAAGTTCTTTAGTACAATAATCAATGAAAATGTTTTTCCACACTGTCTATATTTTTTATTTACTGTCAAGATTTATTCTCAACTGCATTTATCTGCATTTGTGCTGTAACGATTTATTTTAACAGTTCAATTCACATCATAATTTGTGGTTGCTGGTATGAATAATAGTTGATATTGGTTCATTTTGAATGATCCAATTAGATCCGATTGACTGACTTAAAATGAATTCCTAGTATTTCCTAGTATTCCTACAGTATTCCTAGTTTTTCTTGCAAGATAATCAAGTAAACAAATAAGTAAACAAGAATCAGCACTTAACTGAAATGTTTTTGCCTTTGTTTTCAACAAATTGAAAATAATTTAAAAATCTCCAGTTGCTGAATGCACCTACAAATCCATCCACATTCCTCCATATTTCCACTCACTTCATCTTACTTTCACCAATCTCTACCTGTGCATTAGCGCACATGTCAATAACTCCATTTCTTTTTTTCTTTTTTTTTTGGTATCCATTTTGTTTTATTTAACCAAGAGATAATGTCAGAGTCAAATATTTACACACATTTGTTTTATTGGTCTCCTGTAATGGTTTCACTGTACCAAAATGTAAGTAATGAAGCAATGAGGGTTGCTGTAGTCTAGTCATTGTAATTTAATTACAAAAGCTTGAACTATAATTCATGTTACTCCGTTACTGACAATTGTTCTGAAATTAAAGGATTTTGTTTTTTCTTCATCCTTAGGGCTGGGAATTAGGCAGAGACATTGGTCTTAATTTTTCATTTGTAAGGTTTTAAAAACCTTACAAATTTACTTTGAAGAAACATGTAAGAATCCTAGATATACATTTAATAAAATTGACTGATTTAGCTGTACTTCAGGTGGAACAATGTTTTCCTGAATGGAAACAGACTGAATAAGTAAAGTTCATCTTTACTACATATTGAGGTCGCGGGCTTTTCCTTCACATCCATTCTTCTCTACTGTTTGGTTTTGTGCCTTTGTCAAGAAGCTTACATCACTTCTAACTACATGTATACTTAAGATCTCCTTCTCAATAGAAACTGTGTTCTTTTTTCATAGTGACACTAAAAACTGATATTTACAAAACCATCTTATCTCTCAATTTTTGCAAGGTTTCTTTGAAACTGTTGACATTTGAGGTGGAACACAGTCCTGACACCTTTTGCAGGAATGCAACTTGTCTGTACACATCAAGTGGTGGAGAAAAACGTTTATTGTCTCATTAATCGTCCCTGGCATAAATACGTTTGTATATCTAAGAAAAAAAATCTAGTTTTCCTGTATCTTTCTTGATCATTTTCGCCCTTTTCTTCGTTACCAGATGCCTAAGGGTTCTGATGATTCATGGGCGCAGAAACTGTACAACACCCACCTGAAGACATGTTCTCTCTTTGAGAAGCCACGCATGTCCAACCGCGCCTTCATCATCCAACATTTTGCTGATAAGGTGGGCTGGTCATGAGTGTGTTCCTTCTGTCCGAACAGAGTATCAAGCTGACAAATGGCATCAATGCTTTTCTCTGGAAGTTTGAATGTCTGTATTTGCTCGTAGGACTAAATGGTTGCATTGAACAGGCTGACTGCATTTTTTTTTAAAAGTCATTAAAAGGATCTTTTTTTTTTGCTTCTTTATAAATAACATGTTTTTCAGTTAATTTGCTGTACTGGGTCTTTAAATGGTCTTTAATGTGAGACAGTGATCTCTCCCAACTGTTTACAATGGCGAGTGATTTAAACCTGAACAGCAGAGATGGATTTGGGTGTGTTTTTTTAAGAAGCTTTCCTTCAGTTTCACTCAAATGTTGAAAATTAAAACTATCTCTGTCCCCTCTAATGACTGCTACGCTGTTGTTGTTCAGGTGGAGTACCAGTGTGAGGGCTTCCTGGAGAAAAACAAGGACACTGTCAATGCAGAACAGATCAAAGTGCTGAAGGCCAGCAAGGTGAGATCCACGACACATATCTTTTTTATTTATGAATCAGTCCTGTGAGGTAATTTAAAAAAAAAAAAATCTCATGTTAAACTAAGTGTTGCAGCTACCTCTAGTGGCCAAATTAGTACAATGACGTTATCATCAATGAGATGTCTGAGATAACTTTTTTTGCTACACATAAAATAACAAGTAAAGTTATAATAATAAAGGCTCAGCACAAAGCAAATGGCTTTCAGAAACAGATTTTTATATTTTTCCCCAATTTGGAGTTTGTTCGCCCCCCCAAAAAATTTTTTTGCCATGTACAGATGCTATAATTATATATTTTATGCACTTTTTATGCAGTGGTCAGACTGATAACATGTTAATAATGCTTCCAAGCATGATTGATGGAGACAGTTTAAGGGTCGAACTTCTCTAAAAAAAAAGAGAGCAATTGGCTAAAGTTGCGGCTAAATTGCGGTACAGTCATTCTGATTAAAGTGTCTTGAATAGAATCAATAAAACAAAGAAAAAAGAATGTCATTATCTTTCATTTTGTGACAATGATATGAAATGTTATACCAGGACCTTTGAAGATGGACACAGAGCTGATATCCTGGTGATGGTAAATGTTTTTAGATCCGTGAAAGTTTCCCACTGAACACCTGACAGTGCCGTGGCACACTGGTTAAAAAAAACACTGCTAAAATGTACTAATTAGTTACTAAAACCTGAGTTAAAATTGTCATTTAGTGTCTTGTCAATTACCCCAAAAAAATTAAAAAGTTGATTGAATATCACATATCTAAAAACAGAGTCCAACAGAATTAAATGAATCATAAACATATAAACTTGTCTGTAGTTCCATATAATCTAATGTGTGTAAAAACGTCCAGAGACCAAGGAGACAAAGTTTTTTTGCCAAAAATACTCACACTGACCTTCAACTGTTCTTTTGAAGACTCAACATGAGAATTAGGTTACAAGTTAACATGCAGATACATGGTCTGACCTTTGACAAGACCTCCTAATGTACACAAACATTTTCACAGACAGATGCTCTCATGAACTCGGACAATTAGGATTAAGCATTAACTAGCTCACAAGATTTAGCACAATGAGGTTTGTTTTTAGCCTTCTTTAAAATGAAGCATTAGATTATTTATTCACATTACGGCAGATGTGTTGACAGTCATCCTCAGTTTCACACAGAAACCTGCAGTTCAACCCTTTCACTTTGTGTGCGCTGAAAACTATAGCCAGAAAGCATTCAACTTGTTTTTGCTGAATCCAGAATAGATATTTAAGGAGGTTTCCTTGTCCTCCTCTCGCTCAGTTCTGCATCATGAACTACAAAGCCCAAGAGTCTGCATTTCTGCTGACTTCTGCTTGCACATCTGATCAGTCGTAGGATGCTTAAATGAGCATCTGATGCAGTGAATTCCCTTGCTGCCCTGCAATTCAGCGTTTCTAACTGGATTGCAGCAAATAAAGCAAACTCTGTGTTCATTTTTCAACCAGAGACATTAATGCTTGAAAGTAAGAGGAAATGTCTTTTAAATTGTTTTGAGTGGGATCCTGTTTTCCTTATTTTTAGCTATTCAGCATCATTAGCACGCTTTCCCACTTGTGTTTCCTCCACATTCATTTCTTGGATGGGGCTGTTCATTATTTTGTATGTTTGGTTTTTGACATCTGGGTTTCTTTTGATTGTTTTCCCTTTTAATGCCATTGTCTTTGTTTCAATGTGTCTCTGTATGTTGTCCATGTATGTTGGGTTGTGTCCTCATCATGGCAACCTTCCAAGCAGAAGGTAAACAGAGGCATTCTCCCAATTCTGGTCCGCCTGTAGCTCTTCATTGATCTTTCTCTTCTTCTTGTATATTTCCTACAAGCTAACATAGAGGAGTTTGAAGTTGAGCCTGTGTTTGTGTGACTGTGTCTTTGTTTGCTGCATGGGGAGCACCAAAGGCACAGGGGGAGGAAAGAGGGGCTTCAGAAGGACAATAAGAAATAAAGGAAAGGGATGCTGAGAGCAGCCTGCTTAATGATACTGGTTTGAAACCCAACATGGCATCGCTGTGAGCTCAGCAGGAGGGCCTGAAGCTGCACACATGACACAGCCTCCTCCTCCTTCTTCTCATTTACCTTCAGGTTATATATGCAACATGACTGATGTGTATGCATTATTCCTGAAGTTGCAGTATGGTAACACAATGCTATACTGTCATATATGTCCTCCTCTATGAATGACTAAATAACCTTTTATTTGTTGTTTTTGAAAAATTGACTGAATGAGTTTCTTAACACTAACATATTAAGTATACCAATCTACTCACATGTTTTCTGCTATTTAAACATCACATTTCTATACATTTGAGTGAAAGAAATGTTAAAAAGTAAATTCTAAAACAGTTTTAACATGACTGGTTTACAACCACTTTTGACTTTTTAGACCTTTTAAAAATGGAAAAGCTTTTTTTTTTTTAAAAGCATATGTGGGGTGCTTTTCCCAGTTTGACCTGCTGGTGGAGCTGTTCCGAGACGAGGAGAAGGCAATCAGCCCCACCGGTCAAACCCCAGGTACCGGAGGCCGCACCCGCCTCAGCATCAAGCCAGACAAGGGCCGCGACACCAGCAGCAAGGAGCACAAGAAGACTGTTGGCTGTCAGGTGAAGATGAGCTCCTGGTGCAAAAACATTGCTCATCATTTATACAAATGTTCCACACTATGCCAGGGAAAGATTTCCCTGCACGTTAGCAGCAGGTTGTCTGTTATAAGAGTCATAATTGCTCATAAATTGGATTTTGGTGCTGCTGAGTTTTATTGGGTTAAAAAATGATGTTGAGGATTGTTGTTCTGTCTTTTTTATAGTTTCGTAATTCTTTGCAAATGCTGATGGAGACTTTGAATGCGACGACTCCACACTATGTTCGCTGCATCAAACCCAATGACTTTAAACTGGCCTTCTCGTAAGTCCTTTCTGTTCATGTGTTCACATTCTTCGATTCTTTTTTATGTGAAAAACTGTCGGGAATTGTTCATACTAAACACAAACAAAAGTTTTTTAAAGCAAAGGTATTAAAAATAAATTATGTTTGCCAGATTATCAGTAAAATTAAATAATAAAAACTAGGGTTGATCCGATCATGTGATCAGAATTCAGGCCCGAACACATGGTTGTTGAACTTAGATGTTGTTCTCTGATTAGTGGTCATATATTTAAGTTATCCCTATTATGATCTGCACTTTATATTTTTAGCTTTTTATTCCAGATGAATACCTCACTAGAAGTTTGCATTTCATTTTAATTTCGTAAAGCGAAGCAGAATACAGAGGCAGTTCAAGCATAGGTACACAAAAATAAATTCACAGATTCTGACTTCTGGGATCAATAACTCTTTAAAAAAAATGTAAATGGCCAGCAAGTATCTCTATCGGTTTGTCTTAACACAAAAAACATCCTACAAAAGCATTTTAACAGAAAAAGGATCAGGTTTGTGATTCTTTTAGTGAGAACAGCTCTCTCCGTGCTGTTCACAGAGATGGCTGTACAGCGGCTGTTTACTGTGCTAAGCTCCAGGAAAAAGGGATTTAACCCCTTAAGGCCCAAGCTCTTTTTTGGCATAACCTTTTTTTATTTCTCTGACAAACCCCAATTAAAAAAGGTAACTACTCTGGTAATTAAACACAAAATGTGATGTCTAAAGAGGTTCAAGTCTTAAGAGGTTAAAGAAGAATCCCATAATCTTTTTAAAAAAGAAAAATGCCTAAACTAATAAATTTATATCAGCTAATGGAGATAAAATGATTAAATGAAGATATTAATCACATTTGGTTAAAAATGTTTAATAGTTCTGAAGATATTAAAGCTAAAGTCACTAAACTTTATCACATGTCTAATTATCACCTACATTTACTAGATAATAGTTAAAAACATTTTCATAGTTAATAGTTGCACTATTTTTACTTGGTTGTTCAAGCTACTTCACAGAAGCGCTCTGTTCAGGGGTTAAATGATTAAAAAAAAAGGTTAATGAAATTTTTTAAATGTGTTACAAAAGTATCCTATCGGGTCTTGGTATCTGCAGATACCCAAAAATCAAATGAATTCTCTTAAGTCAATGGACCCAAAAAAACACTTTTAAAAACAAAACAAAACAAAAGGAAGCTTGTATTATTTAGTATAATAAATTCTTTTGAGTTAAAAAAAAAAACCACAGGATACCAGACCCTTTTCCTGTTTTTTCTGAATGCATCAGTGACACCATTTTTGTAGACTGTTGTTGAACCATGGTGGAGTTTTCCATTCTTGCAGTTTAAGCTTCTTACCCAGTAGCATGTCTATTAATAAAGCTGTTTGAAGGTCTGAAGAAAGGAAAGGAACGAATTTGAAGCAGCTGAAAAGATCCACGTTCCCACCTGAGAAAAAAACTCTTCTCAGAAAAAGCAGAGCAGAGATGGAACATTTTGCACAAAAATGTAGAAACTTTTGCACAACCCCTAACCTGAATTTGAATTTGAACTGGATATATTTGAAGCTGATCTCCACACCACATCTGACAGCACTTTATTCCCATTTTCATGCTAATTTAGACTTGTAATGAACGTACGTTCTTCATTAATGATCCTCTTGCTATGTAAAAAGAGAAAAAAATATTTAAATATACTGCGATCGGCTGACATTTAATAAAAAAGTCAAAAATGTTTAAAACAGGAAAAAAAACAAGAATGGGTAAAATGAAAGTTTTGTTTTCTTTTTCCAAAATATGTTTTTAATGGCTTTACCTCAGCTCTGACGGACTCAGAGGTTTGCTGATGGCACTCGCATTGTGGATGAAAAGCATGAGATTTAAAGAAAACTGTCTAGCAGCGTTTGTGGAATGCTGGGTATTCAATCATCTTCTCACCACCAAAACCAAGGAGAGATGGTGGTAGACTTTCTGAGGGGGGAGCCCGGCTCCATACCTAGAAATATATGGTACAGGAACTCAACAACACAAGAAGAGGATAATGTTTGTACTCAGGAGGCTGAGCTCTTTCCACATCTGCTCTGGATGTTTTACCAGACTGTCATCTCCAGTCTCCTCTTCCATGCAGTGATTTCCTGTGGAGGCATCATCAAGAAGACAGACGCCAACAGGCTGGATAAACTTGTAATGAAGGTTGACTCTGTTGTAGGGACAGAACTGGAATCTATAAAATCTGTATCTCAGAGGAAGATTCTCTTTCCAAACTCTTTTCTATCATGGATAATGTTCATCCACCTCTTTCCACATCACCAGTGACATTATGCTGTTCCCATCCTGCTCTATATAGACTTAGAACGCAATTAGTGCACTGTTTTCTCAACTCTACACTTAAATCTCAGCTTGCCTTTTCATTTTGTTGTTATATTGTGTTCATCAGAGCTAGTTTTTAATGTTGGGAGTGTTTCTACTTTATATTTTTGTTACTGCTGATTGCTGCTGCTGGAAGCTTCATTTTCCCCACATAGATCAATAAAGTATCTTATCTTCTATGCATTTTATCACGTTAATACCCAACATAATGAAACAGTTATCCAACAAAGCTGGAGTAAATCAATGATCACATCAGTTTATTTGGCTGGCAGCTTAATGAGATTTTTTTGGGGGGATTTTTTTCCTCTCACATATCTGTAATCTAATATATATCATCCAACATAAAACTACATAGTTAATTGAGACAGTTCAGAGCTTTATTTCCTTGAGCTTTGTTAAAGTTTGATATCTGTTCTTCAAATGGAACTACATGAAGCTCAACCTCTTCACACGCTTTGAATGATGTTCGTGTTGACTGTGATCTTGTGCTGTTGGCAGGTTTGACCCCAAGCGTGCGGTGCAGCAGCTCAGAGCGTGCGGTGTCCTGGAAACTATTCGCATATCTGCTGCAGGATTCCCATCCAGGTACTGATGCAGCACTGGCATTATTCTGCAAACACTTCTTCTCATCCAGAACACATTGGATAATTCAGCTGTGCTTTAGTGGGCATAAAAAGTAAAGCATAGAATAAAATATTATTTTCCTGAAACATCGTTTTGCACCTCAGATGGACGTACCAGGAGTTCTTCAGTCGCTACAGGGTGCTGATGAAGCAAAAGGACGTCCTCACAGACAAGAAGATGACCTGTCGGAACGTTCTGGAAAAACTTGTGCAGGTCAGAGAGCCGTTTTTTTTTTTTTTTTTACTTGTATAAAGTCGGTCTGTTTTCCAGTTCCTCTTATCTTTTTTATTTGTTAAACTCTCAGGACAAAGACAAGTACCAGTTTGGAAAGACCAAAATCTTCTTCAGGGCTGGCCAGGTGGCTTACCTTGAGAAGTTGAGGGCAGACAAGCTGCGTGCCGCATGTATCCGCATCCAGAAAACCATCCGCTGCTGGCTGGCACGCAAGAAGTATCTGCGCATGCGCAGTGCTGCAATCACCATTCAGAGGTTCACAAGAGGATACCAGGCCCGCTGGTAAATAGCCAATTTAAAATACAAAATTCTTTACATTTTTGTTGTGTAACTCTGAAATCATCAAAAACTTATTTTTTGTTTCTTTCAGTTTGGCTAAGTTCATGCGTCGCACTCAGGCAGCTACAATCATCCAGAAGTACCAGAGGATGTGTGTGGAGAGGAAACGCTACAGGCAGAAGCAGGCTGCTGCCCTGGCCATGCAGACAATACTCAGGGCTTACATGGCTCGGCAGAAGTACCAGGCGGTAAGATCTCACTAAAAAAACAGCCAAAATTGCACAATTTCTGTCATTACAAAATTTCAGTTTTCTTAGAAAACCATTTTAATAATTTCAGACTTAATAATGTGTTTGGAAACTTCTTAGATAACTTGCTTAAAAGTCTCATTGTCTCTTCAGCTTTTGCGAGAACACAAGGCAATAATAATCCAGAAGTTCATTCGGGGCTGGTTGGCCCGGTGCTGGTACAAGCGCTGCCTGGAGGCCATCGTTTACTTGCAGTGCTGCATTCGTAGGATGAGAGCCAAGAGAGAGCTGAAGAAGCTGAAGATTGAAGCTCGTTCAGTCGAACACTTCAAGAAGCTCAACAAAGGCATGGAAAACAAGATCATGCAACTGCAGAGGAAGATTGATGAGCAGGTGACATCCTAATCTCCAAGATTTTTTCATCTTCTTTTCCCAACTTCTTTTTTGTTTTTAATCAAATGTTTTGTGTGTGGGTTTTTTAAAATATTAGAATAAAGACAATCGGTTGATCAGTGAGAAGCTTGTGAGCTTGGAGAGCTCCTACTCAACTGAAAGTGAGCGGATGCGCAGTGAGCTGAACCGGCTGCGAGGCGCAGAGGAAGATGCCAGGAACAAAACCAACCAGGTTTCATCCCTGCTGGAGGAGCTGGAGAGGCTGAAGAAGGAGCTGAGCACCACGCAGCAGGAGAAGAAGACCATCGAGGAGTGGGCACAGACCTACAGAAGTGAAATGGAAAAGGTAAGACGAGATCCATAGAGAGCATCTGCACATTTAACCGTTGTTTACCTCAAATCCAATTCAAAGCCTTTTTTGAGCTTCCTAAAACTTTGTTGAAACATTTGTTTAGTAAACTGTGTAAAGAATGAGTTTTTAATCAAAGTTTCTTTGTTTTTATTTAGTAGAAGTTCCTGTAGTCTTCATGTTTTTGTCAGATTTTTTATTTCTATCTAAGGAAAACAGTTTTTCACTAATTTAGGATCTGCATCAAACAAGGGTTGAAAGGGCTCATGGGGGGCTCAGAGGGCAGAGTTGCCCAGGGTCAGGTGAGCATTGGAGAGCAACTTTAGGTAATGTGTAGAGCTCTGTGATCTTCATTTAGCTTGCCTCATCAACTTTTACCATAAGATTATTGAAAAAAGATGTAGTTTTGGATCTAGTTCCTAAATTACTGGGTTACTATGCTCCTGCCTTCTCCTAAAAACTCAGAACTTTGTTAAACTAGTGGCTTTTTAGACTTTAGCGTTAGTAATAGATATACTTACTTGTCGGTGTAAAAAGCAGGCGTGTGAAAGAGGTGTGTCGCCTTCAGTTAGCTATGCAGTGAGCGTTTGAACCGACACATCCCAGCTTTAGTGTGACGCATAGATTATTTCCTTTTGCGGTCAGATGGTTTCCGAACTGAAGGATCAGAACGGAACTTTGAAGAAGGAGAAGGACGACTTGAACAGATTGATTCAGGAACAGAGTCAGCAGATGACAGGTATGTCTCTCTGCACCGTGGAGCATCACTACTTCCTATCTCTTTGCCACACCATTTTTTTCTGATGACAATTCCTCCTCTGAAATGTCTGGACAGAGAAAATGGCTCGTGCGATTGTCTTGGAGACTCAGCAGCTGGAAACTGATCTGAACGAGGAACGCTCTCGTTACCAGAACCTGCTCACAGAACACCTTCGTCTCGAGGAGAAGTACGACGACCTGAAAGAGGAGATGGCTCTTTCTTCGGTAAGGACCACTTAAACAGAAAATTGACTTTATTGAAGGTCTAAGTAGTGAAGAGAAAGTTCAATTTTTAACAGACTATTGCAGCAACAAAAATTGGCGCTTTATTTTTTGGTAGTGTTTTTCTCTGTTGTAGAATTAAATAACTTCTGTCCACTTCTTTCGGCAGAGCGTATCCAAGCCTGGTCACAGGAGAACCGATTCCACCCACAGCAGCAACGAGTCCGAGTACACGTACAACTCAGAATACACCGATTTAGAAGAAGGCTCCCGTGCCCGAGAAGTAAGGCATACCAAATTAGAGAAACCTTTTAAAAAACATTTTATCTTGCCAAATCTATATAAAGACTGCTGTTTAGGTTTGGAAAAAGTGTCAGTTTTTTTTCTTCCATTTCTTCATCAAACAGGATGTCACGCGAGGAATGGACACCTCTTTGACCCTCAAGCTTCAGAAACGCGTTACAGAGCTGGAGCAAGAAAAGCAATCGCTGCGCAACGAGCTAGAAAACAAAGAAGATCAGTTCCAGCGAGCTAGAGCCAGAGTACTGGGACTTTCCCTTCGGCTCTCCTCTGATAGAAATACTTAACATTATTGAAAGCATTTTAGAAAGCTTGAGACATTTTACAGTATTTAGGAGTGGAAGTTGCAGTCAGGTGTCCTCATTGGTGTGTTTTAATTCTGTTCCAGGATGATGCAGAGTTTAAAAAGGCCCGTGGAGCTGAACTGGAGTACGAGTCTCTCAAGGTAAAGAAATCCTCCACTAACTGCCCAGTTGTTATAGTTTTACTGGAATGCTGAACTTTGTCACCTTGCAGCGTCAGGAGCTGGAGTCTGAAAACAAGAAACTGAAGCATGACTTGGCAGAGATGAGGAAGAGCCTGCTGGGTGATGCAGCCACAGGGGCTGGGGCGCCGGGTTCCCCGGCTTACAAAGTGCTTCTGGACCAGCTCAACGCCTCCTGTGAAGAACTGGAGGTCCGCAAAGAAGAGGTGCTGATCCTGCGATCCCAGCTGGTCAGCCAGAAGGAAGCCATGCACCACAAGGTAAAGTTGATATTTCACATCCAGCTTCTTCTCTGCCTTCAAATAAAAATCCAGAGTGATAATCTTGATTTATATGATTTGAGGTTTTTTTTCTTTTATTAGAGGACAAAATAATATAATATGCATCCAACACAGCTTCCAAAGCTACACAAATTTAAAAAAAAATGCAAAAAAATGGATTTAACACAGATTGAAAAGCATAAAGGGAAAGAGAGATTTCTTTGCTCTTTTTTTTAATTTAGAAAACAAAACATTGCATGTCCGTTATTCCAGCGTAACAGAGATACCAAAACTAAATGTTTTTAACTTTTCAGACAAACTTATATGTCATATATTTTTAATTTTTCCATTCTGTACATTTTTTGACATTAGAAAGTATTTGTACAAACTTTTAGGGCATCCTGTTTAGCATACCAGTAAGTCAGTAACACTCTCATTGTGTAATGCCATTGGGCATACTTTACTCAAATCAATACAAATGCAGTCTTAGAGACCTTTCTTCAGACATACATAAGATTTCCAAAACAAGTTTTCATCTAACCCAGCTCCAAGTTTATAAAAGAAAGAAAAAGGAATTAAAGTTATTTACCTGTACGGTATATCTATATATGTAAATGTCACTATTATCTTTTATAGAATAATCATCAGACTCAACGGATGTGTTTCCCAGTTTCCCTTTTACCTTTTATCGAATAATTCCAAATGATTACCGCGTCACATGACGTAAACGTTAAACTTTGGCTTAATTGGGGTTTGGTCTTTGTATAGAGAGAGGCAGAATTCTCCATCTACCAAGTGAAAGGAATGACTGGGATTTTTCTGGTGACTTAAAATGTCTATACTCTTCTTGTTTTATCCACAATCCTTACATTTAGACACTGTTTCACCTGAAGCATTTCTTTGTTATCAAGCCATTACACACAAGTAAAGCTTTCAAAAATATTGTTTGGTTTTAATTCTTGTCTATTTTTTTAACTCTTTTTTTGTGATGTACTAACTTCTTGTTGTCTATTAAAATGCAAACAATGTTAAGCATCATGTAACCAGCTCCTAAACAATCATCATTAAAGTCCCACTCCAAAAGCCTTCCCAGTTGTTTTTTAGTTTTGAACTGTCATTTATTGCCCAAATTAAAAAAGCTTGTCATTTTCTTGAACATAGTTTCTGCAGAGCAGCAGGAATTAATTACATCTGCATAATCTCAGAAATGCAATTCTGAGATTATTTTTATTCATGTCTTTCACCATTAGAAAAATGTCACAAGATCATGTAAAAAACACTAAAAGCATGATTTTCAATGGAGTGGGTCTTTAAAGAAGGTCATTGTTTAGTGTGTGCTGCTAAAGACACCCCCCCACCGCAGTGTCTCTAACTCCTCTGTCTCCTCCATCTCTCTTCCATTAATGCTTTCCCACAGGATGAGAAGGTACAGTTAAAAAAAACTACAAGCTTGCCTTTTTTTTTCTTCTTACCTTCCCTGGTTCAGTATATTTGTGTCTCACAGGTAGACTGTTATTTCAGTGAAGCACAGAAATCTTCATTTAGCTCGCTTTCAATATGTCAATAAATGATACCTCCCAAAACAGAAACTTCCTGTAAACACCCACCCCCCACCCCCACCCCCACCACCACAATAAAAGGAATGTTTGTTTATAATTTCAAAATGAATAGAAACGATTTTCTTTTATGTTTTTAACTGTAATTTCTTCAAAGTAAATTAATCGTTTGTAGCACTAAAAGTTAATATACTGTTTAGATTTAATAAACAAATCTCCTGAAAAGATGTATATTGGAAACTGAGATTGTTTATTTTACATATTTAGTTTAAAATTATGGGTGCCAATCAAAGGGAATTTGTATTTTGTATCAATTTAGAAACATATTATAATGTTATTATTTTCTAAGGTGTCATAGAGAGAGATACATTTAACATTTTATACTCCAAAAATGAAACATATTTAAATCTTATCTTTAACACGTCAGGATTTTAGTTGTTCTTACCTCTCATCCTCTTTATGAACGCCTTTCTTCAGCTGATGTCTTTAAGTGTCCTGCTGACTCATCAAACAGCTTTGCTTGTCTTCTTGTAAAAAAGTTTTTTTTTAGCAAGTTAAAGCTTGTTACTGATGTGTAAGTTATTATAAAGTAAAGATGTATTTGGCATTTTCCAGAGTTCATTTCAAGTGATCAGCTGCTGTAATCAAGGTGTATAGCTAAATGTTGTTGCAGTTTGTCTCATGTAAACTTCTACCTTTCTCTCACTGCCTCCAGGAGACCATGACGGAGCCGTCTGTGTTTGCCGAAGACGTCTCCAAACTGAAAGACGTGGGCGAAATTAAACAGGCTTACATCAGCCTTAAAGACACCAACAGGTATGTCCCATCAGCCAGATGTTCTCCTCCTCTGCAGACTTTTTTTCTGGCTCGAGCCCTCGATTGTTTATCATTTCCATGTAAATGTCAGAAACCAGTATGTGTGTCGTGTCAGGTCTCCTGGATTCACATGTCAGCCTCTGGATGTCGGTGACCTCCTGAGTAGGCTTAGGTAACTGACAAGCGTGGCCCATGCATCCTGGAACAGAGCGAGCATGACCACACTGATGCTGAATGAATGAGGCTCAGTCAGCTGGTGTGACACTTTACTCTTAAAGATGTTAACCTCAAACAGCATGATCCAACTGTCATAACCACTCGCACATCAGTTGTATTTAGAAAACAAGGATGGGCTATGTGACAGAATTTTCTGAGGTCCAAAATGCTCATTAAGAAAGAGCTTCAAGGCTTTTGGAAGCTGCATGGGTCAAAATAAACTCGCATGAATGAGCCCCTTTCACACATGAAGGGCTGTCGGTAAGCTGAGGAAAGATGCAGGTTTTGTGCTTTTGCAGAATCTGACGGGAGTGATATTTTATCCCATTAATTTGTCTGACTGTGACAGTCATTCCACACTTAACCTGATTTCCTCATTTGCAGTCCAAAGACTTTTCACTTTTAAACAATGATAAAGTTTCATGTATGAAAAGGGCTTCTGCTCAAATCTTTAGGCTCCGACAGAAAAAAAGCGCTCATGATCTGTGTGTGAACATCTGAGGGGAACTGGAACAGCTGCTTTGTGAAAAGCATGGCCATGAGCCTTTAAGGTCTGCAGCTCTTAGCTTCTGCTCATTCACTGGCTGTAGTCTGCTGTTGTGGAGCCTTTTGTTTCAGCTTTTTTTTTTATTTTGCATGAAAATGAGCCCTACTGATGTATTATGCATTCAGCTTGACATGTACATTTCAGTTTTGAAAAAAGTTTTATTACACTTTAAATCAATTTTCACACCAATCATATTATTTCATTGGCATCAAATGATGTGTTTACATGAGTGAGTTTATTATGAGCCCCAACATTAAAATGAACTTATTCCAGTTTCCTTTCGAATTTTTTTAAAGCATTCTGTGACCAAAATACATCAAGAATGTGGTACAAAAGCATTTTTATCATGTTTTGTTTTTCCAAATTTGACATGTCTTTCACAGCTTTGTGTTACAGACTTCATAATATACAAAAATTACAGTTACGTGACCCTAAAGTGAGGACGCTGGATTTCTCCTCTAAAGCACGAGTATAGAACCATCCAGAACTGTTTACTGGAATTTAAAAAGTTATAATGAAATCAAAACTTAATATTTAATAAATTTAGATGTTTCAAATATATTACGCCACACATTTTCCTGTATATGTTTTGGTTTTTTTTTTCTTTAGTGATTAACTAAATTTCTCGATGAAAAGTTTATTTGTTTTGTTGTTGTTTTTTTATATATAAACTGCATTGTATTTTTGATGGTTATTGAGATTTTTCACTTTTGCAAGATCAAAATTAAGAAGAAAAAAAATCTGCTTTTCAGAAAAAATTACATTTATTTTTACCATCAAAATTTTGCCTTATGCCATCAAGTTGTAAAAATTATAACTTTTCTCCATTATAACTAGATAATTGTTGGAACCTGATGATTTTTCTAAAAGAATTTCTTTGTAATGTTCGGTTTTTAAAATCCTTAATCGTTTTTTTGTGTAAAAAGTCACAGGAAGACATTTTTAACACCCTAATAGAAATGTATATTTATTTAATTAAGTTGTTATTGCAAAACTTTACTATTTTCATTTATTTTATTTAAAGTTGTAAATAATTCAGTTTCCATTTTCTGACATGAACACACACAAACCAAACCACAACAACATGAGCATGTTTTTTTTTTTTGCTTCTTGAGTTTACTGTAATCTTGTATTCACCCCTTTACTGTCTGGTTATATTTTAAAAACCTTTGATCAATTGTTCTGCCTCTTAATCTGCATTTATTCCATCACTTTGAGCTTTTGTTTGGTTCTTCTTATGGGTTATTTTTGGTGTGGCTGCTGCAGTAAAGTCATTAATAATTTTTTAACCTAAAATCTCACAGCTGATGTAAATTTAGAGCTAAAGAATTAACATATTTGTGTGAGAAGACCTCTGTTTTAAGGTTGTGGCTGTTTCCAGTAAACACAAAATTGTGTTGCATAAGTTTCCTTGTAGGTGGAAACTTTGTATTTCTGCATGTATTTATTTGCATTGCACACACTATTGCACTGCAGATTACAAAGTAATTTGTGATCAGCTCTATCAAAGAAGGAATGGAAGCCTAATACATAAATAAATACTAATGCATTTCATGTAAAAGCCTCACACGAAGAAGTCATTGTTCATTTCTGCACACCTCTGACTCCCCATCACTTCTCATTTCTCCTAGTTTTCATTCTGGTTCGTGTGTTTTTGTGTTGTTTGTCGGCCAGATCTGCTGCTCCAGACTTGCATAAGCTGAATGAGGACGGGGAGCTGTGGCTGGTTAATCAGGGCTTAAAGGAGACCATCAGGTTTCAGACACACAGGGCTTTCTGAGCATGACATGTTGGAGTGTTCACAGGAGAGGATGGGGTTCTGCTGCTTTTTTTTCCCACAGCTTACTTTTCTGACTTTTCTCTCTGGTTGATGTTTGTGTTTGGTTTGACACAACACTGGTGGGGATTCATTGATGCCCCTTCTCTGTCTCTCTTTTATACTTTGATTCCTTCAATATAACTAATATTTTTTAACTTTTAAGATTTTTTTGGCTGTTTTTCTGTTTTTTTTCTTTACCATGTGGTACTAACCCCTAGAATAACCAGTGCAGGGATTTTTCCATGGCTACATATTCTCTGAAGCTTTTTTCCTTATACTGCTGTGTCTAATATATTTTAATGATAGATCAGGCTGAGGAGACACTTATCAATTAATGATGTTTTATGTCAGTATGTCCTTTTAAATTTCCATAAATGCAGAATTAGATCCACACTTAAGAGTTCACTACAGAACAGGATGGATTTGGTGCTGCTATGGAAATGTCTTTGCATGATGTTTGCTTTGCACTCACATTTCTGTGCAATTGTAATTATAACATGAAGTTTTTTCATTTGCGTTGATCAGGACGGGAAAGGATAAGAGAGAAAAGCTACAGAATTTCCTGGAGTACGAGTCTCACCACTGTATGACTTGCTCCTGAGTATTAGTTGCATCACTGGCCCAACTGTGAAAAAACATATACAATAAAAAAAAGTCACTATCTGGAAAATATGGTACATTGTAAAGCTTTGCACTCTTTAGTGTAAGATTCTGTCACATGGTCGGGCATTACCAGACCTTTCAGGGCTCCCTATATGACACAGTATTGCTTCCAGCTTCCTGACTCTGATCTTCCTGAATCTTATTAACAAAGTCACGGTTTGATTTCTTATTTGGTTTTGTTTTTCCCTTAAATTTCTATTCCAAAATTAAGTTTACTGGTACATTAAAGTCATTTTTCAAATATTGAATTTTTTAAACTAAAGAAAAATGAGATTTTTCTTATTCAGATTAGTGACGTTTACATTTATTCTAACAGAAAAAAGAATTCCTGTTGCAGAGATTTAAGAAATGTCAAAGCAAAGTCAACCGATGAATCTATTCATGAATCAACAGCATCTTGTAAATAGCAATTAATAAAAAGTAAATTAGTAAAAAAAAAAAAAAATCTGTTCAGCCATTGCTACTTAGCTTTTGAGTACCTTTTCTGCTACTGTAGAGTAGTATTGATGATGCATGTTGATTAACCTGCTTTTTCTCCAAGTCTGACCTCTCACAGCTGATTTAATGGTTTGACTCAGTTCAAGCAGAGAAATCAAACTGAGAAGTTCAATAAAAATGACTCGGTGGAAAGAAAAAAGTCTTTTTAAGCATCTGGTTGTTTCTGCAGAGCATGTTTGCTTTCTGCACCATCACACTTTCTTAAAAATGCAACTTCTCCCCTTCCCTTCACAAAGAGATGGGTGTTCCTGCTTCAGACTTTAACTCTCTGTCCCGTCTTCAGGTTGCTGGAGCACCAACTGCAGAGTCAGCGGAGAACATATGACAATGAGGTGGAGTCGCTGCGGGGCAAACTGCAGAACGTCAAGGAGGAGAACAACCGGCAGCAGCAGCTGCTGGCTCAGAACCTCCAGCTGCCCCCAGAGGCCCGAATCGAAGCCAGTTTGCAGCATGAGATCACCCGGCTCACCAACGAAAACCTGGTATGCTGCAGAGCGCATGTTCACTCACAGATACATGCAGGGAGAGGAGCATACCAACTAATCTCTCAGAACTGAACAGACAGAAAAAAACGTAGTCCAGGTGTCCAAATCCAGGCCTCGAGGCCCTGCCTCCTGCTGGTTTTCCAGAAACCCTGCCTTATCTCCTGTTGATTACCCTGGATCAGGTGTGTTTAGCCAATAAACAGTTTTGTGGCAGGTTTGTGGCTGGATTCTGACACCCCTGCCTCAGACGTTTGGATTTATTTCTGTGGAGGTGTTTGATGTTTGCTCCTCATTCATTATTCATCACAAACAAGCTGTGTCTCGCACACTCACTGTGGGATGATGTCACCTGACAGGAGCTCATGGCAGATGACCCCACAGCATCCCAAGAGGCTCGAGTTATCATTTTACGACGGATGGTTGTATGTAGAGTTACTGTATGCGCTTGAGTTTGAGGAATGCGCATTCTGCGTGAAAAATCGCAGATCTTTGTTCTAACCCTTTACTAAAGCCAAAGCAGCACCTTGTTTTCTGTTCTAACAGCCTGCGGGTCGCACAAATTTTCTTGCGCTGGGATCAACACCACTGCATTAACACTGTTTAAAACTCACCTTCCTCTGCTTTTCAAATCTGAAATTGAATCTGCATTGAAAACCGCTTCTCCTTCTGACACTTTTTAGGGCTTTATACTTTCAATTTCTGCACTTGTTGATGTTTTCTTGAAAATGAAGGTCTGATCTCTTTCATATCTCCTTATTTAAGCTGTTGGTACACAAAAGTCTTGCTTAGCTCTTTTTCACCACTAGAGGACTACAATGTAAAGTGGCATGAGTCAAACAAGTTGTTTATCACTTTATTTTTGCTTTTCTTTAGGACCTTATGGAGCAGCTGGAAAAGCAGGACAGAACCATCCGCAAGCTCAAGAAGCAGCTGAAGGTTTACTCCAAGAGGATTGGAGAAATGGGAGGTATGAGAGCGTTTGCTGAAGCCTGACATCCAAATAATGAACTTTGTCCACAAGATAAGGGACTGACTGAAATTTGTCTCCTAGCGGTACATACTGAGGGGCAAACATCTCCAGGGCAGATGGTGGACGAGCCCATCCACCCTGTCAACATCCCCCGCAGGGAGAAAGACTTCCAAGGAATGCTTGAATACAAGAAAGAGGATGAGATGAAACTGGTCAAAAATCTAATCCTGGGTTAGTGGAGGCTGTTCTCTACAAATATTGTGGAGTTTGTGGAAATTTGATCAAGTTTGCAGAAACTAAAGTCCTTTCTCATTTTTTCCTTCAGAGCTGAAGCCTCGCGGTGTAGCCGTGAACCTGATTCCGGGTCTGCCAGCCTACATTCTGTTCATGTGTCTGCGACACGCAGATTATCTGAACGATGACCAGAAGGTCCGGACGCTGCTTACGTCAACAATCAACAGCATTAAGAAAATCTTGAAGGTAAACCTGCAATATCTGACGGAAGTCTTAACAGACCAAAAACGGCAAAGTGCTTCAGTTGTCTGAGCGTTAATATAAAATGTTTGTGCACATGTTTTTGATGAGCTCTGTCAGTAGGATTTTAATGTTAAGTATTTTAGCTCTTTTTAAAACCTAAAATACACCAAATATGCCTGCAAAGCTTTGGAACAGTGAGAACATCTGAAGCCTCATCAGTGCAAATACCTGAAAGCCAATGTAGACAGAATTCAAGCAAGGCTACATATAAGCTAGGGCAAGGCTGCCCAATCCTGTCCTTGAGATCTACTATTATGCCTGTTTTCCAGACTTCCCTTCACTTCTCGCTGCTGGTTACCTGGATCAGGAGTGTTCAGACTGAAGCGACACCTGAGTCAGCTAATCAGCAGAAAGCACTGCAGAGGAGATCTAGAAAACTGGCAGGGTGGTAGATCTCGAGGACAGGATTGGGCAGCCTTGAGCTAGGGAGTTTAACAATAGAGATTTTTCTAATTAATTGTCTAAGCTTGAACCCACGGAGGATGTCACAATCAATAAAATCAATTAAAATTGTATGCATTTCAAACTCATGGTAAAGAATCAGTAGACGACAATTTTTGACTTTTACACAACAAAAATCTAAAAATAAATTAACATTTAATTGTACTTTGATTCTTTTTTTTATTTAAAAGGCATTCCAATGGTTTAGAAACAATCTAAAACTTTTTTTTTATTTGACACCCTTTTGTGAGTGTGAATGTTGAAAATAAGATTCTTTTTCACTTTATTCTTTCTGTTTACTATCGTGTTTTTATTTTCTTCTTACCTCCATAGAAACGAGGAGATGACTTTGAGACCGTGTCCTTCTGGCTGTCCAACACTTGTCGCTTCCTACACTGTCTGAAACAATACAGCGGCGATGAGGTGACTCACCCAGCAAACATTTACACATCTTCAAACCAAGCTCATCCATCAAAGATTAGATTGTTGCACTCACATATAAACCCTCTATACAGTCATAAAACAATCCAGGATTATAATCTTCACTGAAAATTGAAAAGTTTTTACAGATTTTGAAAACAAAAAAAAATTTTAAAGTAGGGATTTCCGTCCCCTGTTATAAACAAGGTTCTGACACGTATGTGGCAGAAGCTGCCAAGAAAGAACACCAAAACTCCAGACAAGAATAACGAGGAATGAGCTGCAGAACCTCACAGCAGAGATAGGAAACTACATTCTATTGGAACTTTAGGAATAAGTGTAAAAAAAAAAAACTAAATACAGAAGTAAAGCAAATAAATTAAAGTGGTGTACATTTTAAACTGCAAACATGTATTTTACTACTGTGCACTACCCAGTTTTTAGGGAGCTTTGTTATGAACAGGCATTTCAGTATGTTTTTATATATATTTACATGAAAAATGTTCCATCATTTAATCAGTCTTTTCTGTTTTGTTTTGTTTTTTCTGACTCAGGCCTTTGCAAAGCACAACACATCCAGGCAGAATGAACACTGTCTGACCAACTTTGACCTGGCAGAATACAGACAGGTGATCAGTGACCTGGCCATCCAGATCTACCAGCAGCTTATCAAGTGCATGGAAAACATCCTGCAGCCCATGATCGGTGCGCTCCTGTTTGCGTGTGGATTCTGATGAAACTCTTGACCTCTATCTCTGCAGACATCAGCTCGTTTGAAACCGTGGTTGAAACTGTGTGTGTTCTCTGCAGTTTCTGGCATGTTGGAGCATGAAACCATCCAGGGGGTGTCGGGTGTGAAGCCCACGGGTCTCCGCAAGCGCACATCCAGCATCGCTGATGAGGGCACATACACGCTGGAGTCCATCCTCAGGCAGCTGAGCGCCTTCCATTCCACCATGTGCCAGCATGGCACCGACCCCGAGCTCATCAAGCAGGTGGTGAAGCAGGAGTTCTACATCATCGGAGCAGTCACCCTCAACAACCTGCTGCTGCGCAAAGACATGTGCTCCTGGAGCAAAGGCATGCAGATCAGGTAGGAGATCCAGCTAGAGCTGAAAAACTTTAGTTTATGGTTAAAGTATTAAAAAGCAGAACACGCGTGTATGCAGGTACAATGTGAGCCAGCTGGAGGAGTGGCTTAGAGACAAAGGTCTGATGAACTGTGGAGCCAAAGAGACGCTAGAGCCCCTGATTCAGGCCGCTCAGCTGCTGCAGGTCAAGAAAAAGACGGACGAGGATGCAGACGCCATCTGCTCCATGTGCCACGCCCTCACCACCTCTCAGGTCGACTTTCCCTTCATGCCATACAAATATGAAAGAAACAGACATTCTGTGTCAGTCATTCAGGCTGCTAAAAGAAGAGTTTGTAAAAAGAGTTGGTTAAAAAGAAAGGGTTGTTTTGACATTCTGTGCTTCGACTTCTACAGATCGTGAAGATCCTGAACCTCTACACTCCAGTAAACGAGTTTGAGGAAAGAGTTTCTGTTGCTTTCATTCGAACCATACAGGTAATTCAGCTGTCTGACATCCCCTCTGCCTGTGGTTTTAAAACGCTCTTGTTTAGTTTTGTGACTTTCAAAACAAAATGTACTTCAGTTATTTTCCCTGTATTTATTGTTCTGACTGCGGTTATATTGAAAAAATCAATTATTCAATATATTCACTTAAAAGATCAATATTGATTCAGCAAATTGACCAGTTAAATTGTTGTATTTTATATTTTTTCCAGGTAGAATCAGCTTTTAGATTTTTATAGTAAGAAGTCATCATCCTATAAATAAATGTTCCACCTCTTTTCCTTATTCCTATATTCAATTTCACTAGTTATGTGAAAAGTGTTTTCATTACCTAAAAAAATTAGTTTTTTATTCAAATGTTCTAAAATAAAATTGACATTTTTTCAATCTGATCCTTAATTAAATCAGATCAGTTCAGTATCATAGCAGTGATTCCCAGCTGGAGTTACAGCTGTAATTTCCTACCGTTTAAGGTGGTTCCTAATTCTACATTCAGATTATAAGGTTGTGCCTTCTATCACAGTGAAAGATTTAAAACTACAGAACAAATAACACTAATAATACAATAAATATATAGCAATAATAATAATAGCTACAGATCAGCTATTTCATCATTCATCTAATATATATCATTTCATTTTCTACTTTTCAGGCCACAGACCGGTGTAACATCAGACAATATTTCAATATTTTTACTGAGCGGCTGGGAGAGGATATGCATCAAGAATGAATAGAATGTTGTGGGAAGAATCCAGTAGTTTTCCAAAACAAAACTTCTTTCAAAATCCAACTTTAGATAAAATTGCAAAAAATGTAACTTGTGTTTTTTTTGCTCTGCGGCCTGATGCCAACTGTTCCATGGACCAGTATCTGTTCTTGCCCCTGGGGTTGGGGACCACTGATGTATTTATTCAGTTGAATTAATACAAAGCAATGTATTTAAATCATTAATTCAATACCAGCAGACGTTTATCAAAAAATATATCAAAAAGTGTGTTTAATAAACTTTTTTAGAGTTTAAAATTCCATAAAATGAAAGAAAAGAGCAAAGCTTTTACAGTCAAATTTAAAAGATTTTATTAAACTAAAGTCAGTTTGAAAGCTAGTATTTTAACCAGATCTTTTGTCCCTTTCAGACTCGCTTGCGAGACCGCTGTGAGAGCCCGCAGCTCCTCATGGATACTAAAATGATCTATCCTGTCACCTTCCCCTTCAACCCGTCCTCCCTCGCCCTGGAGACCATCCAGATCCCCACCTCTCTCAACCTGGGCTTCATTACTCGAGTCTAACTCAAACCACCGGACCGGTCCGACTCCTGCAGCAACCACAGTTCCCACTGCATGTCCTGTGACGGGTTGTAAAATGTTCCCCCTCCAAAAGAAAAAAAAAAAAAAAAGTTCTGTGAGTCACAGTACCGTAAATGAATAAATAAAATGTACAGATTTTACAATTGAAAATCCTAAACACACTTTTGAGGAGAAAATAAGGAAATGGGTTTGTTTAGACGTGCACACACGAGATGTAGTTCTTAAACGCAGGCTAGACTTTACATCTGTACAATAAGAACACAAATGCACAAACAACACAGCTGCTGGTTCAAATCCGCCCGCTTCTATCACCGCTTGTATTAAAGCCTTCAACATGAGAAGCCATCGGACCAGTTCCCTGGTCCAGTTTCTGCTCTTCACTGTCATTTGGGTCTGCCGTAGCACTCGTGAGTGTGGTCTCCACCTCTCGTCTGTGTTTCTAGTAATGTTTAAAGTATTAGTCAATGTCGTGAGGTTCTCCACTGAGGATCCACCCACTAAGACCTGAAGGAGGCCAGGAGCAGCCGCCTGTACTCAGTCCTGAGAGATGACATTGTCATCTTACTGTCTGAGCACAGGCAGATCATCATCTGTACTATATATGTATACATAAATAAATCTATAGAAATATGAATAATATATTACACAAATTTTATTTATTGCTTTTGCTTCCGTTCTGCCTTTGTCCTTTGAAAATCCCTGCAGAGTGAAGGTTGAGGTGAACACCTCTGAAGAGCTTTGGTTCCTGCTCATTAGCATCAACATTAGGCGAAAGATAGTATTTATCTCAACAAGTTCCTGCAGAAGAGCGCCGGCTAAGCTGCATCCTGAACTCATACGTTTGTGTGAAGTGAAGTGTAGCGCAGGTTTTCAGTGAGGAGGCGTTTGGGAGGTGGAACCTGCTACCATGTTTACAGCTGTGACCAGAGCTGAGAGGAAACACACAAACACACACCTGTATGCACAACATCGCTCCACTTTTTGTCTCTTCTGGTCAGAGCCTTGAAAACTGTTTGCCAATATCATTTTGTAAATATTTATTTTTTTGTTTTGTTTTTTTACTTTGTGTTGTAGAGCCAAATGTATTATTGAGCAGATTGACTAGATGTTCTTGAAGTTTGGCAGAAATTGCCTCTTATATTTTCAGCTTTACAACATGTTCTTCTCTTCACAGACTCTGCTCTGTGGGCTGATTCCTCCCATATCCAGCCTCTCCATCCTCTATTGCACATATTTGGCTATGACCAAATAAGAGATTGAACTGAAATTCCTATCTTATATTTGCTAAATTTTTATTCAAACGTCCAACAACTTCCCTTCTGCAGTGATTTATTAGCATCAGATGTCATGCATGTTGTGGAACTTGTTAAAAACTATCTTCATGAATCCCGGTTTAGCATTTTTTTTTATTTCCATTTCTCAGCGTTTTTTTGTTTTTTTTTTTTGTCGTCTGAATTTCTGTTTTGAGCAACAAACGGTTTGTGGTGAGAGAACAAATCTGCCTGTTGTACCAAAACACACATGAAGTGAAGGAAACATGAATGTTCTGAAGAATAATTTTTCTTTTTTTAGCTGCATAATATTGTAGTCGAAGCCTTATCTGATTTACTTGCTCTCTGAATGAATTCCACGCATCAGCATTGTGGCATTGTTGTGTTCTGTCATTGCAGTATTTTTATTTTTTCACTGAAAGATGAAATGTTCCCCCTTTGCTTTGGCGGTGCATCCTGACGACCTGCCGCCGCTGTTATGTGTGAGTTGTGCTGCCCGTCTCCCCTTCAGCCTGAATGCACTTTTTTTTGACACTGCAGAGGAAAAGTGATAAATAATAGATGAGACCTAAAAATAAAAACTTCACATCTGTGGATTTTTGTTTTCTTCTAGATTCCTGCTGCATTTGTACTCAGTTCTTGGAGCATGTCTTCAGCAGGATGGAAGGCCTCTGCCTCCTCAGCTTTAATGCCATCAGTTAGATAAGATTTATGGTCAAAGAAGCGCTCAGACTCTGTTAGGAGGAGACGGGTTTGCTGCCCTAGTTTATGAGGTAAAAGCTGTGTAGTTGAGCAGAGGCCGCTGTAACTCCCTACTTCCTTCTGCCTCAAATTCAAGACTTGTACGACACGACATAGGCGTTATAAAAGACCATAGTTCCTATAAGCTCTCTTAATCATCGTTCTGTTTTAAAAATCTGAAGACGTGAGTTTCACCCCAGCTGCTGTGCTACTGGTGTGAACACTCTGAAAGCGGTATTGGATGTTTTTCTCTCTGAACCCCATGTGTACATTTGACAAACTGGACTGTTTGTAGTTCCTGGTAGCTGTGCTTTGTGACCGTGTTCACCTAAACTTGGAATAAACTGTCAAATCTGTAAAAGTAAAAATAAAAGAATCCAGCACTGTCACGCTGTCGCTCAGTTTCTGTTTGTTTTGGTTCAAAAATAACAGAAGAATTTAAAGAAAATCTACTTTATTTTGTCTGTTTTCATTAATTATTAAACAAAATATTTTTTTTTCTGTAAAGTGCAATACAAAATAAGCATCAAAGTTCAAATGCAAATCACCTTTAGTAGGAAGTGTCTCCTCTGATCAACATGTCACCTTCACGCACAAGCGCCTTCTGAAAGCACATTTGACTTTCCTCGTAGAGTGTCTTATTAGAATTATTTTTAAGATTTTACTTCTTGGTTTTTAAATGTTTGAATGGACTGGCACCTCAGAACCTTTCAGAACTTTTACATTTTTATTGTCCATGTGAAGCCCTGAGGTCTGAGGATTTGCACTGAAGCACCCAAACTCTGGAATGCTCTCCCCTTTTCTGTGAGGTCTGCCAGTTCCCTCAGGGATTTTAAGTCACTTTAAAAAAAAATCATCTTTCACTCAGGCTTTTAACTCCACCGAGCAGATCTAGTGGGCCAGCTTGCTAACGTTTATTGTTTCTATTATCTAATTGCTTTAATTGTTATTGTATTTTTTTATTTTATTGTTAAGTAATTTAAATTTATTTTGTGTTCAGCACTTTGGTTGCTCCCGCTTTTATAAGTGCTATACAAACGATTGATAACTTGTCAGTTGAGGGAATCTACAGAATTACACCTAAACAACAACTGATGATTGTCAAAGTGAGCTTCTAATGCAGCAGCAAGGTAAGAGTCACACAGGTAATAGCAAACCAAAGACACAGCTTTAACACCTTACTAAGAAGCTTAATGGAGACTCGGAGTCCCTCCCTGAAAATCTTCACTGCAGCAGCTCCGCTCGCATCTCCTGAACCGGCTCCTGCTGCACCAACGCAAGGAAACACAACTACAATCTGAGGTAAGAGTCAGAAAACTTCTGTTATTTTCTGAAATGTTGATGTGATAAAGTCATTGTGTGGAAAAGTACACATTTTGAACTTGATGGAATGAAATATTTAAAAATTGCAAAGTAGAAACAAGTTTATTATAATGAACATGCATGTGCTCACACAGTGAATTTGCTGTTTTAATACAAAAATGTTTAATACAATGGAACAATATAGCATCATGCCAATAATCTGACATTTGTGAAATAAACCAGCCCGTTCTTGTGTCTTTCTGAGGTTTGGTCTGTTTTATCTGATCAGTTTTATTTGCACAAGAGGAAACTGAACAGAAAATTCCACATGGCTGCATTCTACAGTTTTCAGAAAGACAATAAAAATGTTTTTTGAAAGTTTCATATCAGAAATCGAGAAGTGACTGAAGTTGTTTCTATGTTATTGGGAGCTGCCATGTGTGGGTTTCCCAGAATAGCTGCTCTCTCTGAAGCTTTCAGAAGGATCAAGCTGGAGTAGATTAGCAAGTACTTATCTCCTCTGTTCAGCCTCACTAACCTCAACAAAAACACACATAAACACATCAGTGCAAAGACACAAACTCATCTCCAGCTTGTGACATGGATCTGGAGATCATCTTCATATTTATGGGTTGCTTCTCCACAGGAGTGTAGGTGATCCTCTGCAGCCATGTGTGACCAGACGTTCATGGCAGCCACATTTGGCCCCTGTGACAGCTGCGGAAAAGCCAGTCCGCTGATGAACATCTACATTAAAAGCGAGGCCATCAACTACTGCTCCTTCTGCGTGGAAATGGTAATTCTCTCCTTCAGTGATCACCAGCAACCTGCTGCTGGAGAGTTCTACTGAAACAAAAAAACAAAATCTGATTTATAATATTCCACTTTTATGCTGTATTAAAAAATGTGAGGACAAATTCATTTCATGAGGTGCTGCATCATCTACAAATCTAAATTTTAGTACCATTTTTTTAATTCGTCAAGACACCCATTGAATATGAGGTTGCACTGTTTTATTCTCTTCATGCTTGCATTTATTTCCAATTCTAAAAAAATACCCCCCCCCCCAAAAAAAGTGATGCTAAATGTCTGTAGCAGTCCTGAATTAAACAGTCTGTTGCAAATTATTGCTATGCTGCATGAAGGGGTTAAAGCTTAGTGAAAAAAAACCCACTGAAAACAAAAAACAGCATTAAGAAACAATAAAAAAATGAATATAAACTAATTCAATGGTAAAAAGGTCAAAAATGTCCTGACTTTTATATACTATTCCTTATTTTACATTGAAATTTGTTTTTTAAAATCAAAGGCAGAAACAATGCACAGATAAATCCAACGAAGGGCTAATTCAGTAACTTATTTTTTGTTTGTTTTGAGAAGCTGAAGATCGGCAGTCACCTCATGCGTTTACATTCATCATTTTTTAAACTGTAGAAAATGATATTATAATTGATGTGTGAATTTAAAAGAGAATCCCTATGATTTTGTGTAAAAGCTTATTTAATTTAAAATAATGTATTAGTAAATAATAATAATAATAAACAAATACAATCAAATTAAAAAATACATGAAACATATTTTTTAAAAAAACGTTAAAAAATAGAATAAAAATAAATAAAATCCTTTTAAAAAGCCATTAAATTAATTAAATAATTGATGAAATAAAGTTTATTTTCTTCCAAAAATAGAAATGAATATTAAAAAAACCACCAATGTAGATCCGTGTTACCTGAGCTTGTGTTTTACATACTTGTACAGATGCTGTGAAATCTCTCAGACTTTTTAGGAAACATCGAGGAGGAGAAAGGAGGAGGTGGGGAGGAGGGGACAGGGGGAGGAGCTGAGGATATGAGCGCGAGCGCAGCAGCATCCCTGACTCTCCTGGACCTCCTCAACCGTCCACTCCCTCTTTCTCCTAGCCGTTGATCCCCCCCTTTTTTTTTGTTTTTTTAACTGTTCGCATTTCTCCTGTAAGATGGCCTGTCAGGAGCTCCAGAAGGGAGAGACTCTGCAGTCCCTGAAGAAGGAGAGCGACAGTCTGAAGAAGAAGCTGGAGGAGGAGCGGGGCAAGCTGAACGACGTGGAGCGTGAGTGGACAGTGCGCACGCGCACAACAACAGAAAATAACCATTCATTAAAAATAACGGGCTTTTTTTATTCATTATTATTCTTGGTGTAATTTTTGGATCCTCGTGTGCTTTTTTATTTATTTTTTTTAAATACAATTTTGTTTTTGTTTTTTATTTTAAGATGTGAACAATATTTCAAAAGACATTTTTTTCACTTTGATGACTTTTTCACACAGAAATGTTTTAAAGAACAATTAAAACCATTATAAAAGATAAAGGGGCTCTGAAAAACACGAATTATTCAAACACAAACTATAACAAAAGTTTAGTTATAAAATGTTAATATAGAATTGCATAACTAACCTATATTTAATAATAAATATTTAATATACCGTTTTTTGCATGCTGTCAAAAAATGGATTCCAGAGCACCAATCTTTCTCACACTGACATTACTGGACGGGTATTTCACCATCAGATGTTACCCTCGTGGGTCATATTTGATGGCTACCAAAGAACCAGACTTATTTGTAATTGTAAAAATGCTTAATATTGTGTTGTTTTTTTTGTTGTCACTCCTTTGTAAATTGGTAGATGTGTTCCCTGTTGTATTGCTTTTTTTTAACTTTTAAAAAATTGGTAAATCTGTTTATAATGTTTAGCCATAATGTAAGATGGAAATGAGCTATTAAAACCTCCCAAAGTAAGTGGCTGTGTTTGCTCAGTACACCAGGTGGCTGAAAAAGTGGAGGTGCTGTCTTCCCTCACCATAAAGACCAGACGGGTGCTGAAAGGCCACGGGAACAAGGTGCTGTGCGTGGACTGGTGCAAAGACAAACGCCGTCTGGTCAGCTCCTCACAGGTGCACTGAAGGTGTTTTTCTGCAGCGACTCAACTCCTTTTTTTCCCCAATTTCATAGCTAATGCTTTTTTTTATGATTTATTTAGGATGGAAAAGCTATCGTTTGGGATGCTTTTACACTGAACAAAGTGAGTGAAATCTGATTGCAGTGTTTCTGCTTTATTATACCTGTAGAATCGAGGTTTTTGGGTTGAAAATAAATGGAGAAAGTCCCTAAATAATTTAGTTTTAGATCTGTAATTTTATTTACTTTGACTCAAATACTCAAAAGTACTTTTAATCATGTGAATCTGTGTTTGAACAATAAATTAAGTTCATTGCTGGATTTAGTTAAAAGATGTAAAATATGTATTTCTGATGTTTACAATTTTGAATATAGGAAGATGAGCAACATTTCCGTCATCTGCAACAAGCACAAGTTTTAAAAACACAAATTTAAAAAATTCTTCTGTTTGGAAATAGTATATTTCAGGAATTAAACTTTTTCTAATTAAGCAGTGGAGTCTATTAAACTGTAAGTTTTGGATATTTTGGAGGGCTTTACCTTTCTGATGGATCCTCCTCCCTATTTTGGTGCAAGATTAAGCAAAAATGTTCACGCAACCTTTAAAAAAAAAAAAAAAAAAAACAACTAGCTGTTACAAATCATAAGTCGAGGCCGCGTGGACTGCATGTTTTAATCAAACTAAAAGGCGTCCCAACAAACCATTTGAGAGCCTTTAGGCCAGAGAGAAGATAATCCCACATTAAAGTAATTTGACTAATATTTTTTAATTCATATAAAGCAATTCTGAGGTGGTCGAGCATTTGTTTGCAGAGATTTTTGCATAACTAAAGCCTATCTAAAGCCTAATCTAAACTAAAGCCACAGGACTGAGTTTAAGTAGCAGACCTTCAGCTTTAAAGCCGCGATGTGAAAGCAGTCTGCACCATGAGTCATGCCTGTGAAACTGTTGTGTACAAATGTTTTGTGCATGCACTGTTTGGTATTCTGCAGGAGCACGGGGTGACCCTGCCGTGCACATGGGTGATGGCTTGTGCATACGCTCCTTCAGGCTGCGCTGTGGCATGTGGGTGAGTTCCGACCGCTTTGTTTATCTGTCACAGTAGAGTAAGCATTTATCACTGAAGGGTGGCTATAAGCTATGCTTTTTCTCAAAAGCATCAGTCTGAAGACCTAATTTATATGGTTTTCAAAAGACAAAAACTATTGAAGTACTAGTATTATTATTTAAAACCTAATTTCCTAAATAATGCCTTTTTTGTCACTTTGTGTTTGAATGAAATTGAGGGGAAAATGTTGTGTTTTTTTAGTGCAATGATGAAAACTGGGGCAGTTCTGGTTCAAATAACCTCACAATTTGACTTTATTATCCATACTTTTTTTAAATTTTTTAACTGAAGCTGTTCGTTTCTTCTGCAAAAGCGGCTTGGATAACAAATGTTCGGTGGTCCCGCTGTCACTGGACAAAAGTGAGAACTTGGCTGCAAAGAAGAAGTCAGTCGCCATGCATACTAACTATGTATCAGGATGCACCTTTACCAACTCTGACATGCAGGTGAGAAAAGAGCTCCATTTGTTTCTATCTAACATAGTGCAGGGGAAAAAAAGCAAAGAAACAAACAAAAATGTTCTCACATTTGAGCTGTCTAAAACAATAAATAAATCAGACACAAAAATAGGGGCAGAGCTTATGTTTCTGCACAAATAAAAAAAATATGTAACCGAACAAAGCGCTACAGGAAAGTTGTATCCTAATTCCAATGAGCCAACAGGCATGTCAGAAAAAAGAAAAAGGTCAAACTGGGAATCTGTAATCTCTGACTTCAACTCATTTCCTGAAGTTTTTAAGATTAAACATGCCATATCGAGTAACGCTTTCGAATAAATTCCTTAATAAACTACTTATAAGACATTTATAAGCATTAGTAATGTGGTATTAAGCTGATTATAAAGACATGGACTAGCAAATGTCTTACAAATGACTAATACTTGTTAATGTCTTGTTAGTGGTTTATTCAAAAAACGTATTCTAAAGTGTTTTCAAATCTGTTTTTTTTTTTTGTGAACCAACATAAAAAGTGTTTGTATTTCTCTTTTGCTACAGTGTTTTCCTTGTGTCTTTTAAGAGCACTTGAAGTCCTGCATGTCAGGGCTTTTATTTTGTTGTTTGCTCCGCTCAAGGCGGAAAGAGCTGTGTCAGGGACACAGTGAAAGGGAGAACATGAAGGAAATGGTGGCCTAATATACTTTGCCTAAATAATTTACTCCCCTCCGGTGGTTTATGAAGCAAAATAAGCAGCAAAGGGGAAAGAGGGAGGAAGAGGACGGGCGAGAGGAAGAGATGGGCGGCAGAAAAGAGTCTCGGTGGAGGGGGGTATGATCCTGCGTCCAGGGAATATTAATAGACGTGGAGTGGTTTTTATCTTATGGAGAGTGGAGCGCTCTGACCCTGAGGGCAGAACATTTACCACCCAAACACACATCCAGACTATCTTCCTGCTTCTATACACACTTCCCTTCATATCATCACACAACCTAACCTTTAACGTTGGAACAAACTCTGTCCGTTTGCTGCACAAGAAACTTCCCATTTCATGGGTCATTGGTTATCTGGATCGAGTCCTTCTCCTTCCGACACGTCAAACAAAACGGCATGCCTTGTGTTCTGTGAAAAAACAAGCAATTCTATTGACAGAGGTCACGCGAAAAGGAGAACAGTGTTTTGAATTTATGTAACTGAATACTTGCTGAGCCTGACCGTATTTTGGAGTACACCGAAATGTCAGTTTTGCTTTGGATGTTTCAATTCTGGGTTTTGAGTTTTACTGTAAATGTGAGAATTGAAACCTAATCCTATAATAATAATAATACCATCTCAAACTGTAAGCACTTGGAGACCTTTTGATCTATTTTAAAAGCGTTCCCAGTGGTCTGAATTAGGATTACGCTGGGAGGTTTTAGCCAAAATCTAAAAACCTGTGTCGTTTTCTTGGACATAGTTTCTGCAGAGCGGCAATAGGTTATCAGAAATTCGCCTCTGAGTTTTGGGCAGTACTGTTGGCGGGGAGTATGCCTGCCCCCATTTCCCATCATCTTACAGCCCCTCACAACTCCAACATAACATTACCAGTGCAACAAAAATGGCGAGCAATTTTGGGAGCTATCCAGCCGTACAGTTTTAGCTCGGATGAAGAAAACGAAGATGGATTTAGTCGTTTACGAGTAGATGCATCCAAATGAAGCAGAGCAGGGAGCTTGTCGCATTCCAATAGTTTTTTTTTTTACGAAGCAAATGCAAGATTTTTGAAATGACATTTTTTCATCCACTCCTAATTCACAATGATTGGAATAAAGAAATACTCAGAAATGCAATTTTGAGAATAATGTTCTATATAAATTAAGCTCAGTGACCGAAAAATTTCCACAACTTCTTTGATTCTTTTGAGGTTTTTTATGTGTCATATCTGTGGACTGAGGTCACATGACATCTTTAAAAGAGAGCACTGAGGGTACAAGTCACTGTTTGTGTGTTTTCAGTCAGGGGTGGACAGTGTACAGCAGTAGTTTAAGCACATTTTATGAGTATTTTCCCTTTAGTAATATTTAAGAATGGAAAATTTTATTTTTAATCTCTACTGTACTCTACTAGAGTTGTATTCTCAATATGTATCAGTTTTGTTTCTTGGTCACCCAATGGTTATTTGTTTCCATGTTTTCACAAAAAACTGGAGAACAATTTTTGTTGCTTTTCCAGGGGTTGCACGGTGGTGTCGTGGTTAGCGCTCTTACCTCTCAGCGAGAAGGTCCTGTTTTAAATCCCAGCTGGCTTTGCATTTTCTCTGGTGCATGCATGGGTTTTCCCTGGGTACTCCGGCTTGCTCAAACAAAACATTCATAAGTTAATTTGTAACTTGAATTTGTCCCTCAGGTGTGCATGTGTGTGTGTTTGTGTGGTCATGCGAGCAGTCCAGGGTTACCCTGCCTTCACCCAACAGTAGCTGGGATAGGCTCTAGCATCTATATGACCCCAAAAGAGAAATTACGCAGGTTTTGAATATATATATATTCAATGTTGGAACCGGAGTGGTTCAGAATTTAAAATGTCTTGTAAAGCCCCCTCATAGTTTGAGATGTTTTAGTTTGTTACTTTAACATTTGAAATAACTGCAAAAAATATTTGAATATTCTGAAGTATTTCAGTACCATCTGTATTTTGACTTACCGAAAGCCTTTCTGTCCATCCATGCTAGCTCCTGACCTCCAGTGGCGACGGCACGTGCGCCTTGTGGGATGTGGAAAGCGGGCAACTGCTGCAGAGTTTCCACGGTCACACGGCTGATGTGTTATCCTTGGACCTGGCGCCATCAGAGACCGGAAACACGTTTGTCTCTGGGGTAAGAACTTTCAGTTTTTTTATTTTTAGAAAACCTCCTGCTGCTTGTGCTTGGATCCTTTCTGCACGTGTGCTTAGATGGGATTTTGGTTTGCATCTGTGTTATCAGGGCTGTGATATGAAGGCCAACGTGTGGGACATGCGCTCTGGACAGAACATCCAGTCTTTTGAGAGCCATGAGTCTGATATCAACTGTGTCAGGTGAGCACAACTCTTTGATTTAAAATGAGCAAGAATTTCAATCTATTATTTTTGATAAAAACTGCTTTTTTAAATTTTGGAGATAAATTCAGACATAAGCACTCTGGTGTAGTTTTCTTCCAATCAGAAAGAATCCCACAATGCTGCTCCTTTCATTTTGATTTCAAAAAACCCTCCCGGTTTTGTGTCAAGACTGAAAAGTTATTAAAAATTATAGACTAATAAATATACATTTACTGTGAGGGTCTATAAATGTGTCCATTTTCCATAAAAAAAGATTTTAAAATATAAATGTTGAAATATAATTATTTAAGTATGGATGAAGATTCTTTTGTTTACATTTTATTCATATTTATTTAACTTTTTAGCACCTTTGTGAGTATTCAAATTAAACAGCAAAATAATTCTTGACCAGAATTACATCTTAAAAATCTTTATTTTACAACAATAGCAAACTAAATAATCAAATTAAAGTGATAGTTTTAGATTAAAACGGCTGAAATAAAGCTAAAATAAAAGTTGCATCTCATGACTCTGCAGCTTGTTGAACAGCCTTTAGCAGCCGTGCACGTTTACTGCAGTTAAAGAGATAAGCAGCAGACAGGTGTTGGTAAGAAAATCAACCGTTATCTTAATCAGACTGCATTTTTCATTAGTGAGTTGATCCGTAACAGTCAGATATGTGTTTGCTGCACTAAAGTCTATCAGTGTGGAATGAAAAAGGACTGCAGGGAAAACATTAACGCCTCTGTTTATAAGGAGTTTTATCACAAAACTTTAAGCAAAAAAAAGCCCAGGGCTGATCCCTAAAACTCTCATGTTCACTGATAGTTTACTTTATTTATTTTCTGTGGGGAATTTGGGTTTCCCTGCACTGACACATTACGAATTTAAACACTTTACATTCAAGGTGTCACATCCAATGTTTATTTTTAATGTAAACTATCAGTTCAAAAGCTTTAGATTTGCTTGCTTCCGTGCAAAGATAATTAAAAATAGATGTAAAAAATACAAAGTCAAAATCAAGCTGCAGTACTAAGACGATTAAGAAAGCTGAGATAGTTTTGAAATAACTTACTAACATACTAAAGCCTAAACACCAATTATTGCACAGAAAAGTATGACTTCAAAATGTTACACTTGAGACAAAACAACTGATTTCACGCTCCAATGTTTTAAGTTCATTTTGTTAATCTAAAGTTTTATTATGCAGACTAAAGTTCTCTTCGGAATCATGATTTTGAAAGCGAGAACTGGTGTTTTTTTTGTTTTTTTTTTTTTCATTTTTACTTTTTAACTTTACATAACAGAAGCACATCTCTTTCCCTTTCTAGGTACTATCCCAGTGGAGACGCATTTGCATCTGCGTCAGATGACGCCACGGTGAGTCAGATATGATCTGCGTCTGTATTTGTTGTCTAAATATGACCACAAAGCAAACACACGTCTGTTTGCAATCTTTTACTGTGAAGAGTAGATGAGTTTCAAAAATATAAACTGGTCTGTGCCTCTGCGTGTTTTTTTGTTTCAGTGCCGTTTCTATGATTTACGAGCTGACCGTGAAGTGGCTGTCTACCAGAAGGACAGCGTGATATTTGGAGCATCCAGCGTGGACTTCTCTCTGAGTGGTAACGCTTTGGGGAAACACCTGAAATTGAAAAGTCAAAATTCTAATTTAGTTCTTTGATTTAAAGACCAAAGTTCCTTGTGTGTGTTAAGTAAGCATTTTATAAAAGGAAATGTATGCTTTCCAAAGTATTTGATTGTTTACTGAGTTTCATCTCATCCAATTCCCCTTGAGCCAAAACTCGTCACCCGTTGAGTTTCTCCTCACATCTGTGTGCAGGTCGCCTGCTTTTCGCTGGTTATAACGACTACACCATCAACGTGTGGGATGTATTGAAAGGAACTCGCGTCTCCATCCTGTTTGGCCATGAAAACCGTGTAAGCAGAGTGAGAGTTTCGCCCGACGGCACTGCCCTTTGCACATCCTCTTGGGACAACACCTTGCGGGTGAGCTGGAGTTTCCCACCACAAATGCCGTTTTGGTTTTTGGTGAAAATATTTGTGTTGGAACGGATGAGGAATGAACCTCAGACAGATTTAGAGTGCAGTATGACTTAAAAGATCTGTACTCCATAACTTAACGGAGCAGTATGGAGCCCCTACAGGGACAAAAATACTGACGCGCAACAGTATATACAGTTTTTTTTTTACTTCGATGTTCCTTTTAGGAGCTTCGTTGAGCAGTTTTCTTTTTTCTATCAGGCATATATTTACTTAAAAAAACCTTGAACTATAGCATTGGTCTTCTGAATTTTATACCAAATTATGTCTGTTTTTTTGCAGATTTGGGCCTGATCACACCTTTTGTGAATCTCATTCATCTGCTATCAAATGATGATGGATGCTCCTAGTCCCTCCCTGCTGTTAATGCTCTTTCAATAATGTATTGATAAAATCTTCCAGTCTGACACAGGAGCACAAACTTTGCTTCAAAAATTTCTAAAGAATAAATCTAACCCAAAAGTTTGGATTCCAACTTTTTGGTCAAGCATCCTTCAAAGATTTTAAGTAGATTAACAAATAATTTGCTGAAAATATTGACTGTGTAAAAAGAGATTAAACTATATGTATAAGCATATATTCTGTATGATGTGATTTTATGGTTACTAGTGCAGAGGTATGTAAATGATGTACATACATACCGTAGATTAACTTTTCCCAGATGTCCAGATGTATCTTGTTAATGAAAACACTTATTATTACAATGAAAAATTATATCTATATGTTACAGCTTTAGAGAATATAAAAAACATCAGCTTAAGTTAGTTTGCAAAGAGAAAATAAAAATAAATTCTGTGTTTTTTCATTGTTTTGCTACCTTCACATCTCACACATGCAGGACAGCAGAAGTTTTTTTTCTCTTAGTTATTCTGCTTAAAAATCAGTTAATTCAATTCAAGCCCTTTTAAAATATATATATATATATATATATTTTAGAAATTACTGCTTTCATTCAATACAGTTTTGATCTGGTTTTACTTTAATTATTTTAAGGGTTGCCAATAACAAGAAAATTACACTTTTGTTCAGTTTAAATCAGTAGTTATGTGAGAATTGCTTCCTAACCAAATTATATTTCATGAAAATGATTAAAAATATATAAATATGAATTTCAATGCCCCATTATGTAGCACCTTAATGTTCTTCACTGGAAAAAGGAAAAAACTGAATCCTAAAAACTGACTCCATTAATTCCAAAAAAAGAACAGGGCTTCAGATTTTGGTATTCCTCTTCTTTGTAGTGTTTTTTCTGATGTTTTTTGTTGTGTTTTTTCCCCTTGTATTGGGAACAGATGCTTTTGAACTTTCACATTTTTTCTATGTAAATAGACACAAAAAGTATGTGGCTTAAGATCAAGACTTTTTAAACCTGTTTTTTTTTTATGAAACATTTCCATTGCTGTCATAAGTTCTTATGACACAGAGAGAGATGTAAATTTGATTTAAATGTGTTTTTAAGACCAATTTGATGAAACTTAATGCTCAAATTCTGGGTTGCTTTTTTTTTTATTAAACCTTTATTTGACCAGAGTTCATTACCAAGTGTCACAAAACATTTGTAAATGCACCATGCAGAGACTCAGCTGTTGGTGGCCTTATATGATCAAATTACATCATTGTGCGATGAAAGCTGTTTTTTTTTTCTCATGTGTTGAGTTAGCAAGAACAGTCAAATAAGTACAAAAATAAAGTCGGAACTGGATTTGTTAGAACTAAAAAGAAGAAAACAAACGATGTGGGGGTGGTAACTGCTTTGTTTTTCTCATGGGAATCAAGAAAACATAGTCTGGGAAGCATCAATTTCATAACAAGGAAGGAAAAAAATCCAGCAAAAAATTACCCTCGTAAATACCAGCAAATATCAGCAGATTTGACATGCATGATGGCATGAATTTGGCTATGAGAAACATATGTTGTTTCATTTCCTGATGCAGGTCGCTGAACTGCAGCAGTGATGCTGACCCACAATTTAGTGACACCTTTTAGAAAACATATGGGGGGAAAAAAAAAATCACAAATAAAGAAGTGAAATATAGTTTTTTCATAGAGTTTAGTTTTCAACAGTCTTTTTATAGTTTTTTGTAGAGAAATCTAATTATTTTAAAAGGTTGTTGCAACTGTAACACTTTTACTTTAATGTATTGAAAGAGATGTGATGTTTTGTGTTAATTCGATTCAAATGTGTTTGTAGCTTATTGAAATTGGGGGATTTTGTGGGCTTTAGGTTCTATATCTCTATGGATGGACGTAGATGTGGGCGGAGTCATCTGAGTATGAGAAGCTGTGAAGTGTGATAAGGTTCTCTTTCCGCTGTCTCAGTGCGCAGTTGCTTGATATCGCTGGGAGGGTGAGCCTTTTTGTCTTCTTCTCATTAAAAAAAAAAATGCTTCAAACGATATATTTATTCATGTTTTTGTAGATATAGTGATTATTTATGTATTTGTATTTATGTATAAATATGTTAGAATGTAGACCGGTCTCTTGTAGCGCTGCTAGCTCGGTGTAGCGCCTGAGATCGGGTCTTTGTGTCCTCCATTGACAGACGGTTTGTGGAAAAACGGCGAATTTACTTTGAAACCGGCGGTTTAAGCGACGTCCAATAGAAAAGTGATGTTGAATATATTTTTTGGGGTTACGTTACTATTCATACTCGGTGTTAAAGCGGTATTAGCGCTTCTGTGGCTGGTTTTTGTTAACTAAAGGCTAACAGGAACATTTCCCCCCGTTCGGCTGCGCAGAACAAACGAGTCTCTGAACGCTCTTTCAGTTTGTCCTTTTTTCATCAATAAAATACATTTAAAATGTTTTACAGTCTGGTAACTATTAAAATGACTCGCTTTTACGAACATTTATCCACGTATTTTTTAAAACTTTTTTTAAAACTATAGAATGTTGGTTTATTTGATCTGAAGTGACCCAAATCTTTAAACTCTTATTTAAAAACGAAATGTTGTATTTTTCGGAAGACATTTAGTTTTTAGACTTTTAGAAGATTTTTAGTGACTTTTTTTTTCCAAAGTCTAAAATTGTCGTGTCATTGTTGCTTTCAGTGGCTGAACAGAAAGAATGACTCATCAGCCTATAATGTTTGTTTTAACTCACTGGATCAAATGGAATGGTCATCCAGATGCTTTTATTTTGGTAATTCAATCATGAATGTGTTTTTAAATAATTACTTTTGTACAGATCTATTCTGACACCTGAAATATTTGTTTAATATTTATGTGGAAAACACTTTGAGATGTTGTAAGGAGAGATGCCTTTAAAATAAAGTTTAATTTGAATGCATGGTTTGTCTGCTTAGAAAATGTCTTGTGGGCTGAGGAAAGAGACCCTAGCTGTGGCCCTGGATTACCTGTCCCTGAGCTGCAAGAGCCCACTTAAGGCCCCCCCACCTCCCAGCGAATCAGCTGCTGCCATGAGGCGCCTGGCCCAGGACATGGAGGCGCAGTACCAGCCCCGCTTCTCCACGCTAGCTCAGAACTTCAGGAAGCACTGCGGGCCCGACCTGTGCTCCAGCCTCAGGAAGGTGATGGAGGAGCTGGTGGGAGATGAACACTTGAACTGGGGGAGGGTTGTTTCCCTTTTTGCATTCGTGGGAGTGCTGGCGCGACAGGCGATGGAGCAAACAGACACAAACCCGGGGCTGGACCTCAGGCGGGAAGTGGCACCTGGTCCTGTGAGCTGCCAGGCGCTGGCAGAAACTGTAGCTGATTTCCTGGGAGGAGACAAGAAAGAGTGGATGCTAGAAAATGATGGATGGGTGAGTTTGAACAGATGTGTTCTCAAATCAGCTACTGTTGCTATGATTTGACAATAATCAAGGTAAACCCCAAAGATGTCAGTCTTTTGAGGGTTTTTTTTCTGGAAATGTTGTATTTTCTGCTGTCTAAAGGGTTGTTTTTCAAGCCTTTGTTGTGGGAAACCACCCAGTTTTCAGCCCAGATTATGGCTTAATAGAAATAGATGGTAAAGTTAGACCATTTTACTACTTGTTTTCCAACGTTTAAGCCTCTTAAAGTGTCAAATCCTGATACATTGGTTTTAAACTCACAAAGTAATTGGTTAACTGTTTTCCTGAATAGACAAAGACGCAGGGTTGTGTAACAACTGGAAATCAGAAGGAAAATGAATAACTTCCTTGTTATTTGCTGCAGAAGGTTAAAGGGGAAGGTTGTGATGGACTCAAGTCCCAGAAGGTTTAACAGTCTGAACACAGCCTCCGTTGAACGCTGGGATTTATGAATGGGCTCACCTAGAAACCCACATAAACACAGAGAGGCCGGCCCCTCCTGTCCTCCCTCCCCCAGCTGGCAGCTGCTTTCAACAGCTCAGGCAGATGGACTCTGTAGCAACAGTCAGAGCTGTATTGAAGCTGGCATTATCTGCACCGTATGAGCAGAAAAAAACAATAAACAAGCAGCCCGACACCTGGAACGGAGAGCAGGTGCAGCCGCTGCACAAATATGTAGCTTTTGTGTGAAAACACGAAGCAGAAGTACAGCTGCTGCACTGTTTGAGAAGCCCAGTTTACATGCCTTGTGATCCTCTTCTTTTTTTGGGGAGGAAAAACTGACTGTGGCTCTTTTCCAAAAACAATCTGCTGACATTTTCGACAGCTTTCTGGAGCCGGAGTTAATTTGTGTCTACTCCCTGCAGGAAGGCTTCTGTAAGTTCTCCAGAACAGCCAGAGAGGCGAGTCAGGACTCGTCCATGAAGACGGCGCTGTTTGCGGCGGCCAGCGTCGGCCTTGCTGGACTCACCTTCCTCCTGGTGCGCTAGAAATGTATCACCCTGTTCTCCACTGGGGGGCAGTGGCTAGAATAATCCTCACTTGTTTCTTAAAATTGTAAAAAAAATGTTTTCATGTTTGTTTTATCACAGCGCAAGACCCATTCAAATTCTTTCACTCTTAAAGGTTTATTCTTCAACAGTGCAGCTAAAATACTTCATTTGAAAATGAAAATTTAGTTTTAAAAGGATCGGCTGCCTTTTGTTGTTTCATGAGTTGTGTATAAATTAATTCTAGTGTAAATTAATATATTATATTTATATCAAATGAAGCAGTGACCTTTTTTTGTAATCTGCAGCTAAGTCCCTCGTTCTGAAGTTTGTCTGCAAATTTGATTTTCAAGGTCAGCAACACTTTCCAGTGAGAATGGCCACACAATGGTGCTATTAACTGTTGCATAGTAAGCTAACAAACCAGTGACCAATCTGGTTTTTGCATTAAAACAATCTATCCCTCGACCTATGAAAAATATATTTTTACATTTTTTGGTTCTATTTATTTCTCCCTATTTTGTAATAAAAGAAACAAGTGTTTATTTCTTGTCCAGTGAGATCGTTTGTGGGTAAAAATGTCACCTTTTGGTTGGCCTTTGGAGCAGCTTGGATGAGGAATAAGTGTCCAGTCACGTGCAGACATGAAGCCATGAATAAGGCATGATCCACTGTCTCCTCTTCCTCCAGCTGTCTGCAGTGCGCTTTAGTACAAAAAATAAAGGATGGGTAATTCGAGAGGATCCTCAGAAGTTTAAGAACTGACAGGTGATCTGGGTTAGAGACGCTCCTAAGAATGTGAAATAAACTCCTCACATTTGCTCTAAAAAACAATCACACAGATCTCTAGACTAAAATGTTCAGTTAATTTAGCTTTACTGTTGCAACGCTGCAAGTGTGACTAAGCTGAATTGCTGTTGGGTTACATTTCTATAAAGTGAACCTTTCACATTTCTCTTATTTACTTCCAAAAGGAAGAAAGTTGCTTCAAATGAGTTTGTGCATAATTTGAAAATGATCTTTCTTAATCTTCTGTTGAGCTGCAGAATCGGAATGAGAAGGACGAGGCATAAACGCAGGATCTCCTCTCTGCTGGCCTTTCCTCAATTCTGCAGTTTGAGCGTGGAAAGAAAGCAGAACAATAATTAACTAAAATGCAAAGCAGTCTGGAAAAACACACTTTCCTAGTTTCCATGCACGGTTAATAATTGCATCCACATCTCGTTGTCCTTATTCCAGTCTGTATCATTCCAGTTAAGCTCTTTGTATTGTTAGTGTGAATCTGGATCCAGCTGATCGTTTAAAATGAATCAAAATGTTAGCTGTCTTTATTTTTTATAAAAGGTTTCTAAATCCAGCAGCTTGTTCGAAGTGTAGCCACACCCCCCAGTGTGGATATAAAAACACGAGTATGTGTGAGAGAGCTGCAGCTCGCACGTTTGCAAAGTAGAAAAAAAAAAAGTTTTCCTGAATCAGATAAACCAAGCAGACCAACTCAGTATGAGATGATGATATGAACAGTTTAGAAATGAGCCCATAGGAACACTGTTAGCAAACATGCTCTTAAACAATGACTAGTAATGCTGTAGACAATGAAAAGAATCCAGAACTGTTCAGGAGGGAGTGACAAGTTCATTTCCATTATGGAGTTCCTTCCTCATACTCCAGCTCCGGTTTGCATCCTGATGCAGAAAGACTCCAAACTTCTGTGGGACAGTGATCCCAAAACACTTTCATCTTATCCAGGTACTTGACCGACATGGACTTTAAATAACCACAGCTGATCCTGAGCCATTGTACCTTTTAGTTTCTCAATGTGTAATGCATGAAGGAAGGATGCGTTCAATTTTAACTAAAAGGATGAAACTATTTCAACTTTTGTTGAAATTATTTTTAAAAGTGTTCTTTATTATTATGCCCTTTTATAGCCAAAATGTAAAAAAAACTTATGTGGTTTCTGCAAAGCACCAGTAGTTCAGTAGAAATTCATCTCTTGAGTTGTGGGTGGGACTTTTGTAAGCAATCTCTCATTTCCTCCAGCCATCACAAGCCCAACATAACATTACTGACGCAACAAAAATGGCAAGCAATATCCATCTGTGCAGTTCTAGATGTCAGCTTGGACAAGCAAAACAAACATACATCTATTTGTCTGCAAGAAGATGCATTGAAATGGAGCTTGAGGCTTGTTGATTGTAGCTTCTACATAACAACTACACGTTTTTAATCCAATGGCAATTTTTCATCTGCTCCTGATTCACAATAACTTAAAGACATACTCAGAAATGCGATTTTAAGCCTAATTTTCTTTATGTGTGTCATCCCTACAACAAGAACAGATTTAAAACACTAAACCCATTTTTCATGCAAATGGTTTCCTGCGGTTTATGAACTCAGTTTCTCACACCTACACAGCAGCAACCCAACACCGACGCTTGTGAAGCTTCCACCCATGGCTCCTGTGGTTTTCTGTCTCCGCAGTTTCAGTATTGAGAGTCGAGCTCAAAGTTGAGGGTTTGCGCTCATCATCCGTTAATGTAGCAGATTATGTGGTGGGGGGAGCTTAAGCGGATGATGGAGTCTGCATTTGAAGAAGAAAAAGAAGAAAAAAAAACAACAGCCTGACATTAAGAGCTGGGTCACATCTGTCATCACAGCTTTAGTGTTTCTGCTGATGGATGCACGCGCGCCTTCAGGTGATTCTACATCTTGATTGGCTGAACACACCTGGTTTAGCTAGTCAGCATCAAGCAGTCCAGGGAGAGCTAGAAAACAGGCAGGATTGTGGCTCTAGAGGGTCAGGGATGGCCACTCCTGATGTAGTTTTGTCAGGGTGGCCTCACTAAAGTGACCTTTTCGTTTTCCTCCGCGCAGATGACTCTTAATGGAAAAACAGGAGACAGACCAAATCCACCTGTAGCTGCAGAAATCAAAGGTTCCTAAGATGCCATGAACCAGACAATCGGCAAATAATTAAACTACTAGTGCACAAAATTAACACTTTGTTGACAAAATATATATTAAAAAAGTGACTAGCACAAAATTAATTATTTGTGCACACAAACCTAACGATGGGTTTCTTATGCTCAGGAAATAAGTTCAATAAAAAAATTGCAGATAACCAATAATGAGATCAGTAACCCTGAACTGATAGTAGTTGTTTGCACACAACTGAATATATTTAAGAAACAGCCGCTTTTCTCTGCGACAAAATCAGCTGATTCACGTTGATGACATTCGCACTTCACTGGTGTTCTGCGCTTCACAAGCCGCTCGACTGACGTTACTGCGTCAACTACTGAAGAGTTAGCATAACCAAAAGAATGGAAACACTGGAGCTAAAGCTCCTTTTACCCCCCAAGAACTTATGTCAGTGAGCGGAACTTGAGTCTCAATTTTTGAACGAAAAAAGAAAAGAAAAAAAAAAGCACTCGCTAGTTTTAATTTGAAATCAGGAAGCTTTAACGACACTGTGTTTTTGAAGATTTATGTACTTCCGGTGACAGTAGCGCTGAACATCCGGCTTTGTTTTGGTTTATCAACTTAAAATCCAGGATTTCTGTATTATATATTTTTTTCACTACACTCTACTATATTTATAAAGATTGTAAATCAGCGATCTTGGACGTTCAGAATATTCGTACTTAATTTTCAGTAGCAGACCGCGAGTATCCTAGTACTTCGATACTCGTTACAGCTCTAATGCTACATTCAGGGCTCTAAATTAACAGGTAATTAGGCGGGTAAAGAAACTATTCAATTGGTCCTTTTAGCAGGTGAGATATTCATCTCTGACACAGGACTCAAACTCACAACTACGACTTTAAGGTGTCTGCCTCTTCCCCCCAACCCGGCCACTACAAACGTCCATTAGTTTGTTCAAACATTTAATTGTGACTATATTGCGCAGATTTTATCCTCACATTCGCCGCAGTAGCTGGTGCATTCAAGGGCTGCATGGAATTTACGCACTCATACGCTTTCATTAAGAGTTCGCTATTGCTGCATTCACGTGAGCTGGTAATTTCTAGCATTTACTCACACTAAAATCAACCAACACAAACACACTTACTTGTTGCTCCATGTCATTGTTACTCTTTGAAATGACTTAAGATTCACAACTACAACACACTGATCTGTAAGAACACACACGCAATAAGACAAATCATTGCACATTTTCAATATAATATAATAAAGGGCGGTCTTTTTTTTTTAAATTAAATGCAATACACTTCCATAAAAAAGTACAATCATATATATATATATATATATTAAAAGGTCACCCACGGACTTTACTGCTTTGTGTCCAATATAGTCTTTGTGCACTTCTTTTGTGTGAGTCAATACCAAACAGTTCATATTTTTTGCAAGAGAATAATCATCAGCTGAATCTTTATAAATAAAGGGAATAACTGTTTACTTTAAAATACACAAATTATTTTTCCTGAGAAATGTTTGACTAGTACAGTCTAGATTTGGCTGGTAGACTTTGGACGTTACCGGCCACCCCGGCTAGTAACCAATAATAAATCTTTATTACTTGTTTGCTGTGAAGCTGCAGTGAAGAGGACAGCTCGTCCACGAGAAGATGCAGAGACTTACAGACATTTTATCTGTCGAACAGAGGAAAAAAGAAAACAAGCTGAAGAGGCAAAAAAAAGCAGAATACTCCGAAGAGGTGCGACTTAACTTTATCTTTTTCTCTTCCTTCCATGTGTTGTCATCTCTGGTCTCCACAAACTCACGCCTCAGATCTGCAGGTCACCTACCCAGCAGTATCAGAAAGAACGACTGCAAGCAAACGCAGACTGATGCTAGAAACTGGGGCCAAAAATGGGCAGCGGGTGTGTGAAAGTGGGGTACAGATTTCAAATTTAGTAAAACTATCAGAGTTGCTCTTCCAAACAAAAAAAAAAAAAAAATCAAAGTTTTTTCTTCTTTTGACAACAAAAATATTGATTCAAACCTGATCATTTATTTGAATCTGAGTTTATTTATCCTTTTGACAAAATACATAGAAAAAAAAAAAACATAAAATGTGTTTTTAATCAAACTTTACAAGAATGTTAAGGAATGACAATGAAGGCAGAAGACAAGTTTCAGATTGTAAGAAACAAATGTATCTAACACACTAAACAAGAAAAAAAGTGGAAGAGTTTTCTTAGTTAAACAAATAAGACAAAATGCATCTAAAAAAAAAGATAAACATCTGGGTGGTAGAGATAGAAACTGAGCTCTTACTATGTTCCCCAGATCCTGTTACGGAGGGTAAGAGAGCCAAAAATACTTATAATGCCAAAAGTCAAATGATCGTCATGATTGTTTTCTACTTTTTTCATGAATTCTGTTTATTTTAATCAACAGAATTCATGAAATAAAGTACCCGTAGAAGTGCAAATCAGAGAAAACCGTTCAGTTGTAGCTGCTTATCCACAGAACTAAAGAAAACATTCCCATGGGTGCCGTCTGCACTCCAGTTCACATGGTAATTTACAGCAGGCAATAAAGCATATTTTGAGGAACTTGGGTCACATGTCTTTCATCTGTCACGGGAAACTGTCGAAGAAATCGAAAAAAGGGGAGTTTGGAAATGAGTCTTCACTCCAAATCGGTTTTGATCTGAAACTGCTAGAATAGAAAAAAATGACATATTTCCTTTATTTTATGAGAACTAGTCCCTCTCCACAGTCCACTCTGACCCCAATTGAGGATTTGAACTGTAGAACAGAGGATCCTGGGAACATCTACACATTCCCACAGCGAGCCAGAGGGAAACACTAAAATATGAACACAACTTGATTAGCAGTTTACTTTTAAATTTCTGAACCAGGAAATATAAAGAATGGAAGCAGAACGACAGACCCCAGTGAGCTGAAGAGCTTCTGGACAGCATCCTGCACACACCACATGTGTTTTAAATGTGTGCATTCATTAACAAAAGTGCAGATCAGTTCCTGGTTTCTGCGAAATGCTCTCATCAACTTCTTCTTTACATTCCAAGCCAGCCTTGTGCTTTAGATGCATGGACTTGAAAATGTGAGTGCAGGAGTATCATCCATCTACTACTGCTGATTGCATCTGTCCTTAAGCTTGGCAAACTTTGAATTCTTCACCACGCTTCCTGCAGGAAGCAGTTCTCTCACTTTTTGCTCCACCTGTTCAAGACAGAAAAACATTTCATCGACTCGATAAGAATGCAACAACACAAAACCTGGAACTATCAGTGTTTGATCTCAGCTCAAACAGGAAAAAAACCAACAAATCCTGAAGATTTTGTTAGTTTCAATTTGAAATCCATGAGAGGGCCCTTAAGGAAGCAGGTGTGTCTTAGTGCTTCACCAACCAGTTCAACATCAGGAAACTTTCCGGTCTCCAGCTTCGAGTGGATGAGCTGGTCACCCATCAGCACTTCAAAACTATCTGCGCAACATAAAGGAGAAAGAAAAACAAGACAGCTAACTTCTTACATGAGATCTCAATAGTTGCAGCACACAAATACACACACATCTCTGCTCTCAGATGGAGGCTTTTCCATTAAAATAGGAAACAGCATCTTACCTGCCTCCCCTGTGACCCCCTGCACCTTCACACCAGGAACTTGCCTGAGGATGCCGGCCAGTTCCTGGTATCGGTACGCATAACTTCATCCTTTACTGTGACATAAAAAAGTGACAAACACAAGGGAGTTTACATTTCCTGCTTTAGGTGTGCGTCTCTGTAGTTTGGTAAAGCAAGCATGTACTTACCAGTATTTAACGGTGACTGTCAACATGGTTTGGCAGCTGTGGAGTCGGCACTCAGCGGAGAAGACTGAGATGTTGAGCCAAGACTTCCCCCTGTTGCAGAGGAAGCCCCACCCACTGGGAGGTTGGAATGTTCGATAACATTTTTCTGTTGAAGTGAGATGCAAATGCAACTTTTGCACCTGTGACGCCCATGAGTGGGCAGGCAGGCGGTTGACTTTTCAGCAAAACAGGTGCTGGTCATCATAATCTAGAGAATTCATCAAATTCAAATATCCAGAGGTAATAATAGATGAGAGGCCACCAAAACTACTGACTCACAGTTCCCCTCTACAGGTAATCGTTTACCTTCCCGTCAGTCATCGCAGCCACAAAGCTCCATTTATAAAGTTGTAAACTTCTTAAATGGGGCTTTATGTGGGGAAACTTTCAGTGGTTAACTTGTGCTGGTCGGTTGGCCTCCTTTAAGTTACAGGAAATGCTAAAAAAAATAAAAATAAACAGTTAAAAGATGCCATCTGTCACAATTGCCAAAAAAAAAAAAAAGTTTCAGTTTGAGAGGCAGGTCATTTATTTTTGAAATATTTTATTTGTTTAAAATGATATTCAGTACAAAATGTATACAGCAATATCCTTAATGTTTGTCAGTTCCCCTGATTTTGTTCAGCTCATGCCACATAACTGTATCTATAAGATACACTGGATTGTGATTTGCTCATACAACAGTTGATGACAAAGATATACCCTTAGTACCTCTGTAACAATAAAAACTATCAGCAATATTGTGGCGGACACACTTCCAATACAATAAAATTACATACATTTTCCTGTAAAAGTTGCATTGCAATCTGCCCATATTTTACAAGATTTCATATTCATATATATTTATATCATGATCGGCTAAGAAACGAAGTTCTGATACAAGGTTATAAAAATGGTGTGGCCGCAGTGCCTCAGCAGGCTGTTCTCTGTGAAGCTGCTGTAACAGATGGACAAAGCACTTGGTTTTGTTCTTATTTTTTCCTTTTTTGTGTTAGAACAAGGCAACTTCTTAATAAATACCCCCCTGCGACCATGCTGTACCTGCCCACAGCTCGCCTCACCACGCATGGATGTATTACAAAACTGTTCAGATGACCCACACAGCATGTGGATCGGTGACGGGCAGGAGCGTGTTTGACATGCACTGGTTTCCATGGAAACACTGCAGTTCCAGTTGATTGGGTGTACCTTCTGTTCCTTGGCTTTAAATTAAAATACCCCACCAATCAAAGAAAAAAAACCTGACCACATACAGACACACACAGTCTCTGATCACAGCATCAGTCTCATTGACTGGTGGGATTCTTTGACTCCACCCCCTGAGTTTGGGGGATCGTCTTGAGGGAGCGTCACTTTGTCAGGCGTGTAGTCGTTCCTCTTCAGATCTGATGACCAAAAAACAACAGATAAGCTAATAAGTGTTTATGACAGACATCCAACAGACCTGCTAAAAGTGAAGATAAAAGTTCACATTATCGTGAGGCTAAGATCAACTAAAAGCTTTTCTAAATAGAAATGTTGATCTGACGTCATGACAAAGGCAGGGAATTCCAAAGATGAGAAGCGACGGTTTAATAGTGAAATCTACTCTTGTTCCATAGTGGGTTTTTATAGCAAATATTATTTTAATGTGTAGCATTGACTGCATGGTTTGTAGACCTCAAGAATGGGGCTGAGGAGTTGGGGTAAATTTGGTCAGTAATATGTGTTAGCTTGTTTGTGCAATGTTCTGAAAGCTAAAAGAAAAAATGTAAAGTCAAATGAATGTGCTCAAGTCCGAAAACAGTCTGAAGTTTGAACGCCACGTGAATGTTTGAAATGATATTTGTTCAACAGTTTTATAAGTCAAACATTTTAAGGTGTAAAACGTCACAGAAGTATCTCATACCGGGAAGTTTGAGTTTCCGACAGCAGGAGTTGCAGTGGTGTTTGGCGCGGAAGTTCCTGATGGCGTCGTCTCCCAGGTTGGCCGGTCCAAAAATCATGTCGTAGGATCTGCAGGAGCCATGCAGACGTCACAAATTAAACAACTGATGACATGAATTCATGGATCAGCCTTGATGTGTGACATGAAGTGAAAACACTCACCCCTTTTCTCCACTCTTGATGACTGACGGATCTGTCAGAATCTCCCCAACACCTAAAAACACGAGAATTAAAGGGAAAAGATCTGTTCGCTTTAGTTCCAGAGTCATTTGTGAATGTTGGGATCTGGGAGATTTACCCTGCAGGTCCAGCACCAGCAGCTCTCCTCGGGTGTACTCGTACGTCCAGTGGCTGAAGGCAAGCATGGTTTCCTCCAGGAGGTTGGTGGGCACGATCTCATCTCCGTTATTGTTGTTAAACTTTCGGAACTCGCCGGTGATGCACTCCTCTATGGCAAACCACTGTCCGGCTGAGTGGCAGTACAGCAAGAACACCTCCAGGAACCTGCGGGGAGACGGACGAGCCTCAAGTAAAGACCGATGGGGTCAGCAGAGAACTATCTGACAGGAACCACAGACTCTGCATGTGAACCCTAGTGTTATGTCACAAAAACTAAACTTTTCATCAAGTTTTTGGAGAATTTTCTTCCTTCATGGGAACACCTCATCCAGATTCCTGAATATTCTCTGCTGGGAAGTCAAAGCGAACCCCTTTAAAAAGAAAACAACCATGCAAAGTGAAGAGTGTTAGAGATGAGTGCCATTTACCTCGGTGAATAAGGGATTGTCTTCGGCCTAATTTGGTTAAAGGCAAATGTCAGCTTCTGCGCAGCTCGCTGTTGTTGAATTTCCTGCAGATTTCACATCAGAAGTGGGTTTGACATGACATCACGAGAAAACGCAGTGAAAAGGTGTCAGGAGGAAGCTCGGCTGCTCTTCTCACCCTGAGACAAAGGTGCAGCACAGTGTCCTCTTTGTAGATGCTCTGCCATGTCTGGACCACCTCAGGAAGGAAGGACTTGACTATATACAAGTGTCCTGGTTTCAGGATGTCATACTCTGACCAAGTGCAGAGCACCTTGAGGGCACGTCTCAGACCTCCACCCATCTCCTCCTTGCTGAGGAACTCTATTTTGGCACAAAAGCCCCTCTGGGACCAGGAAGACATGCTGTTGTTGATGATGTTGGGCGAGCTCTCCTCCAGGCGGTACACAGTGACCGGCTCTCCTGAGGGAACACAAGGCGGTTATCTTGATCAGCATTGATGTCCAGGAGTTGAACGGAGACTCCTTCATTCTTTACCTTCTATTTCTTTCGCTTCAACTCAAAAACAAGCTCTGAGCGTTTACTGAGGCTGAGCTGCTCAGCTTTCCTTCATTGTTACAGTTGAAGCCATCATTACAAAAATATTGTTTTTTGCAGCTTTTTCTCAGCATCAAACGTTTACAAGTTCAATAAGTATTCAGGCTTGTCTGGTTGGTTTTAGATGCCAGAGTACTTCTTTTAAACCTGCATGACCACATTTGTTATCAGATAGCATAGAGACTGGCAGGACCACTAGTTACTCCTCTGAGAACTGAAAATCCTAGGGTTAAAGCTAGTTTCTCCTCAATAGCTGGACAGAGTCCAGTAAGGAACCAAAAACCAAACAAGAGGAACGCAGCAAAGCCTGCAGCTCAAGCTAGAACCAAACATCTGCAGGTGCATGAAGGGAAACCACTGGTCAGATTTGTTATCTTTCTCACACTTCCTCATTCTCCAACTGCCTGCTGTTGCTTAGAGACGTGCTGTGAGATGTCTTACCTCTGGGGGGCACAGGGGTGAAGGGGATACTCTGAGACAGCCTCATCAAGTTGTTGCGCTCCACAGCTGTGAGAGAAGACAGCAGAAGAATGAACAGGAGAGATGCTGGAGTAAAACGCTGAAGCTTTATCTGCATTATAAAATAAAACAAACATAAATACAAAAATAAAAACTAAGGGATGTTCTTACCAGAGTACTGGTAGCTTTCCATGGGTTTAAAAGGTGAGCCAATGGCTGCAGAAAAAAAAAAATCAGAGTGAGCTTTCACTTCTACATAAATGATCAGTTCATTTGTTAAAAAAAAGAAGTTAACCAAATCCTGCTGTCTATGAGTCTACCACAAGATGGCGCTGTGCAACATCAAACAAGAACATCTTACTGCAAAAAACAGACTGTTTTAAGTACCTCAGGCTGACAAGCTAAAATACTTGGAGAAATGTATATTTTTTTTAACTTCGATTAAGTAATGCAGTTACTGTTAGGTAATTTGAAAGGTGCATTCAAAACACCAGAACGAAAACTGTCATCCGAGAACCTTTGAATGTATGCAAATATTAATTTTATGAATGTGAAGGGATATGTAGGCCTTTGGCCAGCGAGACTCACAGTCCTTTCTGACTCCAAGGTGAGTGTGCCGCGGTGCGTAGAGGGAAACTGCAGCTGCAACTACAGGAGAACAGCAAAGCTGTCAGGAAACAACCACTTCACCGTTTTTAACCCAAACTCTGCAAATGACTTCTGATGTAATGAGGAAACTTTAACATGCGCGTGAGCAGCATTGTGATCACTAAAAACGAAAACGTTAAAGTACGAGCCACACGTGGCGTCACACAACTTTTCTAAAAACATCTGCAGCAACAAAAAAAGTCTTCTGGATTACACATATTATTCTTCAACTCTTCTGTTTCTGACCTGGGATTACACATTCTTTTTGTTTTGTTAAAGTTTACGTTTCTATTTAAGCTTAAAAAGCTGATAAAGCGAACAACCACGTAGTGAAAATAAAGGCATTTTTAATAATAAAATGCAATTTTCTTGAAAAACCCAGTTTGAGGTTATACGAGGTTTAAAAAAAAGCAAAAAAAAAATGGTCACTGTTTTTTTTTTTTTTTTTTTTAGAAGCATTTGGACTCACTGAAGCAGAAAGACAAATGGGACAAAGTGGAAGCACAGAAGCTGGAGTAAAATGGAGGTCGTACCATTTAGTGTTTCTTCCCCGGGGGCTCTACTAAGAGAAAGAAAAACACACGTGAGACAAAGAGGACTTTCAATGTTCAATCCTACATGACAGTAGAAGAGATGCAACATTAACACTACATCAAGCTGAAATGCTTTCTCCTAAAGTCATGCTTGATCATTCATGAAGACCTGCCTATTGTGCAGCTGCAGAAAAACATTTTATTCACTTGATCACATAAAAACAACACCTGTTTGCATACCCAGAGGTCAACTTTTTCTATTAAAAAAAAAAAAAAAAGGAAGAAGAAGAATCACAGGAGCTTTTGGATTTACCCTTTGTGTGGTGTTTACATTAGTTTTAGAATGATTTGGGTTCACAGCCTTCACAACTTTGTAAGCTTTTTAAAGTTCTCCAGAAAAGTGGAGGCAAAAGAAAAGGACATAAAATCATCCAATTTCTCATAGCAGTAGTTCAGTAGAAATGTTCCTTCAAGTGGGTGGGACTGTTTTTTTTATTTTCACCCTCTCCCGCTGGCTTACAGCCCCTCACACCCACAACCTTCGGACAGGAAAACAAAGACGTACATGAATCTATTCGCCTACAAGTGCATCAGAATGAAGGTAGCTTGTGGCCCACCCATTGTATTTTCTACCCCACAATGCAAATATTGACCATGAACTTGATTAATCGTGGCCTACGATATGCTTTTTCCACTGGCATTTTTTTGTCTGCTCCTCATTCCCAATTTGAATAAAGATATACACAGAAATGCAATTTTAAGCCTAATTTTCTTAAAATACATGATGATAAAATACATCATCGGAAAAATATCACAAAACATGTTCAAAACAAGACTTTCATCTGAGTGGCTCTATAAGAAACACCAACAGTTTCGGTGCGGATCAGTCCAGATTATGAGCCAACAGCTTCAGACTGAAGTTTATCGTTTGTGGGCGTGGATGTGTTGACGTAACACTTACAGGCTGGTGGCTTGAGCTGATTTGACCTGAACTCGCTCCTGGTAAAGAGGAAAAGAAAAAAGTTGACCCTTTTTTTCCCCTTTAAATTGATGTAAATCCAAAAACGGCATCAGTTTCACCAACAGTTCTTACAAGTACTGCTGTTCTTGGGTCTTCATGGATGAGGATGTCTTCAGCTGAAACTCGACTCCTGTCCTTCTTGGTTAGAGCTGCAGAAACAACCACTCAATCAGAACTGGGTTCAAACACAAAAACAGGTGACGCTTGGGCTCCTAAAGATCTGTAATTGTGAATTTTCATTTTGCCGCTTACTTGAATCAGGATGAAGAAAGGCTGGTTTTCTGTCAAACTCAGTGAAGCCAGCGTACGAGTTAACGGCTCTCATTTGACCGCGACCCTCTGGTTGAGCCTGTAACTATACATACACAAACACAAATGAGAAGATGCATTAAACATTTTATTCTTTAAGTTTAAACACCAGCACTAACAAACATGTTCAGGTTGTGATTAGTGCCGTCATGCGATTCATTTTTTGTGTGAAGTTAATTAATCATGGCCTGTAATTAATTAACTTAATTCTTTTTTAATCGCTGATATTTTGAACCTGAAAATTGCTGTGAAAAGCCTCATTTCGAGGTATTTTCATTTACATTTGTGAGATTGTGACACAGTAAAAGATCAAAATAAAACTAAAAAGTGGCTTTATGAAGTTTTTTATTACAACAGACTTCCAAATCTAGTTTAGACAGCACCAAGGGGGATTTTTTTCCCAATCTCTGGCAATTAAAAAAAACTATCAGGTCCAGAGTGCTCAAATAAAAAACCAATCAGGACACTTTTGAGCAATCCAAAAAATATTGACAATGAACTTCTTATTAATATCATAACTCATATGTTGACAAACCTTTTTCCAGTTTATCACAACAGAAGGACAGTAGAAAAGATGTGAGTGATTTATTAGTTTCCTTGAACCTGTTTGGTTAATTTGATCATTTTGAATACTAAGATGATGCAAAGGAGAGAAAGAGAAGGAGGAAATGAAACACAAGGACGTGAAACATCAGGAGAATAGAACTAATTACTTTGTTTCTTTGAAACAAATGTTTGCTTTAATATCTGGACAAAAACATGCAGGAAGAGGAGAACCTTTTGTTGACAGTCGCTTTCCTTAGGGAGGAAAGAGCGAGAGAGCAGAGCACACTCGCCGCTGTCACATAGTCCGCTTTTTGTGAAAGAAGATTTTAAATTCAAAACACAACAGGAGTGAACTTCTAATAATAGTTCAATGTTTATTTTTTTGGTAAATGACCATGGTATGAGCGGGGTAATGTTTTTCTAGGTGTGCATTTCAGACATAGATGGGCGTCACGGAAGCAAGAGATTAACGCGATTAAAAAAAAAAAGCATTAAAATGTGTGTTACTAACTAATTGCGATTAAACTCTTGCAACAGCGTACTGAATACTGTCTCTTTAGGAAAACTAGACTGAAGACTGTTACAGGAGCCTGCAGTGAATAAATAATCATTTTTTTAATCAATCTTGTTTGAAGATAAGATTTCAGAGTCTCTATATTTCACTGAGATGGTTAAAAAAAAAGGATTTATATGTGGCCTTAACATCACTGCTAAAACTCAAGTCTGAGAATGTTATGACTCCAGGATTTCTAACTGGACTTTTGGTCTGAACTCCTTCAGAAATCAGCTCTTCAGTGACAAAAAAAAAAAAAAAAAACTTTGTTGTCATTATTTAGCTGAAATCAGTGGTTTAGTTGCTCCAAACACCAGCAAATAGTCTAAAGGATCAAGGTGGGTAGGTGAGAAAGTTCCATAAAGCTGAGTGTCATCTGCATAACTGACACAGAGGGTGTATGTACAGGTTTAACAACAGAGGTCCAAGATTTAAAACCTGTGGCACTTTATATGGCAGACGTCTTCAATCCTGTTCCTCATCAGCTTCTGCCCTGCTAGTGTTGTAGCTAACCCCGCATCAGTAATTGCTGATTAGCTGGATTGAGTGAGCATGGTTTGTGATTGACTGCACACACTTGATCCAGATGACCAGTAACTACTGAAGCAGGGTTTGCTGCAAAACAAGCAGGGTAGCAGCTAACGACGAACAGGGTTGAAGACCAGTGCCGTACAGCATGTAAACGGTCAAATTTATGATGAAACATTATACCCTCCTTCTACAACCAAACCCTAATAATCCCACACGTTTCCTTTTTTAAAAGGGTTTGATGAAGGACGGAATCACTGGCTGAACTCGGAACCAAACAGAACTAAAGACAAAGTTTTTCTTTGATTTGTAAAAAAGTGTTGATTCCGATTTCAGTCTGGCTTTACATAGCACGTCACTCAGAGGCTGCTGATGTTCAACAGTGTAATTATAGCAAATCAAGGAAGATTAGAAATCGGCCTGTAATTAATAAATATTTATAAACCTACGCTGCTTTTTCTTTTTTCAGTCTAAACAAGTTTAAGATGAATTTCTTCTAAGATTTAATGCTTTGCATCTTTCAAGCAAATGCTTCATAAATAATTAACTGACATTGTCTGCTTTAAAGTGAGTGTATTTTAACTTCCTCCAAACTTGAAGGTCCTTAAACTTGAGAAAATTCAGCTGACTCACTGAAATGTAAAAACTGTCTCAGTTCAGTTAAACACATTCTAATTTTGACTCCTAGAAATAAATGAAGTGGTGATTCTTAAAGTAAACAGATTTTAAAGTAAAAGAGTTACATGGAAGTTGTAAGAGCAGACCTTAAACCTCACCCCACTTTTTTCTGGGTTAAAGGCGATGCTGCTAAATGGTGGTACATCTTTTCTTCTCCACACGTCTCTGGAGAGTTGATAAGATAAGTATGGTGTGAATGATGGGGCCAGAGTGCAGCAGCATTTCACTTTGAAGAGGTTATGGTGACCCTGGTGCTTCCACGCGTTTGCTTTGAGTCTAGAGTTTAGCAGCTCAGGGTTGGCCGTGTTTGGTCTATAAGAAGACTAAAAAAAGTTGACATTTAGCAAGGATTTTCTTTCCTTTTTGTTGAAATCTCTTCTTCTATGAAAAGAACAATTAATTTGACCATGAACTGCTCCACTCCCAAGTATTTAAGAGTCAAATGTGATAAAATTGTCTTCCAGCCAAAGCAAAGAAAATAATAATCCCGAGAACAATGGAAGAACTGCCTTAAAATAAAGAAAAAAAAAAAGAAATGCCCCTAACTAATTTCCACAAGCATTACTGAAGTGTGAGCAAGCAGGCTGCTTGGCATTGAGGCTATTTTTGTCCATTACTGATAAATTGCAGGCCGTCACATGCTGTCATTCCATTCCTCTTGTTTTACATTTACCCAAGTTAAAAGCTAAAAAAATAAAAAGGGGGCTTATTTTTAAATCCTAATCTAACACCTGAAAATAAAATGCATTCTTTAACTTTTGCAAAAACGATTTCAGAAATGAATGTTCATCAGAAAGGATCACCTTTGTGCATCTATTTAAGAGCTGCATGATTAATGGTTTGCAGCAGGATGTTTGCCGTGTACCTCTGCTGAGGTCAAACAGTTTGTGTTTACTTTAACATTATAAAAGGCGCCCCTGCGACAGACTGGCGACCAGTCCAGGGGTGTACCCTGCCTTCGCCCATGAGTAGCCGGGTTAGGCTCCGGCAACCCCGTGACCCCGAAAGGGATAAAGCGGATTGGAAAATGAATGAATGAATGGATGAATTATAAAAGGTCTGCATGCAAATAAGTCAACTGTGGCAGAATGATTTGAATCATATGGAAAAAAATGAATATTGTTATGTAAGAGCCAAAAAAAAAAAAAGAAAAACTAAACGTTTAAACACACCCACCTGTGATTTGGTCTGTGTGGTTGGACTTTGCCGTCTGCTTGAAGTGTTTATTGGCGTGGGCTGCTGAAGGTCCAAATGGTCTTTATGTCCTGAGACAAAATACACAATTGAAGCATTCAATAAAGTGTTCCAAACAGAACACAAGAACACTGGTTAGAATACACACACATCACACTTAAATGAAATTATCACAGTGAGCTTTTTAGTCTTGACATCTAGAAGTGCCTCTCACCTGTAACTCACATACAACTTCTAATTCAAAACTCTATCATTCAAATTAGAAAACATAGCAGATGTATCACTGGCATACAAAAATATTGGTATTCACAGCAACAGAATAAGGAAGGCAAACAGTGGAAAAAGAGCAGAAGGTCTCAGATAAATGTCCACATGAATCCTGATTTGATGATGCTCCAACACTCAGAAGGAAATGCAAGTCTTGTCCAAAAATGTTTTCATAAACTTGACGCTCCAGAAACGCATGGGAGGAACTATTTTCAAAAGTTTTAACGGCTGCCACATCGCTACATGGAAGTATTGACTGTATATCTCATTTACAATGCATGGAAGACATAAATTGATGTTGAAAGATAAGGTTTATTGATAATATTGATACGATGCATCTTCTTCACCAAAGTTCAGATGTTTAAACTCAGGAAACATCACAATGCCCAAAACGTGCTGCTGCTAGTCCACCACGCCATGCCAGTCTCAAAACGCACTGCAGGACCTCTGAGGGTATCTGTACATAGACTAAACATTGAAACGCACCTTGATGGGCAAATTACGATTGTTGTGAACGTAGCTTTAGAGCTGTGATCCGGTAGAGGTCATTCTTCTGGAGCTAGTTTTGTGTAATGATTCTACTCCATGCCCCAAACTGCCCTTAATCATTACAGAACTCTTTGTTTACAAACCCCCCCCACCCCTGGATTTGTAACCCTCCCATGTGTCCCACCTCTCCATTTAATCTACTCCACATTGAAAACATGCAAGCAGGGAGACTGAGCAAAGCTGGAAACGTCAGCACCAACAGTGTCTCAACAACAGATCTCTTTTTCAGACTTACCCACAAACGCCCCAAACTCTACAGAGCTGCTGTCTCGCTGGAGGGGTTGCTGGTGAAGTCCAGCCAAAGAAAGTTCCGGATGGCTGGAGCCACTGGGCTGGGAAGGGGTGCTGGAGATGTGGAACTGAGCACCTTGGGATGGCACGTTGGGCAGGCTGGATGGCGACTCGGAGAGATGCAGTTCTTGTGGACGGGTCAGCTTACTCTGAGTGAGAGAATGACCTCTCAGACGCAGCTCTGGAGGGGAAACAGCCCCAGTACTGTGGACAAAGGCACCGGACCTGGCACTGCCCGAGGAGCCAGCCTCTGCAGCGAGGTACTCAAGCCCAAACAAGGCCTTCTTCTCTGGGCTCAAAGGCAGGTTCGTTGTGGGGTCCAGCCCCTGTTCTTCTCCAAAACTGGGCGCTACTCTCCTGCGGCTTTCTGTCGCAGGCCCCAATTCTGCACCAATCCCAAAAAGAGAATCTGCAATGTTGGCTCCCGTCTGTGGAAAAGAGGACCCGAAGTAGGCCCCCACGCTCTGTTTGACTATAGCAGAGGACTTAGAGTCTGTTGACACAGGGGCAATGCTGGGGACCATGTTCTTTGACAGACTGAGCTCTCGGGTGATCTGAGTGTGGACCTTGGTGGCCTCTGACGCTCTCTGAGCCGCCAGAGTCTTCAGAGTGTCCACAGTCAGAGCGGAAAGATCTTGCAGGTGACCGATCTGTGAGTCCAGTGTGTGCAAGGAGCGCTTTATGAAGTTCACTTTGTTCCCAACCTCCTTCAGCTGTAAAGACATGGTCTCAACCCTAAAAAATACACAAAAAGCCTTAATAATAGAAACCTAATTTATCTTAACATTTGCAGGCATCTCTCATACTGAGCAACAGGATCAATGAGAAATCATTGAGCTTTGTATTTTAAAACTTTAAATCTCTCAGTTTGAGCCTTCTTTGGTTCCGTGACCTTTCATATAGCTATAGTTATTCAGAATTAGGGGTGCAACGGGTCATGGCTGAACTGTGATTCGTATCGATCAGTAGACTGATTGGAAAACATGGTTATCATGGTCTGCACCGGGTCCCACCTTTGTGAGGTTAGCCGTATGCGCTCCTCACTTCCAGAGTGAAACTGATCATCCTTTTCATGGAAGTATGTCTCCACACATTGCTCCTCAAAATCGTGAAGCTTCTTTTGGTCTTCTTCAGTCAGAAAAAGCTCTGGAAAAAAACAGAAAACAGCATCTGGTCATCAGAAGTAACACCATTCCCATTCTGTGTCATTTGATTCTGATTCCCATATTTTTTATCCCGTTTCCTTTCTTTGGCCTTTCACACTTTCTGATACGTTAGTACATGTATTTTGTTAATTTATATTTTTAAAGGTTTTAAATGTGTATTGGCTCAATTTGAAATGTTTTTTACCTTTTTCTATAATTTGTTGCAATTTTTTTTGCTTCAGTTGTATTTTTTTCCCCCATTTGGTTGCTGTTTGTCTGTGAAGCACTATTTTGGGAAGGGACTAATTAAAAAAAGATGAAGTGGATAACTAACTTACTTGGTCCGTAGGTGCTCTCCTTTTTCCTCTTCCTGCACATGCAGAAGAGGGAGTAGACATGGCACAGGAGGATGAAGGGGGGAGGGAGGACAGGCTTCTCGTGGTAAGCCATAATGAAATGGTAACGCTGAAACTTCCACACCAGATTGGAGATGGACTTCACTTGAATATATACATTGCTGGAGAACAGAGAACAGCATGAAGCCTTGAGGACTTTCAGGCGTTTCTGGGGTAGTTACAGCATCAGAACAACACAAGTTAAGCCACGTTGGTAGAGGCGACTGTATCACTCACTTGAAGAAGGCAATTAGAAGGTTGACCATGAGAATGTACTGGACAAAAAGGTAGACTGCTTGGAGGAAAGGAGTGAGCCACACTCCTGCAGCACATAGTGGCTTTAAAGATTGTTCAGTGTTGTTGGCACAAACTGGAAAAAGGAGAAGTTGTGCAGAGGGGAACAAATCAATATGTAACGTAAAAAAATTGCAATGCACAGCCTTTCATTGTAGTTGATAAAAGATAGGACATCATGGCTTCAGCAGGGATAAACTCCAGATACATGTGGGTTGAAATAATCAAAGAATGCTCTACTGTAAAATCCATAGCTTATCCAGGCAATAAAATAATTTAGCTGTTTAGTCTTCTACATAAATGATTTAAGATGTAAAAAGCTGTGACACGCCATTCTTACCATCGATTTCATAGGCATACACTTCCCCGTATATCATCCAGTACGGCTGAAACACCACGTCTTTGGCCAGAGTCCAGCTGGGCTCCTCGTTTGGATATAAAATGGCTTTCCTTGGCACTCCATAACTCAGCAGGACTATAATCATTATCACCACTATATAAAACATGTTAGCCACCTGTAAAAATAGATTAATAAATAATTGAAATCGCCATAAGACAGAGCAAAACCAGTCTGAATGAAATTCAAAACTAAACTTTTCAAAGATCTACAAAGATTTTTAGTTCAACTCCAGGGATTGAAACACAAACATTTGTGCCTAAAAAGGCAGAATTGTTTTATTTAATTTTTAGGTCTTCTTTAAGATGATCTGGTGTTTAAAGAAAACGTCAAATCTGCTCACGATTTTTGTGATCATCACAATCCCCAGAACTGACAGGCTAATACTGTTGATGATGTTACTGATGTTTAGGACAGATCAAGTAGAATGACACATTTACTACTACATTTATATTAAATCTAGGTTGGTTGGGAGGGAAAATTTGGGGAATTAGGATTATTTGCTTTCTTGCCAGGATAAGTTCTGCTGCTTCCTAAAACCTCCAGATAGAAAGTTTAAAAACTTGTGTGCTTTCAAGAATTGCTGCTCTTAGAAATACATTTAAATGGTTTCAATTCTGATGAAAACAATTATTTAACTTAATTTATAAATTTATAAATAAAATTTAAGAGGGATGGCAGAAAAGGCTTAATCTGATAAAGAGTTAATCCAATTGGACTAAAAAGAATGATAGGAAACAAAAGATAGATTTATTCTAACTCAGGCAAGTGTGTAGCTCATTCACATCGAGCTAAAATCTCAGCAAGAAAGCCAATAAGTGATTGTAGGATGATAAAATGGAATGCAAAACTTTAATGAATATTTCTTAAAAAGTATGGAAACACTTGTGAAATTACTTATGTGGTGAAAAAAACATGTTGGGGCCTTGTAAAGTTGTGGTACAATACCTGACAAATGCATGCAGATGAATACTGCTCTTTAAGTGTTAACAGTAAAAAGAGGATTTATTTGTGGTCAAAAATGTGCAGAAAAACTGGCACAAATGATTAAAGAAAATATATTAAATGAAAGAGTCGTTAGAGCATCTTTCTTCTGCAAAACAAAAACGTAGAAAACACGAAGAAGAAAGTTTTTGTAATGTATTGTAACATAATGTCAACTTGGTTTAAAATAGTCAGACTTAATTTTTAAAAACTTGAATATCAAACTTAACAAGGTCAAACAAACCCTGTTCTTGTTTGAACAGAATAATTCCATTGGTAACAAAAGTAGGCAGAATGTTAACAGAAATGAGTCCAATACTCGCTGACATACAGATGGCAGAAAAAATACAAGTGGATACTTCGGGAAAAAAGTACTCACCATCTTAGCAATCATCATGACGTATGGACCAGCTTGCTGGTTAACAGCCAGTATATCCAGGAGGCGCACATACCAAAAGATGATGTTAAGGCAATAAACTATCCTCCCAGGGACGAATGCTTCGCCTCCGCCTAGCCTCAAGCCGAAGCCGATAAAGAATGTCACGATAGCCAGAAAGTCGGACACATTGAAATAGTCGCTGAACCACACTTTTATCCTCTGGCTTATTTTCCCTGCTTCTGACATGAACATCTAGAGAAGGAAGAGGAAAAACACAGAAGTCAACAGCCTGTTAAGTTTCAAAACAAAACCTTAGAATGAAATTGTCTCTTGAAGTCCGTACCTCTCGAATTTTTTCAATGGCAGAAGTGAAGATGTAGACGATTACCACCCACTCTTGAGTTGAAGGAGTTTCAATCATTTTTACCAGCACAACGTAGGTGTACAACATCAAGAAGCCCAAGTAGAAAAGCTACATGGTTTACAAATGAAAATAAGGAAAAAGTTAAAATAACTACAAAAGGCCTTTCGTTGTATTTTTTTTAAACAATGTCAAGGCAAACTGTTTTTGAAATGTTTGACTAAAACATTTTTTCTTTCTGAATTCAGAAGTTCAGACATGGTTCTTCTCATTTCTCAGTCTATTCAAGACCCACTCCAACTATATTTTTAATTGTAAAATCGCTACCAGTGGTCTTTTAATAATCATTATGATGGTTTTAGCCAATATGAAAAAGTCTGTATCATTTTTTAAGACATTTTCTCCAGAGCAGAAAAGCACCAAAAACACCATTTTCATTGGAACGTGTCTTTAAAATCTTTTTTTATGACTCGATGTGTAAGGATAGCTTTTTTTTAATAATTTTATTTTACCAGGCAAGACAGATCAAGAACAATATTCTTATTTTCAATTCTGGCCTGGCAAAAGGCAAGATCTTTTAAATAGTGTATACACATTAAGGGTTTTCCTTGTTTATAAACTAAAATTTCTGAATTTGCTTTTCAATAAACGTCCATATAAGCGAGGTTGATCAATCATGTTTTTAAGTTGGTGAAACGTTACAATACTATTCTAAATAGCAAATATTAGATCACAACTGTGGTAGATTTAGTGCCAATTACAGCTCCTGTAACAATAGGAGGGATTGAAGCAGACACTGGTAGATGATTAGAGTAGATAATCATCATTGCCAGCATGTTAACTTAAATGTAGCCTAAACAGGTACATTTGAGACAGAAAGATTTCCCATATGGAAATGCTGCATTACTGAAACAGGTTAATGACACACGAGACTGTGGGAAAAGAACAGACCTCTAAAACATTCATTCTCTTGGTTCAATTTTGATCGGTTCTGCAGTTTTCACAGTAGATGAACCTTGACATGCGAGCTGTGAACCGATGGAAAAAATCTGCCTGCCACTCTCAAAGCTGATGCAAAAGTCAATGGTGCAGAATAATACTGATGTCCTGAAACAGGTAGGACAGATATAGATAAGCTTGATCAGAGACAATATATGCAGACAAGCTGTTTAAGTGATGCTATCAGAACCTCAGGGTCTCAAACAGCCTCAAAAACAAGCCTTTGTCTGCAAATTAATCCAATTTATGCGACTCTCAGGCTCCTGTGACCCAGCCTCAGGCTTAGGAACAGAGAAAAGGTGTGGATGTGCATGTCCACAAAAGTATACAAAAAAAAAAGCACACTTTTGTTGTGCTGCAATCATCTGTGTCTGCACACATATCTACTCTTTCCATGTCTGTTTAGCAATGCACAAGAGGAACAACGGACACAAATGCATACTACTGATCCACATTCCAACTTCAGTCACTTATTTGTGTGAAAAAACGTGGGTTTATGATATGTAATCAAACAAACTGGTGTTTTATCATGTCAACAATTAAAAAAGCTTTTTTTAAATACTATTTTGGGGTTAAATTCTATACATTAGCTTTCTTTGTTGATTGCGCAAAACTGATATATAAAATGAAAAACATGGCTAGTGAATGACAGAAACCTACACGGTCTCAGCGAGTTATCCTAGATTTGACATACCGTGTTAGACCAGAACTTGACAATAGGAGCATGGTAGAAGGCGTAGAATTTCCTGGTCAGGGGCAGTTTTCGGGACCGAACTTGTGTTTCCATGTCATGTTTCGCCTCCACATGGTCATGGGACCTGGCCTCTTTAAAAACATCCTGCAGAAAAGATGCACATTATCAAAACATGGTCTTCTGGTTCTTGATGTACTGATAGAACAATATCAAGAAGGTTTAAACACATCAACTAAATCATAAAACTAAGTGACAGAGGTTTAAACTCATTTTTAAAGAATGCATTGCATTGCTGCAGAACCAACATGCAACAAATGAAAAAAAGAGAATGAATCACTCTTGCCATTTGGATGTCTTCGTGAAGGTTCTGGAAGTTGTGCTCACTGTCATCCATGGTCATTTGGTGGTCATCCTGACTTTGAGGGATGTGAGCCATCTCAGCCTTGGATTTGTACTCTAAAAGCAGGATGGCGGGAGGCACCAAGATACTCAGAATCACCTGGAGACACATGGATGCACACTCATGTGGGTAGCTGCTGCTATATTTGTTGAGACAGCCTTTAAGTTACACAATTTTCTAAAATCAAATTTGACTATTGTAGTGGAAGTATAGAGGTTTTTGCAGTTATTTCATGGCTTTTCAGGTTTTTTTGTTGAAGAATAAATTCTGAAAAACTTTGAAATCTATTAAAAATCAAAAGTAAAGTCTAGATGGAGCATGAACCTTGTACCAGGAGTTCTTGCGCATGTTCAGGCGGCCCATCCACATGTCAGATAGCAGCATCTGAGTGCAGGTATGAGCAACAAAGGGACGCAGGTGGGAGGACACAGCCAACTTCAAACAGGTAGAGTTACTCCAGTTCTTTAGCTCGTAGGTTAGAAGCTTCATGGCCATCGTTTCATCCTGCCGAAACGACTGCTCCAGAAGGTCCACCGCCAGCGTTCCAAAATCACTAGTACACATCAGCAATGTTAGTTCATGACTTTTCTTTTTAATAAAAACGATCTAAATGCCTCTGAAGGTGACCTACTTTGAGTAATCCTTTAGCTCATCTGAGGTGTCGTCCACCACGTCGCACCTCTTTGCCTCATAGCCCATGGAGCGGCAGAGTTTACAGGCCACCAAAGCCTTCGCCATATTCTCTTCTCCATGCTGCCAGAAGAAGAGAGACATTTTCTGCCTCTTCATCAACACTGCCCACACGAGGAGTTCATTGAAAGGGTAGGGAAAACGCCGAGTCTCAGGGTCATCAATGTCCACAATCTCCTCTTTGCTTCTCTTTTTGTTTTGCTCAGCAGAGGAGTCCAACTGAAAAGCAAAGAAACAATGACAAGATGGCAGAGAATCCTACTCTCCCCCATTACAGCTCTATTCTTTTTATTTGGATCCTTTCTCATGCCGCAAGACTACCTTGGGTTTGTATGGCTGTGCAGTTTTGATAAAGTGGTTGTGCCGCGTTTTCTCCTTCTTGTCAGCTTGCATGCTGAAAGCCTCGTGATTTTTCCTGAAATGAGAACCGGGAACCACTGCGTGGCGCCCCGACCTCTGCAAAAAACACAAAAAATAACCGTAAAATGTTTATGACTAATTCCACTTAATTCATGAAAAGCTACATGTATAGCAAAAACTAACTTAGAAATAATGTAACTTTATGATTAAAGATTAAAATTTGTATTTTTTTTAAATTTTTTATTTTTAACCTCACTTAACAAAAAACCAAAGACCTACAAAAACCTAAAGGAAAAGGTATGTATTTTTCCTTACTCTATTGTTGCCGTGGAGATTGTTGTAAATTATTCGAAAGCGTTTTCTGGTGAAGTTGCACCTGTAAGTTCCGCCCATCAAATATTCAATTACCAGGCCAACATCAATCAAAGTGATTTTGTAGTTGGGAGGCAGATTACTCTGTAAAAGACACAAAACAAACATCAGTTTTAATTTGATCATATTTTATAGATTTCATAAAGGGACTACATTGTGTTTATTTACCTGTTTAACATCTCTAACCAGATGAAGGAGAGTTGGGTTGTTTGGAGATTGTTTCTGGAATAGAAGGGCGTTCAAAGACATTCAGTTACACAGCGCACACATTTACGTTTTGCTCAGTGCTTGTCGTTTATAGTTACCGTGTTGTAGAGCTCCTCCAGTCGATTGATTGTTAGGAAACGGTGCATGCTCACACCGTTTTCTATCAGCAGCTTGACAAAGTCCACTCTGTCCATCACGAGTGCATCCAGCATGGCTTGCTCCAAAGAACTCACCTAAAACACACAAGCAAAGGAGAAACACAAGCAGTTATGAAGAGCAGCTTCGACATCAAATTGTTTCTTTACACAAACCAAGGGAGAAGGGCTAAAATATACCAAGATTAAACTCAAAGCACACAGTATTCAAATAAACATCCAACCTCTCATTCACCCAAAAGCCTCCCCTACTCTGGTTGTGAAAATAAACATGAGCACTAAGGGTCTGCTTATGAAGACAACAGCAGTAGGGTTTATGTTGCAGAAAAGACGAGCAGTTTATGGAAACCTGCCCGTGCCTGGATCCCTGACTCATTAGATCCCAAACTGAAGCAAAGAGAGAGTCTGGCTTCAGTAGGGGTGACTGCAAACTGCTCAACAATGTAAACATCCCCTGAGAGTCTTTGCTCACACTCACTAATATGTAAACATACCAATAGCTGCTGTCCATACACAAACACGTGGTTTTTGGCAATGTCTACACGGTCCCAGGCCAGGGTCAGGACCAGCTGATTGAAGGGGGATAAGTTTGTACCTGCAATTAAAAAAGGAGAAGATGTAAGTATAAACACAAACGTGATTCTACAGTTAGATGAATTACAGTTTAGATAAACTGTTACTATTAGACAACAACATCCTAATTAAAAGCATCAAAAGCAGTTTTAATCTCTCTTTTCAGCAGTTTAATCTAGAGTTAATGTCACAACATTTATTTCTAACAAATAAAATGCATCAATTAGTAAACTGAAAATGATCTAAGGGAAAAAATTGAGAGTTTCTGTACAGTAGGATCTTTATGAGGTAGTGCTATTATAATTATAGTTAAAGGGGAATATCTTAACAGAATTACTCACTGTGACTATATTTGTCTAAATTGAAATGTGGAGTCAGCATGCAGAACACCCGTAACTTTTATACTCCTGAAGATTGTTTGTGTTTAAGCAGCAAAGGTGAACGTTCATGTTTTTTATATTAAACTTAATATTTATTATAGAATTAAAAAAAAAGAGAGTGAGCCGCAATAACCCAATGGAAGCCTGATCTGAAACCTAAGAAGGAATAAAAATAAAACCCATGAGATGAGGGCTCAGTGACTGACAGTGTTGGGATAAAGAGTTCATGTGAATATAAGGATCATGACCTCCTCTGGAGTAGAGGAGGGCACAAGCAGGGTGGAGTGGGGGATTTGTGTGCTTAAAGCATATCTCTATCAGAAGAAAAACACAGAAAAGTCTTGAGATCTTGACTTTTAAAGGTTAACCTGGACTACACACAGACTTTCACTTTCAGTTTGTTCATTCTGGAGGTTAGGGGTCATCAAACGTTTGAGAAGGAGTCTTACACACCTTGGAGCAAAGCCTTTAGGATGGCTACATCGATGTCCTGTTGTTCCTCTGAGCTGATGTCAAACACAGTGATCTGTTTAAATAGAAAAGAGAGAGCACATCATCAAGTTCCCGCAGATGTTGCCCAGATGTCTGCAGTTGGTTTGTTATGGCAGCAACAGTTAAATCGGGTGTGGTGTGTGAACAGCTCAACAATTACAGAGAGTTGTGCATTTTTGTGCCACTTCTTTTTTGTAACCAGCAACAAAGTGCATTTATGTTCTAGCTGAAATCTTTAGTTACAGCGAGTTTCAAACAGACACATTAATTGTACTTGTTTAATTACAGACAAATGAGCATGTTATTTTTTAATCGTGTTTTTCTCTTTGTAATCTTTAATATTGTCATTTTCTCAAATATAAAACAAGGGTCCAACTGTTTCCTTTTATGAATGTTTTATTTGAACTCGGCTAAAAGTGTGTCTTACATCACTCTCCGCCAGAGACACTCTTGGCAAGTGTCTTTGTACGTGGCACACCGCTACTGTGATGTAGTCAATGTGCGACTTTGTGGTTCTTAACAGAACTAACTCAAAACAAAGCCACAACAATGCAAGGGATTAAGCTTGATGAGGTGTTTGTGTTTAAATTAATGGGGTAAGTGAAGGACTGATTGTATGGAACAGTAAACTGTGGAATAAGATGTTTGGTTCTTTTTTTTTCTTAATTGTTTGAGATTGAAAAGAATTCCCCTTGGTAGTGTAAAGTCTGTTATAATGAGAAAACTTTATAAAACCACTTTTTTAGCTGTATTTCGATCTTTTACTGCACTACAGTGTCACTAATTTAAATGAAAATACCTAAAAATGAGGCTTTTCCCAGGAACTAATAGGTTTGATTAAAAATAGATGATTTTATTGATTAATTACAGGTCATGATTAATTAATTAAACAAAAAAAAAAAAAGAATCTCATGGCAGCACTACTTACAGCACCTACAAAGGTATCGTTTAATGCATTTTCTGTGGTTTTTTGCAGCAGGAAAAGTAATGCAAACATGAGGATGCATGGGGAGCTCAGTCCAATATACTACAGTCGGACCTGATAGGTAAAAAGGCTAAAGACACCACAATTAACATTGTACATTTGCCTCTCAATACCTTAGGGTTTTGAATTTTAGCCTAGTATACTAAAAACTCTCTGAATGTAGATTTGCTGCCCTGACCAGGCAGTTTAAGCAGCCACTCTGTATTTAAGATAAACAGTTCAGCTATCAGGTTTACCTTGAACAGAACCTGCTTCATGCTTCAGTTCAGGAGGCAGACAGACAGTCTTTTTTTAAGGTTACATTTTTTTAAACAAAGCTAACACAAAGCGTGCCTTTGGGTGCGCTGCTACACTGTTGAGCTGCTGTTAACTTGTAATTAACTTGCTTTCTCCGAGAAGAAAATCTTTCAGCATATTGTGTACATTTGACAGGTCTTCCAACTCAAACCGGTTCAGGATTGCTCTTTTTTTTTCCTGATAGAGGGGAGTCATTCCACTCCATTGTTCTCTCACACAGCGTCAGTGTGGTGAACTGCATTGCAGTGGTTGTTGTTGGGATAAAACTGTAACTGTGACCTAAATGTGAATGGAATACAAAAGCCTGTGCCGTCGATTTTTGTTGTAAACCCACTTGAAATGGGTAAGTGGTGTTAAAGTAAAATTACTAAACATTATAAAACAGATAAAATGTGACCAATTTCTACTAATTTCAGTCACAGGAGCTTTTTTAAAATTCCACATTTTCATTTAGCTCAAAGTTTGTTATCTTTTGACATAGTTACTCACCATTTCCACTTTTATCCCACAGTTTTAAACTTTAAACAAAAGGTTACTAAATAAAAGTCAATGTGTTTCTTGCTTTAACAGTCCAAACTAAAGCAGTAACTTGGTAACTAAAATGTTTTTCAACATCAGGACATAGATATTTACATATTACAAATATTTTCAAGAATAAAAATTTCTAAATGGTCTTTTTATTCTCTGCAAAACTTTTAGTTTTTAAAAGGGTTCACAATAAAAGCTAGCATAAGAGTTTGTAGTTCCTTTCATATCGTTCTGTAAAACACTTCCTTAACTATACTGTACGGGCACATTTTCTAAGAAATTACGCATTTAGTCACTTTACACATCTTTTCCTTTTTTTATATTAATGTATTTAATGGAAACCTGCGGAGGTAGAGCACTTAGGACGTGATCAGTTTTTAATTTTTATTGTCACAGAAATCAGAGGGATTTTTGTTAATGTCACATTAAACTACCTCATTACAGGTAAAAACCTTCTGATTTTAATCCTTAATTTCTGTAATTCTTAGTGCCCATGAAGGAAGTTAATCTATATTTTTCCTGTTTTGTTCCCCAAGGATGCTGTCTTTATAGATTGCATTTACAGCCAACTATCAGTGCCGTCTTCGTTCTCCTAAACTTTGAGAGCATCACTTTATCCTAAAAACCATCAACTCTGCGTGACTTCTGCTTTCCACAAATGTTTTGTTCAATTATAAAAGATTTTAAAATAATTTATCTTCCAACTAAGTTTAAATAATAACAAAAAAAATGTAACAAAATAATGAACATGCTTTGAAAGAGAATGTTTTAGTTAAGAACAAGGACTTACCAGTTCTTTGCTCTTCATGCACTCCATTAGCATCTGGAAGAGATGGATGGCATCGCTGTGGCTGAAGTTGAAGGTCTTTTTGATGGTTGCTATGATATCTGTTTCAACTCCATCAGGGAGACCACTGGAAGCAATGATACAAGAACATTGTTATAAAAATAATTTTTCACACACAAAGTTGGGGTGGACAATTTCACAATAGCATAATCAACCAGTCTAATTTTAGACTCCCTAAGAGATCTAAACTCTAAACAATAGTACACAATGTCTTAAATGTTGTGTCTTTACATCTATTATATCAAAAAAAACCACAAAGACCAACTAACATATGAATGTGACCTGAGGTCTCTACTTTATTATTGACCGCTTGTGGTACAGCAAAAACTGATAGTTCATTACGACAAGACAGGTCAGTTTATTGAAACTTTAAAGCTAACAATAGATTAGTTATGATGCTTTATCAGTCAGGTCTACTTAAAAGTACCACAATTTAATCTTTCGTGAACTGTAGGCAGGCCGCTATAAAAAACACAAGATTACTGATAAATTAACTCTGGGGATAATCCATACATAATCTAACTTTCCAGTAAATTCAGCCATCATAATGGTTTAACTTTGTACTTTCAAAGCCATTTTTTACATGCAATATCTACAATCTTTAATATTGCATAATTATATAATATTACATAATCATATTTTACCATATTAAATATTGCAATATTTGAACAATTAAACTAGCAACAACCTAAAAACAGGGAGCATGCAAAGAGACAAAAGGCAGTTGAACTAAGTTCCATAACATGCACTAGAAAACACACTAAAATAAATGTATGATCACCAAGACTAGTGTATGCAGCTCATAGGAAAAAAAAAAAAAAGAAGCAAAATCTTTATTGATTCAAAGGGAGGAACATCACTTTGTGAACCTGCCTTTATTTGTCTGAAGCAAGTAAAGGCTTGATCAGACAACCCCACTTTCTGCGAAGGATTCCTCTTGGGCTTCAACAACAGCCCCGTGTTCAGCTTTGTTCTCAGAACATACTGAACTTCTGAACAGCCCACCCCCACGTTTGCAGCCATTTCATGCAGACTGGATCAGTTTTTCTTCCTGCAGTTCTACCACGAGCTACAGCCTAAAATAATCAAAAAGGTATTTTTTCTTTTTAAAAAGAGCAGCAGTTCACATTTTTTGCCAAAGTAAATTGAGAAACGGTTGGTTTAAACACCAACAGCAGAAAAAAAAAAATCCAGTGAGGAGACATGCAAACCTGAACATTCTTTACTAATTTGCAAAGAATTAAACAGAATGAGTTTATGTTGTTGAAGAATAAATTAGATGCCCTCTTTGAGCATTAGGTTTTCCAAAAGTTGTGATTATTGTGTAGAAAAGTATGACTTCATTTGTAAACCTTGGATGATACTTCGAGCTATTTTTTTTAAAAGAGTTACACTGCCACAAAACAGACTTAAATTAAGAATAACTATATTCAAATGAATTAATGAGTACGAATAAATGTATGTTTATACACACATAAGCATTAAACAACGTGGGAGAAAACTCTGACTTTGCACACATTTCTTAACTTTGGTGCTCTGCTTTCATGCTGGATTGGTTAATTTTATTTAATTTTACCTGAAAAGTTATTCCTAAAAACAATGATTATTTGGGTTTTAGCCTTAAGTGCCCCCCAGCAGAAAACCTCAATCTCAGGTCGTGTCACACCTACCCCCCCTCTTCTGTCTGCTTGTGGACGTAGGCCAGTATGTCGGCAGCGCGACCCGTCCCCTCGCACACCACCACAGGGACAGGGGGAGTTTCCTGAAGGTACTCCAGAACAGTCAGGATGACGTTGGGACCGCCCTCAAAGATCAGCGCCACAACAGGAACACCCTGACCAATTCCTGCAACAAAAACGAAACGGCAACTGAAATGCTTTCTTCTGCACTTTTCTGGCCTTCTAGCCCCAAACAGTTATTTTAACAACAGCCCACAGTTTTTAACATCCAACAGCAGGCTTCAATTCCACAAGAGATGCAATTATATACCTGCGGTGAAGATGAACTTCAATGAAAGTGTGTGAGAGGTTGAGGTGATACCGGGCATTTATTACAGTTATCGCATATTAGCTATTTATGGCAAACTGTCAGATAAAATAAAATTAATTGCTAGACCAGTTTTATTTTTATACCTTACACAACTTAGGTGACTCTTTAAAGGTGCAACACTAAATGAATAAAGATAAAATGGCATAGATTTAAAGGCTTCTGTTGATTTTATTAGAGAACCAGTCTGGATTTATGTGTCACTACAGATGTACCAACTTGTTATTTTTAATCAGTAAAAAAAAAAAAAAACAAGTTAGACGATCTGCTGAAAGACAGTGTTCCCTCGTTTGTCGCAGGAGAAAAGTTCCACAAATGACACATAAAAGGGGAACAACGGGAAATTACTATTGGAAAACGATAGGCAACTGCCTGGGGTCAACAGTGCTTTAGGGGCCCTGAGCTGAAGATTTAATATTTCTAAAATAATTTTCATGGGAATCATTATTTGACTCTGTCATAATAGTAATAAAAAAATTCACTGAGATGTAAGACTCCTCGTGAAAGTGTTTCATCCTCCTCTGTAGATCCGCAGCAATGGAATATTCCGTCTACAGCAAATTAGCTAGCAGAGAGAATCTTTTAAGAGTTTGAAAAGAAAAAAGCGGTAATCCTAATAAATAAATAAATAAATAAATAAAGCGGTAATAAACCAGGTGTGAAAAAAGGAAAAAGCAAAGAGAAAGCAAAAAAAATGGGATGTCATGCTTCCAAAAATGCAGAAAGAAAGACAAAACAGAAAAGAGAAGAACAAAATCAAAAGAACTTAAAAAAAAAAGTCAGGAATAACCAAGCAAGAAAGGAAAGGCAAAAGGAGGGGAAGAAAGTCATCCTATTGAGAACATTAGTTTTTTTTGGTCACAACATGGGGTATTGTTTTGTTCAAGCATTTGTTGAAAAATAAGAAATAAATCCAGTTTTATCAAACGAAAAAGATCCGATTTTGTGATCGAAGATTTATGTAAATGTGGAAAACTGAATGCATACTAAACAGGACACAAGACAAGGAGGAGAATGACCGATAATGCCAACAGCCAATCAGGACGCAGAACACAGTGTGTAGGAAAAGCAAACATGCGCTGAGAAAAAAAAAAAAACTACAAACAGCGAAAGGCGATCCATGATTTAGCGAGGTAACACTAAATACATACGTTAGTTACAAATTTAACAAGGACACTGTTAAATGTGCAATGTACGTGTCTCTTACGTGCGTGTATTCTTTGCAGGTTGATGTGCTTCTCCAGATCCCGGCGGAGTTTCACTTCGGCGCCGTACTTTCCCACTGTCCCATCATCCACAAGCAGGAAATGGGAATGCAGATTGTTGAGAACGTTTAGTTTGCTCAGAGGGTTCAGCAGGGTCTGATATGGAGCTATTATCTACAAAGAAGGAATATGCTAAATTAACTGGAAATCTAATCAAAGAATGTCAGATGAATCATAATAAGATCATAGAAGTTGTTGCTTACATCTTTACCAATAAGATCGTTCCTATTTTCAATGACTCCCCACGGTGCAATCCCAATAGTGCAAATTTTCTTGGCTGATCTTGAACAGTGTTCTTTGAGAGCATCTCCCACATGCTTTGCCACACCTTTGGGAAGAATGCATTAAACACATTAAACACCCTATTTTTTTAGAATTCATTCTCTGAATTCAAATTTTCCTGCAAAAGTTAGAAAAGGTGCAGTTTAGCATAAAACCGCTACCAGATGAGAGCATAGAGCAATTATAAACTGAACAAGTCCATAACAAGTGCATTAGGCTCAGTCTTTTTTCTTTTTTTGTGAAGAACCACAGTACCTAGCCGATGGATCTCATGGATTCAGCAATAACATGTGAGCCAGGAGACATACCCAGTTTGCCGTGGTGCCAATGAGGCATTAAGATAATCACTGGTCTGAGTAATTGACGCTGTGAGTAATGACTTAAACACCATCATCAGACCACAGCATCTTAACGGCATGCTGTGGCTGCAAACACACCTCCGCCACGACTCACGATCAAATGACACGCTTGGAGGCCAGCATTACAACTTCTGCTACATCAGCATGTCAGCTTTACACTGTATTTGTGTAACTTTGCATTAGTCAGTAACATTTCATTTAACACCAAATTGTGGCAGATTCCTGTAAACAAACTTGTAGAAGCTAACACTTTTTTGCTAAAGTGCTGAGAAACAGTAGCACAAAGCATGAGTGAACTTTAGTTTCAACAGCGTGTCGAAGATGACGTTCTTCTCATCAGACCACATGCCTGTGTTGACCCCTCCAGTCAGAATCCAGGCCCCGGTGGTGACTGCAGCTTTGATGAGGCCCTTGCCCACCACCTGCTTGATGCGAGGGTGCAGCTCAAAGTTCTGAACTCCTCCGTGGACAGAAATGAGGATCTTGGGGAGCTCCATGTGCCATTCTTTCAGCATGAGCCGCAGGACGCTCTCAGGCCGCGAGTCATAGGACAAACGCACATACTGTCCACATTCACAAGACAAAGAAAAAATGCTTACAAGGAAATTGCAGATCGCGGTACAGTTACAGAAGTTACAGAACAAGATACAGAGTTAGGAAAAAATGCTGTGGATTAAAAATAATCAATGAATACCTTGGCTCTGTAGGAGTGAGACCCTCCCTGGAAATTGATGACGCCATAAGCATCAGTGGGGCTTGATTCTGTGTGCTTTTCTACTGACCACTCCTCCAGCTCAGGCAAAGGCGGGTTGGGATTTTCACCCAACTTCACATCGGAGTACTTTGTGGCCAAGCTGGCAGTGAAGCCAGCGTGCTGCCGCACCAGCCGACCACAACAGCACCTTCAGATTGGAAAATAAACAATTTTAAAATTAAAACCTATAGCTATGTTAGCAGTCATTAAAGAAAAACAAGGTGGTTATATGGTAAACAATATTAAAAAGACTTGACAGAAACAGGAACACATGCACACATTTAACAGACAGCCCTATAAAAAGACACTAAGAGAAAATTAAAATTTGCATTTATTGTGGTCCCTCACTATATCACAGGTCATTCACCTTTTGCAGTCTCACTGTTTTAAGGATTTTTTACTTGCATTTAAGCATGATTTATTTTATTCTATTTTTTAAAGAGCATTGTGTTCTGTGTCCTGATTGGCTATTGACCTTGTCAATCAATCTCTTCCTTGATGTGTCTCTTGTTTAGAATGAACTCAGTCAAATTGACATAACTATTCAATCACGAGCAGATTTTTGTTTTCTTTCTATAAAACTGGACTTATTTTTCTACAAAGGTTTCAACTTTGAAATTTTAAACCAGAGATAAAATTTTAACAAAATATGAATTTCTGTCTGAGAAAAGTGTACAAAGACTGCATTGAGGGATTTCACAGTCTTAAAACATCAATGATTACTGTCAAAATAAAGATGACTACTTCACATGACTATTTAGCTGATTTCACCTCTTGGGTTAATTTTAAAATGAAAGTCCCGCTTTAAATAAGGAACAACTGTCAACTGTTTGTTGTAAAAGCATTCAATCCCCATGTACAAATGTTTCCACAGCCTTTTCATTCAGCCAACTTCCTTTAAAAGCAATAGATAGACTGTTTAATTGCTAGATATTACAGCCTGACCTAATACACTTGAATTTTTTTTCCACACACATTATAAATAGATCATTCTTAAAGTGAGAACATCTATTTTTCCTTAAAACTTGCTTCAGCACCACCACCACCCAGCCTCCGCAAATATTCTGAGAATTAGAAAAATGCAAAAAATGTCCTTTAAAACATGACTGAATCTTATTTATGTAAAGAAATAACTGAAACTAAATTCTATTGAGGGTTAAAAGTTCAAAGATGAGGCTGTGTCACTAAACATAGTTTTTGATGAATCGGTGGTGAAGTTGCACACAGTTCCTCTCACTTGCAGATAGGAGCATCACAAACACAAGATTAAAAAAAATCTTGTACACTAAAACATTAACAAAAGTCCACGTGAGGAAACAAAAAATAACAGCTCATAGTAAGATTTCCTCATCAACTAGGTCAGGCACAAATGAGCCTTTGGAAAACTAAATTCTTCAATGATTCATGAAATAACGATTACAAGTTTATTTTTTTCGCCCCCGATTCTTTCCTTACTTTCTACAGCAGCTTCTGGAAAGAATGTGAACAGGACGCTCACAAAACCTGGAAGCTAATTGTTTCCTGAGAAAGTTTTGTTCCTTAGTGGAGTGGCAACTTCAAAGAATTAACCAGAATCTTTCCATGTTAGCCTGGCATGATGAACTTAAATAAATAGGAGAAAAAAAAAGAATGACAGACACTCCACTCACCTCACAAGCTGTTGGCAAATCTGACATCCTGGAAGGCATCTGGAGAATAATTACAAATCAAAGAAAAGATCAATGCACAATGTTGTAAGTGAATCAAAGTAAATCTGAACTGCACTCAAAACAAGGCCTATTTCTCAACTTGGTCTAGAATCTGTTAGACTTACTTTTGACTAAGAAAGGTAAAAGCTCTAAAGAAACTCTCATTTCACTAACCAATATGTGCAAACCTCTGACCAAATGTAACACAGGTGGATGTTCAATAATACGTCAAAACCATTTCTACACAACAGCACCTATGTCTGAACAAAAGTCAGCGGGACATAATTGATGCAAAAGAAAACCCAGCAAAGCGTCACCAAGCATGACAGTGTGCCAACACGGAGAGAGAAATTCATCCAGCTTCTTGGGAAAAATAACTAAAAGTTCACAGTCAAAGAAGGTGGTTAAACAGTAATTACTTGCAGCTGAGAGACATGATAAAAAGAAAAAAAACTATCAACCTTTCTGTAATCAGATGATAATTTTCATGCTTTTATAGCTGTACTTGTACCTTAGCTACTTTATGAGTGCTTCTCTTGAACGCAGTGAACACTATCGAGAAGTTCTCATCATAAACCAGGCAGGAGTGAGCAGACATGCTACTTTAACGTTGATTTGTAAGATTCCAGTGAGTTTATGGAAACTTCTGATACATTTAACAGAAGTGCACTGGCACCGTGTCTCCACTGATGCACTGAAAATACAGGAAATTCTTTGACCCCTAAATAACAACTACATCATAAAGATTTTTTAAAGTTTTAAATTAGAATCTTCTGAATTTTTTTCTTAGCAAAAAAGTTAATTAAAATTATTGTAACCAAATTAATTCATTTTCCTCTCAAGAATGCAATTAACAAAGCAAGTTACCACTCAGAGAGCAGTGGTCAAGGTTTGGGCTTAATTAAACACGCAGTATGTGATTACCTCGTTTCCATGACTACAACATTTGGACATATAAGACTGTGTCCAGGCACATACCTGTGGGGGTCCTTTGACACTGGAAGTATGTACACACATTCCCTCTTGGTGAAAGTGACTTCTATCCAGGGTTTCTGGGACTGTGAACAAAGAGAAAAAGCTGTGAGCACTACAACGTTCCTCATCTGAACATGTTTAGTAACATTTAATGTAAAAGAGCACCACATCTCTTTAAATTATATGAACAGTTCTTGATATTTACAAATTAGATGTAAAGATAAGAGGAAAAAATAGGATTTAAAAAGGCAGAATGTATCAGAATTCCCTTAATTTGGAATTTAAATGTAGAAAATAAAATGCTACCATTGTTAACTTAAAAAGAAATAAAATTAAAAGTTTTACAATTCAGAAATAAATCCTTAATGCAGCAAAAACAAACTCATTCTCTAGTTTCTGGCATTTTTTTTGAATAATTCAGTGTCACAGGAATTTAATTAATGCTTCATTCTTTCAGTTCTTTCAGCACAGCTTAGAGAAGCCCAGCGGCGATTAATACTATAAATCTGTCCCAACATAGAGGGAAAGTCTGAAAACACAAATTCAAAGCTTTTTAACCATTCCTGAAACATCAAAACATATTAAAATAATGTCTACTGTATTCTTGTTGCAGATTTCTTAATATAAACAAACAAGAAACTAAAGTTAATTCTCATTGCATAATATGACCATGCAAATCATTCCCACTCGAACTTTGGAGTTCTATGTTCTAGCCACTCAAGGAAATTTGAATTCCACTAAAACAGCAACACAAACGATTTCGCTCTTCACCTGACAGTCACACAGTCAATATGTACCTGAATGTCCTCTTCATCTCTGTGTTTAAGGGCTTTGTACAGGAACATACCAAGGATCCTTCATGCATCTCCTGAACAAACCACTATCCCCACAGCTTCTTCTGCGTCCAGGATCATCAGCAACACCTCACTAGATGCCTGGGGTCTCTGAGGGTTTCCTCCCTGCGAAGTCTACAGGGCAACGGTTACCATACAGAGCCCAGCGGAGTTAAAAGCTGAGCCAACAGTGTGAGGTTGCTGCCCTCCAAACCCCTTCCACTGTTAATCTGTAAAGAAGCCACCAAAGGAGCAGATGAATGTGTCTGAGACTAACTAGATATTATACTAAGACTGGGAAGACATGAGCGAGGAGGGGGTGTGGGAGAAGATTAGTGGATGGGCAGAAGCCTCATGATATATACCTAGTTGTCTCCTGATGACACACCACTAACTGTGATTCATGCAAGAACACATGCAAAAACACCCAACAACACAGAGAAATTACCAAGACTATACAGAATTTAGTCAGGGCCTGTGTTTTCCAAGTTGAAAGCTGAAGCAAAGCCTTTTCAAGTTGTTGCTTTGAATGTAGCTGCTCAATTAGTTTATGATGAATATGCATATGAATTCATTTATTTTTATACATCTAGGAATTTTTTTTACCATAATAGCTTAAAGACTCACTCCAATTTAAATTGTATTTTGAGTGTTTTTAGAAAGTTCTTGTAGGATTTTCTTACGATGGAGGACACACTAAGAAAATTAAGATTAAAACGGAAGTTTGAGTATTTATTTAATCAAATCCTGGTGAATCAAAAAAAAATGCTGTTTGAAATAGCTTGTACAGTTGTTCCGCACAAACTACAATTGGCAGGCCACAAGCTTCCTGTTCCACTCCAGTCCAATGCATCCACTTGCAAACACTTGATCCATGTATATCTTGGTTTACCTCATCTAAACTGGCGTCTGACTCGAAACTGAGCGGCTATGTAACTCCGAAATTGCTCGCCATTTTTAGCGCACTGCTAATGCTAGATTGGTGTTGTGAGGTGCTGTAAGCTAGCAGGACAGCATTTTAACAAAAGGATCATGGGAAATCAGCGCAGGCTTAATCTGTGCCTTGCCCACAACTAAGAGGCAAATTTCTAATAAACTCTAATAAACTCTCTGCAGAAACTATGTCCTAGAAAATGAAAAGGTTTTTTTTTCTATTTATTTAATTAAAAGACCACTGAGAACAATTTTACAATAGGTCAAAAGATGATTGGAGTGAGACTTAAAAAAAACTCTCACTGGATGTAATTACAAGATCTTTTTGGTGGTGGATCATCTTTAAATACTTTACAACCTTACAATATATGGTTAAAAAAAACTCAAAATATACTTCAAGAAATTTCAAACAAGGTGATGTTTTAGTACCCAAACCAAGACTATCCACCAACATAGAAGATGAATAGGAATCAGAAGAACAGATACTAAATATTTAATACATAAACTTCTATACACTTAGGAATTTAAGTACCTGCTGAACTAGTGACAAATATGACGCATAAAATGAGCTGAATGAGGTCTTTCAGTGTCACCATGATAAAATGAACACACAAAACAAAACAGCTTCAAGAACCAGTGCAAAAAAAAAGGTGAGTGCAAATGGGGCTGATAAAGCACGAGTGTTCACTGCAAAGCTGTAACTGAGATACCTGAGAATGTCGTGCCACAAAAGACTTCAGAGGCCCTGCCAAAAAACACATTACACTCTCACTCACTTCCCCGCTCACTCCCTCTTCCTCTCTGGCTTCTCTCTGTGCATTTGTTAATTCTCAATTTGTAAAAAACAGCAGCATTTTATGGCCCATTACAATGTAAGATGCAGAAGGTGGCGTTTCGCTGGAGCCAAGTGTATCTGTGGGAATCTGTTTGTTGGGATCAAATAACATAGACCTATGGCCCTTCCTGCTGTACCACCGGGTAAAAACATTTGCCCTCCGAGTTCCACTAACCTTTAGAATGACTGCTAGCAATGGAATCAGCACTTTAGATATCACTTGTGCACGTCTGAAAGCAAGGACTGTGAACTTGAGCATTTTCCACAGCTAACTATAGCTTTTGTTTTTGCAAATGTACTGATTAAATATGACTGAGCAAAACTAAATAAAAAAAAAGTTTAACAGAATTATGAAGAAAATGTTAGACTATTTTCACAAGTGATCAAATAATCAGGTTGTGCAAAAACTGCAGCCTTAAAAAAAAATTAATGCATTTCTAAAGGGGATATTGTTGATTAAAGGATCATCAAAAACTAAATGTTTGTCTTTAGTGGCCATGACTTGTGACATACATTAATAACATCCTTTCCACAATTTTTGGTCAATGAACAGCAATACTAATATATATATATATATCTGTTATAGGCTTTCCTTTTGCTTGTTTTTTTTAACGCTGATTTCTCTCTATATCGTTATAACAAACACAAAAGCAATAATGTCTGGTTGATCGTCTATGGTGTTGCACTGAAACATAACCCTAAAAATGTTCGATAGGTGGGAAAACAATGCCCTAACAAAATTACACTCTTCATATGAATATCTTTCAAAACCCCTAAATGGGCTGTGCTAAAACAACGATTGAGAATGAATTAAACCACCAACCTCTTTACTGGTATTTCACAGACCAGACAGCAAGTAAGACAAATGCTGTCAGCAGATAACTGCAGAATCATTGGCGAGAAGCGTCTGTGCCATCATACTGGCCAAAAGTTGTCAACTTTTGGTGAATTTCCATGCTCTTGAGTAGGGCCGGGCTATAGTGATTTTTTTTTTATATCACAATATTGTTTTTTCATATCAAGTGATAATATATATCACAATATAAACCAAATAACTTTATCAGTCAAATTTGAAAGCTCTGTGGCTAATTAGAGAAATGTGTGATAGCCAGCAGGTTTTTTAGATTTAAATATGTATTTCCTATTTAAACATTACAGATGAACTGAAGAAGCATGATGCAACAGTTTTATTTCCAGAAAACTAAAAAACGCATAAATAACACAAACTAAAATGAAAATAAAGCAAAAACATTCAAGTTAGCATAAAAAAACAGAACACTAAACTGCTTAATGAGTTCCATTTAAAAACAAAGCATTAGTTCTACAAATAAATTCTAATGTTTTCAAGTTTTACAGAGCAAACATAAAATTGACAAACATTTTTGTCAACATCACGTGACTAAGCTAGGAACTAAAGCAAATTCTCTGAATTTCTTCTAGTAGTTCAGATTGTTGCTACAGCGAAGGTCCTAACTCTGTTGTTTTTGCTGGAGAATTATCGTTTATTTCAGTATGAGATTGAGTGTGCTTGGTTACACCGTTTCATGTGTTTTTTCCTCCGGATTTTAAATAACTAAAATACCTTCAACAGGGATCAAAATTAAATTTTTTGAGACACCGGCAACGTTTGCTGGTTGATAAAAAAAAAAAAAAAATCTCCCGGCCAAACATATTTTATCAGCCAAATTCTAACAACATTTTACACAGAAATACCTTAGGCATTTTAGTTTTTTTATTTTTTATGTTTCTGATTTTTTTAGGGAAAATTAAATTGCATAAAAGTAATTCATAAATTGTATGAACACGTCTTTTATGTCATCTAAATCTAAACTTAAATTCAAAGATGTAAGAAAACAAGGACAGATTCCTAATTCTGCCTCCAGGTGATTACATTTTATATTAAATCATAACCAAAAAAAGTCTGAAAAAGTATGTTTTGAATTATTGTCATTACATATCATTATGGAAATTAAAGCTGCAGCTTTAAGAAGGCGGGAAGATTGAGCACAACATCTGACAGGACACTGTTATGCTACAGAGACGCTGATAAAACAGTGGATTCAATTACGTTATTCAGAAAATACCGTTTTTATGAATGTTCTAAGAATTAATCGTATTGTATTTATCCACCGCGTTTTAAAGGCCGGTCAGTAAAAATACCGTCCGACTTTAAATCAGTCCGTGATCACACAGGACACACAGAAGAGCTAGTTAGCACGATAGCAATTAGCGGCTAACAAGCTAGCTTCATAGTTTTAGTGTCCAACAACAGCGATGACTCCAAATTAACACATTTTATTAATCTGTCTGTTGCTGCTTTAAGTGAAGCAGGTTTATCCTCCATTCTGACCGGATCCTGTGATAAATCGCCACATGTTACGCTGTTTCATCAACCAAACTAAGCGCTGTACAGGTGAAGTGACCGCAACGGTTGGGTGTTGTGTCTGCCGTCAAGTGTGTTTTGTTTACCTCGCGTACAGGCGGTTAAAAAAAAAAAAAAAAAAAAAAGATGAGAAAATAAATTCACCAAAAGTAGAGCTAATAAATATGTCTAAGTTTACGCAAACATTTACTCACCATGTGGTCATTAACCCGTTAACTTCTACTTGCCAAACAGGAGAAAATGCTCGCGACTGGCGAGTGTTATTTTCGGACCCTTCAAAATACATCGCGATAGGCTCATTTTATTATCGAGAAAAAAGTACTATCACGAAATCGATTGATATTTTATCCCCCAGCCCTACTCTTGAGTATCTTAGTTGCTGAGAAAAACCTGGCTTTCAGAGAAATAGTTTTATGAGTTTAGATGTGCAGTCCTAATCAGGTTTCAACACATCCCAATCCCACAACCCAATGATGATCTTCTATCCAGGTGGGGTTCTTTTCCCATTTAGACAGATGGACATTCTGCATCAGCACCCTTTGTCTAGATGAGCACTTGGAAAATTAAAAGCAAATTTCACCAATATCCTACCTACATTATAACAATAAAAAATAACCTAATTTACATGTTTTTTTAGTAAACCAGAATGCCTAATAAAACTGATTCTGATTGTAATCAAAGTACTTATCCACATTTAAAACACACAATCATCTCTGATGTGAACAAAAGGCTCCACAGTTTTTGGTTTCCACCAGACAGTGAATTTTTCAGCACTATTTAAATTTCAATAAAAAGGCACAGAATTGTTCAATGACTAGTGGTTATCATTTGTAAGACAGCTGCCCACACTGCATCCAGTGGAATAGCCTATTTTGTAAACCTGGAAGGATGCAGCAATTACAGACAACTGTGGAAAACAACTGGGTTTCACATCAGAGTGTACAGTAAAAACGAAATATTATTAAAATGTCAAGTGTTGGGATAACAGCAAGCAACACAACAAATGGAGCTGGGTATCATTGCCAAAGTTCTAAATGGATTTGATTCACAAGTTCACAATTTGATTCAATTTATGGTGTAATTTAGTATCTTAACATTTCTATTTAAAATCAATCTCACTAACAAAGGCAAACAACGATTGACATAACCAAAAACATTTGAGCTTGAATTAATAAAATCTATAAATTCTTACACTGAAAACTAACTGAAAGCAGGTTTTGGTCAAAAAGGGAAAAAAAAAAATAAATAGAAAACTAATGTATGAAAACTAATGGATGATGATGATGTGTTTTTCTATTCCAAAAAGATCAATTCAAAGTAGAGCTGGGCGATATGGCCAAAAAAACAAAGTCTGATTTCTTCACACCAAATTTGATTTTAATTAACTGTTTTTCTCCCTCCTTTAATAGATTTTTTAAAAATGACAAATGACAGAACAAAACCATTTTTATATCTCCTTTAGAAAATATGCTCCAACACAAAGTTCAGCTAAATACAAGTTGTAAAAATGTTTGTACATCAATGCAGCAGATGTTTTGTGAGCTACCGCTAGCTTAAGCATTTTATAAAGAGATGGGTTAAAGGGTTTTATTTTCGATCACAAATTAGTTATTTCTTCTCTGTACCACCTATGGAGGAGAGCTGTCAGTCACCTTTAGTCTGAACCATTGACGTATGTATAAAATTAAATTTTTTTAAAAATAAAATCAAATAGCGTAAAATTAATAAATTGTATGAAAACATCTGTATTGTAATCTAACTGTAAACTCAAATTAAAACATGCTGAGAAAACAAAGATTTACTAGAGAACTGCAGATTGACAGAAAATGCATTTATTCCTAATTCTGCCTCTAGGTGATTCATTTTTATATGAAATTCTAACAAAAACAGCCTAAAACATGTTTTAGATTCTTGCCATTGTGTCTGGTCAGTTAAGATGCAGCGCTCTCATGAGGAGGAGGGGTTTCAGCTCAACACCGGCTATGTAATGTTAGATGCTGCTGATAAAGTTTCATTCAAAGTGGATTCACGTCTGTTATTGTATTTAGAAAATACTATTATTATGAATGTCCCATGAATGAAGTTTGTTGTATTTATCCACCATGCCTTAAAACAATTGTCTGACTTGACTTGAAACCAGTTTGTGGTTGCAAACTGGCAGCAAGCGGCACAGCTCATTAGCATAGCATTGGTCGTAGCATGATAACAGACAGTGTGTAACAACAAATCAACACTTTTTATTAAACTCCCTGTTGCTGCTGTGAGAAGAGCCAGTTTGCCTTGTGGAAGAAGCTCCTCTGCTTGCTGCTGCTGCTTACATGTCTGCACGTTGCAAGTGACGGCGGGCCATACGGGCTGGCTGACTTTACTCCGAACAGAAGTCCAAGAAAGCAGAAGGCTGGGAAAGTAAAATCTTGATTTTCCCAAAAATAAAATCGGCTAAAACAACAAATTCAAGTTAATCGATTAAATTGATTAGTTGCCCAACCCTAATTTAAAATAAAACATTTTTTTAACCATAAAGTTATAACAAAAAAAAAAACCTCAGCAAATGGATGTACTTCACCTCACAGCAGGAAAAAATACAAACACAGACCCAGTTTGTTGATGCATTAGACTACATTTAAGTAGTATAGTTTTACCAAGTGAGAAATTCCTTCACAGCATAGACTAGCAACACGGACCCATGTTACAACAAGCCCAGCCGCAAATATTTTCAATCTCTTGCTCTTACATGCTGACAGCTTAAATAAACAAATTTTATAAAGATTTTAGGATTGTTTTAAGAAGGTACTTTTAATGGAGTTAAGTTTATATTCTCTAAATTTTTTTAGAATATTACGTGTATCATAAAGTGCTTTTGTAGACTGAGAAATGTATTTTAGTTCCGCATTAAGTGTAACTATGCAGGTCAGGAAATGCAACTAGATTCTCTGTTTTCAAACTTGCATTGAAACTAATGATAAAGAAAATGTGAATTTAGATAATTTTGTGTGATGAAGGTCACATAAGTTAGATGTCACTTGTGGTAAACTGAAAGCTACAAACAGAACTGCTTTAAATAATAGCATACTTAACCTTTTTTTCCTCATAGGTCATCTGTCTTAATGTTCTCTGTAATTAAACATATGAACACCGGGCCCCAACATCGGAGACAAAGAAGCAGACTCCATTAAAAAATAACAGTTAACAAATCATAAAGAGGAAAAGACTTCAGGAAAATAGTTTTCCAACATATATTTTTCTGTTGGGTTAAAATATAATTGTTGATTGTGAAAGACCAGCTGAGTTTCTAAAGAACAAAAACGACTGAAGAACATTAACTCACTAACATAGCCTTTTCCTTACAGCACTTCCTTTAGCATCAAATGACATATTCAACATTCAAATACTTTTCTACAACTGTAAAGCATGAAGGAGATAGCGGCTCATCAGAAACTGATAAGACATGGCTCAATTCCGAGTTTGAGTTTTAAAACACTTAAAACTCACAGCAGAAAAAATGTTGTTTCAATTTACATTACAAAGTAATACATCACAATATCACATATTTTATGATGGCACACACGAGAAATAAAATCTTTAGATTTAACTAATAAAAAGGGAAATCTTTAACATTACATAACATTTTAACAGTGACAGTCATCAATTTGCACTTCCTGCTTTATCTTAATTGTTCTGAGATCTACGCAAATAAAGAACGTTAGCTGGAGGGGAATTGAGTTCATTTTAGTCTTCAGATAAGATTCCTGGAAAGCTGCACAGTGAATTCCACGGTCATGAGACCTACGTGTGAAGGCTCTTCAGCTTTTACACTTATGCTCCCAGGGCAAAGCTCTGGAAGACAGCACATCATGTGCTCGTAAAATTCTAACAAACTGGCTTTAAGTCTGTCTTCAGGAACTGTAAGGTCAAGATACGCAAAGCAGGCATCGCTCTCCTAAAGATATGATCCAAGTGGTCACCTGAGACTATGCAAACTCAGCTTTAAGTAGTCCCCAGGGACAGGGAGCAGTCATTGGCTTCAACTATCCACTACTAAAACACTCTATAAAAGCCTTTCAGTGTATAAACACACTTTATTTGAGTGCCAACATTATTAAACAAGACAATTTCCTGTAGCGCTCCTAGGGAATTTCTTTAGTAAACAATAAGCAGCTGTGATTGATGAAGATCTACAGCTGATATGGCACAACAAAGAGGAACTGCATTCATAAGATCCATTAAATTTTAATATTAACCTCATTTTTCTATTACTTTGTCCAGGTCTACAGGTTCATTTTGTTCAAAAAGGTTCCTTTTATTTGTTGTTTGACCATTTGGGAAAGCAGAGGCCAGACAGATTGCAGTTACTCAGCAGGCTCATACGAGTAACCACTAAGATACAAACAAACGTATAGCCAGAATCTATTGTGGGCCACAACAAAAGTTTTGAAACATCACATTTTGCAAGACCATTTTCACAGGGACCTAAAGCCCAACTTGGTGAAGGCAAAATACACTTAATTCAATGATAGATAGTTCAAAATCACCAGCTCAGACTGGTGACACAGACATAGACCACGGAAACTTTTCCTCTTAGTTACAGTCAGCGTATCTCTCATCTACAAGGTAAGCTGGGGCATGTGACGAGCTCAAGATGCCACACTGGGAATTAAGAGCAAAAGCAGACTGCAGATTCTCCCAGATTTAACTGAGGCAGGTTTTTTTTAGGGTGTATTTAGACTAGAAAAGTAAATAGGTCCAGACCAAGTCCTCTTAAATTGGCCCAGATCAAGTCCTGAACCTTGCGTTTGGTCTGTACTCAGACTGGCGTCTGCCAGACTTTTCCATTTTAAACTAAAGCCTGTAAACAAAACCATGTGACTAAAGACATCTTCAGCCATTGGCCAGGAATTACAAGGGCGGGGCAAAGCAACAAGAGAAAGAATAATGGAAGTCCTGCACTTTGCAGTCCTTGTCGGGATAGTTCATGTACTCAAACTTTTTATTTTACTGACCAGTTTTGAACATCTGTATCAATGTCAGGTACGATACTTGCTACACAGCGAAGGCATGCTGCAAGGAGAAGTCAGCTATGAAGGTACACTGTTAATTGTTTATGAAAGATAGTCGGTAGAACAGTGTGAGAAGCAATGTGTATCACGTTAAAAGTTTTGATGAGGCTGCATTCATCCAACCACATTTTAATGAGTTGCTGTTGCATTGCTGCTCTACGTCTCTCCGAGGGCTTCTGTTTACATCCTGCAATAGCCAGCTACGGTGGCCATTTCGGTCCAGTTGTTCCACTCCGAGCATGGAGTCTATTCACACTGAGGAAACTCAGAGCGAACCGGAGCTCATTTCGATTGGAAACAAACCAAGATCACCACGAAACACAGATCCGAGAGAGGTTCTTGGTCCCTGACCAGGGTCCGCTTGAGTGTATTCAGACTAAAAATGTGTTCCTGATTATCAGGGGAAACGAACTCTGCTTCACTTTAAGAGAGCCAAATGTGTTCAGTCTGAATACATCCTAAAGCGTAAAAAAAACCAACCTGATAACTCAAACTGTTTAATTTAAAAGAAAGATCATAGGAAATGACAATTTAATTGTTATTCTCTTGGTAAGGGAAAAGATACTAAATGTAGTTCAAAATGAGTTCAGAATGAGTTCAAAAGTTATGCAGCAATCTTGTGAGGAACCTCTATTGATTAAAAAATATAACTTAAATTAAGAACATGATTATATGACTTGTGTTAATTAAATGTAATAGAACGGACCTCCGTTTTCCCCATGATTCACAAGCTTCTCGTTTTGCCGGACGGGAAAAGAAAATACAGGACGTTCTTGGGAAGAAAAGGGAGGCCATGATGATTGTAGTGAAAAAGAGGGAAAATAACGACAAAAAAAAGAAAAAGAAAACAATTGGTATAGAGAAACAGTCATAACAAACGACCACCTCCGGATTGAAACCTTTTACTTATGACCCCCATAGCTAAATATAATCCGGTCGTATCGAAGCTTTAATTAAATGCGAGGGTTTTATTGTTTCAACGCCCAAAATTCTGCATGCCGGAAGAATAAAAGAGGCACTCAGTTTAAAGAGGCTTGGCAGTCACTCAAAGCTTGCATTGACTTGTTACTGGCAATGACAGCGTGTCTTGTCGGCCATCCGACACGGCTGGAAAAGTCAAGTGCCATCTGCTCTGAACTGCACTCAGTTATCCGTTTTTGTGAGCGCTAAAGTCGGGCTCCAACAGTGAAGAAGTCATCGCCAACATCACAGCTATCTCAGCTGCTATAGCTAGTTAGCTTCGGTGCTAGCGAGCTAGCTTGTTTAGCGCGCTAACATTACGCTCGCGTGGGATTTGGGGTTTTTTCCCCTAACCGACACCCAAATATTAATATCTAAACGTGGCGGCGTTAAGACGAAACAACCCCACGGTTAGAACAAAAACAGAAATAGAAAAGCGTTATCCGGCGTGATTCCCCCAAAGCACAAGACAGCATGCATACCTGCCACTCAAAACCCCGGGATTAGTCACGACGACCCTCCTAACAAATTTAACCAGGCTAATTAAAAACAGGGCGCATTTGAACGTACCATTCTCTTCACCGTTCAGATTCAGGAAGAGCTCCGTCGTGGCTTCTATCCATCTATCGCCGGTGCTCTCGGTTAGCCTTGGAATGAAAGCCAGTTGGACGTTGGAGAGATCCGCTTTGGCTGCAGCTCCAACGGAAGGTTGCTTTTTCATAATTGAGCGACTCCAGACTGACGCTGCGTAACGAGCCGGCTGACTCAGCCTGCTCACGGTCAAGTGGCCGGCGGGGGGCGGAGCCTGAGACCACATGCGCGCCTTGTTGTAGTTTCTAATAAATACAACCACGGGAAAATGTCACATCATTTTCTATCCTAATTAAACATATATAGTAAATCTAATCATAACTTTATCAAAGTGTTATTTACATAAGTGAAAGGTGAGGTTAGGAAAGGTCCACTCATTAAACTATTTTAAAGAAACACTTAACATATATTTGGCCTATATAGAAAAATTGAAAACATATAAGAAGTTTTTGGAAAACAATTCAAATGTTTAAATTCATGACTTCTACTTAGCAGACTCTTATTTTATTTTCATGCCACTGCTTTATTTTAACTCTGTTTTAAGATTGCTTTAAACTGCTGTATATTTTGATTTGTGTATGGAAATTGTTCTGGCATGTTTGTATGTTACACATACTGTACTGTACTTAAATTGTGTTCCAAAAGTTAATTTAAAAGATTGCTTAAGAAAAAAAACAACAGTCAGAGTGGATGGTATTTAACTCTGTGCTACTTCAACCTTTTAAGAAAAATAAAAAGAAGAATAGTAAGATTTTTATTATTTTCTAAAATACATATCTCTAAATGTATGTGTATAAACTTGCATAATTTTAGTTTCCAGTTTCTGTTGAAAAATTTGATATTTCCATCATAATTTCTAATAAACTTTACTCATACAGATATATATATGCACAGCCATCATTTTGTGTCAGTGGTTGAAGCACTTAAAGTTTTGTGTGTGTACTGTGTGTAAAAGTGCAAATATGATGTAAAAAGATAGCATAATTTTCCTTTTTGAATACGCTTATGTATCTTTAAACAGATTATATACATATGTATATTTTAATTTTAAATTAAAATCGTTTTGTTGCTAAAATTGCTTGAAACTAAACTAATCAATAAACTAGCAATACATGCAACGGCCTCATCTATCAAAATAAAACACGTCAACAAAAGTAACAAAAAGGTGACACAAAGATTAAAACAAAGTTCTGTTTTTATTATAAGGCAATGAAAGAAGTCACATTGTACAAACCGGTTACACAGACACAAAACTGTATCAAAATGTGACATACTGTAAGTGCCAGTAATTTAAATCCCACACTGCCTCTAACCAAACAAGTCTTAAGCAGAATATTATTAAGTGCACTCTTATTTTGATCAACAAATATGTCTGGAGTTTTATGAAAATTGCCTTTATAGACATATCAGGCACTAAAAATGTTTCAGTTATGAATAACCATCGTGTCAATAGCAGAACTAATTTATTTGAAAGCAAAACAGAAGATTTTCTTTATTTGTATCAAGTACATCAGAATTTTTTCTAAACACAGTCATAAAGTTTGTCAACAAAATGTGTTCCCTTTGCTTCTTAAATGTAAAATTTAAGGGAGGAAAAAAGTATGTGTGGGAGGCTCCATTTTCAGCTCTACGTCAGCAGTTTTCACCTGCTACACACTGTCCAGTTCTTCTCTCTGAAGAAAAGAATAGAAAAACGTTCAGAATTCAAGTTGATTACATGAAAACCAAAGTCAATCAGATGGGATTGTACTGCAAATACAACGGTGGACAAGCAAACTACAGAGATACCACAATACCAAAAATCCATGCCACAGCTCTCCCACATTAACTGCAAGCAACAGCATGCGGAGGGCAAAAACAAATGAACATGTGGAGCATTAATTCCTGTTGATTTGAACAGAAGGATGAGTAAAGAAAGACAGAAAACACTAGAGGAAATAAAAGAGATTAGGTTGGTGATGTTCCAGGGTAGCAGCTTTAAGGTAACAATCATTGGAGCTGCAAAGTTTTTCAGATTAATTTTTAAGTGAACTTGAGACACCTGGTGGTCAGTTAATGTATTAAATTCGGATTTCCTACACATAAAGGGTGAGGTTTTTTTTTTGAGTATCACACAGACCCTGGAAATGAAGAGTAAAACAACGAAAAGGACAGAAATCAAAGAAAACTGGCACGAGATGACAGGACACTGAAACAAGCAGCACTAATGACAAACGAACTGCATGGGGAAAAAGGTGGGTCGGCAGAAGCACACCTGGCAGCAAAGGTTCCCTGGATGAATCCAAAACCTGGCAAAAATTAAGCAAAGTCAAAATCAAATCTTTCTTCTTTTCCCTCATTCTTCCCATCTAAAATTATTTTTTTTAAATTGAAGTATTTTATAATTATTTGAAACGGAGAAAAGATTGCTGCCAACATAACGGAATCTGAAGCTGCGTTCACACCAAACGCGATTCGCGCAGTGAATTTGCAATAGCCGCCTCTCTTTTGAACTCAGGGGGCGTGGCCAAAAATTTGTTCCTAAAGCTTACCACCCCTGGCCACAAGTGGGAGGAGCTACCAGGTAATGCTTTTAGCCCAATTGCTACTTGGAGCATTGTCTGGGTTTATCTCATTTACAATGCATGGAAGACAGGGATGATGTTTAGAGATCAGGTTTATTTATTTTGAAGAGCTCTACAAAAACATCGGTGATCACATCTCCATGTTTGGGTTCATGAGATCATTTAGAGCAGGGGTGCTCACGTGATTTTAGATCGTGGAACATCAAAAATTTATAAACGAATAAAACGCATCTACTTACAAAAGAGAAAGAGAAAAATTCAGTTACCAAATACTCCTTCAAAGTAATCTCTCTCGTGGCAACGCCGGTTTGTTTAGTGCTAGTAAGCAGATGATACCTGCGGTAACTGAGTTTGAATTCTGCATTGACTGTAGCTAGTTTTAAATGCCTTTACATTTCATTAAGTATAGCGAATACAAGATTTTGATTTTTTTTAAATTCCTATGAACATCTTTTTTAAAACAACAAAAAATATTAAACCAAGGGTTTCATAAACTCCATTTATTTGTGTCAACTATGTCATAAAAAACCCTCATGCCTTTAAAGAAAAGACAGATAGTTTTTAAAAGGAATCAAGTGGTTCTGTTATAACATGTTGGTTGTATATCTGAGCACTAAGAAATGTACCCGCCTTCACCCAACAGTAGTGGGACGGGTTCAGTCAACTCCGCTGCCCCAAAAAGGGATACAGCGGGTTAAGAAATTGAATGGAAGTTCAGGCGAACCGATCAACCATATTGGATGTGTTTTCTACTCGCTATCACTGAAAATGTCACATGCCAAAAGTTTAGTCCCTGATTGGTTGACCCAACAGGGCAACCTCTCCATAGTTCAGATTTTTTTTCCACTGCACCGCTTAATTCGCGCTGCTGCTGGCAGACCTTCGCACTGCGCCGGCCGCTCCAATCCCGCCGCAGGACCTAAGACTGCATTTGCATCGTTGACTTAACATTAAAACTGTTTGGTGTGAAAGCAGCTGAAGAATGGGTTTTTATATTTATTTAATAATAGTAATGGGAAGTGGAGGCGGGCTTACTCTGCACCAACGGTCCCACCTAGAACTCAGAGGCAAATTTCTAATGAACTCCTGTCTCTCTGCAGAAACTACGTCCTAGAAAACGATATGCTTTTTTAAAAATTTAGACTAAAAACAGCATAATTATAAAAGAGCACTGGATACAATTTTACAATAGATTAAAAGAGTGTTTGTTTTAATGATCAATATCTGAAAAGAATTCAATTTTAGTCTGCAGGACGATATATTGCAAACTGGATTCATAAACATGCAAACTACTTTTTGCAAAAATAGAATGTCTGTATCAAATAATAAAGATAAATTAGCAATGTAGCAAGTTTGAGAAAAAAAGAAAAATAAGGACTTTACAGTTTTTTGGAACCGTTCACCTTTTTGAAATTTCACAAGTCTCGCACTAAATTTTTGTGGAATTCTCAGTCAACACCATCGTCTGGTTTGCATTTTTTACTCCTGACGAAGAGATTTCTCTCTAAGAATACCTTACACACCTGAGAGGTTTAGAATTTCATCTGCATGTGGGCAACTCATTATGAAGTGTGATCTACGCCATGTCTGCGGCAAGCAAACCACAGACAGCAGCATTTACCAAGCCTGGTATTACGAACACGAGAATCTGTGCTTTATTCATCTGCCTCAAACCACTGTGACTAACTGTAAGGCTTCTGCAGAACTGTTTGGCTAAGATGGAGACCAAGGTAACAGGACTGCAGATAGTGATCTATCACCCTCTTGGTAACATGTGTAGATCTTTATTTTTACAAACAAGTTTCTGGACATTTTTTTATACTCATCCTTCTTTTTGTAAACTCTTAAGTAAACTTAGCGGTTGTAAAGATGACTGTAGAGGATTTTAATTCCTCTTATCAAAGAAGCTACATTTATATGCACTAAAACTCCAGGATGGAACAAAGTAAAGTGTATTTATGAATGCTTGTGGGATAAGGAGACAACAATAACCTCCGAAATAAGTCTGATAGAAAGACAAGCTCTGCAACTATGTTTTTGTCACAAACATCCACAAACAAAAAAACATCCTTTAATGACTTGCAAAAAGGCACAGATAAATCTTCGAAATAAAAAAAGCTTTGTCTAGCCAGTATTATGAGGAAAAAATATACAGTTTGACTTTTATTTAAGCCTCAACATTTCAAGGGAAATTGAAAAAAATAAAAGCACCGACTGCAGTGAAGCAGCTCTAAGAGATCCTTTTTTAAGAGTAGAGATGGGAGCATAAGAACAGGAGGAAGCAGTTTACCTGAGCTAACAAAAAAACTGTAAGGTGGTTATTTTCTCATTAGATAACATTAGTTTGCAACCACATACAACTTTGCACAAAAGCATTGCCTAATTGTAAGGTCTCAAATACTGGCTTGTTTTTCACAAGAGAAAAGACATCCTTGACAAATACAATGAAGGGATTAACAGACACGACCACACCTTACTAATGACTGTATGATCCACACGGACCGCTCTCAGCTCATTTTACCTCATAGGGGGTTCCTGTCCAGAATTGCTTCATCTCCTTCCTGCATCCTGCCACTATAGCAGAGGTTATCAGGGTAAAAGGCACTAAGTAGAGGAGAGCAGGCTGGCCCATCCCTGACAGAAGCATCACGGCAAACGTAAGGAGCAATCCCAGCAGGTAGGCTGCAGGGAGACGAAGAAAAAGGACAAGATTTTTTTCAGCAAACAGGGACTCGTAGTGGTCACCAGAGAATGATAGTATAAAAAAAATTCAAGAATGACAAAATAACCAGAAATTCAAATAATTCTGTGCAAAAAGACTAAAGCTGAAGAAAATAATTGTCACAAAAAAGCTAGCATCTATCTTACACTAGGTTAGGATACAACAAAAGTATAACTACTGAGGTACCTATGCAGCTACTGATGAAGTAGATCTTTTTGCTGCTGCCGACCCAAACATCAAACCTGCTGCAGTAAGCCACCAGGAGACCTGTTGGTTCAATAACAAGCCAGTTATAACCAGCAAAACAAAAGCTGCCAGAATCAATCTAGTCGTAGATGCGACAGAAAAAACAATGTCTATATTTAGAATGAATCCCTGCAGAGCAGTACTCATCAAGAGTTGGATCTCACCTGGGACGATGATGTCTCCATAACCAAGAATGGAGAACTGCATCCAGCACAGATTTTGAGCCCAAGCTGAGAACCATGGGACACGCATCACCACTGGAAGCTAAGAAAAAGCATCAACACGTGAAAACTGTCAAATCCTGGGTACTGTTTATTAGTTATAGATATAGTTTAACATTTTTTCTTAAATTATATTATATTATGAGTAACCCCTGGTTCTCAAAATCTGTTCAGTGGTTTAAGATGAGAAAATGTACACATATACCCTGAAAAACCACAAATGTGTCAGTAAGTTTACTTGTTTTTTGTCTACATCGCATTAATAAATATAAAAAGAATATTGCATTTCAGAGTATTAAATAACATAATGTATGAAAAGCTGTTAAGTGTATATGGTTAAAATGAAATTCTCATAACTGTTGTTAACAGTTGTGCAGACATTGGTCCCTGAAGGCATTTGTCTTCCATGTTAAAAAAATGATAAAAAACCTCAAAACTGAGGCGTGAATAAAATATAAATTTGTCAAAACACAGAATGGATCCACTTACAATTGTTGCAAAAATATGAAATTCATGACCATTAAACAATAATTAGCTCCTGGCGTATTCACAAAGCTACACAAGCAGATGTAAAAAGTAACATCAATGTCAGTCTGCAGAAGACACTGAACAACCTTTGAAATTTAACTTAACCATCAATGAACTACTGAAATGTCTCATGTCAAAAAAATTGATATTTATCTGTCAAATTAAAAAAAAACAGCCATTTGTGAATAGAGCTAACATACTGAGAATTATGCAAAAGTACAAACGCACCTTTTAAAAACAATTTATTGTTTTTTCTATTTTATTCTTTTTTATCTATAAATAAATACTTGGTATTATGGTAATGGAGTGGTTTAGAAACATGAGGATCTAAAAAAAACACTGCAACATTATTTATAAAAACAAAAACAGTTGTCAGATAAACATTTTTAATTCCAGGTAAATAAACTGAATTTAAGGGGTGAAGCTAAAATAAGTCAAGACAAAAAAAAAAAAAGTTAGGTGTTACTTTCTCAGAAGGAGCCTGGGGTTCAGCAGGGATCTCCACCCCATCACTGTGAGCCTAAAACAGAGCCAACCCAAAGTTAGTCCATCAACCTTTGGTTGCCCACAGGGTATCAAGGGGTTTTTGTGTCGTCAAATGTGAAACATTTAGAACAAGTTCTGACAATAGCAAGACATTTGACAGGATCCTTAATTTATTTAAGAATAATAATCACTAAGTTACTAAAAGACAATTTAAAGTGAGTATTCATCACTTTTCTATTTCATTCCATGTACTGTTTCAGATGAGGGATTTCTCTAAAACCATTCATTACATTCTGCAAAAACCATCAGGCGTTTCACAAAAGAACACTTTGACTGTCCATTTTAAACCATAAAAGGACAGAAAACATTAGTACTAAATAATTAAATACTGAGTTTACAGGAAAAATAAAGACTGCTACTCTTTACCCATCAAAAATATTACATAATGCAGGAATAAGCCAAAATTAAGTTTACGTTAAAGCTTAAAACAATGAAGATGGTTTACCTTTCCCCCAGATGCATCAGGACCCAACGCTACCTGTACCATTATGCTAACTCCATTCTGTTGAGAAGTATTAAAAAAAACATCATTAGGTCACACACTAGATTAAAAATATACTAACAAGCTAAGCAGCAAAAACATCAGTGACACATCAGTGCCAGGATTTGTTTCTGTGAACTGTTTTCTCTGGAAAAACTATTGGTTCATTACTGTTCAGTAAGAACCATTTTTGAGACCAGATGTTTAGGCAGTGTTTTTAAAAAAATATGTGTATTTAAAATCTACATCATATATGCATAAAGAAGAAAACTGCTTGAATGGCTAGTAATAAAAAAACAAAAAAAAACCAATCACCAAGTGTCAAACAAACCTTAGTAAAAAATGGAGTGATGAAAACAAAGAAGACGTCATACACCAGCAGCAGACTCAGCAGAATCACACAGATCTGTCGAATAACAATAAACCCATTTAAATACATTTTTGCAAGAGAATTTTTTAAAACTTGAATACCGAATTTTACTCCTTTATTAGAATAAAAATACACTTTTACTTAAAAGTCAAAGTTGAAATATTAATGTAAAAGTGTCTTTTATTATGATCTGCAATATTAAATATTTATCATCCATTTTTGTTAAATTAGGGTGCTTCTTTTTAGAAACCTCTTCAATGAGTATGCTTAATAAATATTCTATGAATATTTGAACTCTATAAAATGTAACATTATACACAATTTAACAGGATTCATTGAAGTGTGTTTAGTAAAAGCCTTTTACTATTTTTTTTTTAATTCAAGGCTGGATTAATGAATGAATGCATAAAGGTCTGGAAATCAAAAAAAAAAAAAAAAAAGATTTCAAGAGTTCCAGCATTCAAAAGATGATTTATAAATTGCCCACATCACGTTGCTGCATCAAATGAGAGCAAATCCTTGTCATTTCTATCCCCAAACAGAAAAACCTGAATACACAGACAGCAGTTTGACTGTAGATAGAAATCACAGTTCTACCTTGAAATTTGACAGTGAAATGGTCTTCAAAAAGTTGAGGCAGAAAGCAATTCCAAGAATGTCCTGCAGGATCCAGATCCATCTGAAGGGTAGATGTAGAGCAAAAACAGGATGAAGACATGTGGGAAAACTATAACAACAGCAGACCACCTCTGCTGTAGAAGAAATACATGAAACTTACCATATCATTTACCAGAAAAAAAACTGGGTCCAGTCAAATTGTGTTTAAATCCACCAAAAACTACGATTCCCAGAGCCCCACTCCTTCACATTTGGTATCACTGAAACCCCCAAATGTCCTCTATAGATGTCAGGTGGTTAATCCTTTAGAACCGTGGGCCTAAAATTCTGTTTGTCTACTTTTAAATTTACCATTGTACTTTCAATTTGAAAGACTGCATGTTTGGTTATCTGATATCATTTTTAGAACGTTTTTAGCACATTTTCAGCACATCTTCACCTAAATGGCAATAGTTTTATTTTGTCATGTTTTGTATTTACACACTAAGCATACAATCATACAAAAACAGAAAATTCAGCCAGAAAAAAAGTGATTAATTTTGATGTGGAAACCCCAAGAATGTTCAATGAACTGTTTTTACAACATAGAATGAATGAAAGTTTTAGGTGGAAATTCATTAAAACAACACAGACAAATGTTTTCAGCTAATTTACTTTTTTTTTTTTTTTAATAAAAGTACATGAAATAATTCCAGGTGAAATTCACAGGTTTCTTTGTGCCACAAACATCTCTTTGTATTAAAATGAACACAAAAAAAAAAAAAAAACTCACAGGCCTCAGACTTCCATGCTGTGACCTTTCTGATGTTGTCATACAGGCAGAGTACGCCTGTGTGGCTTCAGCTTGCAGGCTGTTTTTTATTTCAGTTTTTTTTTTTTTTTTACTACTTTCATAAATTTTCGTTGTTTTGTCAGTGGTGAAGAAAAAAAGAAAAATGTGTTTAGGAGTAGGCTATCATTTGGTCCAGCTGGATTTCAGGTGTTCTCCTCAGCTGGAATCTGCTCAAAGGTGTGTGTGTGTGTGTGTGGGTGGGTGGGGGTCTGCCTACTTCTCTGTATTTAAAAGGGTGAACTCCTTGCCTCCTGCAACAGTGGCAGACAGGACTTTCGAATTGAACCACAGTCTTTCCACAATATTTTGAAAACGTTGGTGCTCGTCCCAAAACCCAAAATAAAATAATGATCGGTTTGTTTGTTGTGTTGGATTTCTAATAGCTGACAGTTCCCTTCCGCTCTCCACAGTGACAGGAAGTTGTCTGATCGACGTTCATCTTCTGAATTATTTATTAAAACAAAAGATTCCTTTTGTTCAAAAAACTATAAATAATTTCCATATTCTCTTTTGCATTCAATCATTTCATTTAAATCTCAATCACAAAGTATTAAAATAAGTTGAATAAGTTTTAGTTTTGTTACGGTGATCTCACAGCCACTCGGCAGGACGCCCTTAGATGTCCGTCGGTTCCAAAGGATTAAAATACAACATAAACTGATTTCTGACCCAAAAAATAATTACAAATCTTCATATTAATCAAAGGTTATAAGAGAAAGAATAAACTTGTAAAAAGCTTAGCTTTAAAAATTGAGCTTGGATTTAACTGAACATTGGTAAAGTTTGGTTTTGTACCCAAAACTGAACACAAAATTATGAACTGAGGAGTTTTGGAAGTTTTGAAATTTTCAAACAGCATCAGAATGTATAACCTATAGTCATGAAAAAGACAGCGCTCAGTGTGATGGTTTGCTCTAATGAAACAAACGTAATTAGCAAAACAGAAAAAAATTCAATCGATTGAAACTTGGAACAGTACAACCCGAAAGTGAGTGAAGTTTCAAATGAAACAAAAGCTTGTTTTGCTCACAGCCTGTGTGGTTTGGGTGTGTAGTTTGCGTGAGGTCACCTTACCTTTCTTCATTTCTGTACACTCCCCAAATCACAGCAATGGTAATGCAAACAGCAGCCAGGAGAATTGAACGCACTGAGAAGCTCCTATTTTTGATCATGAAGCTAAAAAAGAAAACAGACATGGAAAACTCAACATGGATAAAACTTTCCTGTCAGAAAATATAATTAGAAGACAATCATGTTTGGAGAAGGCAATAATTAGAAAACAATGCAACAGAAAGCAGAGATGCTCGTACTTGAAGGTCCCACAGCCGATCTTGTCCAGCACTGCATCAAAACAGCTGAACAGTGCAGAGGCTGATGCCAGGCAGAAGATGGCAATAATGATGTAAACTGGAGGAAATCAAAACAGAATGCATTAAATAAGCAGCAAAACTCACAGCAAGACTTTTTTGGTTCCACTTACCGAGCACGTTGTAGAAGAAGTACATGAGGACCAACATCCCACACATCAGGGCAACAAAAATCAGCACTTTGACAGGAGAGTATAGGGAGAGCTCCCCACTATCAGCCTTACTTTCACCCCCACCGCCTCCTCCTCCTCTTAATACACTGTTATTTAAGCGGTCCCTTTAATAAACAGAAAAAAAGAGCTTATTGATGGGTTTTTGGGGCTTCTATGCCTGTTTTTTGACAAATGAGCGTTATTGATATGCAGGAACAAGTGGCAGGGTTAAGTTAAATACAAACATGATATTTGTGGAAAATATACTGTGTCTTTCTTTTTTAACTTTTCTAATCATATAGCAACATGCTCTTTTATAGTTTTAGGAGATTACTGCTGTAAACCCCTGACTGTATATGAGAGCTGGACTGAGGGACCCCTCCCCTCTTGCAAACCCAAAGGAAGTACCTGCTTGCTCCAAGAAGCCAGAATCCTAGACTTCTATTGAGAAATAAACAGCTCTTACTCACGTATTACACTTGTCAGAATAACCATTCTTGCCCTGCTACCTTTTCTTTAACATGTTCTTTATAATCCCTACATTTCTTCATGATATTTTTTCTGTTAGCCAAGTTATTCAAGTTATAAACTGGCCAATCAGATGCCTCAATAAAGATTGCGGTTTCAGGCTGAACGTTTGACAGATTCTCCAGACCCCCCGTCAAGTGGCAGCAGTGTGGAATTCCAACAACCTCACTCCTAATTGGTGAGACTGTATACCATAGAAATATAGAGTCAGACCCACTCTGACCAGTCACTGTTCTCTGACGTGTTGCGAAAAAAATGGCAACTCAATTAACTTCATTGCTTTGGAGCCGAAAGTAAGCCATTTTCAATTTTGATCCATTTCTCATATACAGTTAATTTTGCAAACACATTCACGAGTTAAGACTTTAAACTTAACAAATCTACGTGCGAGTACAAACTCACCGCTCACACGCCCCACTCCAGTAGCCACCTAAGATCACTGTTATAACAGCTATCAGTAGGATGACTATGATACTTGGATCAATCCTTGAATAAGGTGGAGAATACAGCTTTGCCTCCATCCCTTCTTTAAAAACCTAAAGAAAAAGAAAGACTTGAAAGGTTAAGACATTCAAAACGACTCATCTCTGCTCTTAGCATTTCAAAGAAAAACATGAAAAAGAAATGAACAAAATGTACACTACATTTTGTAGTGATATTGATATTTTCCTAGATTGTATATATGCAATGTGTTAAACTAAAACTGCCATGTACAAAAAAAAAAAAGACATGAATTATTGACGTGAACTTTTCAGTTTTTGATCAAATTTCTATAAACAATAAGCAATCAAAGCAAAAAGCACACGACTGCAACAGCTAAGACAGCACACTTTTCAGGCTGGGTCAAAACCAATTACAAACAACTTATTTGAAACATTCACAAATGCAGGTGAAAGTGGAAGTGTCATGGAACCTTCTACAAAAACACACTGGCTAGCTTAAGCCAGGTCTGTCCATGAAACAGAGAGAAGACGCCGCAGTTGTTTGTGGGAAATTCCTTCAAGGCTAAAGATAAATAATGAAATCACAGTTGTATGTGAAGACTCCTGGAGCCAACAGGAGTGTTTGTAATATCTGAGTTTGAGGACAGGCCCCGCAGACTGTAATGATTAGAAACTTCCAGCATCTTGTTGTCTGTTGTTTTATGATTCTACCCCGCCTCCCCTGTCATCGTCCTCCAATTTCTTTAACCTTGTGTGTCCAAAGATTTATAATCCCCGATTGTAACAGTAAAATCTGTCCAACACAAGAGGCCCTCAGCTCATATCTATTTACTGAGCTGCTGGACAGGACAAGTAGAAAAAAAAAAAAAAGTTCTGACCTTCTGGGCTTCTAGGATGTCCCTGTGCCTCATGAGAGCCAGGGGAATTTTGACTTTGGCATACATTGAATCGTTGGCTGATGGAGTGACCTAAGAAGACAGTAAAGAAAAAAAAATGAGTACAGAGAATCTTGTTAAAAGAAAACATATAATATGTAAAATATTTTGTATTTATATGTTAATTCACAGTATTACTCTATAAATTTTTAATCCAAGTAAGTTTATGAGTATTTATAATATTTTTCAACACTTATTGGGATTAGATACATTTTTAAAAGTTAATCGATAAACAAAACAAATCTCTGTTTTGGTGGTCCTACCAGCGACGTATTGCTGGCAATAAGCAAGGCTTTAGCTCCAAGTTTCATTGCAGTGATGGCTTTTTGGCTGAAATCACAGTCCCCCCTCATTACAACCACTGCTCTGTCCTTGACCGCATCTGGGCTGACACCCGAGTCGTTACACAGCAGAAAGGAGGTCAAATCCACCAGCGGATACGGTGTCTGACAGAAACAATGAAAGACAGGTTTGAAATCTGGACTCAACAATTCTTTTAATTTTCAAAAATCACATGATTGTTGCGTGATGTGTTACAGCACGCTCATTTCTAGTCAATGAAAAGAAGCAAGTCTGACACACTGAATTCACAATGTTGTATCAAATAAGCCTATTTAGGATAGTGAAGGATAGCATTACTGTTGAGGAACACTTACTGCATCATCGAGTTTCTGTGAAAGAGGAGTCCAGGAGTGGTTGTGAACAATGCAGTACTCCCTATATTCTGTTCCACTGGAAACATGCAAGATGGCCTCTTGACAATTTATCTGTTTATAGAAAATAATAATCATCAGAGTCAGACATCTAGTGCCCCTTTGTCTGATTCATGAAAATGAACATATTTACACATAAGGAGAGCTTAATGCAAGTTGTGCCAACAATACTATTATTGTCAGTTTCCTTTTATATGGCTGGATTTCACTGCAAAGATTTTGGCCAACATGTTGACTGATTAATTTGTTCTCCGATTTAAAGGACTTTAAAAAATATTTACTTTTTAAAGTCACATTTCTATTCTAAACTACATTCCCTTAAAATAAAACTTTAGAAAATAAAACAAGTGATCAACTTTCATGAATACAAGGATGAAATCCTACATTAAAAACTGAGAAAATATTACATTACATTAGTGAAACTATGTTTAATTTTTTGAGAAGACATTATTTTTTTCAATTCAACTGTGAATTAAATTGTCATTTTTCCATTAAAAGTATTTTTGACAACTTCAATTGAACAAATGTGAAACTCACAAGACAGAGAAGACAAGATTTTGAACTATTGCATTAAAAATAAAAAAGGCTGTTTTTTAATTACAAGATGTGACTTTAAATTTGAATGAATTCACGCTGTCATGAATCAATAGTGCATTTTTAAAGTGAAGATGATTTAATTTCTATTGTCAATTTTTTAAACACACTCATATCCATTGTTAAAAAATACACTTGGTATAAATGACTAAACGTTTTAATATACAATACAAAAGGGTTGTACATTACAAATGTGTTTCACATGAAGAAGGTCAGAAACAGAAGCCCATTCATATTTCCCCAGCTACTGCTGATTATATCCAAAAGTGAAGCATTCCACCAATGAGAAGCAAAAAGTGCTCTACACTGAAGCAGAAATGAAACTAAACACAGCAGACTCATAAACATAGCCACAGGTCCTCTCATGAAACAAAGTCAAAATTACAAGTTAACACTCAAAAATAAGAATCACCAATCAACTTTTTATGGAAATCAAGCTCACCTGAAATGAGTATTTTATGACCAGGTAGAAGCAAATGCCCCAAACGAAATGATTTTGACCCAATCAAAACCACTATAAAAAATGAAATTCTGCATTTTACTGTACCACTTGGTTAACCAGTAATGACAGCCACATAAAAACGTAGCATAAGATAAATACAGAAACAGAAAATATTTCAGAAGTTTACAAATTGGTGGCACTGCAAATTTCAAAGTATATGTCAGTTATGTTTCAATGTTAAGGAAACGAAATAAAACTCTTTTTTCTCGCAGAAGTTTTCCAACTATCGGTTAACAGTCATTAAAGTGTGACTGTTGTGATATATCCTCGAGACTTTCTTTAAAAAAAAAATCCTCAAAAACATTTAAACAAGACTTTGCAAAGTAAAACATGAAGTACAAAGTTTCGCTTTCAAATACCACCTCTATTCTAGTGTAAATGCTTAATGCTAAAGATCTCTCGCTGATAAACGTTGGTGTTTCCGACCAAGCTGTTAAATGTCTGCCGTTGGTGAGTTTTAGGGGAATTCACGGTCTCATTTCTGTTTCAATCACAAAATAGCTTTTGAAATGTGTAACGGCGTCGTACTTCGGCCACATTTGTGTGATCATTTCATTTAAGATAAGGTCACCTAAAACAAATCCCCAATTTAACACCCGAACATTCGTGTTAAGTAAGAGACACGGTTAATTGAATTCTGATCAGGATAACTTTTATATAGGCCTGAGAACTAATTCTACATTAACTTACCCGGGATGCGAAAAAGCAGCACGAGAACAATACAAATGTGACAATTCGATCCATCTTTCGAAGGTTCGGAGACCGTGCTCTAATTGGAATTGAACAGAGTTTGTCCCAGAACCATTGTTTTTCTCGCTCTGTCACCGCTCTTTAAAAGCTAATGTTTTGCTAGCTAGGGACGGTACTTCCTGCTTTAGCTTGTGTCACGCGACGTGCTGACGCGGTGGTTTCCTTAATTTTAATTAAATATCTTTTAAAAATGTTTTTTGTTGAAGATATCTTCAAAATTGTGATAGTTTTAAGGGAAAAACATGCTTAAAATGTAAGATTTAATAGAGGATGTTGTCAAGCATTTTGAATTGACCGTTGAATAGGAAATAAAAATAAATTGTTCTCTTTTGCTTTCTGCCTCCTGTGGTCATTTGAGGAATTTCAATCTCAAACGAAAGGGTTTTCCTCCTTTCTTGCCTTACGAAGATGCTTTGTAACATATGCTTTGTTTGTTTTTAACATAGACGTCAAACCCAGCAAAGAATAATGCAGCCTACAGAAGAGTCCAAGGAAATCCATCCAGCTTCTGTGATGATGAATGTAGTGACAACAGTGATTATGATTGACTGACCGAGAAGAACAGAGACATTTAGGCTGAGGATGATGGAGATTCAAGCAATAAAGATGCAGAAAGTGGGGATGATGAGGGAAAGGATGCAGAGGATGGTCAGCATGATGGGCATGTGACACCTCACCATACTATCCAAAGCATCTGTGGCTCTAGCACTGATAAATACTGACACTGTACAGGAAAGTAAAGGAGGAAGATCCAGTGGGAGCCCCACAAAGCCTGAAATGCAGAGCAGTCACTAAAGTAGCCTGAGAGGTCAGCTTTGGCACATTTCACCAATAGGAGTTTTCTTTTTAACAGCTAAAGGCCACCAACATTTCTTTTCACATTTGTAAATTTGCCATAATTTTTTTTTCATGGTTCATGTTTTCCAGTTTTGAACCAAGAGGTCGTTCTGTTGTGTTGTTCCAAAATATAGCTGGTTTGTACGGAGCCCTAAACATGACATTCCGAAGGAAAAACAAATGTTCAATCTGTGGCAACAACTTATGAATTTGATTGAGCAATTTATAATTGTTTTTTTTTTAACGATATGTCCTGGGTTCTATAGGTTCAGAGCAAGTCGCCCAGCGTGTCCAAACTGTAACATGTAGAATTAGAGCGACTGTGTGCTTTTACATGCAAAACCAGTAGAAGGAGCCCAAGACAATGTCCAGGACAAGACTATCTGCTGAAGAAAACAGCATTAAGACCATTAAGACACCTGCAAAGGGGCATCGATGGGGCCTTTGGATTTGTTGTCCATGTCATGCTTTAGAATACCACGGTGACAGTTAACTCTCTCTTTTGTGTTTTGTTTGTTTCCATTCACAGTTATTTGGTTCAAGATCGGCATGAAACATGACAGGTCCACGAGATCGCAAACAGTACTACCTAAACTCATATTCTTGAGCAAACTAAGAGTTTCAGAAATTATGAATCCCCTTATTTTGTAACAAAGACTGACGTAGATCCATATTTTTAGAAAACAACACTGGCACAGGCTGCACAGAACAAGCTTGTTTGAAACAATGTTTTGGTTTTGTCTGCCTTGAATTGACTACTTCTAAATTATTTAAGTACACCTTTAAAAAAAACAATGTATATTGAGCTATAATATTACATTTTTAATATTCTTCCAATGTTGTTTAGTATGGAGCCCCAAACTGTTAATAATTAAATAAATATGATGTTGTGCAATCAGATATTCAACCAATAAATATCTCATAAATATATTAAAAGATCATGAAATTGTGAAAAACCTGCACATATATATTAAATTAGCCATAATATTTTCAAATATGTTTCATTCAGCTTTAAAACCTGCTCATTATTTCATAACAGCATTTAAAAAATATTGTTTTAATCATGCTGAATATTACTATAACTATATGGCATTTTACATTTTTCAGAAACTCGGATTTGAAAATCTATATTTTTTCGATGTAGCATTTTTTTTTAAAATTCACATTGCTTTTTTCAGAATGACTTTTTTGTTTTATACTGAGCTTTTTTTGAGCACAATGAGTCTGTCTGTCAATCAGTGAAAGTGGGTGGGATCTAAACGCTCATTGGATGATCCTTTGTAATTGACTCATATTCCTGGACACCCGCTCTACTGTGTGCCAGTTAGAAAGAGGACGTATTCCTGCGGCATTCGTGCAGGTTTACTGAAGGTAGCTGATCAAATAGAGACAATCTGTCAGCAGATATTATTTTGAGTCATTTGGATGACATTTTTGAAATGCTCGGCTTGATAATTGCTGCAGAAGATTCGCTAACCCTCCCATGGTTAGACATGATCATACGTTTCTACTACAAGAAAGGGATTGAAAGTTAGTCACTTTTTATTATTATTTTTTTAATTCAAAGATATTAATCATAAATAATAAATAAATATTTATTAGCTCTGAAAATCCTCTGGTCATAGTGACCAAACATTCAGATAAGATTAATCTTAATCATGCCATCATATAAAACTAATACTTTTTAGAAAAAGTCAATTTGTTTATTTTTAGGATTTAGGAAAGCTTCTTTAAAAATACTGACAGTTTCTGAAAAACAGCCATATATTTATAGTAATATTCAAGATGATTTTAAAAAAATGCTGTTGTGAAATAATGAGCAGGTTTTAAAGCTGAATGAAATATATTTGATAATATTATGGCTAATTTAATATCTGTGTGGAGTTTTTTCACAATTTAATTATCTTTAAATATATGTATGAGATATTTATGAATGTGTGATTGCACAAAATGATATTAATTTAATTATGAACAATTTGGGGCTCCATAGCGTTATTGTGCTTGTGTAAAATGAACAGATTGCAAGAATATGTTTCTCTCACTGTTCCAGTTGATCCTAGTCCAAATGAAGGGTCAATGACAATGTTTTTATTTTTAAAACTGGCAGAAACAAACAAATAAATAAGCCGTTCATGACTGTACTAGAATGTCTTGGCCTGGTCTTCTTGAAAACAGAAAACATCTCATGAATAAAGGTTAAAAAATAATTATAAAAATTATATTAAAAAAAAATATGGAAAGCAGGGTTTGTGATATTTTATCAGACTAAATGAACTTGATACACAATGCTGTAGCACAGCATGAAGCCCACTCACCCCCTGCAGTGTTTGTTCTGAAGAGGCTGAGTTGACCTCATTGGCAACAACTGAGGTCTGTTTCTGTCAGCCTTTTTTATTACCTGTCAGGCAAATGAAGGTGTGTTGGCTGGCAGATGATCAGGAATGGGCTTCAGGTTGCAGACCTTTACAGAGCAGAAGACTTGTTCTGAAAGGCTTACATGACATTGTTTAATGTCAAGAATATGGTCGCATCAACGAAGCTGTTTGAGAGACGTGAAGCCCAGCATCACAGACCCACTTAACAAGAAATCCTAAATATATTTCGGCGGGGGGAGGGGCAACCACCCCCAGCCAAAAAATCCCCACCACCACCTGACCAATCCCTGAATCAAAATGAGCATAATTATTGACAAAGTTTGAAAAAAACATCAATACTAGCTTCCTTAGCCACCACAAAAATAACAAGAAATAATTTCAAAAGAAATCATGAGCCCCTCAAATTATTTGCTATGACCCAGTGGTGTGTATGCCAGCCGATCCAGACATCTGAACATCAAATCTGACATCAATCTGAACATCAAATTAACGTGCTCAGTATAGTTTCTGTGGCTGTTTAGTGAAATTTAAGTTGACAAGACAAACAACTCATGCAGACAGCAAGTTTATGTTGGTTCCACTTGTGTGAACAGGTGGGAAAAAAAGGTAAACTCAGTGAATTTCAGCAAATTTGAGTTTTAGCTCTTTGATTTATCAGCCATCAAATCTATCAGCCATTCACTAGAATGTTTACTCACTGATTACTGTTGATCTTTTAAAGTCAACTCCTCTTGCCTTTTAGCTAATAGCTCGCATTCAGAGGATCAACATGATATGTCATCTTCACCTGCCAGTTCCACAGGAAGCTTGAAATGTTAAGAAAATATAAACATTACCGCTGCAGAAGGTGGATTAGCAGAAGTCCAGACCATTTTGATTATTAGTTGGAGTGCTGTGACCTTTGGTTTAAAATAATCGTTTAGAAAACGCGCTCAGGAAGTGCAGCAAATGAACTAAAATGTAATAAAATGACCCAAATTAAAGCATCTATCTTGTCAGGAAAATGAATCATTAAATAAGACATGCAAATTTCAATTTATGAATGTATTTTTTTTTGTTTCTAAAAGTTAGTTTGAAATCTTCTGCTTATTTCATGCAGAGAACATGACAATGTAATGGATTAATCTGAAGAAGCCATCCATCACAGAGATGCTCTGAATGACCATGTGATCACTAAAACTTCATGGCTCCGCTCTGGAGCACTGGCTTTTATTAGGAGTGAATAACCTTCTTGTTCCCCTCTGTCCTTGTCCCAGAGTGGCAGTTAAAATCAAGTCTTCCCGTGGATGGTGTCACTCGTAAGCCTTTTTCTCTCACATCCTTTCTGCTCCTAATTGCCTATTTCATCACTGCTTTCTGCCAAGCTTTGCTGTTTGTAAATTAAGCTTCAATAAATAAAAGTAAACCAATCAAAGCAGAGACAATTTATTGGATTAATTTAAGTGCAAATTTGACTTTCCATGCTGTCTGTATATGCATGGGGTTCTATATAAATCCATGATGATTAAAACCAGTTGTTATCTCTGCAGATCAAATTTATTTATTGACTTTTCTCTTAGTCAAAATTGGATGAAACGTGCAAACAGTCTGTCTGCGTGCGCAAAAACATCCGGACTGTATTTAGTTCTTTATAATTGCATTGACATCAATATTCCAGGGACATGGTGTGATGCACCAAAGATGAATCCATTACTTTTTGTGCTTAGTTTATAAATTGAGCAGTTTGCCAATCAAAGTCTACTTGAATTGAAAGTCAAGTAGCAGAGGTGAATCCCTGCCCGCTGCAGCCTCATTATGACTCCATAAGGCATGTGCTTCACTACTAAGCAACACATTTGGAGCCTGAAATATTTAAACGTGATGGGCAGATTGATCAAATTAAGTTACACTTCTTCATTACAGAGAAGAAACACTTTCAATCTGTCTTCAAGGTGACTTTAGGATCATAGTGACTGGATGCCTCAATGCAGCTGCTTTCTGAAGTATTTAAATGAATTTCACTTTATTTTAAGGCTAGGTCATGTCAGGGATATATAGAATCATAAATATAAGAGGAGGCGAAAAATATACCATCAAATGATTCAAAACGATACGATGAACTTTATTATTCTGCAAGAGAATTTGTGTAAAAAGCAGCTGCTCCATCACTACACAACAGCAAGTATTCAATGGGTTGAAAACCTGAAGGAGACTGATAAATAAACAACAAGAAAAAAAATACAATAAATAAACAGCAAGTCCCTAAAATTCAGACTTCTTGTTTAAACAAAGAAAAAAATAAATACCAGTACACATTCCATCATCATCAGTTTACTCTAAAGGGCAAATGTTGTTAAGTTCATTTTATCTTCATCATCTACTATAATATGACGTTTTGTCATAAATCCAACTAAGCTCGGTTATAGCTACATTTTCGTTTTGTTTTGACAAAAGTTCCTCTCAACTTCAACCCTCAAAGACAGAACCAACAAAAGAGAAGCATTCCAGTCCCTACAGACTCTAGTTAGCATGTAAAATGTTACAGAATTTAGTAGATATTTGGAAAAAGGCTATTAAGGATTGCTATAGTACGGCTTTAAAGAACCACAACAGCACAGTTTTAAAGTTAAAGTCTCGTTAGGTGTCATACATCTAGGTGTGTGAAATTTGCTCTCTGCATTTGCCCCATCCCCTTGGGGAGCAGTGAGCTGCAGACACATCTGCGCTCAGGAACCATTTGGTGGTTTAACCCGCCAATCCAACCCCTATATGTTGAGTGTCAAGCAGGGAGGCCATGGGTCCCATTTCTGGATTCTTTGTTACGCCTCTGCCATGGATTTGAACCGATTTGAACTCACAACCTTCCAGTCTTAGGGCGAACACTCTGCCATGAGACCTCTGAGCTGGTTTCTGCAGGTCTTAACAGACATTTAAGAAATCCAAATGATTTGGAAAGACTCTGACCTTTAGGAGGGTTTTGGTCTTTTTGCTTTGCTCTTGCCTCACCATATTTTTATGATTTTTGTCAATTGTTTTGACTTCTGCATTGGCAGTCTGCATTGATTTTGTGTCTTATTCAGTTTACCACAAGAGAGACTGCGAATGCTTACAACACATCCTGACCATTAAATAGTAAAGGGTGTACACGAACATAATGTGGAGTTCTGGCTATTTTGTGAATCACTTAGAGTAAAAAATATATACATTTTACTGTCAACTGTTTCAACAGACAACATTTCAGTAAAAAAAAAGAAAAAAAAAAACCAATCTTTAGAATTTTGAGAAGATGTTTACTTCCCTTTAAAATACACACCCGGTTGCTGCATCTGCTTCATCTCCCGTTCAAGGTCACAGGAGTGCTGCAGCTTGTCCCAGCTGTCACCTGGTGAGAGGAAAGGTACACGGACAAGTAAGACCTTTGCCCGATTCTTGGACTGTGGCAGAAAAACAGAGTCTCTGGAGAAAACTGACGAACACCTAAAAGAACAAAAAAATCTGCATGCAGGAAGATCTCAGATTAAACAAATCCTAAATATTCTTACTGAGGAAACAAAATTACTTTTTATTTTCCTATATTTAACATTAGGATGCTTCTTGAAAATGAGCACGATTAAGAGGATTAAATAAAAAAGAGCTTTTGATGAATGAAGCTGGAAGAGTTACGCACAAACAGCAACAGAACATTTGGGTCAAAATGTCCTTTTCCTTCCTGGCTGCAGTTTGGACTACATTTAAAAAAATGTTTCGGCATGACAAAATAAAAAAAAGACAAATCTCTTCTTTAAAAATTATTCACAATGTATCAATAAGATATAAAAGTATGTATTTGTTTTTTGCCTGTCCTACAACATCAGTACAACTGACATTTGAAAAGTTTTTGCTGGTGTCAACTGGGAGTCAACAGGGAATGTCACCCTATTGAATAGTGATTGCATTTCCATTGTGCAAAAGGACCTAATTATTCTGAACAATTAACTCATCTTCCTGCTTCCTCTGCTTGAGAGCCCAGATGCCAAAAGCATCACATAACAATTGACCGCAGACAAAAAGCTTGTTTAACCAGTTAGAAGCTGGGCTGTGATAAAGCATCTTTTGATGCAAATAGCATCAAACCACTTTGGCTCCAAAATTATTTTCATTTAGCTTCTACTTGAAAGCAAAAGCATTAGCTGGAAATAAATTCAGGCGTGAAGAGGGTTAAACTTTGCCTTTTGCCTTCTTCCCAATTGACACGGACACATCTATTAGATATCTAAATCATGGGAATTTTCAAAGCTCACAGCTATAGATAAGTGTCATGCATCTGATTCATCGGCCTATTGCACATCACGGTTTAGAGCTTTAATGACTTTCCCACAGCTAATTGTGCTGCAGTCCCATCATGCTTTGCATTGTAAACATGCCGTTTGGGTAGTTTATTCCCACCGGACACACAAGTTATTTAATAGACATCTACAATAGATGTCTAAAAAAAAATGAATGAAAAAATGAATGAGTGTACGTTTAAAAAAAAAAGTACTCTACTAGACATCTAAAAACCTCCCTATATTAGATGCAGATTTCTTTGCATGTTTGTTTCAGGCTAAGGCTTTACAGTGAATGGATGTAGAAAAGAGCAACCTGTTGGTTTACACGTAGTTTACTGTAGAAAAAAATCAACAACAGTTAAAAAAGGGATCTGAAACTAACTTTTAAGTAAGACAGTTAGTAGTATAAAATGTAGTCATTATTCTAAATGATTTATTTTATGGTTGCAGACCACACCTTATCTAAAATTAATCTATGGAAAATCTCAAGTACAGACATATTCTGCTGCACAGGACAGGTGTAATAAATACAGCAATATGCTTACCTGTAACTAATTCCAAGTAAGATTTTTGTTTGCAGATACACATGGTAAATAAATTTGATCTTGTAAGCATGCAATGATGCCTCCTTAAGCGAAGTTGGAGGTGTTTAGTTAACCACTTAGTACCCAATGTTGCTGATTCGCAGCGTACTGTTAAATGCAGGACTTCACTGAATTTAACATCACCTTAAACGACAAAAACATCAAAAGGATATTCTGTTTTTTTCAGTATGAAATTAAGTCAGTCATGAAGGGTTTAAAGAGGTCAGAATTTCACATCATTCCTACTGTAAAAGAGCAACCGTCAAACGTTATTTGGCTGTTTTCTGCAGGAGATGGTTTGATGGAATAGAAAAATATGCACAAGTGCTGATACAATTTTTAAAACCGTCAGTCAAAAAACTTGCACGAGTCTTCCAGAGAAAATAAACCTGTATCCAAAGAAAACTTTAAACTAGCCTCAGTCTCAGCAGCACTAAAAAGTGCAAACAAGATGGTCTAAAAGTTTAGCTGAAGTGTTTTTTCTATTAGGTAAAAGAGCCCAATATCTGTGCAATTTTTCATTTAAAAGTGTGACTTTTGTTTCATTGTAGTGACACGAATACTATACTAGAGTCGCTGCAAGAGTTGTGAAACGCTAATAATTGAAAGAAAAACTCCATGTACATCTGTGACTCTAAAAAAAACAATAAAAATAATTACACAAAAGAAAAACTCTTCATTTAATGATATCATAATCTCAGATGGGCATTTCTTTGAAACTTCAAAATCTTAATTGATCCCAACATATTTTCTTGGAGTGAAGTGAAGGTTTGTCAAAGCTTTGCCTGGAGATTAGAAAGAATAAGAGCAGTTCAGTTCTTGTTGAGGAATGTGTGGAGATGGCACACTGCCTTAATGAATCCCTGTCACATCTCCACTTTTCCGTCTATGAGTCATCGCCATGGAAACAGAAGCCATTAGTTAGAGCTTCAGACAAATTTATTAACCATGTATCACTGCACTCTGCTGTATCACACATAGTTAAAACCAATGCAAAATAATGGATGTATAGATGCAAGGGTGGTGGGGCAGATAGAAAATAGATGTTGAAGATCTGTGCTGAAAGGTCAAATGTAAAAAAAAAAATTGGTTCCATACCAGAAAAAAAGACATTTCAGCTGTTGTCTTAAACATCCTGAATAAATACATGAAACCTGTACTTCATTTTGCATACTATAGTGCAAAACTGCAACGAAAAGTGTTCATATTTTCTCAAAACCACACTTACCAATCAGCCATTTCTGCAAATTAAAGAAAGAAAGAAGCATATTGTGGAAAAACAGCGTAACGAGAAACATGCAGCTTTTTCTGTGTACTCTGGACTTGTTTCCTCCTTGACCAGAACCTGGCAGTAGAAGAAAACATATAGTTCAGCCTATTGTTAAAGGATAAATTGTACTGTATAATCACTGGACGAAGCGAACGTGACGTCACCCTTAGAACTCGCCTTTCTTTCGGCTCCAGCACAATTAAGTCAATTCAATTACCATTTTACCACAGTGTGGGCACTGCCATTTGAACCCAGACGACAGTGATTGAGTCGGTCTGAGTCACGTTTCTATGGCAACTACAGTCGCCAATCAAGAGTAAGCTTGTTCAAAGTCCACACCCCTTCCATTAAAAGTGGCTCTGGAGAATCTGTCAAACAAATGTTTGACATAGGGGCCAGTGGGGACCCCATGCTTTTACTGAGGGATCTGATCAGTCAGTTTATGACTTGAATGACTTTCAAAGAAGAAAACACATCATGAAAACTTAGGATTAGCTAGAAAATGTTAGAAAAAAGGTATCAGAGCGAGAATGGTTATTCTGACAAATACAATGACTTAGTACGGTAATAGTTTTTGTTTCTCAATAGAAGTCTATAGGATTTGACTTCTTGGAGCCAAAAGGCACTTCCTATTTGGAACGTGATGGAGGAGAGGTCATGCTGTCCAGTTCTTTTTCTATACAGTCAATGGTCGTGATGCAGCAACTGCAATGGGCGGACATAAGTCACCTTGCTCCACTTCATTCTGATTCATCCACTTGCGGACAAATGGATCCATAGATGTCTTTGTTTTCCTTGTCAGAGCTGCC
>BSAI01000104.1:19660486-19677194 GCA_036245035.1 Adrianichthys oophorus | reverse complement strand
TCCATTTGTCCCAAAAAAGCCATGTCTTTGGTCCACTGTCCATTTCCATCTCTTTGTCTACGTCCATGTCTATGTCTACTCTTCTGCCCGTATGTTGCTGCTCTTGTTGTCAGATTATTTTGTTTCCTCACAGACAGACTGGTTGACACACCCTGTCTATGGTGTTCCATTTGTGCCAAAAAAGCAATGACTTTGGTCTACTCTGCATTTCTAGGTCTTTGATCCATGTCCACGTCTACGCAATGGCACTTAAGTCTAGTTTTGGCACAAATGGAACAAACTATACTGCTTGGCATTTTGTTGCACCACTAATGTGAGGGGCTGTAAGCAAGACTGTCAACAAAAGGATGATGGGATATCAGCAAAGGGTTACTTCCGCGCTAACAGTCCTGCTCACAACTTTGAGACTAGTTTCTGATGAATTCCTGCCGCTCTGTAGAAAATATGTCTTAAAAAACGACACAGGCTTTTTTTTGTGTGTGCTAGAAATAGCTAAATAATAATTAAAAGACCACTGGGAATGCTTTTACAATAGAAAAAAATGTAGTTGGAGTGGGACTTGAACTGACGTCAGAATGGCTTAAAATTGATTGATTTTGAACTCCGGAAATATTAAAGATGGGGATCATTTAAGTTTGGAAACAAACTAAACATTTCAATCAAAACAGACAAAAAAGTCCTCAAAAGTGCAGGAAGTTTGCTGCTTTTACTTTGATCTACAGTTGTTTTTACATTCATTTGCTCTGAAGGAGCTGGCTGAGGATTTTGGAGAATTGTTCAAATATCAGTCCAAAATTCTCAGTTAGGTTGAATCATTGTCCGTCACATAATAATGTTTCTGTTCATTTGATTTTTTAAAAGAAATGTTCAAATTAAGAAAACCTATCCTCTCCAGGACGATTGTGACGCGGAAAAACAACAGGAGAGCAGAGGTAAACAGTTCCTTGAGCTTGAGCAGAGGTCGCTTCTTTTCTCCTGAAAAGTCAGCCTTTTAGGATTTCCTCTCCGGATGTGCATGATAGCATCGCGGCGCACGCCGTGCGTCCTTGGCTGCGCGCTGGAGTTGGGAGTTGAGGTCAGACCCCTCCCCGGAGGTGCGCGCGGCTCTCTCTGATGCGCGGAGAAAAGGCGGAGACCACCGCAACTTGCAGCCACGCAAAGTCACCGCAGAGGAAAACCACAGACTCTCATACATCCTTCTTCCTTCGATTCATCTTCATCTTTTTAAGGGTGTGGGGGGTTCCTCACAACCTCATTCACCTGCGAACGTAAGTTTTTTTTATCGTTATTAAACTTGCAATTAAATAAATGCAATTAAAAGGCTGCTTATTTAACAAAAAGAATATGTTGAATAGTGTTGTTCAAAACTGATTGTGAATTTTCATATTTAAAGAAGTTTTTCATTTCTTTCTGGTTAAGGGGGAAAATGGGCGGAACATATTTAAATGTTGAAGCCACGCACATCATTTGCATGAATGTAACTGAGAGTTGCATTTAGTCTCTATAAATACAGACGTGTGGCTCGTGCACACGGTGCCGCTTGCAAAGCTGTGGCGTCAAATGAGGCAAATGTTTCTCAATTTCTAGACACTGACACTAACTCCCCATGCAAGACTCCGCATGGCTCTAAATGTCAGCTTCATCTCTAAAAATCAAATAATTGTCAAAAACTATAAGAAAAAATATAAACCTCAGACTTAATGCTATTTTAACTATAATTAATGACTTAACATTTAATGATTTATTTCATTATTGTGCTGTAAATACCAACTCTTAAAATAATTCCGTCATAAATTTGAGGTTAACTTTGTATCTCTGTAGTTAATGACCCAGGGTAAACACTGATAGAACAGGAGCACTTTTTTTATAACATCCTGTTAAAAAGCTTCAAATATTCATATATTTGTTATTTCAGGACACTTAAGTGCAACAATAGCAATATGTCACAAAATAAGACATGACAATCACACTTTGTGCTATAATGCATAGTTATGATCACACCATAACCTTTTTCTTTGCTGTTTGCCATTTATTACTTAGTTTTTTAATTCAATTTCTTTTCTCTTAAATTCTTTTAATCAGCCCATAGAAAAAAATATGTGTATTACTGATTGTTAATTTATTTTTACCCTATTTCATTGTTACTTTTTGAAGACTTACTAACTGAAGACAATTTTACACTTATTTTATCCAAATAAATATTTTTGTTGCTCCAGCTAACAGCTTAAGATCTTCCGTTTTTACTTGCAACTTAATTCAGTGTCATAACATTCCAGAGGTTTTGCACAAACTCAACTCAATGCTCTGGAAGCAACTTCAGCATCAGTGATACCCAGACGTGCCAGCTGCACTAATGTGCCATATCGTCTCAGACGGCTGTCTCTCCGACTGTACACTGATGATAAGCCAGATGCTTCCACTGATCTTCTGCCTGCAAGGATGAAGCCTCGATAAAAACCTACTTTTGTTTATGAGCCCAGTTTTCCACCTTGTTTCTTTTTTATCTTTGACTCAAAGAAAGCAACAGATGATTTCCTCTATTTTTTTCTCTCTTTTTTTATACTGGCATTTGAAATTCTATTTGTCGATGTGGTGATGAAATGTGTTCACCGATAAAAGTATCAAAGGATTTAAAGCCCACGCAGTTTTCTTCATGAAATAAAACATGGCCTTCACTCAAAGAAAATACTTGATCCTCGTGTCCTTCAGATATGTTTAATGTTGATCTAACTCTTGTATAGTCTAAATAAAAAAAATTATATTTTTCATTTGCTTTTTCAATTCTGAACAGTTTTTTTCATAAACTCAAGTGGGTCACATATTTTTTAATCATTCAATAAAGCTAATTGGTTAAGAGAATTTAACTCAGAAATTGGCATTTGTAATTTTTTTTTAATTGAATTAAAATAATTAGTTTTTGTTTCTTATGTCTTGAAAAGATGACACCCGGTTAAAAGTGATTTTAACTTTTTTCAGAATTGCATGGTGTCCTTTAATTGACAGCTCAGAAACAAGTTCTCTGTTGTGGAACACATTTTTTTTCCAACAGTAATATGGTTTGTTTGTTATTTGGTCATTTAAAAATAAAATCCAGGGTTCATTACAGACCCCCTCCAATGGAAATTATGTTTTCTGGTGTTTTTGACACGTTCTTGATGCATTTTTCTGATGATGGAGGACACTGAGCTTAAAATTTATATTTAGTATTTCTTTATTCAAATTGTTGTGAATCAGGAGCAGAAAAAAAAATGCAGTTTGAAAAGAGCGTTTTTGTTATGTAGATAGTACTCCAGTCGGGTCACCAGCTCCCTGCTCCCAACTCAGAAACAGGGAAGGGAAGGGAAGGGGGTGGGGCTTGCTCTGCGCCAATGATCCCGCCGATAACTCAGACACATTTCTAATGTACTGCTGCTCTACAGAAACTATGCCCTAGAAAACAACACAAGTTTTTTGATTGATTAATTTTTAATGAAATGAACACTGGGAATGCTTTTACAATTGATCAGAAGCTGATCGGAGCAGATCTTTAATGCCATTCATGTCATGATGCTGACCGGTGGCCAGAAATGTTCTCAGTTATCCCAGTTCAATCCACTGGGTGACATATCACAGTTCTTGTTTTTTTATTCCGTTTTTATATGTAAATGTTTTTTTCTTGATGTTGAACAGAATGAATCAGTCCTAAACAGTTTGCATTCTTCTTCCTGACCGTTGTGCTCTGATCTACAGCTCTTGATGTCTTTTGACTCGTCCATTTTGTCTCCATCTGATTGTTTTTGTCTTTTTCTCCAGTTCTAACATTTGTGGTGGATGAAGAGAATGGTCCTCCTCTGGCAGACAGTAGAAAATGAACGCCTCCTTTTATGAATCTACTCTAAGCATGTATCACCTGCTGGAGGACGAGCAAGCCAACATCAGCTGTAACTTCACTTCCTATAACTGGACCAGCTGCAATGTCCTGCAGCTCCCAACGTTCTCCACAGCAGCCAAAGTCAGGGTGATCATCACCTTCATTCTTTGCAGCTTTTCTGCCTTTTTTAACCTGGCAGTGCTGTGGGCAGCGCAGAGTGACGGGAAACGAAAGTCCCACGTCAAGGTGCTGATCATCAACCTGACAGTGGCAGATCTGCTGGTGACCTTCATCGTGATGCCTCTGGATGCTGTGTGGAACATCACGGTTCAGTGGCTGGCCGGGGATTTTGCCTGCAGGTTATTAATGTTTCTGAAGCTTCAGGCGATGTACTCCTGCGCATTTGTCACCGTGGTGATCAGTCTGGACCGACAGTCAGCCATCCTCAACCCTCTGGCTATCAATAAAGCCAGAATGAGGAACAGAGTTATGCTGATAGCGGCGTGGGCGATGAGTGTGATCCTCTCAGTCCCTCAGGTAAAATCACTTACTGCATTTGAAAGTGGATGTGGACAAAAAATCAGGAATAACTTTAGACATTTTCAACTTTTAATTTGCATTTAGTTAAAATCTATGTAAACGTGCTAAAATCTACATTACAAGATATTATTCAAACCCAAAATTTGACCGAATACATTTTGTTGTTAGAGGAACTCTTCCACCGTCATCTCTTCCCACATATTTATCTCTTCCCACATACTTTCTCTGCAGCTCATCTGGATTTGGATTTTATCCTTGAGGTTTTTAGCTGATCCCTCTTGGTTACCCATTCCCACCTGGTGTTTATTTGAGTAGATCCTGAATATTTTTGCAGCATAGCATTGAAACTGAAAGACCTTGAGAACTTTTAAAGCTGATGGGGGGCTAAGCTGTCTTGCCAGGTGGGGGGGTGAAGACTTTGGGTTCTGACATAGAATCATAACCGGGCCCACTTATGGGTCCGGAAATAAAAGGGAAATGTAATTCTTTAAAATAACTTAAACTTAAGCTTGAATTAATTTTTTAACAATATAAAAAGACAATATATAATATTTTTATTTGTCTTTTTATTGTCAAAATTGAATGAGCAAGGATGAAAGGCTTAAATAAGCTACAGCTTCACATTAAATGTTTTGGAAATAAAGTCAGAGAAGCTAGGAAAGATAGTTTGAAGGACCCTGAGGTTAACTGCCTGGCAGAAGGCCTGACAATCAGACAATATTTATGGATGTAGTGAAAGAGAACATGAAGATAGATGTCAGGGAAGAGGATGCAGTGGACATGGTCAGGTAGAAACAGATGAAACACTCCAGTGACCCTTGAAGGAAGCAGCAGAAAATCATGTTTTTGAAAGCATGTTCTTGCAGCATTTTTTTTTTCATAATGGACGGCGTATATAAAATAATTTAAGAGTAAAACTGCATTTCTGAGTATTTCTGTATTCTTATCATGGTGGATCAGGAACAGATGAAATCCCGCAGTTTGAAAAATCTCAGGTTTGTGACGCAGCAACAGCCATGGGTGGGTCAAAGTCTCCCTTCTCTGCTACAATTTTTGCAGACAAATAGATCTTAATTTTTTCTGATCTGAGCTGCCATTTTCCTTAAAACTGTACAGCTTGTTAGCTAGGGCTTGTGAGATGTTATAAGCTAGCAGACGAGGGTGTAAACAAAGGGCTAATGGGAAATTAGCTGTGGCTAACTTCCGTGCTAACAGTCCCGCCCATTAGTCTAAAGGCGAATTTCTAATGAGCTCCTGCTGCTCTGCAAAAAATATCTAAAAAAAAAACCCAAAAAAACCCACAGGCATGATTTTGGCTAAAATCTACCTAATCATAATTAAAAGACCACTGGGACCGATTTTACAATAGAAAAAAAAAGTATAGTTGGAGTGGGACTTTAATCTTTTCATTAAAAATTCCTGAATTTACAGGGCAAAAATGTTTCATAACAACAATATTCCACTTTTTGATGCTAAATAATCTGCCAGAATTTCTGGAGAAATCTCTGAGCGCAAAGGAAAAACCTGAAAATGGATATTGACTGCTTGTGAGCATTGCTTCCCTCTCCCCTATCAAAACAGGCAGGACCCTGTAGAGGAAAGCACTCCATAGACTTCCAAAATCAATGGCTAAGAGCACAGTTTTCTATCCGCTAACTCATTTGAATGCACAGTCATGCACAAAAAGGCCAGATGTGAGCATGCCCAGATGACACAGATGTCTTCACTTGGCCTCATGTTTTTACAACTGAATTGAGGCAAAAAGGAAAACTACACTACAAAAAAGCTTTTGTAAACCCCAAAACCATTACCTTTCAAACAAAGACAAGACCTGGCTTGTCATCAGTGATCTGCTAAAAATAAAAAAAAACATTTAATTAAAACAGTGCTCCAACTGTGGAAAAATCAGCTGACACATTTTAATGAAAGTATAAAATAACCTTTTTCTTGGAATATCATATCTTTGAACAAGACAGAGCGAAAGTGTGCTGCATCCAATACAAAAGCATAATCAAAGCATTAAGCATTATCAACAGAGACGTGTACTGCATGATAAAAACAGAGTATTCTGATAAAACTAAGTCTTGTACAGAAACGTCGAGAATGAGCCCTCTTTATACAATTGTTTTTCTTTTTTTCTCATGAGGGATTTGCTATCTTATTACTCCACGTGGGCCTGTTTACACAGATAAAGTAACTCACACTCACCTAGAAACTGCTCAAAACAACCAAGTTCAGTGATTTCTGCTCAATTGTTCAGTGGAGGAGAGACACTTTTGTCACGTTTCCCACGCCGATACTCTGTTCCAATTCAAGAGAAAAGAAAAACAACAGCTGATGACAAATCCCTTCAAATGTCATCCATTATTCTCAGTCTACATTCAAAGGCTGGAGTGGGGAAGTGAGCAGTTCTTTTCAAAATAAAAGCTCTGAGAAATATCAAAAAGCGAATATTCAAAAAAACAACTTTTAATCAATCAGTGAGTTTAATGCAATATGTAAAAGATAACACATTTTGAGGTTTCTGCAGTCTGACTCATGAGGCTACTTTCTGTCACTACTCCCATTTTTACTTCTCCTCACAGATTTTCCTCTTCCACAATGTGACCATCATCTATCCTGAGGAATTCACTCAATGTGCCACTCGGGGAAGTTTTGTCAGTCACAGGCATGAAACAGCCTACAACATGTTCACGTTTGCCTGTCTGTTCCTGCTTCCGCTGGTCATCATGATCACCTGCTACACCAGGATCTTCTGTGAGATCTCCAAACGACTGAAAAGAGACAAGTGTGAGTTGGAACTGAGGCCAAAGCTTAGGGCAGGGGTCTGCAATCTTTCACACTAAAAGAATCATTTGAAAAGAACCACATGTGGCTCCAGAACCTCAGGTTGCAAAACCCTGGTTTTCACTTTGGTGTCCCCACCAAAATCCTTGTTTTGTTATTTCAGAATGTGCCACTGGAATGTTCCTACAGCCTTTTTATACAATTTTATTAACATTTATTTCTGCAGCAAATGATCTGCATAAACTATCTCGGCAGTTTTTACAGTTTTTATTCCTGCATTTCTCTTAAAGAAAATTCTTTATTCAAATATCCATAGGAATAAACTTTATTCTTTACAAGCAAAAGCTGAATATTAAAGACTCCAAGAAGTCAGTATTTGTTAGCATAAACACTTCCAAATTTCCCAGATGAATGCATTGAAAAAAACACATTGATGGATGTTATTTGGCAAATCACTATTCAGACTGTCTTCCAGAGTAAAAATATCAAAATGAAGAATTTATTTTCAGGATGAAAGTTGAGCAATTGTCACAAAGTCCTGTTGGACCATGTTTCTTTTTAGAAATGTGACTTACAATAAGATATTAAGTTGAAATAAAAACCTAAAATGTGTTTAGTTTAAAAAGTGTTTTTCCAGGAGTCTTTTCTGAATGAAGGATCCACCATCTGAAAACAGCCAGAGGTTTGGTCCTAATTTAAGCATCTATTTGTAGCTATCACCTTTGAAACATATAGACCTCATTGAGTTATTGTGTTTTTTAAAGGTCTATGATGTAAAATCTCTAAAAACAACATTGTTTTGGTCTGAACATATTGATTTAATCAGCTGGAAATCCCTTATACCACGAGAGATTGCAGATTTTTCTGTACGGACACATCTGCCTGCCTGCCTAAACAGGGAGCAGTAGTCCTTTCATTTTTAACACTGTCCGCCCCTCCCTAAAGTAAGACTGATGAGATTCATTTTGTAGGTGTAATGAAAGACTTGAGGAGGTGAAGGAGCCAATTCGAGTTCCCTATTTGAACAGGTGTGCTCTGCCTGGCGTTTGAAACCGTTTTTACCACTCTGTGCTTTACATTATTGAGAGTTCTGTGTATTTCTGAAGCTGCCATTTTATATTGTGTTGCATGGATGAAAAGATTTATGAATTTGAAGGATTTTGAGTTAAAATTGGAATAAATACGCAGAAAAGCAAAGAAATAAGCTTGCCAATTAAAATCAAAGTTATGCAGGACACCTCATACACCCAATCATTGGCTCATTCTGTACAAGAGTGTCAGGACTTGAAAACGTTTGATCAGAATTTGGCCACACTTCAGTGAAGTGTGTGGTACTGAAAAAAAAACTCTTAATCCTGGCGCAAGAAACTGACTTTAATGGGTCAAGGAGTACAGCAGTGCCAGATCAATTTGCTGGAATGAGTGAAGGATGCCAAATCCCTCAGCTGAGTGCTTGTGAACCGCTGAAAAGGATGAAAAACATTTACTATTGTTCAGCTTTAATCTTTCCTCTTCTTTGTTTTTTTCTGGTCGGTTCCCAGTGCCCTCCAGTGAGCTGCACTTGCGCTGCTCCAAGAACAACATCCCTAAAGCCCGGATGAGAACTTTAAAAATGAGTATTGTGATCGTCTCGTCTTTCATAATCTGCTGGACTCCGTACTACCTGCTGGGCTTGTGGTACTGGTTCTTTCCTGATGACCTTGAGGGAAAAGTGTCCCACTCCTTGACCCACATATTGTTCATCTTCGGGCTGCTCAACACCTGCCTCGACCCCGTGATCTACGGCTTGTTCACTATTCACTTTCGAAAGAAGCTCCGGCGTTTTTATGGGAACGCTGCAGAGGCAACAGATGCAGATATCAACACCGTTGTGACTGGATCCTTAACCTGTGCTGCGAGTTCTCTGTCCCTAAAGAGAGAGTTCTGTCATCGGAGTCAGGAGAGACTTGTACTGCACAGAGACAACCACAGTAAAGCAGAATTACCATCACCCAAAGGGAATCTTCCGTTAGCTGACAGCAGGGGAGCAAAATCTTTCAAAAAGTCCAGCTGTGAAAGCATCTTATGAGAGGTGAAAGAGGCTTTTGATACGGAGACCTTAACTTTGTTAAATGGTGATTGAGTCGGACATATGCCTTTAAGTCTAAAAACAACATAAAGCATTTTCATGTACAAAGCACAGAGCCAAGCAGCGGCAGACTTGGGAGTTTGGGGGCCCCGGGTGAACAATAACATGGGACCCTCTGCAGTGGTTGTATTCATCATTTTAGTCCGATTTTACTGAAGAAGGCAAAAGAAAAAAAATAACTTAAAATGATGAAACAAAACAGTTCACTAGTGAAAAGAAAAATGATCAAAATGAAAGTTTTCTAGACCCCCTCCCCCTTTTCTCTCCCCTGTCTTATGATGGAGTATTAAGACAACCATGAAAGAAAACATGAATACGTAAGAATAAAAATTATATGAAAAGGTCACCATTTCATAAGAGTAGAATTATACATTTATGACTTAAAAAGTTGTATTTTTACTTGGTTATACTTTTCTCAGATTTTTACAACTTTGTTCTTGTTAAAATTTTGACTCTTTCCTCATTTTATTTTGTGAAATTTTGACTTTTTTCTCATAATTTTACAACTTTATTCCTATAACATCTTGACTCTTCTCATAATTCTGTTATACTTTTGTTTTCTTCTTGACCTTTAGGAAGTGCTGTAACAAATTTCTTACTTTTTGAGGTCTAATGCAATTTCCATGTAGGATACTGATGTATGGATGATGTGCAGCAGGGAAACCGGTGAGATGATCCTTTAGATCAGTCAAAACTCATGGATTCTGAAAAAAAGAGTCAGTTTTCATGCCGATGGAGTAACAAACTGAACTGCTGAAAACTTGATTCCTGTCAGAATCTACATCTATGAACTGTAAATGTAAAAGGAAAAATAAAACATAAAATAACTGTTCGATTCCGTGTATATGAACATTTTGTTTGGATTGTACTGTCTCAAATAAAATAATGCGTTATTTTCACTATCCACCCTTATTCATTATTTTCACAAACAATAAAGATACTGTTATTATCCTAAAACTGCTGTTCAATTTGTTCTGCTTTATTATTCTCTATTCCCCTGGCTCTCCTGAAATGAACAAACAGGTTGGCTATAAATATGTGCCACTCGTCTGAAAATAAAACTTTCCCCAGGTTTTCTCTGACAAAAAAAATCCCTTTGAAATAGTCAGAGAAAATAAATCAGGAAACAGTTAAAGAAGATTCTAATACCAATAACTTTAACTAGCATCTAATCGATTTTATCAAATCATAAAAAGAAAAAGGAATTTGTAAGTTGCTTATACAAATAAATGCACTTTTTTTGGAGGCAGGGCTTTCATGTCAAGTTTTGCTGCAAGAACATTAATCAAATACAAGGAAAAAAAGAGATGGGTCAGCTATTTCCTCAGTACACCCAAATGATTAAACATGCAGACATATAAACTTTTTAGTCAAGCCTTTCCATCACCACCTCCACACACATTCATATACCTTCTACCCTTTATAGCAAAAACAATAAACGTAGTATTAAAAAAGTAAATGTATTCACATCTTAAGGTTTTTTTTCCCATCCCTCAAAGTGCTTTCTTGCCTTTTATTAAAGGCCTGCTGAGTAACAGTGTCCTTCCTGACAAATCCATGCTGCAGCAAAATCATTTGCATAGTGCTCACACTGCAAAACTATGCAAAGTGTGAAGAACTCTGTGTATTCTGCTCTTTTTGCTTAAACAGCTGGTCAACCACAATGGAGAAATGTATGTGCTAAAAAAAAAAGAGGAAGACATTTTTAAAGAATTCAAAGATGTAAGAAAACAGCCATACATTAAGCTGAGTAACTGGCAAATCATTTTGATATGCAAAACATTTCAAAATTGTCATTTTTTCTTCTTCTTCAGCTTGTTGTACTTCTGCTGTCTTTGTTCAATCATCAGTTGTGCAGTTTTGTGCAGCCGCTCAAACGTCTGTTCCAGAGCCTTATTCCTTTCATCTAGAGACAGCAGTCTTCCAAAAAAAAAAAAAAACCAGAAAAAACACACTACTTTAACATTTAAATTTGATCCATTTTAAGACTTTAATATTTAACACAATCAGGTCATAGAAACCTTTGCTGCAGATAGAGATTGCAGACTTCCTCTGGAGTTCCATGGCTCTCTGTGTTGTGTCTTTGTGGAGAGGCTGGGAGTGAAGCTATTCGCTCCTTAATGATGCAGCACCGTCCAAAACGGAAAACAAAGAGGCGACTCTGGATAGCCTCTTTCAGAGAATGGCTGCTGTTGGTTTCCAGGTCACCTGAGTAACTCACAAATTGTGGCATTTACTAAACAGAAAGCTTTTTCCCCAACATGACCAATTAACCTTATCCTGTGACCTTTTTTCCACAAAACTGATAAAGAGTGGATGTGTCTGGGTGTACCGTGTATGAACAAAGCTTGCTGTTGCGGATCCAGTACAAACACAGGATTGCACGGAGAAGAAAGCTGATAGGGAGTGGGAGGAGTCAAGAAGCACACTGTGGTTGTGTTGATAACATCTTGAAGGAACATTTTTCCATTTCTTTGCATTGTGAGCAACTGTTTAGAAAGAACATTAAAACATTAGCGTTTTATCTTAAGTAATAAAGTCTTAAATATTAGATTATGAAATTCATAAAAAATAATTATTTTTTAATGTATCAGAGTTCTCTTACCATGTTCGGCAGGAACGGCACCGAGATGATAACTGATGGTAGATCTGTTCTATCCTTTGGTCTAAATTAACAAAAGACATTTAAAGTAATGGAACTCAGAAGGACAAAACCGAGGCAAGAAATCAAAGTGAAAGAGGATTTTTAAAAACTTAACGTGAACAGATTAAAAATCTATAAATACAGATATTAAACCAGTGTAACCTCTCACGCAGCTGTGTGCTGCAGGACTGGATTCCTCGTCCTGCTGTGATCATGTAGAGTTCTCCACTTTTACTCATTACCAAAAGACGGACCCCTTCTGCCGCTGGAGTCTGAAGATCTGGCCAGCGATCTAAATACTCCATACTGAGGAGGGAGCTATCTTTCGGCATAGAGACAATGGAGAGTGGTGCACCTGAGGACAGGAAAAGACAACTGAGAAGAAAAGCCTGTTATCACTTCATCAAATCACAGAAACTATCAGTCTGAGGGACTTGCCTGACACTCTTTGTGGCATATTGTTGTCAGAATGTTAACAGAATTCAGTTAATACTTTTTTTTCCTCTCAGACAAGTTAATTAAATCTGGACTTCTTCTATTAGACTGTTTGAATTGTTTGCTCTAAATTCACAGTAATGTGGTCATGTGGTCAGTGTTGGGGGTAAGAAATTACTGCAGTTTAATTACTTTTGTCAGTAACAGAGTAACGTAGCAAATTACAGTTCAAATTCGGTAATTATATTATAATTACTAAACTTCAGAGACCATCATTGCTTCATTAATCACATTTTGGTGCAGTGAAACCATAGACGACTAATAAAACAAATGTATTTGTGTCAACAGTTGGCTCGAACCTTGTCTATAAATTAAATTAAACAAAACAGATAACTAAAAATTGGAGTTACTGATGCATGCGCACTAATGCAGAGTTGGAGTTAGGTCAAAGTAAGATAAAGAGAGATAAATATAGATATAAATATGGACATGGATAAATTCATAGGGTCATTTGGCATCTGGAGATATTCAAATTATTTCCAATTTGCTGAAAACAAATGCAAAAACATTTTAGCCAGGAAATGAACTGCTTTCCACTGCCCTAGTGTCATTGAGCAACCTGTCTACACACTATGTACGGTCCTATACAATGTACATTTTCTAATGTTCGTAGTCGCCATGATCATGTTCATTTCTGATTCCCCTTTGTCATGTGATGAGTAGAGACGTCATTATGCGCACTGTCACCTGTTTTTTTTTTTGTTTGGTTCGGAGAGGGTGCACAGGGCCTGGTATTTTTTGTTGACCGCTTTATTTGCATTTGATGATCTTTGCTTTTGATCGTTTGTATATTATGTGCCCTCTGTGTCAATGATAAAGTGCAATAAACCAAGACACAGGAAGTGGACTTTTTTCTGCATATTTTTATTTTTTGAGCGCGTTGCAGGCAAGGTCCTGACGCAGCCTCTCTAGCGGCTCATAAGCCCTGCAGCCGCTACACTGTTTTTATTTTGCGGATTCTACAAGGGGATCTTGTTTGTACTAGCTTTATTCATCTGAGAATTTGTTTGCGAGAAGAAAAAAGTAAAGAAACGAGTAGTGAACTACTTTTTAGGGAATGAAAAGTAAGTAAAGGAATTAGGGAACGAGTAAAGCAATTTAATTACAACTTCATAAAGTAACAAAACTAAGTTACTCTTTAAATGTAATTTACCAAACACTGCATGTAGTGTTTTTTTTTTCATATTTATTCTTTTTTCTGGTTTTAACTATTTCAACACCTATTAATTGTGTAATGTAATAAGTGTATTTTTTAATGAAAAATGTACTTTTATTTGCCAACAAATTGATTTCAATTTTCTGTTTTTAGTGACAGAATAAAGCACTTTTATGCATTGTTTATTATTTTTTGTCATAACTTTTACTGTGGGTTGTTTTCAGGTATGAGTGTTGCATGGACCTGTACTTTACTACAGAGCCCCCAAAAGGGACACCAGAGAGAAAAAAAAAGTACCACATGCGCACGCTTCACTTGTTTCTCATGCGCATGAGAAACTTTTTTGGTACTCACTAGGAAGTAAGGTTTTATTTTATTTTTTTTTACTTTAATGACCCTTCAGAGGCTCTGTACTTTACTGATCCTACAACCCTACTTAGAACACAGGAACATGTTTACTGTTTTGTAGGCTCACCGGTTCTCCTGTCCCAGACACACACCAAAGCATCATCCAGCCCCAGAGCAATGTACCGGGTGCATCTGCTCACAGCCGAGCAGAGGATTTCATTTGCATTTGGCCACAAAGAATCCGGCATGGGACCTGCATCTGTTTCAAGCATTAGAATTTACTCAAACCCAAACTTTTTAAAGGTTGTTGGTTCAGAATATTTTAAATCGAAAAAAAAAAAATCCTGCCTGTTTTTTTAATTGGAATTTTTTGAAGTGAATATTGAAGGAGATTATGGCTGCCACTCCACCACACAGCAATAGCAACAGGCAGCTCTGTAGAAAAGAGACGAGTTAGTGAGTATAGCTTTTTCAGGCTTTCACAGAATGAATGTTCCCTGTCCTTGTAAATCAAAACATGTGCATTGACGTTAGTAAGCTTTTGTTACATTGTCTTATTTGATAAAAAGTTGATAACAAAAGACCTATCTAATCAGAGAAAAAAAAAGCAATGTGGTACCCACCTGACTGCAAAAGTTGGCCAGAAAACGGATCACAGCTGAGAAGAAAGTGATGAGTACACTGCCTGAAAGAGATCGCATTCACCCAAAAGGACAAAGAATGGAAACGTTAATACTTTAGTCCATGTTTCGCAGTAAAAATTGAACTTCAAACACAAATTAAGATATTTTATCATATTAGCATTGAACACAATACATCGGAAACTGAAGTTATTGTTTACTGAAAGTATTTGCACCTTGGACTTTTAGGGGTGTCGGTTGTTTTTCTTCTATCTGCATCAAGAGAGGTCCTCTGATATCTGCTGCTTCTAACTTCCTCCACAACCAAGCAGTGTTTAAAGAAGTATGTCCCCAGGGCGCCATCTTGTGACTGTCCTGCTAAACAGCAAAAACCCTGAGGAGCATCTTCAGCTTTCTGAATTTGCTTTCTTATCTAAACTTGCAGATGCCTTAACTTTTGCATTCAGCATGTAAGTCAAAAATTGCAGGAAAACAGTTTCTTTTTTAAAAAGTAATTTATATGCTCAACATACAAATGATACCAAAAGACAAATATATATGTCTAATACCTGTTGAAAGCTGGAGTGGACTGATTTGAACTATCACCTCAACTGACGACCATTTCACATCAACACTTTCAGCTACCCTTGGTTCCTGAAGGTTGATAAAAACCTCTAAGTCAATTTTACATGTGCCTATACAACCATCCTAAAGAATATGCCAGCATGCCTCCAAGACAAGTCTTGGAATTATAGTAAAAGTCAGAAATGTTAATGAAAGAATTGAAGTGCTGAGGGCGGACTGAATCGAAGTTTCTCACCTGTTCTCGTGCTGAAGACGTCTCCAATTCTGCCAGCCACACTGCCACAGGCAACTGATAGACCTCAAGCCAAGATGCACCATTGCCTTACAAATATTTAGACTTACATGTATCAAATGTAATTTATTAAACTCAAATAAATGCAGGCAAACTTCTCTTACAGCTGATTGATGCTGCTCCAAAATGGCCACCCCCATATAGAGCAAATGTTGAACAAATACTTCTGTTGTTAATATCCTCCTGACAATGATATTTATTAGTAAATAGTCACAAAAATGCAGATTTTAAACAAAAATGTGACAAGACATACCATGGCATTAATAACACTGAGAAGATGAATGTCATCACAGTGAAATGCGAAGAGTCTGGCAACACCTACAGTGTGAATAACAGTAGTGCAACATTAATGAAAGGCTTTGGTGAGCACAACATTTAATTTTTTTTAATATACATATAGATTCCACCAACCCATATCATCAACAGAGCCGAGCAGATAGGTCATCTTAGCCATTCTGGTCATCTGCAGAAAGGTTATTTCAAGTCGATCTTGCAGCCATTCGGCAATTTGGACAAATGATGAGGCACACCACACAGACAAACCCCTGGAATGGCCCAGAGAGAGGTACCTGCCGTCCTCTGTACATGCTATGCAGTTGGTGCTCTCTGGAGACTGTCCAAAAAAACACTTTAGTCACATTCCCCTATGCATTTCACGTTTTGATTCAGTTATATTCTAATTAAAAAAACATTTGCTCTCTTAAACTGGAAAACCTTTTGGACGTGTCAAAACAATCACTTGAGAAAGAATCTGCACAAAAAAATTCAAAATCTTTCATTAATTTATGCACTACCTGTGTGACACTTTCCAGTTCCAATGTAGGTATTGTGTATCCTTCTGGCTTCCAAGCTGCTGTCATTTCTCTACTTTTTTTTCCAGCTGTCCTGTAACATTGCATTTCAGGAAATTCAAATATGTTTATAGAAAACAGCAAATATAAGTCGTGCAAGGCAGTGAACCACACAGCTGTACAATTTTGTGTCCAGGGGATTGGGGTCAGTCAGGGGCCAGCTGATTGTGTACATGCTGGAGCAACTTAACTTCCAACCTGCTTCTTGCGTGTGGAATTTCCTTTCCGTTTTTTTACATACGTATGTTTGTATTTTTAATTTGTGTGTCTGTCAGATTAAGATGCATTTTGCAATTCAAAGAAGCCTTATAGGGTGACAATTAAACTTTGAAATTAAGAGGCCAGGTTTTTGTTGATACCCTTAATACAAATGTCAAACATGCCATTATCCAACAGCAGGTAGTATAAACAT
>BSAI01000104.1:19439010-19660086 GCA_036245035.1 Adrianichthys oophorus | reverse complement strand
CGAGCAACCGACCAATCATTGACCTGCTGACCTGTTAAACCACCTGAGCCACTTCTGCTTTATCAAGGTGATGCTAAATTAACTGTAGCCATGGATTAAATGGTGCCTTGTGAATTAGCAACATTCAGTGTAAAGGGGTTAATGGGAAAAGCTCCGTGACCTTGTAGGGGAGTGTCCACCGAGACTGGAAGGTCGTGAGTTTAAATCCAGACCGAGTTACCAAAGACTCTAAAAATGGGACCCAGTGCCTCCTGGCTTGACACTCAGCACTAAGGATTGGGTGTTAAACCCATAGCCTGTATGTTATCGTGTGTTATCATAGTATTCTATGTCAATGGTTAAACCACCAAATGGTTCCTGATTGCAGATGTGTCTGCAGCTCACCACTCCCCCAGGGGTTGGGTCAAATGTGGAGAATGGGACTTTAACTTAAACAAAAATAAACAAAAATATATATTCCACATTGTATATTACAACTCTTCCGAATACTGTTTTTAATCTTAATTTCTTCAAAGCCACAGTATTTATTTAAATACTGTCAGGATGTCAGGAAACAACTGTGTAGGTTTTGAAATACAGGCGACCGAGCAGGAACTTAAGGATAATAATCAAACTAACATGAACAAATTTATGAAGCAAGAACAAAATCAAAAAGTGTGACAAAATAAACGACCTGACAACAACGAATTTACAACCAGACGCTTCAATACACTGAGGATAAAAAAACCTAAATGAAGACACCTGTGGAATTGTCCAATTGAACCAGGTGAGACTGTGAAAAGAGGAACACACAAAACACGACAAAAGCCAACAAAACTTCCCTAAAATTGAGCATTGTAAACAAAAAAGGTACAATACTCACAAATACAAACCTCACAATGGCAAACTCACTGAAATATCCTGTTGCTCAAAGTTTCAGTGACCATTAAAAGTACAGAAAAAATAATTATCATAAAAATAACTTATTTTATTTAGAAAATCCTGTTTACAGAATTACTGGTTAATCAGTTTTAAGCAGCGGAAGGTTTAACGTGTTTTTTAATCGTCTACGAGCTGAGAGGCGATTCAGAGTTGTAATCGTCATGACAACAGTCGGCACGCAACGTAGTGACGTCACCACGCTGGGGTTACGCTCACTCACTCTGAAATGTTCTCAGATGATCCAGCTCCGGGAAAACAGAATGAGAAGTAAGCACAATCAATGAAGAAAATAGAGTTTCAGAATAAATAATTCTCCTAAAAATCTATTTAGAAAATGTAATGCAAACATTAATATCGCAATTAATGTGAAAATCTACGGGTTTTTTTCAAGATGTATAGCCTTTGTCTGATCAGGAATCAATTCAAACTCAAAAATAAGACATAGCCTGTTTTGTGCCTATATAGGTGCTAATAAAAAAACAAACAGATTTTAAACTTATGTGTGCCGATAAAACATCGTTGAAAAAATTCTTTACAGTATAAAAAAAACACTGAGCAAATTTGATTTTAATGTATTTTTAATTGGCTTTTCACAACAGCACAAGAAAAAATGCACATTTTTGAATCGCAGCTTACTATGCACCGTCTCCTTCCTTGCATTTAGCACGTACAAAGTGGTGCTTTGTAAATGTTTAACACTAGCCAAATATAGAGAAAAAAAATAATAAATAGAACCCAAACACCTTTAAAAGCTGTTTACAGAGCTTAAAGAGATGAATAATAATTTAAAAAACCCTCAAACATGTGAAAAATATTCTGTCTTCAGGGCTTTTAATACTTTTGAGACATAACAGTGGTCATTATTTCATTCAATCACAAACAACTCAAGCTCTTAGAATTTATTATCATTTAACTTTTGCCCTCCTATTATCAGTAAAACAGAAAACATTTGTACATAAAAAGATGCGGAAAGCACCCAAAAACAAAATGTGTCACATTCTGAGGAGGCCAACAAGAACAATAGCAGCAGCAAAAACATCATAAACCCTTTTTATCCTCCTTTAAAAGTACCAGCGGTTTCAGAAATATGACTGATGGGTCTGTTAAAAAAAACTGTGCTAGAACTGCATTTTAAAACTCTGGAAAGCCACTTGTGGTATCCACTGAAAGAGTTTAAAAAGAAATGGTTGTGAAATAAGGCCGGATGATGTGCAGATAGTGACCTCTTCTCGCTATATCCACATTTTGAAGACTGTCACCTATAAAAGTGTTATTTTTAAGGCTTCTTTCTGACAACATTCCATAAAAAAAGAACATGTTACAACTGGAATGGGCACTAATTAATTGGAAAGCCAAGGCTAAATAAATCAGATTGATTCTGAAATCAACAACATACATAGAGCAACAAAATAGTGTGCCACTTAAAATACTAGGATAGTGTCTGATACTGTAACAATCCCTCTTCAGGAGATACAAAAGTTTCAAACCTAACTCAGGTTTCAGGCTAATTGAATGATCTCTGGTTTCCTGCTGTATTATTCAATTCAAATTATAGGGGGTTCCTTGGAGACGCTGACCCACATATTCACGTAAAAACAAAGCTTGACAAAACCTGATTCCTCCCGTTCGATATCTCACTTTGCTTTAATACAAACACAAGCTGAGGAGGAAATGTCACACGAGAGAAAAATAAGTACATTAGTATTTAAAAAGTTAATTTTTTTGCACAATTTTGGTTCATTTACAAATAGACAGGAAACGTGTTTGGAAAATACTTACATGTGTACTCTCAAGCATGCACTTTTTTACTAAACCCTTATCAGGTTGAACAAGAAGTTTCATTACAATTTCGTTTTGATTCTGCAGTTTAGACTTTACTGCCAAATATCCACAAAGCAATTGTCCTTTTATTTTTCTTGTAGCTCAAATGGATCAAATCTGTCAATGAGTGGCTTTAGTTTCCATTTCAAAACAGAAATGTCATTTAAAAATATAAATGCAGGAAACGCTTTAAACTCAAATGATCTCAGAAACCTCAGGACACAAATGAATTATCTTGCTCTGTGTAATATTATAGACATCTAAGAAGACACACAAAAAAGGATGTTTAAACTTCTTAAAGTATTTCAAACAAAAGCCACATCTTAAATGGAATGGAGAGGTGTTCAACAAAGCTCACGAAAGCAGTAAAAGCGAGCAGCTGACAAAGATCTAACAGGTGTCAAAAATGTGGATGAGCTCATCAGTGAACCCCACCAAAACAGCTTTTGCAGAGTGCTCACTTTTTCAGCCCTTTTTTTTTCCTGTTCACAAAAATAACCAGAGCTTTTTGAGTCTCTGATTTGAAAACAAAAATACAAAAAATGAATCAGTGCTCACAGCAGTTACTGTCCTCTCAGTTTGTGATTCCAGCTCTCACGCACTGTTTAGTAAGATGCATCAACACCCAACTGAATGCTGCAAAGAAGCTTTAGAAAGGTCATAATCCACGATGAGCTGTTTGATGTAGGACAGTTTTTCATGAAGATACTCGCAGTGCTTCTTTTCTTCCCTGTAGCCTGGAAACTTCTGTAAAAAGAGGAAACTGTTTGTCATTAAAGAACTGTTTGTACCTTATATAGTGTGTCAACTCCTATCTTTTCAGATAAAAACATTCTTAAGTATGGTAGTGTATTGTATGGAAGCGTATTGCATTCGATTAAAAAAAAAGAATAAAAATAGAGCGGGGGATCTCTGTTCTACTACTTTTGTGTTAAAATAGTAAAAGCCACAATGTGTCCGTACATGGACATGACCCATGTGCGTTTAGTTTGTGTGCTATGAACTGTTTATTTTTGTTTGTGGTGTGGCAGAAAATGAGTTGCAGCCGGAGTTTTTCAGGAAATTATCTGCCTGTTTGCCCTGTTGCTGCAGAGGCAGGCAGGGACCTTCAAAGTACAGAAAAACATCCCAGACAAACAAGGGCAAGTTCTCAGTGAGTCATCATAAATAGTCTCAAAAACATTTTCATTTTTTCATCATTGTTAAAACAAACTCCATAGAAATTCACAATAACATTACTCTTTCTCTTAGAGTGAACCAGTATTGCAAGTTGTAGACGTGTCCTTATCTTCTCACATTCGGACTATAACTGTAGTCCTGAAAATAATAATTTTGAAAAACAAAAAAAAGATTACATTGAAAAAAAAATCTCAAAAAACTAAAATTATATAAAAAAATCATTTAAAAAATTATTGAAAAAAAGACTTCAAGCCACAAAGTTGAACACACCCACAACGTGAGCATCCAACAGGTCACCCATGGACTTCACTGCTTTGTGTCGTTGGGATTGTCTCACAAAGACAAACAGTTCATACTGGTCAATATTTCATATTTTCCCAACGTTTTGTTCTGTAGTGTTTGTTGATAAAGTAAGTGGGAAAAACAAAACAGATTGCAGATATTGTGATGAACGCATAAACAAAACGGACACGGACACATTGTGGCTTTTAAATGTTTAACTGCAGGTTTTTCATGAGTGGATGAGGTTGGTGTCCAGCCTGTTTGTAGTTCTTAAAAAAATTTGAATGAAAAACAGAAAAAAATTAGAATGAAAAAAAAAAACCTATTCTTTAACTGAACGGACTACACTTTCATACTTAAGGTAACGAGATTTAAAAAAACAAAGTTTGAGAAAAATCATTTAAAAAGTGCACGGTATTGAAAGGCAAAACGTTCATGATAAATACATTTCTGCACATTTTGGCAAAATTTGTCTAAAGTACTGATAACTACAAGTAGCAGCAAACATTTAAATGTAAGACACTTGATATTCAAACGTTACCTTTCTGTATTTGTTGTATTTTTCTAGTATTTGGTCTTCCATTATCTAAAAAAGACAGGAAAAAACATGCTGTAAAATTTAAGGTGAACACAGAAACTAAACAGCTGTGTTCATCTGTTCCTTATTGCGTGAGTTTAGTTGAGGAAAGCACCTTATATTCTTGTGTTCCAGGCGACAAACTTTTGATCTTGGAACCCAGATGAACAAACATATGAGTTATGGTGGCGATACGAGAATGGAGATCTTTGTATTCGTCGTATTCTGCACAGAAATCCTCCTCGTACTTCTGACGCTGCTCCAAACTTGTTATAGGACCGTATTTTCTATAGGATACCAACAAAAACGGTTAGTTTGCTCTTTATCTATGATGATGTACATTATGAGCTCCCCTCCTTTTTTTATTTATAACTTATAAGTTGTTTTTCATCTTTTTGACAGTAGGTGGCACCACCGGGCTAAAAATACTTGCTACAAAGGTTTAGTTCAAGTAACAGTTTTTACTGGTTCTTGCCTTAAATAAAAAAAAAAAAAAGGCAGATTCCTGAATGATAAATCATAAACCATCTTCTTTAAATCATGATTCCACTCACAGAACATAATTTGGCTTTTCTTCAGAGTCCACGGCTTTTGTGACATCAGGATCTAGAGGAAAAACAAAAAAATATAACAATAAAAACTTTAAATTGACTTTACAATGGTGCACATCATCTCATGGTGATAGAGTGGGTATAACATGTTTTGATGAAAACCACACTTTGTGTGTGTGGGATCCAGTGTGCAGCCTGGCTAAAAGCTTGTGGGCGTCAGGGGACCTTTCAGCTTAAGGACTCACTGCACCACTTGAGCTGTTGTTGAGAAGGTTAGCCACATGAGACCAAGTGGACTCAACAGGTTAAGCTTAAGGGAGACAAACAGCCACGCTTATGAGATAATGTTATAAAAATGCACCAGTGGGCCTTCGGATGCCCTAAGCATGTGTGCTTAAATTGCTACTTTACATTGCAGTGGTTGGAGGAAAACCACAGCTTAGACCAGGGGTCTGCAACCAACACTTGAACAGCCACTTAAGTACTTACTTACTTTAAAGACACTTTTTAAAATGAAAAAAAATATTTTTTTTTTATAACCAGACAGCCACAATGTAGGGGTAAAAGAGCCACATGGAGCTCCACAGCCTCAGGTTGCTGACCCCTGACAAAATCACAAAACAGACTGTGGGATGAGTGGCTGCTGAAAGGAATAACTTTTATGATACTAATAAAGACCACAGCAAGGGGAAAAAAGGGGGGAGATATAAATAAATTCCTTAACTTAGCCAGAAAATGTGAGACATGCATCAGTCAGATGAAAAAAACTGAATAAAAATGTTCCCTTACTCTGAAGTTGGTCTGGATTCTTACTCAAAGTAGGACTCATCTTTAGTCTTTCAGTTCCTTTATCTTCCTTGAACCTCTCCCATTGCTTGTCTTTGTGCTTCTTAGATTTTTTCTTTTTGTGCTGGCTGCTGGTGCTGCTGAGCTGCTGCTGAATGAAGTCCAAGTCCAGCTGGGGTACCTGGAGACAGTTCATTTGGGGCTCCTGGCCTCTGCTTTCTGTAACAGGTTCATTACAAGGGCCGAACAGTTTGTGCTCCAAAGGAAAGCCGTCATGGCTCTGCAGTGGGCCATTTCGGTTATCTCTATGGTTACTTGTCCTTTGAGTCTCTGTCTTTGCGTGGCAACTGGGTTTGGGGGTCAGACTTGCATTATTGTGCGCTCCCTTCCTGTTTAGGGCTCCGTTTACTGTGGATTGGGGTTTTGGATCTGTGAGTTTTTGCCTCTTAACTTCCAGGTTTTCCAGTGAGTCAGAAGCCATGAGGCGTTTCTGCAAACAGAAGGAACACAAATCCGCTCTGAAATATTTTTAAACAGTTCAGGCCAGTATTTAGCACTACAAACTTTAAAAAAAACAACAATTCACCCACTATAGGGCAGCTGTGTTATGACAACACTTTTATACATGCACTGAAATGTGCATAACATTTTAAAGCTAAATAAAATAATCAGCTTTGTATAAAAAGTGACAGACTAAAACATTTACCACAGCAGGATTTTTAGCCACACTTTGGTCCTCTGAGGTCTTCGGTGTTAAAGAGTTAGTTTGGAGGCTTCTCGTTTGGTTATGGACATGTGGCTGCATCTTTCTGTTCAAAACAGATTGAGAGCACCGTGCAAAACAATTATTAACAACTAACTGAAACTAATTTTAAGTTTTATAAAACATAAAAGAACCATACAGAGGAACAAGAGAAAATGAAAAAAAAAAATTCTGAATGGAAGGCAGGTTCTACTTTGCAGTGCCGATTAGTGCCAGTTCAGTTACCTGGCCAGAAGCTTGCTGATCAGCTGCTTCTCCTCCTCACTGTAGCCCGGCCAGTCCCTCTGAACATACTTGTAGAAATCATCCCTCAACAGGTAGCTGCTGTCTTTCAGGTTCACCTTAGCCACCTGAAACACAGCAAATGTGCTTAAAAAAAACCTTCAAATGTACGTGAGGCTGTTTATGAATTATGTCTCGTACAGCCTCTCATACAAACACACTTCATTTTCTGGTCAAACAAGTAAAAAAAAAAAAAAAATAAAAAAAATAAAAAGAGTATGAAAAGTATGAAAAGGATCTTTTTTTAAAAAATAATTTCAAAATATATACTTTGATAATGTTAAACATAGTTATAAAAATATTTTAAAAAAACTAAAGGATTTTAATAATAGAAAAAAAGATCAGACAGTTACATGATAATTTTTTGACGTTTCTGAAAAATGCAAAAAACTTTAAATTACATACAAAGGTTCAACTTTCTCCTTATACTGAATGCATTAATATCTTAATTTAAATCATAAACATGTACATTGTCAACTATTCTTTTTAGTAAACCACTTTAAAAAGTCATGGAAGTATTGTTTTTATAATATTTTCCATTTTTATTTAAACACACAATTATTTTGTTCAATTTCAACATTTTTTTATTTGCACAAAATATTTTACCATAGTTTTGTTTGTATAAATACTCTGCTATGTTTCATGCGTATACGGCTATAATTTTTGGGATGAAAATAATCCTCATAAACACAAAAAATGAATATTAAGAAAATAAAAGCTCAAAGACTTTTTTTAAAACCAAAATACTGGAAAGATACATTCATTATTTTAATGAATTTTATAGATGTTAAATGTTAATTAAAAAAAAAAAATTAATACATTTGTTTTATTTATAATAAGTATTTGTCTTGCTATTGTTACGCCCCTTTGCACAGATAAAAATGACTGTATTTCAAATGGCACCTTGGAATTCAGTGAACCTTTTCACTGCACTCCTGTTTATCTGATAGACTTTCTTTGTCCCTGCAATCTCAGCCTCTCATCTGACTGCGGTCCACCCAGCAGTAAACACGATCTCTCAGCAGACAATTACTGCAGCGGTGACCCAATTACTCGCACGGACCGACACAAAAAGAGCATACATGCAGACATGAAGGGGAAGATGGGAAACAGGCAAACACTCCTGCTGCTTCCTCATAAACTAATTCTTTAGAAGTGTATGCAGGGGAGATGAAAGGTTTTCTAAAAATGATCAAAACTTCACAGCATTTAACCACATATTTTGTTTGCTTGCAGAAATATTTGGTCATCAAATTAATGCATCATAAAAATAGGATTTCAAGGATCATTTTTAATCAGTAAAGCTTTCACAGGAACTGTCAGAGTAAAGTGGTGAGCTGAGTCGTGTGGGACCTGCACAGACAAGTTAAATGTTTAAGCAAAACACAAGGGCAGCATGAACCGTGTTTGTTTTGTTGACATTCGAGTGTTTACAGGATAAATGGGGAAACCTCTTCCTGCAACCACTAATGCAACAGGTGGGCATGTGTGCACGCAGCAGGCCTTTTTCATTACCTCCTCCAGGACGGCTCCCAGCTCGGCCTTGTCCTTGAGTGCACTTCGCTCCCGTTCCAGCCAAAGGAGCAGCTCAGGTTTCCTGTATGGTTTGAGGGCCAGCAGGTGGAGGATGCGGTCCTTCAGGGGCTTCTGGGACAAGGCGTTTGAACCGCCATTCCTCCTGTTGTTGGCTTGCTGCTTCTGGAGGTTACCATCTGAGACGGGCAAAGGGGCTGGCCTCTTTTGGTACTTGATGCATTTACCTGAACACGCAATAGGGATTTGTCAGTAAGGCACACATAAAAAAAAAAAACTAAATTGAATAAACTTTTTGGAAAATGTCTCAAATTTAAAGCAGGTTTCAAACCTCACTTAACTCAAATAAAGCAAAACATCACTTAGACATTCCATACGCTGTAGGATTTTCAACCTGAAATATGAAAATGCGCGAGTGACCATAGCTTGTGCTGCAGGCAGATGGGGCATATTAGAACAGTGAAAGCCATCTCTTTGTACATAATCCCATTACTGGTTAATCTGAGCTTTGAAGGTCAGAGTGGGGAATCTGTTCAACACTGTAAAGTGTGTCCTACACAGACATTAAACACCATTATGCAACATGAAAAAAGCACACAATAGCAGTTTGAAACATTTTCTTTTAATATATTTTTTTTCTCTCCTCATACGAAAAAAAAGCAAAACATGATTGACAGTTGGTTAGTAATCAGCTGACTAGCTCCATGGAAGAGTGTCTGCCCTGAGACTGCAAGGTTGTGAGTTCAAATCCAGCCTGAATCATGCCATATATTCTAAAAATGGGACCCAGTGGTTCAAATACGGAAAAGAAATTTCACACACCTAGGTGCGTGACAACTGGTGGGACTTTAACTGTAATTTGCCACTTTTAGAGTAATCACTCTTATTGTGATAGCTATAAATATAAACAGCTATTTTGCTGTGAAAATAAAACATTTTAAATGATAAGCTTGACTTGTAAAGTCGGAGCAGAATTAAATAAAAGAAAGAGCATTCCTGGGACTCGATGGCTCAGAAAAGGTGTTTTTTTTAAACCAGAAGTTGTGCAACAGTTGACCTGAAATAATTTTAAAGGGTTGAACAGGGACAGTAATGTGAACAAAGGATGAAAAATGTGCATGCAGAATGCAAAACTTCTGACAGGACAATTGATTTAACTGAAGTTCAGGCTTCTCTACAGAAGCTGAGAACAGTCTATCATACTTTTTTTGTCATTTTTCTCATGATAACATCACAATAAAAAAAAGTTTTTTTAGGTGATAATGAGATGTTATTATCACGAGATAACAAATTTTGTTATGTTGTGATAACTAGACAATAGAGGATATTTTAGCGTTTATTTAGTAGTTATTAAAGGGTGTAACTAGAACGCACAGATTACATTAACAACTCTGTAGTAGTTAAGAACGTTCCCCAGACGTCTTTCTTCTCTAAAAATGCACCAGCCCTCTCCCCCATTTCCCTCCTTAGCCAATAACTGAACCCCATCAGTCCAAACCCCCGACAGCAGGTTGAATAACAGAAACTCTGCCTGGCGAGTTCACGGAGCTCTAGGCATTACTGGAGCACCACCCAGCCCGCAACAAATATTAATGTCATTTTTCTACAATCTGCAGCAAAACAAGGCAGTTTGTCAGAGAAAATGTCAAACACCAGAGAAATGGATCAATTTATAACAGATCAATTCAATCGTGGTCTAACTCAGGTGGAGATTGTGCTGATGTTGTCGGACATAAACGACGTCCAAATCGGTAATCGTGATTTGAGGAGAAGGTTGGCGTGGCTACAGCTGCGCAGGTGACTGCAGTTCAGCAATCCTACTGTTGTCATTTTATTGAATTACCAAATGAAGAGACCACGTTGTTTACATGATAACAGAATGATGCATGAGAGATGCAGGACTGCGCGTCACTCAGGACTTCATCTGTTATCACAAAAATGAAAACTTGTTTTCTCGTGATAACGAGATGGCAGATGTCGTTATCATGAGAAATTGTGGAGGAAAAAAAGCAAGGTAGTCCATTCTCAGACGTATAAACATTAGTTGTGGCAATCAAGCTGAAAGGCCTCAATCTAAAAGCCAAAGTTGATTTGATAGTATTTATGTTTATAACCGTGTCTGCAAACTTAGACGGAGTACACGTGAAAATCAAACAAACAATCTACTTATTGCAACACATATTTTCACCTAAAATTATGACTTTGACCCAGAAATATCCTGAAAGGAAGTAAATACGTGCACCTATGGCTCATGCCATTTTATCTTCTCAACACAAATGATGAGAGGTTTGTAATAAAACAGTGTTTACTGACCCTGAAATCCACACACCTACATATAAATATGCATGAATATCAATTATTTCATGAATGTTTTTCACATGAATAAAACGTACTATTGAAACTTAAACCGTTTCAGATTTTAAAATCAACTTGGTTTTGCTGGGTTATTTAAATTTTAGTTTTGAGAAGTACCCTTTAGAATAAAGTAACACCTAACATTAAAATTCAAGTTGAGATAACTCAACAAGACTATGTGAGAGTATATGGTAGCTTTGTCACCATAACTTCTACAAATCTAACTTCACCTTGATCATCATGTTACAGCAACAAAAATAAATAATGTTGCACCAACTTAATTACATTCAGATCTCCCAACACAAATCTTTATTTCTGTATTAACACATTTGATTTAGATGGATTTAGAGGATTACATTTTTTGAGTATAATATATATATATATATATATATATATATCCCAATTAACCACTAATTGTATGTTTTATACCTCTGTTATTTGTTTTGTTAAATGTATTGGTCCAAATTTAAAATTCACATGACATCAAAAAGGGGTAAATACGATGATGTCAAATTGATATTAAGGTTTTGACGTCAGTTTGATTTGCACATTAAACTTGTTTTGACCTCAGTTTGATGTCGAGCTTTGATGTTGGTTTGACGCCATTTCAACGTCAATTGCCCACTGGGTATTTCTAGACTTACTGCATGCAGCGTTGAATTATAGGGTCCATTCTCCTTAAGTTTGGAAAGAAAACATCAAATATATTTTAAGACACATGCTGAGATGTAATTAAGCATGAATTAATTTAATTAAGCGTGAAGCCTTCAGAAACAGAAGAAGCATGCAAGTCAGTTTGATATTAAATTGACGTCAGTTTGAAGTTTAACATGTAGCCATTGAATTGATATCAAATGAACTGTTTTATCCAGCATTCCTAATATTGTTTTTTTCATGTGAGATTGAATTTCTACCGTTCATGTATTTCCCACACTAAAACTATGGCATGAAAACAAAAGTTAAAATAATGTTGTCCACTAATTGGATCAAATATCAACTCAATTTTGACATCAAGGTGCCTGCTGGGTGCAAGTGCAGTAGCAAAGCCATTATCAGCTGTTGAAATAAAATTGCCTGATCCCTACTTTTGAAAGCTAGCTGCCCCAATTGAATGCAGCCACAACTGGGGCAGCTACATAACATATATTTTGAACCATTTAGGTTTCTCTGGCACACTTTCTTACACGTGAAAGGTAGCTTATGCAAGGACTTTGTACCAATAAGGAGGCACGTCGGACATCACTAAATAAATATTTAAATGATTTAGAGGGAGAAAAAAGGTGTTACTTGTTTACTGAAAGCTGCTTTTTTATTTTAATAGAAAGCCTGACATATTTTAAGGTATAAACATGACTTTCCCCTCAGGAGGGGTAAAGTGTGGAACAATTTTACTTTAAAGTGAACAAGATGAGGAAAACTGCATGTGAGCAGAAGCCAAAGTTTATCTCAGTCAGATGTTGGAAAATAGAAACAACACAAAGGTACAAGTTGATGGACTTTACCAACCAAAAACCAGTGATAACTTCTCTGTAGGGGTGGCCAAATGCAGGAGTGGAGAAGAAGTGGATAAAAAAAGCCACTATCACAGCTTAAAGGGACGTTTTTTTAATTTTAGGTTATACTTCTGCTTTCAAATGAGACATTTTTCATGACTTCAAGACAGACCATACTTTGATCTGACTACTTTGTAACTTTTTGGTCAAATGAAAAAAGAAATTTGGGTGAGAAAGGAAATGTTAAGGAATTTAGAAAGGAGGAGACAATGGAAGTTTTTTTGTTAATGTAAAAAACCCAAAGTCACTTTTTATTAGACAATGATTTTTTGTTAGCATAAAGCAAAGGATAAAAATAGCTTATAAACAAAGCCAATATTCCCATATAATTAAGATGCTTATAAACTTTTTTTTTGTTTTTAATTTATTTGTAGCATCACTGTGTTCACATCTGCTGTTCTGCCTGAAGCATAAGAGGCCATGACCTTTTCCAGGAAACATCTTGGCATGCATCATTGCCCATTACATGTTTTTTTCCAAACACGCAGGCCTCTAGCCTAATCTTACTTGGATGTGTGGCTCCGGGTTTTATCTCAATGGCGGAGCGGCTCCAGCTATCCTTTTCCACCTGAGACATCCTCTCGCGGGTCATCTGGTAGGAGTCATCAGTGGCACAAACGGTGATCTTATCCTGGATGCTGCCTTGACCCTCCAGCTGCTCACGGCCATCACTGGAGAAATAAAAGAAACAGCTTTTTGCCAGCCTTACGGCAGAGTTTTGCAAAGTGGATTCCTTTAAGTTTTGCTGGAGTCGTGTATTGTCGGTGTGTGGCTTCACGGTAAAAGCTGGCTAGGACTGATCTATCCTTACTCCATGTTATGTCACAGGATATATATATACCCCTGCTGGATCAAAACAGGACAGAGTCTTAGCAGAAACCCCAGGATTACCTTGGCTCCTTCCTGCATCTTTGCAAAACAGGGATCATCATGGACAAAAGTAAATAGTTTGGTACATGAGCCGTGCATGAAGGCTGTAACAGGGATTTACTGTGCTCTCAGATTTTTGTCCTCAAAGATGATCCTTTTCACAACACAATTACATGTGTGACCTCCATCCACTTCTCCTCTTCATCCTCTAAATAAGCAAATAAATGTGGGGGGCAGTGGGCACAATCTCGCCCTCAAGCCATTGTCATGTTTGTTCTGGCTGAAGCTACAGAACCAAAACCAGCAAAGTTTGTCCACAACTAGTTATCTGGCTTTTGGGGCATAAACATTGCTCAACTTCCAAACATATTCCCTCCATAAATACAGCATAATGGCTCTCAGTAATGAAAGGCTTATTCCTGAAATATAAAGGAAATTACAGCCGTCTCATGCTGTGTACAGCTGCAAGCTTTATGCCCCTGTTATTCATGAGCATACAAGTGCTGAGTAATCACTTTTGAAAAATGTGGTGGACCACAAAGAAGAGAAAAAGCTTCCATCTGGGGTGAGATGTGCCACGACCGTTGGAGCAGGCAGAAAATACGCAAACATGTAAAAAAGTGAATGCCTTTGCTGATTTATGAGACAAATGGGCTTAAGAACAGAAAACGCAGGATGGAAAAAAGAACATGGGTGAGAGAAGATCAATATGACTTTTGTTAAAACAAACAAACAAACAAAACTCTGTACCTTAAGACATACTGATGGATGCAGTCAAAACTGGCTTGTGGCTGGTCTTTGCCGTCGCTGGACAAGTAGAAGGCAAAGACACGAAGATCAGAAGACGACTCAGAAGTGGAAGCGGGGATCTTAATGTACTGTGATGGAAATGATAAAGAAAGACAATATATTACAGATTAGTGTAAATAGTAACAACAGTAAACACAAAATATAGAACAGAAAAGCTGCAAGTAAAACACAGTGCCTAAAAGACACACAATCAAATCAGTATTTGTATTCATTAGCGCATCAAAATAAGCAATAAACTCCAGTCTATAAAAGGTCAAGCTTTCTTTAACCTTGAACCCTTTTTTGAATGAGTTTGCATCAATCCCCAATATAAGGGTAATTTTGCTTTTGTGGGGCAACAATGAAAAAGAAAACTACAAAAATGGTTTCTTTTAGATATTTTTTATTGGGAATTTTAAAAGTCTTTTATGACGCGTTTAAAATGTGTTTCAGTTTCCATCGAATTTTTTTTTTTAACAAAAAAAAAAAACGATCAAAAAGGACTTTGCAAAGCTTATCTATTTTATTTAGTAAATGTTTTTGTTCAAACAGAATTATGGGTATTTTTATAACTGATGGAAATTCAGGGTTGGGTATTTTGCTTGAAGACATAACTCTCAAGCTTGGAAATTGAAATGATCAGTTGACAGCTAGAGCCTCAAATAAAAAAAAAAAGTAAGACAAATTAAAAGCTTTTTCACTAAAAAGAAAAAAGAAACAATTGTAGTTCCCAAGCAGGGGAAAAATATGTCCAGTTCACAACATTTCAGGAAAATCATCAACAAAAAAAGTAAACTTAACACAATACATCATAGACTAGGGTAACCTATAATTACAATCACAATCAGTTACACTGAAGCCAAATAAACTGAGCTAAAACTGAAGTTTAACTAGGAAAGAACTAAGAAATGTGCCAAGCTACATAACACACACAGAAGCTATAACCTCAAATTGATTAAACTAAAATAAAATAAGTCAAGACAAGAAATTAAACTAAGACAAAACTTTAGAAGCTAAAAGAAGCTAAGTAAAATTGAGGATAAACTAAAACAGTTAACAAAAGCCAGGATGGATTACAGTAAAATCTACTCTGTGTACTATTACTCTGGCTCTTTTAATCCGAGAGGTTCTATAAACTCTTTTCAAACCTCAAGAAAAAACTTTTTAAACGTTTTTAGAAGAGGAGAATGATAAACATCTATGCAAGGCTTCATTTGGTATCAACAACAGAAAAGTGTCCAGTTCTGAGAAAGAATGACAGAAACACAAACTAGAAAGTCATTACAAGCCTCATTGTTGGATTCTCAGAAGGATTTTTACTTACAAAAAGAAAAGAAATGATTAGAAAACAGATCGTCTTAGCTTCATTAGCCACATAAACACAAAAAAACGATTCAACACATGGTAATGTTTTGCAACATTGTGGAATTAAGTTTGTCTCTTCAGTATCTTTTAAATAGTATCTACTAAAAAGGATCTTTCAAATAGTCACATTTTTGCAAGGAGAAGCAATCAATCTGCTCAGAACAATTTAAAACTAAATATGTGGCAAATTCAAGACAAAAATAGGGTCATAGTTAACATAAATCAAAGACTATTTTTTTAACCAACCAACCTTTTAGAAATGATTAACCCTAAAAAAGAGAAACCCAGAGTAAATGACTTCTAGGAGTTGTCATCTAGACAGTATTACTATACATTTAGTGGAACTAACAGTAATTGATTAATTTATTTTAATTGGTGCATTGAGATGTAAACACAGCTAGATCAATACTTTGGAAGAATGTGTGCATGTTTTTTTCCAGACACAAAGCAAGAAGCTGCAGGTTTCATTAATTTGGGGAACTTTTATTAAAGCGAATGTTCACGTTACGGGCTGACAGCTATACGTTCAAAAGTGCAGCAGATACACAGGACAATTACATGGATTATTCACCAACATTACGGATAAATTGCCAAAAAGTTTCTAATTTTTAAAATAATATTTTTTAGGTTCCTATTAAACCAAGTGACCATTCAAACTTTCAGTGGTCCAAGAATGATATACAAAATAATTTATCTTACATCAAAATTCAGAAATTGGCATTACAAGTGATACAAATTCAAATAAATGAGATTAAAAAGTGTTTTTTTTAAATGAGGAAGTAACGATTTCACTGATTTTATAAACAAGGAAGATTTGTATTAACCATAGTCAGAAAGTGTCTTCAGTCTCAACCTAAACAATTAGATAAAAATACTTTTTAATGTTTAATCACAGTTTGTTTTTATAGTAAGTCAGTTTTGCCACGCATGTGGAATTATAATGCAGAGCACACAGAGGATTAGGACTCAGACCTTGGAGCGCTCAGAAACTGTAAATAAATCTCTTCTGGTAGGCAGTGTCTGCTCCACCGAGGTGTCTTCGAGATCCTGGCAGACACAGAGGAGCACATAGTGCCAAGGCTGTAACCTCCAGGGCGGGCCAGTACACACACACACATACACATTTAATAACAGACCCTACGGCAGGAAACATGGCTCTGATTTGGTCGGTAAAGTTCTAAGTTGCAGGCCCGTGAGAGCAGAGTTCTGGAATAATCACAGATTTTCTCACATACGCAAGAAACGGAACAGGAGAAACTCCATTCAAGAGGCATGTCTGTTAAAGGTACTGCATGTTTCAGCAAGTAACAAGTTATTCAACAGCCACCGACAAAGCCAGTGGTTACTGAGTACTTCAACATTCAGAAGACACATCCTGTGTTGTAAAAAAGAGCATTTATGATCAGACTGCAAACACGACAATGAAGGACAATGACTTAAAAAAAAAAAATACTGCAAGAGGGAAGAGAGCCGTCAAACTCATGAATAAAACTTGAACGCAGAGTGATGGGAATCTTTCTTTTGAGCTGGAACTGGGCTGTTGAAACCTTGGTAATTAATTAAACAGGCGCCAAGAATATTCAAGTGTTTTGGGACTTAAGCAACCAACGGCAAGGAACAGGAAACGTTTCTTTTGTATTGGACAGTATGGGTCTTTCAGTTGGAATGCTTTTTGCTGCGCGTTACCTTTTATTACATATAAGTGAAGGAAAACACAAAAGATCATGGTTAAAATTAGTGCACTCGGATATGTAAACACAAGCAGGTCTTTTAACAAAACAAAAAAGCTAAAATTATTTTTTTCCCCCAATTTTTGCCAGGATACATCTACTTTAGCAGCTCAAATGTTAATGATAATTTTTACTTTTAATACATTTCTTTAGTGTATATAGAAAGCAGGGAGGAGATTTTTGCTCATAAGTTTGATTTGATTTATTTCAAGTTGATTTATATCAATTATGAAAAAAATACCATTAAAAATTACAAAACAAAAATCTCATATCAAACCCATTTCAGAAAATAACTACATTAATCAGAAAAGCTTAAAAACCCACTTTCATTTAAAAAATTGTGTTTTTTGTGTTTCTAACACGTTCTTGGGGCATTTTTTTTCATGATGGAGGACATGTGTAAAATAATCTAAGATTAAAACTAAACTGTTTTGGATCAGGAGCAGGTGAAAACCATTTGAAAAAGCTCTCAGTTGTGATGCAGCAAGTGAAATGGGCGTGCCAAAATCACCCTGCTTCACTCCAATTCTGATGCAGACAAAGAAATCCAATAATGTTGAAATGTTCCTCGTCTGAGCTGGCATCTGGCTCAAAACTGTACGGTTGGATACCTTCGTTATTACTCGCCATTTTTTTGCACGAGTAATGCTAGGTTGGGGTTGCGAGGGGCTGAAAGCTAGTGGAAGAGAGAGTAAACAAAGGGATGATGGGATATCAGTGGAGCGTTACTTTTACGCCAACATTCCTGCCCACAATTTAAAGATTAATTTCAAATGAACTACTGCCGCTCTGCAGACAAAAAAAAAACAAAAAACCACAGAATTTTTGATTTTATGAATAATAATTAAAAACCACTGGGAATGATTTGGCCAAAAATAAAAATAAGTGGGACTTCAAATCCAGGAAAAAAACTATTCTTTGCTACTTCTGTGTTTTTGTCTATAGGAACCAAAAAAAAAAAGAAAACAAACTTCTGACTTCAGTGAGTAACGGAGCAACACTGATGTTGACTTTTATTTTTTTAATCAGCCTGCTGTGTGTTAGTTTATTGGCAGGCTGTTTCCACCGGAGTATAAACTCAAACTCTTGACACCAGATAGGAGCTTGCTCACAGGCGCTCAGGTGGCTCCTGGCTGTTTATACAACTTGTGTTTTCATGAATCCTGCTTTGCGTTGTGCAATGTTTGCCTGTGGAAATCTACCCAGTGTGAACTCGTAGATCCCAAATCCTGGGACAGGAGTCAGTGTTTATCAGTAACAGTCATAAGTAAACATGTCAAATGTTCAGCATGGACTAGTAAATGGATAATTTCACATACAGGAGACATTTTTGTGGACGCTTTGCAAAGTTATGTATGTAGGTTATTATATTTTACCACCCATTAATCTCACTAATGAAATTAAATGTGCTATAATTAGTTCTTCCCACCACTACTTCAATGACCTAAATTAATATACTGTCACCCCCTTTTTTAGATAAAGTACCTTCCTCCTTCTCAGAAGGCTTTCAGCATGCTCATACATGTTCAGGAGCTTATATTGAATAGGGAGAGCAGGGGCCTCATTTATAAAAAGTCACAGAAACCAGCTGGAAATGTCTATATGTAAATTCTGACGCAAACATCTGTATTTTTTAAGTTAGTGTGAGGGGAAATTGGTAGCTTTTTGCATACACTCTAACCCCATCAACAACCACGCATGAAGCTCCACAAGGTTGTAATTGCTTGAAAAAAATGAAAAGAATTGCATAACTTTAAGGGACATGACTGCATAAACCAATACTCATTTGTGCACTGATGATTTCATTTTCATCACCAATCAAATAGAAAGTCAACAGACACAGATTGTCTAATAATACGCAAGATTGTAATCAACTGGTCTAAGAGGTTCAACAGCAACAAATGTGCTAAAAGAAAGCAGGAAGACGCAGAGAAGGAGCAATCTGTAAACGAGGAGCACGGTGTGAACCTCTGGTGCTCTGTTTCTGATTTAGAAGGATGTTGCTGCTCCATTTTTAACATGTCCGAATCCCCTCCCTCATCTCTAACTACTAAAAAAAAAAAAAAAAACTATATGGTGTGGGACTATCTGTTGTCCTGGATTTTAAAAGCACCTCGGACACCATGCTCAATACCTTTTATTTTTTAAACGGCAAATATGATGTCACTAATTTCAGGAAGTAAAAATCTCTAAAATACAAGCATGTTATGAAGACGATCTATGAAACCACAGTGTTCTGAGGATGGAAAAGTTAATGGTTTACCAAAAAAAGCATTTAATTACATTTACTTCACAAAAATTGTTCAAATGCCATGCATTGTGGTCTATACTCACCAATCTAGTGAGCGTCGATGCACACTGGTTTTTGGCAAAGACTTCTGGGAAATTTCTAGCGCACTCGATTTTGAAATTGTCGATTCGGACAGCACTACAAAATGGCAAACGCGACATATGATGCACTAGGCAGTGAGTAGTGAAGGAATTCGACAAACCTATGACTATGCGACTATGTCACATGATCAGAGGGTGAATCTGATTTAGTTGTTCACCAGCAGGTTGGGTCTTTTGCGGTGGTTTGTGTGTGGAGAGGGTGGGCAGGGACTGGTATTTGTTGTTGACCGCTACATTCAACACATTCACCTGCAAGGATTTTGAAAACCTTGAAAATTAGCTTTTTTGTTACATATTTTTATGCTTAAGAATAATACAAGAACTTTGTTGGACAAGGAGTATTTTGTTTACTTTGTGAGTTACAAACAATGGACCTGCCTCATTGTCTGTTCAATGTTGCTCCGTCTTTATTTGTCAGGCATGTGCGGAACAATGTTTTGATCTCTCTTATTTCTGGCAGGCCTCTCATCCGTCAATGAAGGATCAGCTCTTCCAAACACATTTTTTTCTGTGCTCCACCCTGATGAGCAGAGCCTCAACCTCAAAATCCACAAGCCTGGCTTTCTTTCCCACCGACAGTTCCATTCCTGGTTTCCTGTTTGGTTAGTCAAAGCTCACAATGACTATTATTTTGATATTCATTTGATAATGATATAGGCCTTATGGAGGCCTTAATGAGGGTGGAGTGTGGGAAGAGAACAACACGTCCATTCACGCACAGCTGACAGCAGGTTGGTATTTATAAAGAGAAGACGGCGTCAAAGCATGTGCCACGTGGTCGTATAAATCTGTAGATATTCCTGTAAACCAGATTTGAGTGTAGGTCATGTTTTTATGCAAAAATCCATTAACAGTTTTTATGAAAAAGGCTTCAAATACACAATCTCTACTCTACTTGATCTCATCGTGTTTTGGGCTATTTTAAAGCATTCCCAGTTGTCTTTCAATTGTGATTTTGTTGTTTTCAGCTAAAATAAAAAAACATGTCATTTTCTAGGACATTGCAGTTCATTAGAAATTTACATCAGAGTCATGGGTTAGGCTCCAGCAGCCCTGTGACCCCAAAAGGGACAAAACGGGTATAGAAAATGAATGAATGAATGAAAAACAATTCAACCATTAACTAGGTTTAAATGAGCTACGAAACCCCAAAAGCCTTATAACTGGATTTTCTTCTGAGAATTAATTGAACAGCCGGGACAACTTTGGACATCCACATCAGCTAATTGTTTTAAGAGCTGCTTAATGAGCGACCAGGCAAAACCAAAAAAATAAAAGAAAACTCATCTATTACAGAAAGTAAATCTAAAAAAAAAGATGCATTTATTTTATGCATTTCTACTTTTATATAATATCACTTTTAACTTATTATCTAGTAAGGATCCAGTTTTCAAAGCTGTCTCACTGCTGTTTTGGTGAATCATGGTTTGGAAAATTAAAGTTGGGCACAATTAGAGCAACAAGTGTTCTTTTATAAGTTAAAAAAAACATTAGGGAGATCAATAAACGGAAATAACAAACGTGTTTGGCTTTATAAATCTCTGCAAATGAGGACCACATGGTATTACTCACCTGCAGAGATGACAATGGATAAAAATGAATCATATCCACTCCTAGAATGAAACTAAAACTAGTAATGCGGTCATTAAACGCCTCTCAGCGCAGTAATTTACAACTGAGACACTCTTCTCTTGATTTCGCTTAGATTCACAATAGTTTTCCAGCTGCTGCAGCTCTACTGGTATGAAGTGCACATGGGGTCATGTGCTGGTTCGTGCGAACTCCACTAACAGATTTTTTAAATCCTGCAGGAAATTTTACAGCAAAAACTTTACTCCTGTGACACACATGGTTCAGTTTGTGTCAATGTCAAAGTGCAACAATAAGTCTTAGCAAGAGTGTTTTTTTCTTGGAAAAGAGCATTAAAGTTGTCTGGGAGTGACTTATGACCCCTGTTATGATTAGTGACCTTTCTCTGAGGCCAAAAGGCAAAGTGTTGAAGAAAGAAAAGCTTGAAAATAACAAGTGTTTCAACATATTTTACAAATACAAGCCTCTCTCAGGCTTGTCTGACTGCTCTATCTTTTCATTAACCCTTCATCTGTCAAAGCTTAGACCTTTCCCAATTCTTGTTCATGGTGAAATGTCCTATCGTGTGCCTCCAGCATATATCATTATCAACCTTAGAGATGTTATTCTTGGCAAAAGCTCTTTGTCCATCTGTTTCTTCATTTGTTTGAGCTTTAGCCTTTTCATATTCTCTTTTGTTTCTCAATGTAAGTTTGTGGAGTAAAGCAAACCTCAATGGTTCAACTGGAAAAGCACAAAAAGGTCACACAAGCATGATAGCTGAAATCCTATTTTGGAGTCATAAGCAAGGATCCATGTCACATAATTAAGAAAGGAGTCACATGCAGCTATATCATCAATTCTGACAATCGCACTCTTTGTTAGCAGGTTTAACAAGAGTGCATTGTGACAATTCTGAAACAGGAACACTATTTTGGAGTTGGTTTTTAGAGAAAAGACATGGTGAATATTGGGACTCCTAACAGATCATGTCACAGTAACCTTGAGCCTGAAGTGCTCACTGAATACATGATATTTGGCTAGACTTTATGGTGCCTCACACAAAGTGATAGGGTTGTGTTATGTCAACGTTTCAGAGGTGGCAGACACTCAAGTATATGTATGCAGAACAAAAAAGATAATCTTATCATTTTAAGTCCCCACCCATTAAAAAAAAAAAAAGTGATTTCACATCAGCTGCATTTTTTGGTCAAAATTAATCATACATACTTCAATTTTTAGGTGTGCTGCTTATTTTTAAGGACCCACTCAGATTAAAATTTGGTTCTTTATGTTTTAACATGTTCTTGTCGCATTTTTCATGACAGATGACAAGCGTAAGGAAATTTAAGCTTAAGATTGCATTTCTGAGAATTTCTTTATTCAAATTGTGAATCAGGGGAAGACAAAAACATGCTGTTGGAAAAAGCTTGTAAATGTAACGTAGAACTAACAATAGCAAGCCAAACTCCCTGCTCTGCTCCATTCTGATGCTTCCACATGTTGACTAGTTACATGCACGTTTTCCTCGTCTGATTTGGCATCTAGCTCAAAATTGTCCAGCCGGACAGCTCCAGTGTTGCTTGCCATTTTTGTTGCACTGCTGTAAGCCAGCAGGAGAGAATGTAAACTATTGGGTGATGGAAGTATGGGCGAGCTCACTCTATACTAACAGTCCCGCCCACAACTCAGAGGCAAATTTCTGATGAACTACTGTTGCTCTGCAGAAACTTTGTCCAAATAAATGACAGTTTTTTAAAATTTTATTTTGGCTAAAAACAGCAAAATCATAAGTAAAAGACCACTGAGAATGCTTTTAAAATAGATTAAAAACGTATTGGAGTGAGACTTCAATAACATATTTTCTTTTATTTGACACACAGTAACAAATGTCATCATTTTGTCTGAGGGTCTATTATTTGTCCCCATGAAAAAATTTGGCAGCATAACTGTGAATATGTTTCTACTTTTTGCACTGCCAGCTCATGTGAGGAAACACCGCAGCGGTTTAACATTCAGCAACTCACACGTTGCATTTTCCTGGACTCCTGGGACCTTTCAGCTGAAATGATACCTTTGTGCAAAAGAAGAAAGGCTGTAAGCAGAAAAGTATACAGACTGTAGCGCCATTAACTGTGACCCACAAGAAAACATGCAGCAGAAAACGTCTTTAAAACACGAATGCCATAAAAATGTTTCACGCTGACAGAAACTCAGTCTTATCACACACAAAAATGATGTTGTTAGGTTCTTCTTAAAGCCCAACTCAAATGAAAATCGTACTTTTGGTGTTTTTAATATGTTCTTGTGGCATTTTTCTCATGATGGCAAACAAAGATAAAGAAAATCAAGCTTAAAATTGCATTTCTGAGCATTTCTTTATTCAAATGGTTGTGAATCAGGAGTAAACAAAATGCTACAGCGGTGACGTAGAAGCTTCAATTCTGATGCACCTTCTTGTAGACGACTAAATCCATGTACATGTTTGTTTTCCTCGTCTGAGGACTGGTAATGTTAGGTTGGGGGTGTGAAGGGCTATAAGCTAGATGGGGGTGTGTAAACAGATAGGTGATGGGAAAGGTGGACGGGCTTGCTCTGCATCAGGGGTCCCAACAATAACTCAGACAAATTTCTAATGAACTCTTGCCACTCCGCAGAAATGATGTCCTAGAAAACAACACAACACAGGGTTTTGGAATTTTAGCTAAATATGACATAATCCCAATTAAAAGACAATTCTAAAATAGCTCAAAAGATGTTCGGAGTAGATTTTTAAGAAAGGACAAAGTAGTTAATTATCGTTCCCAGATAATATTTACACTATACAGCAGTGGATGCAGTTTATTTTTTCCCCCTAGACTGAAATGCACCTGTGGAGATCCTATCGTTTGCCCCTCATACCAGCTTTATGAACAAAACTCAAGTTGAAGCTAGACTTGCTCTATAGTTTTTGTTTAAATCAGGGAGTGTTTTACTGAGCAAGGATCTACAGACAGAAACAGAGTCAGCATGTGTCACACCTATGTTTGTGACAATCAGAGTGTGAATGGTTTCTTGTGTAACGACAGTGTGGTGTAGAGGGTAAGTCGCTTTGATTTACTGTTCTAAATTTGTTTTAGACTCAATATAAACATATAGGTTCATAGGAATGCATTACATAATAAGAACTGTGACGACATGTGATGACTTTACATAGTTGACAAAGAATGCTTACATAAAACTCCTACAAGTATGTAACTGATCAATGACAAAAAAAATCTAAATGGTCTTTGTAAATATAAGATAAATAAATAACTGTTTGTATCCCATGTAAAATGACAACAGAACTTCTTTTAATTGTTCTTTGACTACTTTACCACAGTAGTCAGTTGTTGTGTAAAGCTCAAAACAGCTGGGAATAACTCCTAAATCAGTGCTATTTCTCCATACCAGTCGTACTGTGCTCTCACATACAAGTGATAGATGATAGGACTTATGACTAATAGAGTCTATTGTGGGGATCCTGAGCTTATAAATACTCCTTTGCAACAAAGCACTTTATTTCTGTCTACTGATCAGAAGTCAGTGTTGGTTAAAAGCGATGGCAGGCTAAGCTTATCAGAGAAGAGAAAGCAGGCAGCACCAATATATTAAGGGAAAGTTGGAGCGATGGAAAAAAAGCGAAGACACTGAGATGACAGAGACGTGAGGGCGTTTAAGAGGAAAAATGTATGTATTATGTAACGGTCGAAGAACAGAGTTGTTCTTTTGGGACTTTCAGGTGTCTTTTAATGGTGAGGTCATCAGGCTGCCTCTCTGGACTGAAGCAAGTCCTCACAGTCAACTAGTTTGTTGGCACAGAGTAAGCCTGCGCTCATTCCCCATCATCTCTTCGTTTACACTCTCTCCTGCTAGCTTACAGCTCCTCACACCCCCAACCTAACATTACCGGTGCAACAAAAATGGTGAAAAATATAGGAGCTATCCAGCTGTACAGTTTTGAGCCAGATACTAGCTCAGACGTACACAGAACCAATTGCCTACAAATGAATACATCAGAATGGAGCAGAACAGGAAGCTTGTGGCTTGCTGTTGTAGGTTTGAGGTCACAGCTACAAGCTTTAACAAACTATATTTTTTCGTCTGCTCGTGTTTCACAATTGTTTAAATAAATGCAGTTTTAATCTTAATTTTAACATGTCCTTTACCATCAGTTGAATGCTACAAGAAAATATTAAAAACACAATTTTCATCTGAGTGGGTTTTCAAGCCTTTTCAGTCAATGAGGCAGGAAATAAATATGCAGCGGCAAAAAGTTCACCAATACTTTGTTTTAGAATCATTTTCATATTTAATGGTTAACTTCAACTTGTTATTTTGCTCTTTTACTTGCACCATCAGTTCTGAGATGTCCTCATTTCAATTCACATAAAAGCTGAACTTTGATGCACTTTGGTCACTGAACGATTAAATTCAACTGATTCTGGTTTGAAAAAGCTCATGAGAAATACCCAAACTTTACTGAAATAAATTATAGTTGAGTTTTCAGTGTCACATTCACAAAAACATCAGATTTTCCCATCGCCATTTTAAGTGAACTTTAATCCAAATGAAGTTTTTGCAGGAAAATAATCCAAAATGCTTATACATTCCTTTTTTCATTAAAATTTCTCATCTGGGTTGGCGCTATCTGGGCTGAGATTAAATCATAAATCATTGACATCCCTGGAAAAAACAGTTTGCTTTTTTTCTAAAAACCAAGCAAAAAAAATCCTCTTAGAGTTTTGATGCCTTAAAGTTAAATTAAAAATTTCCCATCAACCGTCATGAGACCAATATTTTCACCTATTAGAGCTGCAGAGAAGTAAATGCTTTTCAGGCCTTATCAAAGCCTAAACTCATTACATCTTTTGAACAAAAACAGAAAGGATGCTGTTGGTGGACAAGGTTTATGCTTCCTGCAAGCTTTGGGTAGAATGTGGGATCTGGGTGTAGATCTCATGCAGACCATTGTTTCCACATCCTCTGCAGCCTGAGTAATAGTCCTCTAAAAAACAGGCCGTCTTTTGTCCCGGCCCCCACAACTCCACGGCGAGATGCCATGGCACTGCCTCCCCTTTCTGGTAAGATGGGAGGAAGGACATGCAGCTAGAGGAGGAGGAGGAGGAATCAAAACATCAGCAGCAACTCTGGTCTGTCTGCTTATGAAAACAGTGCAACAGCTTGGAAAGGCTCTAGTTTCGTCACATTACTACCACGTGTATAAGTGAAGGGAGAGTGAAAGAAGTTTACTGATCAACCAAACGTCTCTGCCGCAGGCTTAGAAATGTGTATACACACACACACACACACAAAGAAAGAAAGGCTCAGAGAGCCAGGCAGTAGTCTCATCCTCACCACACTTCAGTAAACACTACTTCTCATCATCTCGCAGCAAACAAAAGATGCAAATTGTTCCCAGGACCACAAGTTGACACATGCCATTGAAGACAAGTCGCCCCTTCAATAGAGGGCATAGACACACAAAACACAATGTGTTTGCGTGTCTGCATGGGAGACAGAGAAAGATGACGGTAGCAGAGAAGGAAACAAACCAGGATCTGAGGGCGTTTTTAGTGCAAGTTTCTATTTATGATCCACAGTTCATTTCTGCAGGAACTTCTCCTTTGCTTAGTTCCACAAGCCAAAACTGGGTCATATACGTAGCTGCCTGAAGTGGGAGACAGTGCATGTAATCAAGCAACTGCCTGTAATCACCTTTCAGTTTTTTACAGATTCACACAGGAGCAGAGCAAAGAGCTCCAAAAGGAGGCCGTCCAATGGGTGTACACTGGCATAAGCTTCCGTTGAGGTTTATCCCTCCTCTGCCAGGAATGATGGGCTCCAGAAAATGCTCAAGGGCCAAAATGTCAACTTCAACAAAATGTGGTTCACTGTGAATGACAAATGCTGAGCAGATGCCACTGCAAAACACCATACTCCCAACTTATGCCGTGTACGTTTTTATTATTAAACAGGACTCCTTCTTCAGCAAGTCAAGACCTGCTCTATTTCTTCAAGCAGTTCATTCCCACAGAAAACCCACTTTTATGCTGGGATGCTTGTTTTTGTTTTGGATCCACTCTTTCTAGAACAGATGCAATCCAGTCAGATAATGGTTGAATTCTGTGGCTCTAAAAACAACAATAATGATAATATATTGTCATTTTTGCACTCAAAGACATTATTAAAAAGAAAAAAAGGAACATAAAATCAAACAAAGCAAAATCAGACAGAGCAAATATCGATTAAAATGAGACGCTAATGTTTGTAAATTGTAAGCAATTTTAAGTAGTTTTGAGCAAGGATGCATAAAATGTGAAAAAAGTGAGTTCTAGAGCCATGGAACAGACACCCACCAATTGAAAAGAGCAATATGATTGAAGAGGAGTGGAGATGTAAGGAAGATCCAAGAAATATGTAGAAGCAAGGTGAATGGGTTTGAAAGTAAGAGATTTTGAATTAGACTCGGAACTAAACTGGGAGCCAGTAGAGCTGCTGGAGAAATGAAGCGATGTGGAAAGGGATGGGGGAGGCAGTTAATATCACATAGATTGAAGTATGCAAACGAAGTTTAAGGAAGTTAAAGGAGAACCAGGGTTTTATTGATGCTAAGCAGTCAATAAGCAAAGACTGGAGAAGGTTGGAGGTGGATAATGAGGTAGAGCTGAGTGTCATCTGCATAAAAACGTGTAGTGTATGTTATATTTATGGAAAATATTGCAGAAAAGGCAAATAAAAGTTTACCAATGGCCTGCCCCTTCTGGTGTCTCAGTACTGTAAAGTGTTGCATACCAGCACATGGCTGCTTTTCTCTGCTTCAGAATCTGCTGGAATAATTGCCTAAACAATTGAAGAGCAGTCAAAAGAATGTCAGCTAGAGCTCATGTTCTGGTGTTAAAAGGTTAAATAAGAATTAAACCCTAGTACATGAATTATGAATATTAATCAAATCTCAAGGGGGAAAGATGGTTTTAAAACCAACGTGAATTATTTTGTATTATCAAGTTTGGAAGCGCTATAGTTTGAGTCAAAGTAATTCGACCTTCTTGTACAAGTCACCAAGTGTCTCGCTGGCAAACTGACCTGGCTGCAGTTCCTTTTTCCCCCCTTTTCAAACCTGCCTTAAGAAGAAAGTATTTGAGTTTTTTTTCACCTCAAGACATGGTGAGGTGAAAAAAACACTGGTGACACTGTCACGTTAAAAACTTTATTACTTTTTGGCCAGGACAAGAAGAGAGTTGGCACACGGCATGTTTCATTGTTACTTGAATAACAGGAGGGAAAGCAAATCAGGGAGAACCATCTGATCCCTCTGAACAGGCAGGAAACCACTAAAAAGTGGCAGTGAAACAGAGACTAATGATAGGCCAAAACTCTCTCAACCCGGCAGTAAAACCCCACAAACAAACACACGGCTCTCAGAGGACCACAGGAGGATCACGGATGGTCAACCAAAAACTGCAGTACAACAATCTGATTTACTACAATTTGAATAAAATACTCACAAATGCTTTTTTAATCTTAATTTTCTACATATATTGTGAGAAAAATGCGACATGTTAAAAACACCAAAAACACAATTTTTCATTAGAGTGGGTCTTTAAGCACGTTCCACATTTCAAATTGCTTTCATGAATAAAAGGTTGTTGAATTTTACAGGAATCCTTGACTTTCAACTGATCCACCCAACTGTTTCTTTTACATGCGTCCAAATGAAACCAAGAGAAACTTGGCTATGAACTAAAGAGGTGAGGAGCAGAGCAACTGAAAGCAAATGTTTTTGCAAACTGGAACTGGTAGTTAAGAAGATGAGGAAGCTTCAGGTTTATTTTGCTCATCTCACAAGGACAAAGGACCTTCCCTGTTCCATGAAGCATCAGGTTTTTGGTTTAACCAGCACTGGGACTGAAATCGCTGTTGATGTTTTCAAGAGAGTTACATAACCCATCTTCACTGTCTTTTTTATTGAAGAAAAATGTAGGAAGCGAGAGCCTCCCTCTTCCCTGCAAGACTGTATCATTTTACTTTCAAACATAAAAGAAGACTCAGTATTAAAACTAGCAGGTGCATGCTGTGGAATAGTCAGATGAGATGGGCCGCGCCATCATCTGCTGAGCCACCATGACGTTGGGAAAGGTTTATTTAGTGCATTATTGCCATGATGTTTTTCTTAATAGCAAAAGCTTTAAAGTGTTATGTCTTGACAAACAGAAGTGACTCTTCACGGGATAAATAACTACAGCGGTGGGATTTTAAGAGACGGATGATGCCATACAGTTAAGTATTTTAGTCCTGAAAAGGGCTTTATGGGATGTCTGAGTCAGGCAGACAGCGAAAGCTAATGCAAACTTTCGTCATGATGCTTCACTCTGCGATCAAGAGCATCAGAGTTCCTGTAATTACCTCTAAACATTAATTTGGCTAATACCTTTTAGCTTTCTGTGCCATATTCTGGGAAGAGTGAACAACCAGGAGACATCAGATGCTGTCAAAGAAACTGCCAAGAGGATAAAACATACTAATTTAAAGTTGTTTTTTTGTTGGTTGTTTCTCACATGAACCCTCATGTCCATGCTTTAAAAAGCAAGTTCAGTTATTGAAATAGCACACTTCTAAATATATCTGATTATGAAATCTAATTTTATGATTAACTGCAACTAGTTATCACTGTAAAGTTTTTCATTTTAAGAGTTTTTTAAAAAGTGACCGCCACAAACTGGTAATCTTGTGAGCACTCGGAACTGAAGTTGCAAACGAGAGACAAGAAGCTGAAGATGATTTGCAAAACTTTGGAGTTGCTTTGAAAAGTTTTCAAAAATAAATACATAAATAGTAGCATTACACAATTTGATCAGACAGGTTTAACCTAAGGGTGTTTTATAGCATTTTTTACTACTTTACAATTTACTCTAATAATTTACCTTAAAAATGTATTTTGAGCTAATGTTTGATTTTCATGTCTTTAGTAGCTACATTACATACAACAGATATTTTACATTATATTACACAATAATCCTGAAACTCTTCAAAAAACTCAATAACGAGTAGCAAATATTGTCCGCTTTTAAAGATCAAATATGTAGAAACAAAACATAAAAGCATTCATTCAAAAACAAAGCAGAGACAGGGTCGAAAGATGAAAAATGTCTAAAAAAGAACATGTTGTTACTTTTTTTTAAATGCTCATAGTAAACTTATAATCACATGAACAGGAAATAAGACGAATAGTTTTATGCAGAAAGACAAAATACTGTGGTTTTGATCACAGAAACAAATCTGTCCATTTCGTTTACAGCCGACATTTCAGAAATGAGCTAAGAAAGCGACACTTTATTGATCTCATGACAGGAACCTGCAGGCTGCTAGAAATTTAAATGGGGGCCTCGAATGCTAGTCTGATGTTCACACAGGCGCTCCTTCTAAAGTCACCAGCGCTCATGTCATCTAGTCATGACGGGAAGGGGGTTGGAGAGTCTTTCCAACCAGCTTATACAATTAGCTTAGACTGAAAACTAAGTATTCCCCAGAGACACAGCTCCCCCCTGATTGAAGTCAAAACACACATCGCTCTGACTGTCATATCACACAAAATAAAACATTTAGAGCAGCTCATACAAGGTCAGGACGATACCAGGAATGCATTCAACATGATAACTACCCGTCTCCTGTTGACTGACTCTGACAGTGTCTGTGCAAACTTCTCCTTTGCCTTCCTCCTTGCCTCATCCCTTTTCCAGCACCGCCTGCTGATCTGACAAAGCCTGCGCACAGTCACCAGCCTGACCCAGTAACCTGCATGCCTCCTGCCTGCTGGAGAAAACCTGCCACAGGCTCCTGTTCCCAGTGCTGTCAGGGTGGCAGTCAGAGGCAAAGCATTAACCAGAAATAACAGAAGGAATACGCTTTTCTTAAGAAACAAATCTCAGGTGAATAACTGCACGTTCATCTCCTCATTCTCAATCCATTTATGCAAATCTAAAGCTGTGTGATATGCAGATGAAAACCTACTGTGTAGGGAGTTTGACAGGTGATTTATTCAGCTGCCTTTTGTTTTAAGGAAAAAAAAACAGGCAAGAAAAGTGAAACTTACCCCTTGGTTTTCTTTGAAACAAATTATTGGTTGACTTTGTAAAGCTCCCTAAAGAGAAGGGGAAAGAAAAAGGCATTTGTTGCAAATTGACCTAAATTGGGCAGTTAAATGCAATTGTGTTTGAATCTGTTTAAATGGAAGTTGAAGTTACACAATCAATAATGCACTGTCAATGGTCTTAACTGGAGCTCTGAGAAAGCAAAAACTCTCCCGCTTTTCATTTATTTGATGACTTAACTCCAGAGCTTTTGGAGCTGCAGGTTTGTGTGCATTTCAGCAGACAGATTCTTCTAAAACGAGTAAACGAGTTACGCAGATGCGAAACAATTCAGCAAAACAAAGCTCAAACTTCATAAGATGCAAAGGAAATATACAAATTGAAAGGAGGAGACGCTTACCTTAAGGTTTTGAAAAGCCTCCAGCGCCCTGATGGCCGTGTCCGTCAGCTTGACGTGGTAGAGCGTAGTGTTGGCTCTGCTTTTGTTGTTTTCTCCACAGGAGAGGCCATAGCGGCGCAGCTCCCTGAGTGAAGCCATCGCTGGCTCTCCTCAGTCTGCTACGATTAAAGCCGCTTTTCTCCAGCCGCTCAGAGCGCTCTACGTGACGTCACACGGTGGGCGGGGCCTGTCCATGTGAAGCCAATAAACATTTTATTTCATTTTACTGCAGATTTGGGAACGTTTGCTTTTTAAATCTGTTTTAATCATTTTAAACAAAAAGGGACAAATAATTAATTGTAGAAATGCATTTTTTGGTCTCGAAAGCAAGTCACTTGTGTTTGTGCCACTAAAATGAGAACAAGTTACAGTTCTGAAATAATAATAATAATAATGATAATAATAATAATAATAATAATAAAAAAGTCTATTCTCAGGGGCGGAGTTACAGGGGGCAAGGGGGGACAACTGCCCCAACAGCAAAAAAACTTTGACCCACCCTTGCCCCACCCCCATTTTAAGTCAATATAAGTATAGCTATTTACAAAGATGAGGAAATCATCAAGAGGCCTACAAGTTTTTTTACGCACTGCAAAAATAACAAAAGCAATATTTTAAACAAACAAAAAACAATAATTAAAACTGTTAGAAATGCATATTTTTGATCTTTTTATTTGTAATATGCTTCCACTATGGTGTTTTGTCACTCTTCAAAATTTTTCTGCCTGCCCCCAGCCCCCAAATAAAATGTTAAAGCTCCACCCCTGTCTACTCTACAAGCAAAATGTGCAGACTGTATAACTTTCTAAGTTTTAATTGAAATCATTTGGTTTCAAAGCTTCCCTAAGAAACAATTAAATTAAAGCCGAAAAATGCCTAATCCTATTTATTTATATCTTCACATTTGGACTATAACACTTTTAGCATACACTGGTGGAAACTAGGGATGTAACAGTTAATTGACTTCATTGATGAATCAATTTATATTCCTACAATCTTACCAGATTGGTCTGTCACAGGCAAGTTCTTTATCGAATTGACCTATGCCATTAAAAATGTAATATTAATTTTTTTCGACCTTGGAAATTATCATTTGGAATAAGACATTTTAGGTTTATTTTGCTGACATAAATACGACCGAGTGTCAACACGGCGGACTTGTCTTGTCTTGCAAAGACATGTGACCATACAGTGTGGTTCTAATAATGTTCCATTTTTATTATTTTGATGTCAAAAAACAACAGTGGGCTGAACTTGATGAAACTAAAATGTGAATTAAATTTGCCATCAGGGCTGCACGGTGGTGCATTGGTTAGCGCTCCTGCCTCACAGCAAGAAGGTTCCCGGTTCAAGTCCTGGCTGGGGGACCTTTCTGTGTGGAGTTTGCATGTTCTCCCCGTGCATGCGTGGGTTTTCTCCGGGGACTCCGGCTTCCTCCCACCGTCCAAAAACATGCTTCATAGATTAATTGGTTACTCTAAATTGTCCGTAGGTGTGAATGTGAGTGTGCATGGGTGTGTGGTTGTGGCCCCTGCGACAGACTGGCGACCAGTCCAGGGGTGTCCCCTGCCTTCGCCCATGAGTAGCCGGGTTGGGCTCCGGCGGCCCCGTGACCCCGAAAGGGATAAAGCGGCTTGGAAAATGAATGAATGAATGAATGAAATTTGCCATCAATTCTTGTTTACTTGTTTGTACACATTTTCAATTTACACTTAATTATCTTGCAAAAACAACAAGGAATCTGGAAACTTCACCTTCCCTGTTCAGCACCAGGTATTTATCTCTGAGTCACACTGGTTGAAGTTTTGGCTAAAGATGCCCAGAATTGATTTTAGGTCAGTGAATTGAATCAATCAAAATTTACCAAAATTAACTATGAATCTGATCAGCAACCACAAATTAGGATATAAATCAAATCGTTGTTAAAATGAATTGTTAAACCCCTAACAGAAACAGATCGTTGGGAGGGGAAATTGTGCAAATCAAGGGAAATATTAAACTAAAAATGAACTCCCAATCAAGCTTAAAGTGTTGTCAATGACTCTAAATATGGGCAAAGCACAAGTTTATGTTTCCCACTGGTTTGCATTGGTCTGAATTGCAGCTTGGTTTTTTGTAAAAATAGTTTTGTGGTTGTATTCCTCTTGAAAATCATTTGAAGGAGCCAAAAATAAAAAAAGCACACCAAAATACTTTAATTTAACATTCATAAAACCATTTTAACTGGCCATGAGTCAGCTGAAGAAACAGTAAAGTGTGTCAAATTATGTGTTAGTAATTTGTGAAATAGGTTAGTATCACATCCAGTTTAATAATAGGTTTTGTTCACAAAGATTTCTTTAAATAACAAAACAAATCCTCTCTTTTGCTACATGCTTTGAACAGCAGAACTGCAGTTTTCTACCAAGCACTGCTATGCACTGCTGCCTGGTGGGAACATCCAAGAAACCAAGTCTTTCACAAAAAAAAAAAACATTCTTTTTCAAGAATTCAAAAAGTCCTGGTTTTGAATCCGTGCAAAACAAGTTTTCACTGAATGATAACCAACCCTATAAACTGCACAGCTGCACCTCTCATCCCACATTTCCACCAACTGTGGCCAGAATGACTTATTACAGTCCAAACCCCCGAGACCTCCCGGGGACTCATCATCCTCCAGAAAATAATGTGCTAAATGGAAAACAGAGCCGTTCAGGGGAGGTGAAAACAGGAAAAGGGCTGACAAGCTCATAAATGAGCTGATCCTGGATTTTTGACCTTCAGACCATGTTTATTGTCCATGTGTGGCGCTGGATTCCTCTCAACAAACGCAAAAATTGTGAAGTCTGAACTAAATATGCTAACTTGTTTTGTGCAATCGGTGGTGTCCATATATTATGCAGAATTACAAAACCTAAAGTGTTTAAGCTCAAATGTTTAAAACCATCACAATGGATTTTATTGTCCGATCCCCAGCCCTGGATTGCTAAAAAGCCTCAATATCATTATTTTACTGTGCGTTTCACACTGACTGACCCATTGGCTGGCACTCACTTTGAAGCCTGACAGTTGGGATAAACCTATTTAATTCTGCCTATTTTCTGTTTTATCCTTAACTTATATTTATCTTCTCTGACCACTGAATGGACGCTGAAGGAAATGTTGCTGGTGACAAACTCAATGTGGGTCAGTTTACCTCTAATCCTCACAGGAAAGATGCTTAGACCTGTGACTTAATGGGCTTAGTTGCTTAGTTATTGTCATTCATGGCAATCAGGCTGACTTTCTCTTTTTGTAGGGTCCAGGCCAAACAGTGACTAAACATGACTGGCTTAGTGTCACATCCAAAACATCACCTTTGCTCACAGAGAACTTATATATTCCACATTGTTGCATTGTTGCTTTACAAAATCTCAAGGTGCAACAGTTAAAACGACCAATGTGTTTGCATAACTGTGAGAAAAGCAAAGCAGATGAGTCTGGAAGTAAGCCAGTACTAATGTTATTCTTTAAAAAATTAATGTTTTTCTTTGTGGATGACTAACCGCTGCGAGAGTCTTTCTATCGATTTACCATGCAGGGCTGGCGAACCCTGGTCCTCAAGAGCCTCAACCCTGTCTGTTTTCCAGTTCTCCCTGACCAACCTTCTGTTGATTAGCTGGCTCAAACATTCTGATGGTCTGAACACACCGGGTTTAGATATTCAGAATCAAGCAGTCCAGGGACAGCTGGAATACCTGCACCAGTGCATGTATTTGTGGACTTCAAGTCACTCCCTTCTCCAACCAAGAGAAAATGAACAAATCCCAACCCCTTCCTTTGTCTTTACCTTCCTTGACTACTTCTTCCATTCATTGTCTGGCAATTGTCCTTAACTAAATGACAAGTTAATGCAGTCAGACCTCTTGGAGCTGAGGTTCCACACCTGAATGTCTCCCACAGAACCTGGTACTAGCGATTGAGCCGTTCACATAAAAAAAAAAAAAAAATTAGAACTAAAGCCTCATTAGTCAACGGTCGTGATGTGAAATACACATTTCAGTTACAGCCTCTGAAAAATATGCCACGCACAATCAATTTGAACATTTTCTTAACAGGAAAGCTCTGTTAAACCTCTTTTTTTCAGATCAGAAAGAACAGTTAAATGTATTTTTATAAACTGGTACCTCTTGCATCATTTGACCCTCTATCTTTGTATTATTAAGGTACCAGTGTGTTTTTTAAACTTGAAATTGTTTGGGATTTTTTCTTTTGTTTAAACTTCCTCAAACAGGATGTCATTCTCTTCAAATAGTCTCTAAATAATATATTTTCTTTTGTTTGTGCAAAACACTGTCAAACTCTTCAAAAAAAGGGAACTTCTTTATATTTTTAAAAAATGCTCGACCTTGTCTGGAGCTCCACCAGTTGATGGTTCCCTGAAGCCTGTGTGATGTTTGCAAGGTGAGCTTGATGTGTTTGAAGCCCTGATAATATCTCTGCTCTGCAAAATTGAAGAAGGCAGATAACCTGGTCCTGCTGACTATTTAACTTGTTTTGCATATTTGTCTTTTGTGACTGTCAGCACAAGGAGATAAAGTGTTGACTTACAGAGTAAGCTGAGATTTGTTATCATATGTGTCAAGGTACTCTGCACACCCCTGCGTGTGCGATCAACAACTTAATTTATTCAACATTTCAGTGCACAGGATGAGATCGAGCCCTAGTGGTGTCTTAAGTGTAATCACAAATTTACTAACAGCAGAATAAACCAAAAATGTGTTTGCTGATTGGAATACAGGATTAAAAATATGAGCAGCATATAAGTGTTTAGTACTATAAGTCAAATGATAGAAAAAGAATGCTGACAATGGTGCACAGACTCAAACCCAAGGCTTTTTTGCTTCAAGCGGGGAGGAATTTCAAGGCTGTGTGTTACTTGTGAGGTATGTTGGCCGACAGCCGGACCACAGCCTCATAATCTCTCTCCAAGAGCTGCAGTCTTCAGTGCTGTGCAATCTGTACAGTCACAAAAAGCATCACTTTCTACTCTGTGAAACTTGATGAAATCTTTTTGCTGTTGAGTGAAAAAAAAGTTGCCCCCTCTGGCATCAAGACAAAGAGCTCAGTCAGTGCAAAAGAGGCTCAAATAAATCCAGTCTTCCATGAAATCTTGGATCAAAATTGAAACCCTCCAAAGTCAGATAAGATTTAATCAAAACATTCATACCTGGGAACTGTTTGAGTGTACAGCTCAGTAGTAAACCTCAAACCACTCACCTCTCTCTGAGGAATCCTGCTTTAACATCTGGAGCTGAAAATATTGACTGATTCAGCAAATTCTGTGGCTTATGTTCACATATGAGAGTTGCTTTTTCTGACTTCAGAGTAAGGGTGGGCACAAATTCTCCCACAAAGCGTTTCAAAAAGAGACAAGCGGATGAGCTTTTTATTCCTTCTGAAAGTGCGATTGATTGCGCCATCACACGCCTGCATGCACGTATGGACACTTGTTGCTAAGCAGACCCGGGTGTTTAGCTTTGTTTATTAAGGACTGTTTACAGCTGTTCTGTTCACAGGTGGGGACTGAGCATCACCTGTATAAAAAGAGACGGAGCAGTATTATTGCACACCCTTCAAACCTTATATGTATTTTATATTACAGGTTTTAGTGTGCTTTTTAAAAATCAACCACATTCTGCTCCATGCAAAGTGGTGTAGACATTAACGGTCTTTGTTTTTCCAGCTTATTTAACGCAATTAGATCACATGTGACAGAAACATCAGTCATCATTTCTCTGCCTGAACCAACTGAAACTACAGTATTTTCCATAACTTTTAGCACAAAGTCACAGCTTGAAAACAAAAACAGAAGCACTTCTATCAGGGGACAACAAATGGGCTGAAATTTCATTGCAGCAGCAACTTTAGGAATGCAAGTTTTAATTTCCTCTGGGATCTTACTGTCTAAAATGACTGATGAATTGGTTCCATCAAGGATTTTGGGGGGCTTGATCACAAAATACCAAATGAGCACATTCCCTGAAGTTAGTGCTGTGGAAGAATAGTAACAACAAAACCACCCCCTAGTGAGGGTATCTGTAGGAGGGCAAAATACGAAACTGTTTAACTCTATGGAGGAAAGACTTAAACTTGCATTCCAACCATATTTGTTTCTATTGTAGCATCGTTCCCAGTGGTCTTTTTATTGTGATTATGCCGTTTTTAGCCAAAATAAAGACAAATTTAAGACATATTTTCTGTAGAGCAGTAGAAATGGGGCAGGCTTGCAGTCCCGCCCTACGACCCAGAGGCGAATGAACTATGAAATGATGTATCAAGAAGTGCTGGAGCTTTTCTAAATTACAGAATAAAATCTTGTCACATTTAACTCTCATTTACAACTCATTAAAGTTTTACAGTAAAAAAAAACAACTTTTTAAAAAGAAAAACATAATGCAACAAGTTCTTCTTGCTGATGTCATGAGTGGCATGGTGCTGTATATGTACCACTTCAAAAATGAAAAGCCTCAGGTAAAATCTGGTCTTAGGCTCTTCAGTGTTGACTTTGCATGTTTTCTCCAGGTAGCAGGTATTTATGCATGTTGTCTATAATTTTGAATTATCTATGGAAGTAAGTCTGAGGTTGTCTGGCCTTGTGATGAACTGGTGATCTGTCCAAAGCGCTTCTTGCCCTGTGACAGCTGGGAGAGAACTCAGCGTCCCTGGACCTTGAAGTGGATCGAAGATGGATGCATGCACAGATTTGGCACCATAAATACATTTGGAAGTTTCATTGTACTTCTATTAGTAGGATTTAAAGTTTCATTGTGCAGTCCAAATTGAAAGGGTCGCTCTGACCGAACTTGCACTTACTGTAGATTCCTTTTATAATCATCACGCGATACAGCTTATCTTAGTACAGATCCAGTGATTGGTGCAAAAGAAGCTCATTTCAACACTTCTGACTTCAAAGTCGGGCTGCCATCGAGACAAAGATTTTCTTTATGACTTTATAAGTCTGACCAAAACACAATCATCACCTTTTCCAGATCTCCAGATCACAGTAATATAACCTGTTTTGAGGGTCTGAGGAGCAGAAACATGTACATGTGCAGTCCCTTGTATCAGAGTTCATTGGTGCTGGTATTGTAACCGTTTTCAGATGTTTAGAGCTGCCACATCATGAGCTTCGTTGGTATGAAGTGATTTTTGTGCCACCAAATTGCAATCAAAAGTCACAGTTTTGAAATCAAAATTTTCTAAATTGCAAACAAATTGTAAATTTTTAAGAATACAAATTCAAAATTTGCCAATAAAACATCACACTTTCTCCCTATCTTTGATTTTATGTTGATACATTTTAGTTTAGCGTAATAAATGTGCCATACCAAACAGCCAATCACAGACAAGAGGGTTCATGCTGATTGGTCTAGATTCTATCCAATCAAGTGTCCCTGCCTCGAATTGACGATGCTTGGAATGGAGGCAGACAGACAGACAGAACTTTGGATTGGTTCTGTTTGAGCAGGACTCTGTAGTCTTCAAACATTCTGCCCCACTTCTCTTTGAACAGAACCCAGAAGGAACAGCAAAGTTAAAATAAAACAGTGTTCTGCATTTATTTATTTTAGAGTAGCGACCAGCGTGTTTAAAACGTCAGCAGCAGAAAAAAAACTTCTCAGATCCGTCCAGCAGGGGGTTACATTTTGTTTTGATTATGATTTGTATAAATGTGCTGTAGTTCTTTTGTCATGAATAAAACTTTGAAATATCAAGAGAAAATAGAATTTTTTCATTAATAATTTTGTTTTTACTTTGGACAAAAGCATACATGAAAATGAAACAAAAATAAAACACCCTGTGAAAATTAACATTCAAAGTTAAAAATGCAATTTTTTCTGCTGCTTCTGACACCATGGTAGACAAATATGGCAATTTGATTGGGTAGAATCTAGACCAATCAGCAGGCTTCTTGGTGGCACATAGGTCACTAAACTGAAGTTAGTGAACGCAAAATCAAAGATAGGCAGAAAGAGAGATGAGAGACAATGCATCTGAAAATATTTGTGTTGCAAATGCAAAAATATTTTAGGAAAGCAAAAAAAAAATAATTTTTTTTTAAATTTCATTTGCAAATCATGAAACTTTAATTCTTAAAATGTTACATTTTGTTTGCAATTCAGGAGATTTTGATCTCAAAACTGTGACTTTTGTTTGCAATGAGGAGCACAAAAATCACTCCATACTTTGGGGGTGTGTGGAGGTTGGGTGTAGTGTAGTGTAGTGTAGTGTTTGTGTGTGGGGGGTGTTCAATCTGCTAGCTCTAGTTTCCCTGGCAGCTCTTGAAAGGTCTCAATGACTCACTCAGACCACAGACGTCATGTCATTCAGGGTGTTACCACAGCTGCAAGACACGTTCAAAAAGCAGCAAGAAAGAGAGAATAAAAGAGCATAAATTAATGAGGATCAAATGAATAATGCAAGAAGACAGGGAGGGGAAAACAAACAAGAAGATCACTTATTTTAACACAAGATGTTGAACTCATTTTGGACGTGAATTAAATTGCTCAGGCAGCTAAGGTTGACATAAAAACTGTGACAGTTGAAGAAGAGTTGAATTTTCTATGTGCTTGGATCCAGACAACAACAAAAAAAAAAACACAAGAAAACCAATGATGGGAGAGCCAATCAAAGTCGGATTTAGTCAACTTGAACCAAAACAAAGCTTTTTTTGTAATCTCTCCAATACTTTTCCATTTGATTGGATTAAAGATATTGCCACAAACTACAGTTGAATCAAAGAACATGAGGACAATTTATCAAAAATCACTTTTTAAAAAAAGACAGACTCCTTTGAAACTGATTTGTTAATTTATTTTATAAAATAGAAAAATATATATTTTTAAATTTAAGTTGCTTTTTTTTTTGCATAACTTGACTAGGGGCGTGGCTTATTCTCAAGTGCGACTTTTGAGCGATTTAAAAAATAATTGGGCTCATATGTTCGCAATTTACTAGCAAACATCCATTAGAGGGAACTGTAGGTGTGTGTATTAGTATTTGCTACTGATGGCAACACTGAAATGTCAAATGCAGTGGCGCTTTACTACCATACTTGAAGACCCAAAACGATTTACAGTCATAATCGCGTTCTCGCTCCAGGCTTTTTCTTTCACAGCTCTATTCCGATACATGAAAGACTTGGTGTCATAGAATTCTGTCCGGGCACAAAACACAATTATTACTGTCTCTTTTATGATCACTTTTTCAATCACTTCCATGTAGACAATTAAAAAAAGTATTCATACTTCTCTATCAAATCCAAGTCCTGGATTAGTCTAAGTTCAGCTGGTTTCACTTTCAACACGTGTTCAATGCCCATGCGTGTTGTACATAGAGCCTGAAAATTGACGTAAACATTTTTGTAGTGACGCATGAATACGAGACGTTTGAACACGAAGCCCAAAGCGCACGTTTACACGCATTTACATGGAATTTTCATTGGTAGTACTTAGAATGCACGTAACCATATATATATATATATATATACATATATATATATATATATATATATATGTGTGTGTGTGTGTGTGTAAACAAGAAGTCCACTTTTCTTATAAATGTGTGACCTATACTCTGGTGCAACTTATTTATGCTTTTTTATGATTATTTATGTTTGGCACACAGCTGCTTGCACTTTAGGTTACTTTGTTTGAGCTGTATTTTTGTGTTTCTGTTAATGCACTCAGTGTCGAAGTGTTGCTTTAGTTTAGTTCATTGGTCTATCAAGTCTTCTCCATTTGGTCATGCTGCTTATGAGTTCTGTTATGTTTGTGGATTTTTCCCACATAGAGGAGCGCTTTTTGTTAATTAAAGAATTACAGTTCCTCCCTGTAGCCTGCAGTCTTGTTTTGCATCTGGGTCATCCTGATACCTTTGACATTTGTTGGATACAGTCTACAAGAATCACAAAGTTTCTGCAGGAATTCAAAACTTTTCTTGGGCTATTTTGAAGTGAGAAAAGTATGCAATAGAACTTAATTGGCTCAAAATGAAAAATAGGACTTTCTAATCTGAGTCTGCAAGCGCTACACAGAATGAGGACAACAGCCAATGCTATCCTTCATTTCAATCCATTTCTTTGTCAAAATGTGTGTAACAGCAGTAGAGACTTTTAAGTAAATTTGCTTTTAAAATATTTATTTTTGTCCAATTTTGAGTCTCGGGGGGGGGGGGCTGGATGGGTTCTTTCAAACTAGGAGGGAGAAATTTAGAAAGTTTAGTTGGTTTGAAGTGAATCAGTGCCCAGTAAGGTTATACAAAATAATAATAATAAAAAAACAACAATAGTTATTGGTTTAAATGAACATTGATTGAGGAAACAGGAAGTTCTGTTAGTTTGTATCTGGTTTTCATCCCTGACAGTTTTTGCTTTGCATTTTAGCTCACACACTAAAGAGGAATACTCAAAGTATTCTACACTAAACTCCAAAAAAACAGAACTGACTGTTCTGATTATTAACTGCATTACACATGCTTTTGTGAAAGAGTCATGGGAGCAGCTACATGATTGAAGTTGCTTACTGCACCTAACTACAGCCTTCATAATATTTGTCTGTGAGTGTCCTCTGTGGGAAAATGTTCTGCGGGTATTTGTTACACCTCACACAAATAATAATGGTTTTCGTCGTACTAAACCTGTCTCCTGAACTCTGTCTCTGCTCTGCTGTGGTCCCGAGGGCCACCTCTCAAGATGTCTAAGGGGTTCCCGTGTGCCATCTCGCTCAGCTAATTGAGGCCTAGTTAAGACCAGTTGCCATGGCAGAGACTCACATCTGTGAGGCTACTTTTAGAGTTACTCTACTGGGAACTCCAGTTGTGCGATGAACATTTATATTAACTTTCATGATATTTTAAGTACGGAAAGAAAATGTTGAATAGCTTTACATTTATCATTTTAATAGAGAGAAATACAATTTCTTCCCTTTTTACATAGCCAGTAAAAAAAAAACATTTAAAGTGTTTCCTTATTTGTTATTTGTCGTTGTTCATTTTTAATTTCTCAAAGTATTAAAGAGCCACTCCGATGAAAATTGTATTTTTGGTGTTTTTAGCATGTTGTTGTGGCATTTGTCTGATGATGGAAACTTATATAAAGAAAATCAAACTCAAAATTGCATTTTGAAGTATTTCTTTGTTCTTTTTTAGTTCTTCATTTAATATTCGTTGTGAATCTGGAGCAGAAGAATAGATACCCTTTAAAGAAGAGCGTATTTGTGGCCAGCCACAAGCTCCCTGCTTCGCTCCATTCCGATGCATCCATTTGTAGACGACTAGATCCTTGTGTGTTACAGTTTTCTTCGTCCAAGTTGGCATCTGGCTCAGAACTTTATTGCTCTAATGTTGTTCCCATCAGGGGTCAGCACAGGGAATCACCAGGTGGTTTGGCAGAGTTTTACGCCGGATACCCTTCCAAACACAACCCTGTATTTTATCCTGGCTTGGGACCAGCAAAAATACTAGGAGACACATGATCCACCATCAAACTGGGTGGTTAATTTTTAATGACTTTTCAGTGCCTTCCGTTCCACCTTGTATTTTGCACACAGTGTTTTTGGCACTGCTTGCAACAGAGATAGAACAATTCTCTGTACTTGACATTTGGAGTGGGAAGGTGTCAGTCAAAACCTTTTTTGCTGAAACTTATTTGGATGAGTCAGTCAGGAAACAGCAGTGAGCTCATCCACTGCAGGAGGATGAGGAGGATACAGCCAAATAACTACATGGAGACATGAAGTAGACGAGCTTGTAAAAAAAAATCATCTGCTTTGGCAGGGTCGCTTGGATTCAAAGCACCGTTATGCTTTCATGAAGACTATTTTCTGCGTCATGCATAAGCACAGGAAAGACATTATCTCAACAATATAATACATTTTCCATTCACTGTGGTGAAGAACAATCTTTGTGTTTTCCATTTTCCCAACAAATCAATTATGTGTACAATTATTATCAGTTAGCCAAACCTCCAGAATTACCTTTTGTGCTTTTTTCATAGTAGAGGACAGCTGTATGTTTATCCTGAGCGTCATTCCAGGAACAGAACAAAGAAGAGACACAAAAAAGAGGTTAACAAAAGACAGACAAAAAGAACACCCAAATAAATCTTTCATTGTGTCCTTGGGTGAATCCAGTTGTTCTGTGCAAAATAACATTCGGGGAAGATTGTGAGAGAACAGTTTGTCTTTTTATGTCATTGTGCAAATCCTAACCCTTACAAGACAGAAAAAGTTTATAAAGATTTTCATACTTTCCTGTAAAGAAACGGTCTTTATGTGTCTTTGGACCACAGAATGTTTTTTCTTAAGTGAGAGCACTTCTAAGTCAAAAACTTCTGAATATGTTTGATTATTTGCATCAAATGTTGTATAAATCTTGCTGCTCCGAGAAGCATAAAAGTGAACCTTAAAATTCCACTCCAGTCATATGTTCTACTGTAACAGCGTTCCCAGTGGTCTTTTAAGAATGATTGTGCCGTTTTTAGCAAAAATCATAAATCATAAAGCCATACATACATACAAATATAGTTCATAGAAATAGCTTACAGCTCCTCACACCCTTGGCGATCAATATTGGAGCTATCCAGATGTACAGTTTTGAGCCAGATGCCAGCTCAGACGAGGAAAACAAAGACGTACATGGATCTAGTCGTCTACCAGGAGATGCATCAGAATGGACTACAGAGCGAAGCAGGGAGCTTGTGGCCTCAATGTATTTTCTGTCACAAACACGCTCAGTTTCAAAACAGCATTTGTTCATCTGCTCCTGATTCACAACAATTTTCACAAAAAAAAATTCTCAGAAATGCAATTTTAATCCTTATTTTCTTCATAGCCCCTGCGACGGACTGGCGACCGGTCCAGGGGTGTGCCCTGCCTTCGCCCATGAGTGGCTGGGTTGGGCTCCGGCGGCCCCGTGGCCCCGAAAGGGATAAAGCGGATTGGAAAATGAATGAATGAATGAATGAATTTTCTTCATATATGCCCTCCATGAGAAAAATGCCACAAGAACATGTTCAAAACACCAAAAATCCACCAAAGTCGTAGTGGGTCTTTACAGCTTTTTAGCTCAGAGATTCGGATAAATTCCGCACATCAGTGAGGTGTTTCTGCAGCAGGACAAAGAGGGAAACAGACAGTCATCCGCCTGATCAATAACTCCTTCACTCCCGGTCTGCATTTAAACATCAGCCTGTCTCTGTTTTGTCAGAAATGTTCCTCCTCCTTCTGACACACAATCAAAGGCGGCCTATTTGGTCTTGACAATGTTATGCTTGATCCTATTATATCCTCTCTGTTCACATTGCAAATTACACCATATTAGCTTCTTAATGTTCACCAAAGAAGAACACAAAGGATCTAGTGAAATGAGGCACAAAAGATGGGTGTGGAAACTATGACAGCTGTGAGCAGTCGCAGCAGGTTTCTGGTTTGTTAAGCCTTAATGAGGAGAATTTTTGTACAAACATCTGATTTATTTTTAGTTAATTTAATGTATTAATCTTTAATGAAAAAGAATTTGTCAGCAAGATATCAACAAAACCGAAAGCTAGTTATTCCTGCAAAGGTGTTCATCTTTCACTTATGCCTAAGAGCATCTTTCCAATAAAATTAAAAAAATGAAGTACAACTTTACTCTCTGCACATTGTTTTAGCATAAACACAAAGTGTCAGAAACCAGAGATGTAGGATCCAATATGCAGGAAACTAGGCTCTTTGGCAGAAACTTATATATAGTAAATTAACTTGAACATGACAAAACATAAAGGTGACAAAGCCGGTGACCCAACAATGAACCAAACCCTTGTATAGACTGAGGATAACTGACACAAATGAAGACAGCTGTGGACGGCTGACTGCCTAAAACAGCAGGGAAAACCTGAAAACAAAAACACGGCAAGAACTAAGAAAATGTACATGCCTCACATAAAGAGAAACATCCTTTTAGCTTCTTTACAGAGACTGTGATTCAGTGAACCTAATCAAAGAACAGAAAGTAAGGACGATCAAAAATAATTATACAAATAAAGCACAAGAAAGAAGCTAAAATATTTTATGTTTCAATGTAAACTAGAAGCACAAAAAGTCCTAACAATTATGTCAATAATCATCCTAAACCAAAACATCCAGAACATAAAATCTATCCATCCGTTTAGGTCACATATTCTGCTCAGTATGAACAGAGTATTTCACAAGTTCTCCTCTGGGCTGGAGCTGCAGACGAAAATGAAGCTTTTCAGGTGTCATTTAGGTGTCCAGACAAGCTCGACTGGCTCTTCTCGATGTGGAGGAAAAGGCTCCTTGAATCAAGTAAAAGGGTTTGAATGCCTGAGTGATCCTTGCAGCTCTGCTGCTAGTTGGGGAAGTGTTTTTTCAACCTTTTTTGAGCCAAGGTAATCTTTTTCCTTGACAAAAAGTCACAAGGCACATGAACAACTGTAAATGTAAAAAACCCCTGTAGTCTGTATTAATAATATACACTTATTCTTATCAGTGTATCGAATAATAATCAAATAAACACAAAGAAAAAGTATCTTTTGATCTTTCATATTTCTACCTACTCAGTGAGAAACCTGGGCCTGTTTAGATGAATGCAGAGCTGATATCCTGGCAATGGTAAATTATTATTATTTTTTTTTTACCAATTAGTTTAAATTGAATAATTTCCCATGGGACACTAGAGAACTGTGGCACACATTGAAAAACACTGCCTTATGGTATGGTCTCAAATAGCAAATTAATCATGGTGGGCTGGTAGACAAAGGTTAGTGTTTCTCACCTGGCCTTTGGTCACCAGGGTTTCACTCTGGAGCCAAGATTAGGAAATGAACTTGTAGGCGGGTGTCAAGATCCTTCATCCTTTAAAAGTTTGTTAGCTCTGTAGTCAGGAAATCTACAAGAAGATCACATTTGCGAAATATTTAGTAAGGAAGCAAAGTTTTCTACTATCTGTTTCCACATAATAATTTGTACTATTGTTTATAGTACAAAAATACTTCAGGAGTTCAGATTGAGCTTCTGAACATGCTATCTTCTGATAAATGATCCTGAGGTTTACAATGCAGAGTAGATGAACAGTAGATGAGAATCCAAAGCGCAAAACCAAACATAGGTACCAATGCACAGAGGTGATTCTTTTGTAATTACTGCCCTTAAAAAAACAAAAAGATGACTGATGAGGCTGAAATTTTGAAAAATGAGGACTGTATGTGGGAACTTCAAAGCATGTAAAAAAAAAAAGTTTAAAATGACTGTTGTACACATGCAACATGATTCATGCAGAATCATTTCATAGACTCATGTCAAAATCTGTTCCCAACAATCAGAGCACGAGGGATACAGAGGATGGGATCAGCATGTCCCATCACTCATTCCAGACAGCAGGCAGGACTCTGGCAGTGTGATGGATGATGGCGGTGAAATGAGACAAAGAGAAATGCTCCATACGTCCAGCTTGTCATTCTCAGTTTGTACTGCCTCACATCAGTGATTCCAGCATTTCACAATTGTTACTTTTATATAAAGCCTTAAGTCTCTGGAAGCAAATATTGCTTGAGTGAACACTTCATTGAACAGACGCAGATAAGTTCTGGGTACTAAATGAAAAAAGCCACATAATAATCATCAATCGTGTCTCATAAACTGCACTAATTTTGCATGTTATTTCCTTTTATAGCCACATGTTTGATGATTAGTGACAAGTTTTATGTCCAAAACTGAAATTACATTGACATTAAAATCTTTTTCATTTCTGAAGTGATGACAGGGCTTCAGAAAGTGGATGGATGGATATTCTGAGGTCTTGGAGTAATAAGAACATTCCAACAAAGTCAACATTTTGAAAACAAAAAAAATATCAAGATTATCAATTAATCTTTCCTTCATTTTTCAGGTCAAGTTCAGGATTTCAGTTCATAGGTTTATTTTTATGTGTTTCCTGCATGAAACGTGAAATCTTGACTTCAGGGATTACAGACTTAACCTTAAGCATTGTGTCATTCTTTTATATATGCAGTGGACTGCTTTGTAACAAGCACCTGTTAAGAGCTTTCGTTTCTACCAATGCAGGGTGCTCTGATTCAGCGTTTTTTGTGAAAAAAAAGTGCCTTTAATAAGCTTGGATGATAACATGGTAAACACAGAACATAATCACTGTTTTCCATTGTGAACAGGTTTGCGTGCTCTCAAACTTTAGTCAAAAATGTGGCAAATCAAATGTTTACAGAGATGCGGATGTCTATTGTTTCCTCTAGTTTCATTAAAAATGGGCAAATAATGCATTGAAACAATTGTTTAATCTTAATAAAATGTAGAAAAACAATACAATCGTATCCTTACGATGCTTGTTTATGACATTTTAGGACAACCAGCAGACATTTCCATGGCAGCACAGGACAAAAATTAAGAGTTCCCCAGATTATTATAAGAACAGAATCAGGTTTTTAAAGTAACTTTTCCTGTAGAAGATAATAAACGTTTTTTCTGCAAGCTTTCCTTTTGACATTAACAGCAGTGTCAGTAAAATGCAACTTTTAAAATCTTTGGTTTAGAGAAAAATCTATCAAAAAAGTCAAGACATACCCCTCAACTAAATATTTTTTATTTTTAGTCTAACTACCATGAAAAGAAGATACGCAAAAAGCTGCAAACCAGAGCAAACTTGCATCATGTAATTAAGATCCAAGAGGACCTTACTCTTACTTCAAATACACCACTGGCTAGACAATTGCAGTAGCATTTTGATTACTCATTGTATTCATGCAGTAATTATGGCCTTAAATGCAGTTTCTACCTTTCATCAAGAAACCCAACCCTGCATTCACTCTGCTCCTAGAGCTCACTTTCATCTCTGAGAAAATATCTGGAGGTTTGTATTTTAGCTGTATTGCCAGTGCAGTAAAAACTGACATTTGGACGAAGGTTTCAGCTTCTTTTTCAGAAGCAAACATCAACTTTGAAACTTGTAAAGATAATAAAAGAACATTGAAAAAAAACAGAGCTTAAAGCAAACACAAGCTCCATTCCACGTATTTAGTTATGTCTGACTCTATTTATAGGTCTGGTGTCTGAGAACACATCCAGTTTCCTGCAGACGTGATTCAGACATTCACTTTATTTAGCCATCGGGAAGTCAGTAAAGAGCATGTCGGGAATGGACTGTAATGTTCCACATTTGTTTTAATTAAAAATATTTTATGATGGCTTTAAACTGAAAATAAAAAAATGTTATTCGTGTTGATACACTTTTGTCTGGGATAATGCTTCAAAAATTTTGATTTCTATCTCATCTATTCAAATATATAGCATTCACAGTTATAAAATCATAGTCATAGCCTCTGTCCAACCACTTTCTGTTCATTTTTCTGTTTAGAACAGCCTGTTGGAGTCAATGCCAGACATACCGGGTAAAAAGTAAGAGCCTTCAAATATCTCCATGTCATAATTGGCTCTAACAGACAACCATAAATGCTTATTCTCGATCATAAGAACCAAAAAAAAAAACATAGTTTTAGGCAGTGTGGAGTTCCCACACTGGAGCCCCCAGAGAAGGCCCAGAATTGGATTCAACCCAGGCTTGTGTGAGGCAATAGTGAAAACCACCACCTCACCATGCTGTCCAATCACCCATGGCTTTGTTTCATTTACAGGCAGCCTGCTACCTGCTGTTTCTTTTTAAATAAGCCTTTTACATTGCAAGTCATTTACACATCGATCCATCTGCCCATCCTCTGTCTCCACTTAATCCACTTTAGGGTCACAGGGGTTCTGGAGTCCATCCAAGCTCTCACTGGGTGAGATGGAGGCTGTCAGTCCACTGAAGAGCTGCACTGAGACAGCACAGAAAATACAAGATTTCCGTTTGAGGAACAGAAGGAGTATGAAAAAATCCAAACCAAAGTGTAAAGTCAAAGGTCATCTTGAGTTATCAGTCCTATCAGTTCACCACCTTCACACTTTTATCGTCATCATGAAATCTCAAAATCATGGAGACTCCTAAACTTTGGTTTTTGCATTTTTCTTTTTTTCATCCATAAATGTAATTTTAAAATATATATTTTTCTAATAAGCTATTTTCTGACAGAGTCACTTAAATTCATATCACCACAGAGTTTACACACGAATGTCTAAGATGTGAGTTTATGTATAGTTTTGCAAAGAAGTTGGAGCCCTCCATCAAGACGTTGTCACTGTTCTTGCTCTTCCAGCACCATCTGCTGTCCAAAAACGATCGAATGACAAAGAAAAAAGGTCCAGTCAGGCAAGAGCTATCTGCAATCAATCAAAAAAGTGCTTTTAGTTTTGTTTAACGTGGTTAATATATCTTCTGACTGTTAAACATTTTTGAACTATCGATTAAAAAAGAGATTTTCTGCTGAATAAATTCTGTTGAAAAATAATCAAACAAAAGAACCTAAGTAATGAAAAAAAAGTTACATTTTGACATTGCACAGGAAAATACATAAAAAACAACATTTTTATAATTAAGAAGAATACAGTTTAAAGTTTTGATAACAGAAGGGTAGTTGAACCATCTCCAAAGCTGACAGTGCTGCTGTGTGAAGTCAACTGATGCTGCAACCTGCACTTGTTTTGATCCAGATCTTCCATGAGTGGCACCACTAAATGAATGGACAAAGACATTTATTTTCTGTGGAAGACGACGGCGTTACCACGGAGTGTTCGGCAGGCATTCTCACCGTCCATTTTTAAGAAAAACGTCTCAAACCCTATTTTTAGCCAGACTTTTGACAGAGCATAAGACTCTGCTCTGCTGGTGTATTTTTGGTTTTTGCTTTTATCTGTGTTCTTATTTTATTGTGGAACTTATGCTATTTTACTTTCACTTTTTGTCATTTTAATGTTGTGAGCTTTCAACGCATGGTGCCTTGTTTGATTGCATTCATGTTAAGGTGTCATATAAATAAGCTTGAAATAAATAAAGTTTTCCTTGTTGGTGTCTTGTTAGTGTATATAACTGACGTGTTTCCTTTTGCACCAGAGCTGTCTGTACCTCACTGTTCAAATATTTTGGTTATATCATACACATTTCTTTTTCAACAATGGTGTTTAATTTATGTTACAAAATATTATTTTCTTGTATTCCAAGATTACACGTTTTTTGGGTGAAGTAAAAAGTCTTAAGTAATTAAATTGACCACTTTTTTTAACAGTTCATTATCAACCACTCCTATTGGAAACGATGTTACTTTGGTTCCTCCAGAATTACTGTTTCAGAATCACAGCATCATGTTCTAAATATTTTTATCACATGTTCTGTGTGCTTGACGCATGCGCATGATCACCCAAATACAACAACGTTCTGGTTCGTATGCGGAAGCACTGCCTAAAGCGGTCACAAGGGGTCGCAACCCCCTACCACTGCCGTACACTACACAGCAGAAACAGCGACTGGAGCGTCGAGAAGGGAGCCAGCGGCCCTTTGGCTGAGCGTGTCTGGATTTAAAGCAAAAGAAGTGTCGTTTGTCATAAGAAAATGACAAGTAAGTAGCAATATGTATTTCTGATTCAATATGCGGTGTATTTTCCCCACTACGTGTAGGTTTTTCCTTTTAACTCTTTAGCAAGGCCTGTCTTGCTAATCTATTGCCAGTAAGTAGACATAACCAAATTTCTCGTTTTCCCACAGCGTTTGTCAAATAATATTTTGACAGTAACGAAACCTCACAGCTTTTAGTGCCCAATTTATAGTCCTAGATTTCGTTACGTGTCAACTTAATGTGTTACGTAATATGTTTCAAGTGATAGCCTGTGTCTGGGTTAGAGGCTTGTTAGTTTCCAGTTGTTAGACGAAGCCGTGGCCTACAGCTAACGCATAGTTCGTATTTTAAAAACACCAATAATCGTTTATCAACACCACTTTTTTTTTTAAAGAGCAGCAGAGGTATGATGAGATATTTTGGATTGTTTTCATAATTTTTAAATCTGAATTGCCTCGATGGTTGTGCGTTTAAAGCAGTAGATGTTTTGCCACGTCGACGCTAGCCGACATCTCTGCTGTCTCGAGCGATAGCTTGCTGTGAAACGCTTTATAAGACACAAGGAAACACCTAAACCCCTGTGACGACTTTGATTTTTAGTCGGGAGAAGGTTTTGTTTTAGGCGTGTGAGGGGTGTGTCTTTGTGTGAATATGTTGTTGTTTACCTTTGCTCTGCTTGCCTGGTGTCCCTGTGGTGCAGGAGGAAACCAACGTGAGCTTGCACGCCAGAAGCACGCCAAAAAACACACTGAAATGACCAAAGGGAAGAGGAACGATGATGGACTGTCTGCTGCTGCTCGGAAACAGAGGTAAACTATGCATTTCATTATGTACTTAAATTAGCACGTGTTAAGATTATTAAAGCTGCAAAAGGAGAAATTCTGCTTTAAAGCAGTATAAGTTTTTGTTTTTAAAACGGGTTTTTCCTTTCAACTTTTCTTCCCAAGGGATGCTGAAATAATGCAACAGAAGCAAAAAAAGGCCAACGAAGGAGGGAAGGCTAGTCCCAAGTCCAAGTGAAATATGAAGAGAAGTATTCCACTTGCTGTTTCAAGAACATCCCACGTTCTTCCTGATATTTAAGAGAATGGATCTGACATTTTCATCTAGACTCAAGAATCCCAGTTCCTACGTTCTTCCCAATGGCAAATGACATTTGCTTGTTGGATTTGTTATTTTATATAATGAAAAGTAAGTCTCAGAGAGCTGGTGCTTATTCCACATTGGTGCTGCATGCAAATGAGCATTCGTGGTGTAAAGAAAGACAAAGCTGAACAATTCTTGACTTGAAACATCCACTTGACAGTTGTGTATTTTTGTACAAAAGTGTCCCCTGATGGTCTCCAATAAAGTATGTGTTTTTATTTGATGTTTTCGTGAGTTATTTTGTAGCTATTAATATCAGTGTTTTCAGCTAAACCATACTGTCATTCAGTACATACAAACTCCATACTAAAGTAAGGAGAAGTGTCCCTTTTTCAATGTCACACTAAAATGCAGGGAGCTTTTTTAATTTTAGGTGTTTCTAATGTTTCCCATATTTTGGCAGAAACTGCTAAAAAGGGAAAAACTATTTTGCACATAACTGATACTAGATATAGTTTTTCTAAAAGTATTAAAATCTATTTTTAAGGTATCTGATATTGATCACAATAAGTTTAAAGATATATATTTTTATACTTATTTTGTCAAAGAGGATCAATTTGTCATATTTTGACATCCTGTACATGTAAAAATTGCAACCACCACTAGATGGAGACAGTTTAAAATTATTCTGCAGTCAAACCGTTTTCTATTTTTATTTAAGAGAACTTTCTACATCTGTGAAACTTGTTTTAAACATTTGTTTTCTGCAATGTAACACATTTGCAGCATTACATTGGGAAGGCTCTTGTGCAGCTTAAAGCTGCAATAACATCTGCTAACTTTAAGGAAACGGCTTTAAATAAACATCAGCTTCTTCTGAAAGCAACCCCCTTCAGCAATGCTGCAATCAAACATATTTCTGCAGGAAATGCAATTCATCTAATTTATTTTTGAGGTTGTTCGCCCTAGACGTCAACCATCCTGCATGTTTTCCAAACATCCATGTTTTAAAAAGGCAGGATTGTTGATGTTGATCAGGGCTGGAAATCACTGGTAAGATGAAGTGTTGCTCTCTTCTATTAGAACAAGACAAATCCCCTTACAGAGATCACATCTCACTACTAATTTTAGACGAAGTTGGATGACCATCATAATATATTGACACTTTTAAGATAACCATATGGATTTAGTACATTGCAACTTTTTGTAATGGTTTTTCCGTTTGTTTATTTGAAGATTTTATATATTTGACAGAAAATGTAAACAAAACAAAAAAACCTTGTTTTTCATGTAAAACAATTGATTTTGTCAAAACTGGCAATAATGTGCTGCATCTAATCAACTTAATGTGGTAAATGTAGTGTCAAATTTAACAATGAAACAAACTCAAAGTTGTTTTTTTTAAATCTGTGTTTTTACACCTTTGTAAGATAATTATGGGAGAATAGATAAGCAGGAGGAACTGACTGAATATACAGATTTGACACAGAGTGTTATGTTCTGAAATTACAATGTCAAGAGCCAGCAAATTTGCGGCTGCACACAAGGACTCAAGTGGTAATTTCTGCAAATTTCATGTCAGGAAAGTACAGTCAGTTCCAGTTCTGTGTTAGCCCTTTAGAGTGACAGAAAGATTTCAGCAAGGAATCCATGCACCAAATCTTGCGTTTTTCTGCTGCGCCGAAAAGGATTTAATGCTTCAGGCACAAAGAGTCAGTCAGCCCACCTTTGGTATATATTACTAAAATATTCTTTCCCCATTTTGATCAAGTGTAGCCTTTATTTTCATGAAATGAAAGTTTTACGTCAGATAAGTTTAAATCATCAGAAACCATTTTGAGTTGAATTTTTCATGTGCAATACACATGTACAACACGTCATATGACATGCAAAACAAAATAAAATTCCAGCCGAGACGAATGGTTTTAGTCGGGATATCACAAACTCACAACTTACAGAAGGTGTTTTTTGAATTTGATGACTTAAAGTTATTTTTTCTTCAAAAGTTTTGCCACATCAAAATGGCTTCATTAGTCGCGACAAAAAGATCCAAAAAAGTAGAATTTGAATGAACCTTCAGATAACTTGAAAGCACAACGTGGTTACCTTGTCGTGAAAGCAAATCCCGGCCAATAATACTTTTTTTTTTTTACATGTCCTGTCCAACAGCTGAGCAAATGGATAAGAGCAGAAGGCCCCCTGTGTTGGACAAATTTACTGTTATGATAGGGCGGTTTGAATCTTCTGATACATGAGGTGGATATTTATATAAACCCCCTCCGCAATAATACATTTTCTAAAGGTTTTTTATAATCCAAAATGTATTCAGTTAAAAAATCTTAGTGAAAGAAAAAAATGATTATTTTACATTTATTAGTCTTTATAGTAAACCTGTGACAGTCCTTAATCCCTACACCTCTGCAAAAGGTCACGTTCAGGTAGAAAGGGGAAAAAAAAATCTGTGATTTGCAAATTATGTTAATCTTATGTGCAGATTAGTTCAACAAAAAGAGATCATGAAAAATAAGTTCTAAGCAGAAGACTTTGGGTAAACTTTTGAAGATGAAGAAAGAAGCTGAACAGTAAACTGATGATTTTTAAATAATATAATCCCACCTTCTGTAGAAATAGTTTGGTTAAATCACCTTTGAGGAAATTGTTCAATAGCTTACTCACATGCATACATATTTAAAATCCACTTGTCAACTATTCTGCAGTCTTTGGCTTGTGTTTTTTGTCAAATTAAATGCTAAACACTTTAAAAGTACTGTAAAGTCAAGTTTTGGAAGCTTCTGTCTGGATTATTGGAAAATGGCAGTCTTGTCAGGTCACCAGTTACTTACAGTCTTCTTAACGCGTGTCAACAAATGATGACATGCATAAATTAAGATAGTCTTTTAACAACAACTGTCACATTCATCATAATGATGAATATAATCACAACGTCGTCCTGTGTCATTATTCTAAAGGGTAAAACAAGTCAACAATGCCTCATTTCTGCAGCCGCTCATTACAGTAAAGACTGCTGGGAGTAAGAATGTTGCACAGCACAATGCCTTTTCACTTCAGCTGTCTCACTACAAGCTCTAATTATCAGAAGTCTATGTGAGGCTTATGCTGCTCAGTGCTCACCAATACCACTTAAAGAAAAACAAACCGATCAGGTCAATATCTGACAACAACCTTTAATATTTTCATTCCAAATAATTAACAATCAAAGTAGAAAAGGATAACTGGTAAGGATGAAGGCAATTCAATTCTTATCTAGTGAGGCTTGTGAATGAAGAGGGGAAAAGTAAGACTGAGTGCACAGAAGTCACACACAAGCATCTGAGGTGCAAATTTATCCTTTAATTTAATCATAAAGCTGCTGAATTCAAATTGAATTTACATATGTGTAACTACATATATACCTGAGTGGAAAGATGGTGAGGAAAATGTGGGTATACAGTCCTGGAACTAAACCTGCACAAAACCTTGGTGCACTTACACTGGAATTACTATCTTACTTCTTACTTTTTGAACTATAAATGCAATGTCATCATAAAAAAACTGAATTATGGTCCAGGATAACCTGCACCGACCTGGTTTTCTGTAAAAGATGCTGCAAATGATTTATTCACATTTTTTCTTCAGATAGATTTTCATATGAAAAAAAATGTAAAAGCAAATTTTATTTAAGATAAAAAATGGCTACTATATTTATAGCCTGAATCCAATCATTTTTTTAAATCTATTTTAAAAGTGTTATCAGTGGTCTTTTAATTATGATTATGCTATGTATGAGTATGTGATTTAGGCACAAAAGGACTCACACATGCTTTTGTCAAAACATGTATTTTTTATTCATTTATCTTAAAAAAATTAAAATAAAGTGCCTTTTTATGTACAATATAATAAAAACAACACTCACAATCTGAATGATACAAAAAATACACTTCACAATGTTATTTGTACACACGACAAATAAAAAAAGAAATCATGCAGGCAAGACCACATTTGTTTAATTAGTTATTCAATCAACTAAGCTTATGGAGGTCAGTACTGTAAAGCAGGGCTGTCACCACGTCACATGGTTGTTTGGAGCTGGACGCCACGCCTCGTGCAGCACAAACGATTGAGTTACGCCTGTTGTGCTGCTGTTAGACTTCAGCTCAATCCTGAAAAGATGCTGCTGCAAACTTATCAACTGAAAACTGATGTGAAGACAAAAAAAAAAAGATTTGGATGTTTGGTAGATACACACGTGGCTACATTCATATCCAGTACAGAATGTTACCGTCAGTGAGAGCTCCTCAAAATGATGCATCACTCCCTGTACCCATTTGCTTGAACACAACCAAAGAGGGAGGATACAGGATTGGGAGCAGTCTCATTTAGCAGGTTAATCCTAGTTTGGGTCATTCTGTTGATCTTTTACTAACCCGTGTTGTGGAGCTGAGTGAGGACATTCCTTTCAGCACAAAGCTAAAAGGCAGAATGACTTCATATTTACTGTACAGGCATTAAAGGTCATCCATCAAGCACATCAATACAGGATACGGAGGCAGTTTATGGTTTCAAATCACAGCCTTGGCAAAGGTGAAAGGATTTAATGCACAAAATATCAAATATTATTCATCTGCTGTATTGTTCAGTATTGTTCAGTTGCAACATTTACAGAAATGTATTTGTTGAGAGTGGAATGAGAAGCCTCAAAACAAGTAATAGTTTGGAAGAAAATGTGAACTTAAAGAAAAAATAACTGAAATACATAAAAAAGTAAAGGATTTATATTTTTGATGAAAAACCAACAAACTGGTAACCAGCTTTTATGAACTAAAATGTGACTCACTAATGATAAATGTGGTTTAAATATTGACCAAAAAATACCAAACAATAGGAATTCTTTTATCTTTTGGACTCCAAATAAATGTTTCACTTGGATTTTCCCTTTTTCTGAACTAAAACATGTTTGAAGAGCTAAAAAACAAAACAAAACAAGTTTAAATTGCAATCAGTGCATATAAGAACAAAGTGAAACTTCTCATTCAGCTCTCTGGAACAAGCTGATGCAACTTGCTCCTAAAAGCCTGAAACCCAAAATGTCGGAATGATGCGCCTCTCCTGTTTTGATGTGCTTGATAAAAACCAGCCAAGGTGCTGAGTCAAAATGTGGCCAAAGAAGTTGACGGAAAGCAAAAAAAAACCAAAAAAAATAAACATCTCAGCAGTGTTCACTCTTTACTTTCATGACTACTTCTACTACAAATCTTGCACAAGGTCCCTTAAAACACACAATAATAATTACAGGTTTGTATGTACACAGCAGAAACTGGAAAAATATGAAACACTGACCACTATATGCTGTGCAAATGCTTAGCAACAGAGCATCTTGTCACCAGAGTTCTAAAATATTGATTTTGTGCGATACTGGATATCTACTGTTTTTGTTTTCGGTCAAAGCAGTATTGTCTGAATGTTTTTAAACTAAATCAAACCATCATTTTCTGGCGCTTCTGAAAAATTCTCTTTTCTGATGAATCTAAAGTGTCTGGAATGGCTGATCTGGTCCATCTGCATTTGAAAGATGGCGTTGAACTAAAATGAGCAAACATGTAACCCTGATTCATTGTGCTTTCAAATTAGCATCGCAACGGCCCTCCAAACATAGCAAATGCCATGTAGATGCGATCCTCTGTGGGTTTGTGAGGGTTATGCATTGGAGACAAACGTTTGATCTCCGTCTTGCATCAACACGACTTTGTCATTTTTACATATCCAAAAGGCTTTTTTGCACTTTGTCTAATAAGCCGTCGCTTGAGCTAGTCGCGCTCAACCGTCTATGAGTAGTTGCACTTGTACATGTCAGGAAGAAGGCAGAAAGACACTCAGAATATTGAAAACTGCATGGCATGTAAGCATCATGCCGTGCCCTTTGGCCCCAGTTCAGAATTTTTACATCAACATGACATTATTTTGCCCAAACATTCGTTGCTGTGAGCTAACAGTCTTGAAAAAATGTTCCCAACTTTGAACATCACATTTTATTTATTATTAGTGCCACAAAACGCTCAGCGAAGCCCAAACCTTGGTCTATCGGCATGACAGTAATCGATGCGAAACGAAAGCAGGAAATGCTCACAATAGGATGGTACTATTGCATTTAGTTAAGACGATTCAGTCGCTTCTTTTTTTTTTGGCACATTACACAAGATGACACAGATGTTACCCTGAATAAGACGTGTGAGAGTCTCCATTTTTCCACCCCCAGTTTCTTTTTTTTTTTTTTTGTATTTATTTCGGAAAAGAAAAAAGGTCCATCTGTGTCACAGTTCATTAACCCATCGTGGAACATGCAGGTTAATAATCGAAAAAACACAGCGATTCAGTGACCGCTCATGACTTGAAGTGCAGCAGTCTCCCAAACATTGCCGCACTTCGCCGTCGTTTCACACTCGGGAGGAAAACATTGGCGTTGAGGCCTCGGAGCATAATTAGTGGTCATAGCCAGTGATCTGCTCTCATCCATCTTCCATTAGCAGGCTCTTGCTTGTTCCCTCAGTCTTCATATTTTGTCTTGACATTTACGAGGAACAAATGTGCACTTGACCTGCACCTATTTTTTCCAGTCATAATGAAGATGCACAACATTCACCTGCAGATACCTGCAGCTCAGCTTTGGTGTGCATAAAACAGAAGTCACCTTCTGCAGGAATTGTGCAAGATTTCTCCTACTCAACGTGGGGGAACTAGTAATACCTTGGATTATTTTTATTGTCTTGTGCTATCATTGTATAAAATGTAAAATGACTGATTTATTGATGTAAAGAGAAAGTGTGGTGAGAGGGATGCTTCCTGTTTTTATTCATTCCTTCCAGCCCTTGATCACACAAACACACATGTTGTTAGTTGCTTTTATATTGAAGATGGTTGGATTTATTCCTGGAGGTTGTGATGGTTTGAAATCCAGGCTGACACTGAAGTTTTGTGGTTCCTCCTGTTCCTGCCTCAAACTCTGGCTTCTAGTGTTTTAGGGAATGACCTTCAGACCATCACAGAACTGAGGTGACCAGAAAAAAATAACTGATGTAGCAGGATGTCAGGGTGTGCCCTCCTCAGCCTGGTGGTCTGTTCCCTCCACGGTGGTGCAGAGTGTCGCTGTTTAGTCATTTTCTCGCTCTCATACGATTGAGTCTTTGATCTCCGAGCCTAGCCGGACTCTGGGCCGAGGGCAGGTTGGGGAGTACTCCACGTGGCTCTCCTTCAGGTTTAGAGGCCGCCTATCGGAGGACTCTGAGAAGCTCTTGCTGTTGTCAGGAGAGGACTCGTGGGTAGGCGTGCTGCAGATGTAGTTGTCATTTAAAGTCTGATAGCCCTTGTGATCTGATGTAGAAACAGGGATGGTGTTCCCGTTGAGTGGTAAGCTCTCTGTGGGCTTTCCCACTATCCTCGGCTTCTTCTGCTGCATGTTGGGGCATTCGCCCTGCTTCAGCATGGACTTCATATGATCCCGATTTCTGTAGACGACGCACAAGGAGAACAAGACCAGGAAGAATGCTAAGAGGGCGCACACAACGATCAGCTCGTTCCAGTAGGTCTTTGCGTGGACTTGTTCAGACCGAGACTCGCCGGGGAGGATGATGGTTTCCTCCTGGGTAAAGTGGGGCGTGCGCGAGTGACCCAAGGGTGTTGTGCTTTCTAGGCGAGGCTCTGCAATCACGCAGTAGTTGGCCAAAAGTTGGCGGAAGCCTTCTTCTTCTGACCAGCACTCATAGGTCTCCATCTTCTCAGACTGAGCAACAACCACCAGGTTTCCCTCTGGGGTTGCATAAAACATCTGGCTGGCGCTGTCGCTGTAACGCCACCTCCTCTGCGCCAAATTGGACCGCAGCTTACAGGGCAGGACTTTGAAGGTGTTTGATTGAACTGTAACCAGCTTGCAACGGGAGCCTCCTGCAAAAACGAGAAAAATGTTTTAAAATTTTAGAAGATCACTTTAAGAGGAAGAAAAGAAGTAAAACGCTCTTAAGTTTTTTATTCCTGTGAAACTGATGAGGAAAGAATATTTGATAAGTCACTTCTGGTTATAAAAATAAAAAAAAAGAAAGAAGTGTTTAATTTAGACCAAAATGCAAGTTTTTCAGCCAATTCGGCAGGTGGTTGTGCCGCAACAATCATAACCGGGAGGAAGTGGACGCTTTTTTTTTTTTTAAAACACACCACGCGAATGCCGTGGAGGTTTTAAGAAAAATTTAACCACGACTGGATATTTTTTTGACATCGTTCAGTGACTGACTGAGCACATTTGGAGGTCACATGGTGGAAGTCCAGTGACAGGCGGGTGGCAGGATAGCAGAAGCGGTGGCTAATCTTAAAGATCGCGCTGTGGCAGTTGTATTTGTGACCGTAGAGAAGAGTTTTCTTTTTTGAATCCCAAATTCACTTTTATTTCACCCCTAAATACAAAATGGAATCTTTTAAAAAAATGTTTTTTTCATTCAAGTTCACTTTCAATTTGCAAAAACACCCTTCAAACCTCCAAAGTACAACAGTATGTTGGAATAACTCTGGATTAGAGTTTGCTCTGCAGAAGATACGCTTTGTTAGTTCCAAAGAACTTTTGAACTTTAAAAAAGAAATATTGTGATGATTACAATAATCAGAAATCAAGCTTTGTGTATTTGTCTTTTGTCTATGCAGTGTTCACATTTGAATCAATCTACACCACAGTTTGTTGTAAAGTTAGCTAAGGGCTCTTTAAAATTTTGGCTCCATTATATTGAATGTAAAAAGGCGGTTTTACTTCAGGAGAAAAGTAAATACAATTTCCCCCAAGTACAGAAATATAAACTGTTTACCAAAAAAAAACGGTCTTGTTCATTTTTCAAATATGTCATGTTTCTTTGAGGTCAAGTGTCAGTTGTTTTGAGAACCAGAAATGAGCTGGGGTGCTTCACTCAGGGAGCGTGTGCAGATGGGAAGACACTCACGGGAAGCTGCTGGTCTGGAAGATCTGGGGCTGGGAACAGTCTTGTTGCAAATGGCGGCTGTGTCTGCCTCCTCCACATCCTGCTGCCAGTGGCTGAGACACAAAAACGACAGGGTGAGCAACAGCAGCTGATATGCAGGACACCTTATTTGGATGCACATTGTCTGTTATTATATGGATTTGGTTCAGAACTTCATCAGGATGATTCATCAGGCTCTAAAGATGGATCTTTTAAGCACATGACTGTAGACTTTAAGGACTAAAGGAATGCTGACAGGAAAACAGATTATTTCAATCTGATATATTTGGGAAAAAAGTTATATATATATATATATATTGTGAGAAGCTCTAAGCTAACAGAAACGCATGTAAACAAAGGCATTCTGGGATATCAACATGGGGCTGCCTCTGCACCATCAGTCCCACCCAAAACCCAGAAGCAAATTTCTAATGCGCTCCTGCTGCTCTGAAGAAAATGCCTTTAAAAGCAACACAAGTTTTTGATTTTGGCTAAAAACGGCATCATTATAATTAGGAGACCATTGGTAACGACTTCAAAGTAAAAAAATATATATAGTTGGAGTGGAACTTTAAGAACTTCAGCGTATTGTTTACCACAAGACAAAAATGACTGTTTTTTTTCTTGTAGCTCCTCATATAGATTTTTTTGAGTTTGTTCCATTGTCTCATCCATTATGCAAAAACTGTTTTGTGACTGGTCATCTGGAGTGGGTGACTAATACTACAGGTGGAGTACTGTGTGCATGAGATCCTGTGTTCACTTTACTCATTTATGCTGAATAGGAGCTTTTAAATCATCACTAACTGAACATAATGAAAATGCAGTTCATAAGATTACCTCATCCGTACGCTCTATTTTCAGATCTAGGCGAGTTCTTTGGCCCACTTGCACTGCACGTCTCACCTGTCAGGTGGCGCCATTCTGACATCTCTGCACAGCCGCCCAGTCCAGGCGCAGTAGGGATCTCTGGACAACACACACTCTCCGCAGCTCAGGTAGTTAGAGCAGTTAGCAACAGGAACCTCCACCAGCCCAGAGTACGAGGACACGAAAAGCAACCCCTGCAGATCGAGAGAAACATCTGAGCGTGAGCAGAACCCACAAAGCCTGCAGGCAAAGGGTTCTGGTGCGATTTCAAAAACCACGCTGAAACAATTGCTTTAGACAACTGAAGAGTCTAATCTACACAAAAGAGTGGCCAGCTGTTTTCTGTCTTCAACCCAGCAAAGTAATTTAAACATCATGCGTTCAAAGACAACTTTTCTTTTTTTTCCTTTTGCAGCTTTTCATGTCAAAATGTGTTGAACACATGAATTTCCCCAGCCATGTTAGGGTCATTTACACCCACCCACCCCATCTTAAAGACATTTTAAGGACAGCTTATCTGGACATCATGTGGACTCAGTCCTGCGTGTCTCCATTTGGAGCCAGGAGGATGCAGTAATCTCAGACTTTATCAGAATGACACAACTGCAGATAAGGTTTAAGCTCTGCTTTGGCTCAGAAATCTTTATGGAATAAAGGAAGAAAAGGCGCAGGAAGTTTAGTGCCGGGTAAAACAGCAAATGAAATAATAAACTCTTTCCCGGAGAGAGCTATAACTTACAGGAAAAAGCAATAAACCCAGAAAAGGAAAAGATATTTTTTCCATTTTATTAGTAGAGAATTAGGTCAACCTAAAGCTGAATAGAAACCCATAAAATAAGTAACTAATGGGAATGTATATGTGGTTGATTTAAAGCATTTTAATGAATTAAAGAGTGAAATAAGAGTTATATTTTACCCTTTGAGGATCTAGTTCAATGTGCTGCACAGGCTGCGGCTCAGCAAACAGAATCATCTCCTCTATGATGTGCATCTTATCATTAGCATTGATGGCCTTGTGGAGCTTTCCATCATCTAAAGGGTAAGAATAGAAATGCTTTATGCTATGACCAGACGACAGCGTTTCCTCTCTGCTGTGATTCTGTTCAATCCTTAAAAAACTCCAGCACCTGTCCCGATGAAGAGCACATCGTACGCTCTTTCCATGCCCTGGATCTTGTGCACAGCAATCTGGGTGTAGTGCACGTTCCGTTTGAGCAGCAGAGGAGAGCTTCGGATCACGCTGTCCATCAGAAAATGGTCCTTGACAAAGTTGAGCACTTTATCAGGCATGTCCAAAGACGACTTAATACCCAGCTGCCTGGCATGGTTGGTCACGCACTGTGAAGGAATAAATGAGATGAGAAGTTCCTCTAAAAACTCCCTGGATTAGTGCAGGAAGCACACAGGCATGAATTTATTCTGAAAAGCTAAAACGCTTTTTTTTTTTTTGGTTACTTGTTGATCACTGAAATGCATTTTTAGAACAAAGTTGTAGGAGTTTCTGTTTCTGTAGCATTTTCTCATGATGGAGGACAAATATAAAGATTAAAACTGCATTTCTGAGGATTTCGTTATTCAAATTGTGGTGAATCAGAAGCAAAAACCAAACAAGAAAATCCTGTGATTTGAAAAAGCTCAGGTTTGTGATGCAGAACCTGCCATGGGCGGGCCAAAGTCTCCTTTCTCCGCTACAATTCTGAAGTATCCACTTGCAGACAAATAGATCCATTAACGTCTTCATTTTCCTCATCCAAGCTGCCATCCGGCTCGAAACTTCACACCTTTATAGCTCCCATATTGCTCGCCGTTTTGCAGGTTTACTTCTGCATCAACAGTCCCACCCACAACCCAGAGGCAAATATCTGATGAACTCCTGCTGCTCTGCAGAAAAAAGGTCTTAAAAAACAAACGAGATAAGCTTTCTGACTTTTGCTAACAACCGCATAATCATAATTAAAAGACCACTGGGAATGATTTTCCGGATAATAAAAACATTGTTGTAGTAGGACTTTAACATGGAGGTGCTAATCAGTAAGCCTCCTTTGATTCTACAGAGAGTGCCTCATTAACATACTGAGATCCGGAAAAAAAAGTCACTAGTAGAAATCACTTTCTAAAACAAAAATTTCTGGCAACTTTGCTTAGTAGTTCTATCTATAGAACATAGAGCCTTCATTTGCTCAAAGCTGGAAGAACTCCTTGTTTTCAATAGCTCTAAAAGACCACTAACTGACATTTTTCCCAACGCTTTGCATTTCCCTCATATCTCTTCAAGGACAATGAAAATCCACAATACATGTTCTTTTTGACAAAACCATCTGTCAAAGTAGTACAGTTGAAATGAGACTCTTAATCTGCTTAAAAGACTTTCACCTCGAAACATTAAATCTGGTGTCAGGCACAAAAAGAACCACAAAATGAAAGGGTAATTTGCCTGAAAGCAAAGATTTAGAGGGGTTTAGAGGGGTTTAACCAAGTTCATAAGCTGTATAATGACATTAATTCTCTTGGTTTATTTGATTCGCTGCATAGAAATCAAGTATAGCAGCACAACTAAAGCAAATATTCAAGCAGAAACTCCTCAGATGTGCATCTACTTGTTTGTGGACAAAGTTAGCGTTGGAGATGGAACATTAGTCTGAGCTGTTAGTCACAGGATGTTTCTGTTAAGACTCACGGCTCCGGGTCGTGGCTCTGGAACTGGGTAGTTATAGGTGTACCACTGCTGGGTCTCTCTGTTGACTTCTCGATAGCGGCCACTGAAGGCTCTCTCCACCTGTGCCATGCTAAAAGCGCACACTGCAGAACTGCCCGAAGCTCCTTTGTACCTGCAACCAAAGAGAGAAAAACTGTCTTCTGTGGGTTTCTGTTTGGAGAACCAACAGAACAAGCTAACACCTTAACCCAACGTCTCCAACCCTGTTCCTCGTGAGCTACTGCCCCGCTTGTTTTACAGCTAACTCTGCTTCAGTAATTCCTGATTAGCTGGATCGAATAAGCCTAGTTTCTGATTGACTGAACACACCTGATCCGGAGTTGGCGACCCCTGATAATCCACTAGTACATACAAAAGCCTAGTACAGTTGCCCCTCGCTTTGTTGTAGGTCACCTTTCATTGTCTCACTGTTTTGCCCATTTCTTTTCAGTGCAATTTTCCTTGTTTTTGTAAACAACGCACTGTATTCTGCATCCTGATTGGCTGTCATCTTAAATCAATCTAATCCATGCCGTCATGCCGTCCAAGATCGTCTTGATTCTTCTATTCTCCTGCATTAACTTTTTTTAATTCGTTATGAAATATCTGAGTCTGGTTTCACACCAACAACAAAACAATGCAACTTTCAATCAATTCCATGTACATCTTAGTGAAGTCTATGAATTGCTTTTATATTCTTTGTTTAGATTTAAAGAATTTTATCCCATTTTTAGGATAAAACCCTGATTTCTTACTCTGAGCAAACTCTTATGTTTATAGTCTTCAGTCTAAGCAATTTGGTTACACAATATTTGTCACCAAAGTCTCCAACTGTATTTCATTTGTTCAGTCTATTCATTTCTACATTTTAGACCTATTAAAGTTTTAAGAAAAAGCATTTAAGATTTAAAATTCTTGAGGTAATTTACAGTCATTTTGTACCAATGCAGACACGTTCTTTATACTTTCCGATTTCCACTTCTGACACCAATGGACATCTTGATATGTTCTCGAGTTGCTCCGTTTTTCTTTTTGAATGTCTCCATTGCAGAAAGGTAACATTCTTTTTTATGGTCATACAAGTAGCTTCTTTTCCTCACCTTTTGGACTTGTATCTTTGGCTCCAAACCACTCAAAAACCTCTGGTATTTTTTGAACAACAAACATCTTTTCATTTCATCATGGTCCATCTCGCATCCCTCTGAGCCTAGAGAAGTTAACAGAGCCTCTTGGAAAGACTAACTTCTTTGACTCTCGGCTGCTCCCTTAAGGGGTCACCAGAGCGAAACATCTGCCTCCATTTGATCCTCTTGGCACAACTAACAATGACTTCTTTTAGCGCAGTGAAAAAAATGCTGCTGTTTTAGTAATATATGATAAAAAGGTGGAAAAGTCAAATCACTTCCAGCCATTCTTCAAAAGTATTCAAATTTTTAAACTGTGTATTTTTAAAATGAATTAATGGACATGAACTTTTTGTAGGCAGCACATTTCCACCAAGTCATGAAATATGATTGCATGCAGGCAGCATCTTTCAGAAATAATATTAAAAACTTTTGATGACCTCATCATCAAACTTTAATTCCCTCCAAGGGCAGGTTTTTCTGAAATCTATTTCTTGACTGTAATTCGAGAAGAACTACACATCCACAGCAACAAAACAAAGAAGACGCTGTACTTGCAGGGTCTACAATAAAATGATTTAACTGTTTGATGGTGTTTCACTCTGTTGTTAATGTCTGTGAGCTGCATCTCTGACAAAACGGGAAAAGTCTCACCACTGAGAAGTGAAGACACCGTAGAAGACTGTGCTCTCCCAGCTGTCTCCCACCGGCTTAAGAACAAACATGTCCTGGATGATGTTGAAGGGAAAGCCATCGTCAGGAAGCGAACACAGAAGCTGAGCCTTCAGGAAGGTGGTCCACTTCTTCTGCAGCACTCGCTCCCCGCCCTTATCACCCTAAAAAGATATTCTACATGTCAAAAAGTATCAGATGCCCTTTTAGAAAACAATTCTGCATGAGACCACAATCGATGCATTTTAACTGTGGGGGGTGGGGATTCAGCTTCGGGAGTGAAAGCAGATACAGAGAAGTGTTTCTCACACGCAGGTGATGCTGTGGCAGGAGTCTGGCAGCAGATGCTGAAGGCTCGACTCTGCTATGAATAAAGATTAAAGAGGCTGCAGCTGCAGCGAGAAAGGAGAACAGTGTGGCCTTCAGTTCAGCTCCTATCAGCCAGGACTCCCAGAAAACAACAGTGAGGCAGGTAAAAAAACGAAGAAAAGTTCATAAACTAAGTTCACAGTTTGCTGTCTGAAGGGATCATAGAGCACTTCAAAGGATCCAATCACTGCATGGTTTTCAGGCCAGGTATTGACATAATAGTTCACAAAATGTGCATTTAGGATGAAATTTTAATACAAATAAAGTTTATGATCCAACAGTTAACAATTTAAAACATTTAAACCATGTAATGGTCATTAAAGAAAATATATATTTGTTTGCAACAGTTATTATAAGTACTAGTCAGAGACATTGGGGATGTGAGGGACCAACGTGAGCCCAAACTGAGTTGGGTAAAAAAGCTATTCTTCATCTTCTATTACTAAAAAAATCATCACCTTTCACTAAAAGGTGCAGCAAAAATCTGGATTAATTTTCCATTTTAAAGTAGAAACCTAGTTACTTTACATGGCAGAAGCTGCTCATCAATTATTTTTCTGGAGCACTTTTGGGAAAACAGAGTCCATAAAAATGTCAAAAATGTAAATTATTTTGAGATACAGCCGATTGAATTTTCCATTAGAGTGCATTTCTTCGCCTTTCCTTTAGAGGGTGCTGCAAACGTTATGTTATTATGATATTGGTGACTGATGACCTCTTTAGACAAGATAGCTTTGTGGATAAAGCACATTAAAAACTGAAACAATAAAAAAATATATACAACTCTTGACACGATAACAGCCCAAACTTTGATATGCGTTCCCAAGAAATGATGTGCCTAAGCTCTTTCATTTGGTGATGTTGAAGTATAAATTATATTTTCACATCATATAGAATTTATGAAAGGTTGCCTGCTCCAAAAAAAAATAAAAAAAAAATCAGGCAAGGCGTTTAATAATAACAGCTGAAATCAGTGGTTGCAGCTACAGATGAGATCCGCAGCTCTCTTTCATGCTCCTATAAACAGTTATCAGCAGACTTGCCAGGACCTGCAATCTTCAAAGGCTCAGTAAACACACTCCAAAGACATCGCTCATGAATGTAACGAGCAGGAAAACACCGGAGGAGGAAGAGGAGGAGAAGGACAAAAACAAGTGGCCTTGTCCAGTCTGAAGATCGTTTCCCTGTCTGAGATCCAAACCATCCCCGCAACACCTCCAAGAACAACTCTGAACGACAGCAGCAGGACTCATCGCAGAAACTCTCTTTAATTGAACAATGACTCTCCTCAGTGAGCTGAACCTTTGTGGGTCTGATGTTGGATCTGAGGGCCGGTTATGGGGCTGCGCTTGTAGCCAGTCCACACAATGAGGACATTCCAGCTCTCTCAGCTGTCCACGGCTGTTGTTGCCATACTTCACAACGTTGGCTCGTACTTTTAGTCGCTTCAGCCACTCCAATCTGGTCACTTCACTCTACAGGCTCCAAGCTGTGCTCGCTGCCTCTCATACTTATAATTGCACTCCAGATTCTTCACGTTTGTCAACGTGAAGAGCAGGTAGTGGAGAGTTAAGGAAAAGGCTGTTGCCTTATTCAGAGTTCATATAATCCGCCTGCTTTCCACAGACCTTCAGGGAGCACACCTGAATAAACACCAGAAAGAGGGAGTGGAAGACGGGAGGGGGCGGATAGCAAAGGAGGGAGAAAAAGACTCAGAAGCAGGTTTGTTTAGCAGATGCAAATAAAACTCTAGTTTGAATTTGAGTTAAAAATGAAAAAAGTGCTTTTGGTTTTTATTCATCTTAATTGAGTCACCTTTAGAAGCCAGGACAAGACAAAGCTAAACACCCCAGAGGGTTCAGATGTGAAATGAAACCCCTTTTTAACACGGGGTTTGGCCCAGTAAACATAGAGGAATGGGAGTGTACATTTTCTTTCACAAAAATTTGTTCAAACTGGAGATTTCTAACAAGAAAGGGTTGATAAAAGCAGCTTGTTACACACAGAGCTGAACAAGAGCAGAGTATCTTTTAGATAAACTTTTAACATCCAGTTTCCCTGAAAAAACAGAATCCTATGATGAAATCTACCCTTATTGGGATATGGCAGACATGTTTCACTATCAGCAGTTGTATGGAAAGTGGGGAACAGGGAGAAGTGGAAGAAAACGACCGGCAGGAGCTCAAAGTCCCACTCTGATTATCTTTTGATGTAATTTAAAGCATTCACAGTGGTCTTTTATTTGTGTCTATGGCATTTTTAGCCCAAAATCATAAAACCTGTGTTGTTTTCTGGGACATCAGAAGTTTATCAGAAATTTGCCTCCAAGTTGTGAGCAGGACTGTTGCCGTGGAGCAACCCCGTCCCCTTTTCTCCTTCTCGTTTCTGAGAGCTCAGAGCACTGCTTGTCCGCCTAGCGTATTTTCTACATCACAACTAATCTCTTTTCTTGTCTGCTCCTGATTTACAACAAACTGAATAAATAAATCATCAGAAATGCAATTTTGAGCAAAATTATTCAAATATATGTCCTCAGTCATCAGAAAAATGCCACAAAACATGTTAGAAACACTATTTTCATAAAAGTGGGCTTTTAAAACTATTGTGCTTCCACATAATGAGGTTTTTCTAGTAGCAGTTAAATAATACATTTAGTTTTTTAGATTGGTTGTTATCCTTTTACTCTCTTTCAATAGCTGGATGGTTAAGAAAATGCAGCATCATGCAAACAGCATTTGAAAAGACAGAGGAAAAAGTGAGCTGTTGCATTCTGGTAAAATAAAAGGTGGTGGATTGCCACTAATGCACACTTCAACGGCAGTCCCCACAATCTGTTAGCCGTTCTGTCAATGATTTCCATATATAGACCCCAGGAGGTGCTCTGCTGACTGCAAGAGGTGCTGCAGCGCTAAGCGCCAGAGCCGTTCAGGACCAAGTCATTAAGCTGTCACTAGAGATTACATGCAGTCACTGCGATTACTCACATTACTGCCTCTGTGAACAGGACGCATCAGAGGAGAAAGGCTGAGTGCACCACAGTTTCTAAAGTCTTTTATTGATCTGATGACCAGTGAAAAAGAACCGAGCCTGCGACAGATCATCCAAGTTGATCAACTAAACTAAACCCTTTGACTGGGGTGGGAGGGGTGACATCCTCAGCTGCCTGAGTTTGTATGCTTTGACTGGGGAAAAAAAAAGTAGAGGAAAAAGCATTTCATTTCGCAGCGAAGCACCCTTGAATACTAATAGCGGCTGCAAAGCTCAAAGGGTTGGGGGAGAAAGGAAAGAGCTGGTGGGATGGACAACTGCAGCTGACATTGTGAGCGAGATGGAAGGAGAGGGGGAGTGTGACATTGCAGAGAAACAGGAGGCAGGGAAGGGAAGGGAGGCGATGATTCAGACAGGGGGGGGAAACGAAATCTGTCCAAAATAAGTTTAGACAGTTGAATAGAGAAAGCTTTAACGCAGCAGAAACATTTTCCATTGCATCCCTGGGTTTGTTTTCAGCTGCATTTGTCACAGCTTTGACGTAGGAGCGTCCTGCCTTGTTCTGACACAGCTGTACAAGGATTAGGAAAAGGAAGTTCTATCTCCAAGAAAACACCCCACCTTTACCTTCCCATGTCTTACCTTACACACGCGAGCGATCCTCGACACAATGGTGTTGTCAAAGAAGTCAAATTCCTTCCCTGCCTCGCTAAAGAAGAAGTAAATCTTGTCGTCGTCGCTCACAGGGTTACCGATAGGCTGACTCTCCTCAATATAAGATGACCCGACAAAGACTGGATCTGGGAAAAAAAAAGAAAGGCACAAAAAAGTGAACTTTGCATTCATTTTCACACAAGGAAATTTGATTTGTCATGTGTATAATCAACCCATTCTCACTCCCAAGTCGTCACATTTTGACGCATGGGCAGGAGCCCTCTGTGTCAAAAACTGACGCTTCAGGTATACCCAATGCCTCATTTTTTGACACGCTGGCTCGTCTAATTAAATCAACACAACCTCTAGGCCGCAAACTGGTACCGGTCCAGACCGCACTGATACCCTAACCATAACCTGGTATCGGATCCTGGACGCATCCAAGCACGGACTGGGCTAGGGTACCAGACCGACCAGACCAGTCCAAGGTTCGGTCCGTGATTGAAGCCAGTTTAAATAAAGTTTTATTTCGGGGAATATTGGGGTATTTTTGGTTCCAGTCAAGAACTTCCTGTTCTGGACGTTTTATGTCTGCGGCCAGATCCTCTTAAAAATATGGGAGTATTACCCTGAAGATAGCAGAGGAAGCAAAAGAGTCCCCATAACTTTATGAATTTCAAAGTGAAATAAAGAGACAGCAGAGGTGTGAAACGGCTGCACCGCTGCTGTTCAGGGAAGCAGCAGATGGCTCAGGCTGTTTTGATGTGCAGCTGCTGATAGAACCGGGCTCCTACAATCTGCGAGGTCTCGTCTTTGCTTTCGCTCTGCATGCACCCCTGAATGTGCCTCAGTAATGATTGCTGCTATCTGAAGCCACTATCATCCACTGCTCTCAAAGCATCAGAAATCTGAAGTCTCCACATGGGGCAGCAGGGTTTACCTTGCAACCATTTTAAAGAGTAATCCGTTTTCAGGGAAGTTCCCTGCCCCAAACTTTTGAAAATGACTGGCTCGTTCCCTTGGAAGTTGCTGGCAGTGCCGGTGTACAGCTCCCCATCTGAAAGACAGAAAAGATGAAGATTAAAGTGGATTTAACTATGAAAAAAATATTTAATCTGTCTAAAGTCTAATGCACAAGATGACTCATTTAAGAATTAAAGATGAGCTTAGTTTTCCTTAAGCCAGAGTCATTCATTCTAAGTGGACATACTCCTACATACCCACAAGGATGGCTGTGGATTTGTACTCTGGGTTATAAGGGGAGCGACTGCGCCCGTCTTGCATCATCACCTCGCCCGCCTCGTCCAGCTCCAGGGTGAAAGTTGACGTGTTCTGGAGAAAAACAGCAAACGCCCCTCAGGTACAGTCCAATTACAACTCAACTTGCAGAGAACAAGTGGGCCAAACTGAGCCAGTACCACTGGACCTTCCTGTCACTACTCAAATACTCAATGTTCTGAGCTTTTGCCCTTATGGTCAATTTAAACATTTTTAGGTTCACATCGCTGTTTTACAAAAGGTGGAGTATTTGATACGTAATGCAGCCCGTTGTCACGGTAACACAGAAACGCGGCAGTGACCATGTCTGAATGGGCAAAGGAAAGTAATATATATGCTTATTGTCAGTTCTGAGAGTAAAGTTCACCTCTAACCCCTTGTTTTTGTCCAGAAGACGAACCAAAAAGTTTGTTTTGAAGATGCCTGCACATATAGAACACTGTGACTGGAGCTTCTTTTATAGATGTGAATCCACACCCAGCGGCCAATCAGAATAGAGTATTCCGCGGGACCATTTAAAGTGCCGAAACATACTGTTTGTTTCTTATTACTGTATATCAGCATCTTTGTTTTTTGGGAGTATTTCTGCAGACTTAAAAGTCTTTACAGTTCTGCGTATCTTACTGTTGATGTGTTTAGTGCACACATATTACCTTTCTGAGTTAACACTTTATAAATGTAAACATTTCAGACAATAAATGTGAAAGAAAATATTTTCTCTCTGGCATGTTTTGTTTAAAAGCTGCATATTGTTGTATAAAATTTAACTCGTAAAACATTATGATTAATCACAATCCAAAAGTGTGATTAATCTGATTAATTTTTTAATTGATTGACAGCACTGCTTTAAACAATCTCTTATAATATACTACTCTTTAAAACTACAGCTGTTTTGCAAAAATCTTTTATTTTTTTAACAATTCTGCTAACATGCACTAATTTTGCAGATAAATTCCAAATGTTTTACTGGCATCAGCCATTTCCACGACGTAAGTAAATCCAACTGTCTTATGAGGCTAACTTTGATGCTCTTTATACCATTAGAGAAGCAGTTTAAACACATGAAACACTGAGCTCACCGAGCACTAAAATGTTTAAGGAGTTTAGCAGCATTAAGGATCACTCACAGCCTTGGTTCTACAAATGCTCAGTCTTTTGCCTTTAATCTCTTTCTCTAAATATTCCCTGAATACTATATTTGCTAATACAAAAAGGAATACAAATGGGATAATCCACCAAGCAGCTGTTTAAAAAAAGTTTCACAAATTAACCCCCTTTCTTTTCATATTTTTAATCCAGACACAAATTAGAGTAACCAGATGTATGGTGTTTTGGGGAATGGAAATACATTTTGTATAAAAATTCTCCTTCAGTTCACTGGGATGGTCCAAAAGCAGAAAAATAGTGTCATGTGGTCATTTTTTTTAAATATGCAACAGTCATGGATCAAATATTTCTGCATTTTTTCTCATGAACTAGCCTGTTTTTTTGTTGTCTTTTTACAGTAAAACATTGTTTGGATACTTCTGTTAAAGAAAAAAAAACTTCACAAAATTATTTTGTGTTAACTTCTATAGCTTGCCAGTTTTTTTGTTTAAATTTCACCTGGATGTGGACAAACAAACGAACTCTGGTCAATCTCACTCGTAGGTGAATCCTGATGTGATACAGTACAGTGTGAATGCACACAGACTCTCCAGCTGACCAGAAGCACATGGAAACCAAATTGAGTAGAAGAAGAAAGTCTGTCAATTTAATTTGAAGAAAAAACCCTCATACCTGCAGTCCAAAAAAGCAAAAATAAAGAAAAAGTATAGAAAATGTTTCATCTGTAAATGTACAGTCAGAATGTAATAATAATTAAGAAAAAAAATATGCTTCTGACTCTCTATCTGACTCTCAAGGACACCGTACAACTTTTAAAACAAAATTAAATACATGAAACCAGACATCTACAAATACAGAAACAAACAGCAGGTTAAAGTGACTCACTCTGTAGTGGTTACAGACTTAAAGCAGGTTCAAACAGGAAAGTGAGGATTTGAAAACAGTGATTGAAGTCATTTAATAGATCTATCACTTCAGAAGTCATGCACGGTTAGTGGTTTTCTTCTCCATTATTTGTTTTCTTTTCTCAGAACTATTCTGGATCATTTTTCCTGTGGTCAGAATGGTATCCATGAAAACAAGCCAAATAAAGAGTGACCTTTTCCCACATTCCCCCTCCAATTTGAACCCAGATCATTGAACTGTTCCAGGGTTAAGACCTAGCGTTGGAAGACGAGCAACATCTGTGCTGTAGGTCAGTTAGAGGCTCTGGATCCTCATCGATCTGCTTGTTCATGACCTACATGCTCCTCGTCTTTAAAATGAGTCAGTGATGCCCGTCTGTGATGAGCCATGCTCTTTCAAAAGCTCTCTGGAAGTTCCTTTTCCAGCTGTTTACAATTTGTAACCACATACTGATAAGTAAATGTAAGCTTTGGAGATGTTTAAGAATAAAAAGAAATGCAAGCAGAGCTTTTTGCCATAAATCAGCTTCAGTAGCCCGAGGACTGAACGGAAGAACGAAGCCTGAAAAAATCCTTGCAATGCTTCCTCATTGCAGAAGTTTGTTTTAACTCATGTCTGTCATTTTGATTGTTTGGTGTATTTACTGGGTTTCGGTGTCCTGTTACATTCACAAACCCTCTGAGACTGTTTTGAAAAGAGCTTTAAAAACAAAACATTTATCATTGTTAATATTATGCATCTCCCAGGCCTGTTTCTAGGAACGCCAGCGCACACACAAACGCACACGCGGAGGCGGGGCTTTCTGTCAACAGGACGAGGGCTCACACAGACCGGCAGGACTCAGACTTGCCCGGAATCCTGACTCAGGGTTCCGTTTAAGTCACCTTAAGTCAGAGAAATCCTGCGGTTTTGAATTACTCTGACGTCAAATTGGGTCAGGGAACGTCCTGCTCTAAAGTGACCAGTCTCCAAGCCCACGAGTAAAATCAATGTGATCTTTTAGGACTGCTATAACCTCTGTAGATAGACTCATCTCCTAGATAAACAGATTCCTCTCTCTGGAAAGCATAGAGCTCGCCGACCCCCTGTTGTCTCGTCTGACTAAAGAGTCTCAGCAGGATTTGGTTCCTTTTGGATAAGAAGAGATCCAACACACACTCAAGGGAATTAAGAGATTGCAAAAAAAAAAAAAAAGGAACAAAATTCAAACGCCTCTTTGTGGGAGGAAGAAAAAAAAAATCTTCTGTTTAATAACGGAGGAAAATCAGCCCTAGCATGAGAACAATTCAGAGGTCATTACTTACTATGTAGGCGCAGACAGGACTGAAGGCGTAGGTGCCACACACATAGAGATGAGTGCTGTTCAGCCGCAGGAGAATTTTTATATAATTGAAGCAATCAGTCTGGAGAAGAACAAGTGGAGAACGTCAGTACGTGAAAATTCACAAGAAATGGATAGAACAGGATGTATATTCTTGATGACATCTTTAAAAAAAAATTAAAAAATCTGTCTTGTTTGACAGAAACGATTGGAAAAGTATCCCCCTTTCTTCAAGCACGGGTGGGAAAACCTCCCAGCATCACACTCCAGCCGCCTGGAGAGCTTTTTGTAATACACAGACAGGAGTTGTACACTGCGGCTCATGGATTACCGAAGCTTGTCGCCCAGGGATACAACAGCTGGCATGACAACGAGGTAACTGACAGACTGAGGAAGAAAGAGCGGCTCTCCAGAGAACCTGCACACTTGATGCATTTATTTGCAACTGGTGGAGAGCTTTATCAACACACAGCTCTCTGCTGGAGACTTTCATTAGTTTGGCATGCAGGATAATCAATGCGGAAAAAACATCTCACCTCGAGACTTTTGCCTTTAAAGCTACACTCTTCTCGTTTCTCCACAGGAGTGGTCCACGTCAGCTAAAAACAGGGAAGAAAAAAACTGAATTAGTTAACTTGTCATTTTTTCTGATAAATCAGGTCAAGTCTGACTTGGATGCTGCCAACATGGGCGTTCAAGTGACCGCTTCCAATGAAAAGTCTATGTAGTGCTACAGTCACAAATACAACTGCCACCGTGGCATAGGCAAAAGTTTTCAAAATTTCATACTGCCGTCCGATTTAAAAAAAAAATCTTTGGCGTGGTCACAGTTGGAGACGGCGGCAGTCGTCAGCATGCAGAATGGCCCTCTTTTAACACACCCTCGGGCTACAAGTTGGCACTTGATATGGACATTTACACATCATCTGAAGACATTTACACATCATCCAATCAAGGCTGCTGCCAGCGATACCAGCTACCACCAACCTGTTTTCCACCCAGCTGTCGGACGTTTTTCCAAATCGGTCAATGGATTGCCACCGTGCAACCTCAAAATGTGCCCAATGCCAACTTTTCCGGTCTGTGTAAAATTTTAACTTTTTCTTAAAACCACAGTGTGCACTGCGTGGCTTGATGTCACCACCTGAAGAATTTGCTAAAAACCTTGGCTTTAGGTCACTACGCTGTGGAATTTATATGCGCTAAACGAGCATATATGCACATTTTGGGTTTCCGCCTTCAAAATTCACATTAACGCATCGCTACGAAGGTTTTTCCATTCGTTTTTGGAATCTACGTACAAAATACTCAAACATTAAATGAGCATTAAAAGTTAAATCAGTTGAACTTTGAACAATCAGGGAGCCGGATTTAGCATCAACGTATAGGTAGCATTCTTTTCAAAACACGCAAGTGTCAACCATTCCAAAAGTGATCATGAAGGAGAAAATAATAATTGTGGTTTGTTTTCGGCCGGAATTCTAACACCAAGTCTTTCAAATATCCGAACAGAACTGTGAAAGAAAAAGCCTGGAGAAAGAGTCACAAGATTTGCACTGCTTCAAGATTTTGCACAAAATCTTTTCCAACTATAGGTACATGCACTAATATCAGGTAGTGGCAGATCAGTGTGAACACCACATGCTAAAAGCGTGTTCAAGAATGCCCGGGTGTTCACGTAGCACGAAGATCGGGTCTGCCACACTAACATTCTTCTGCAGCTTGGTCTTGCTGATGTCTGAGAGGCTGAGGGCAAACAGGGCCTCCCTGGCTCCGACGTAGAGCATGTCATCCTCCTGGCTGAGCAGCAGGGAGGTGTAATTGAAGACGCCATCCACAGAGAATCTCCTGGCTGATCTCTCCTTTGCATCTGGGTATGACAAAAGAAAAATTACAAATAGGAAAAACGGCAATACATATTTAAACACTTTAATAGTACAGCATTTTTGAATCTATGCTCTCTCTTTATTGAGTAAAAGATTTCTTGAAAGAATCAAAGTAGAAGAAAGTTTTCTTATCTGCACAGTCTGTTTTCAACAGGAACTTCTCAGTTGTAGTATTTTATCAGTCAGGCTCCTTTGTTTAATGAAGAATTAAAGTAAACACATACAACAGTCATTTTAAATTATTTATAAAATAATGATTTTTGGTTCAAATACAGCTATTTTCAGTCTGCACTGGCATTGTTGAAGCATGGAATCTCAACAGACAGAACGGGACAGAGGAGTTTAAGATTGTTGTGCAAGTCTGTCTGCTTGTGGTGAGGAGGTGCCAGTCAGGTCAAAGAACAACTCCAGAAATTCAAACTGATGTTTCCAGAGTAGATTTTAGCTGGAAAACATTTGAATGTGTTGTAACACTTTAGAAAGAAAACAGAAACTAAAATGTTTAGCTCTTAACTCTAGACACATTGACGAATTGTATTTGGAAAATGAGTATAAGAAAAAACTAACAATCTCATTAATGAGCAGATTTGCTATTTATAATAGTTAAATCACATTGGAAGAAGGAAAAACAACAAATATGTAAAGAACTAAGCCCTAAAAGTACATTAATCTTAACATTTGGTATTCCTGCTGTATAATCTATTAGGAGCTAATATTTGTACAAAAATAATGATAAAAATAATGAAAACAAAAGCCACGTTTCCACTGAGTGGTACGGTCCGGTACAGTTCAGTATTTTGAGCGTTTCCATTATGAAACGGACCTATTGAGCCGTACCGAACCATACCATTTTTGGGCCCCCGTTGTTTGTAGGTCCATAGAAAAATGGAATGGAGCAGTTAGTGCGGCGCTACTGTTGAAAGCCGTTGATTGGCGGATGCTCATTACAACAAAAGAAAGTGGCGGTATTCCTCTTCGCCGTCCGTTATCTTCTCTCAAACTGCTTTAGCAAAAGTACCAAAAGCCAAGCAGAAAAAAATAAGCTGCTGGACAACCTCCATTGTTGTTGTTGTTAGCTTCACTCCGCATGCGCCTTGACGGTCCAGCTTTAGGTGGAAAATGCTCACTTGAACTGCCTGGACCAATCTAAACTGGACCAGACCATACTGCTCTGTGGAAACAAGGCTAAAAGGTCATCTTATAGTCAAAACAGTACCATAGAGTGATGTTTCTAAGAGTTCACCAAGTGGATTTTGCAAGAAATAAATGAAAATATAGGAAGAGGAGATAGAATGTGAACCATGGCTGGCATTTGTTTACATACTTAGATTTTTTCCCCCTTTTTTTGACCATCTTTGTAAATGTTTATCTCCCGCTTCTCACTCCAAACATTTAAACATACTCCATCTCCCTCCTACACTAAAACACTGGGGGTCACAGTCTCCATCTGTTTATCCAAATAAGATTACAGCTCCAAAGTGAGTCTTAAAAACACACCAACATTTGCCCACTCTTGGGCCATTTTAAAGACCCCCTATTCACCTCCACAATACGCAAACCCACTTCACAATTACTCAGCCAAGAAGGACGATGACAATAAGGGAATAAAAAAACGCTGTTTGTTTATCTGCAACACTTTAGATAGTGAAGTGCGAGGAAGAGAGAGTCAGAAAAGTGCAATAAATGTTTACAACCCGTGACTTAAACTTTTCATTATGCTCGCAAACAAACACACACAGGGCGCTTTGGCAGCTGATCATCTTCTCCTGCTGCGAGTCAGAGCCAGCTGTGCTATCGCGTCCAGAATCGAATCCTAGCTCCTTTCCACTTCAACAACCCTCATCTCTTTATACTGCTTTGACATCTGGACTCAATTAGTTGGGGAGTTGGAAGAAAAAAGTACGTTTGTATTGTACGTTTGTTATCTAGGGATTCGTAAGAACACAACATTTTCCTATGAAGGAGTAAAACAAACTGGTTCCTTTTAAAGGTATATTAAGTCTTTGGAAAAGTCCTAATTGCTCATAAAGACAGGCATCCTCAGACTCCCTGCAACTGACAAAGAAATGCCATCCATCCTCTCAACAGGAAGACATATCATAGCTTCATTGTCATGGCTCCCATGGGTTTTGGACGTTCGCTGGAACCAAAAGCAGCTTCTCCTCAGCACATTAAAACTCTCTGACATAAATCCCAGTGACAGCTTCTTAGACGGTTGAATAATGAGCAGCGGAGAACAAAACTCATGAAACTTTAACTCTGAATGGTCACTTAGCAGGAGTGAGGTCTAGGAACAAAGAGGGAGTCGTGATATTCAGGAGGAAGGGGGCCGAGACGTTGACCTACATGAAAGAGAGAATGTGCATACAGAGGGAAAAATAAAATTCAGAGTGCTCGGAGATGGATCTCTGATAAGAGCTGAAGGTCGGGCAGTAGCAAATGTCAGTGCTGTGTCAAACTGTACTTATTCCATACTGGAGACTAAAGTTTTTTCTTGCTCAGAGGATTTTTCAAAAACAGCCGTTTTGAAGCCAGGCTCTAGTTTTAGTCACCCCACTGTTTACTCATCTGCCTGTCACCAAGTTGGGGTCTGTACCGCTGCTAAGGCTCATCAAATCCCACCTAACATCAACATGACTGCTTCATTGTTGGTGTTAACATGGTAAATTAGATTGCACTGCAATCAAAGGTTTATTTGGAATTTAGGCCTGGAATACAAAGTGTCCTCTTGCTGGAGACGATGCATCATCTGAGGACGGTTTGCTGCTTGAGGAGGAAGACCTGCATCCACAGTAATCAGCATAATAGCAGACGTGTAACACATCAGTTGGGCTCGATCAGAATTCATCTTGCCCTAAAGTGAGATTCGTTTCATATCTGTGATTGCTCTGATGCCGTCCCCAAGCTCTGGGTGATGGCCCATCTTCTGCCATCTGACCCAAGGACGGAAAATGGTGCAGTGAGCGGAAGCCGTGACATATCATCAATAGGACTAAACATCGTCCCCTACGGATCGCTGTGCGCGTTGGCCATGGACACCAATGGTAAAAAAAAAAAAAAGAATTCATGTATGAATAGAGGGACGGCGAGCAATCAACCCCCTGTGGTGCTGTCGGCACAGCATGAGCCAACTGGTGTGCTGTGAGTACAGGCTCTAAAAGAAGAAAATGTCTGCTTCGGGGGATCTTTACCTCTTAGTTATTTACAAGAAAATGTTGGAACACAATTACCTTCATTTACTGTGACTTTTCTGTTCTAATGAGTGGAGCAAAAGTGGGGCAGAAATAACTCGCATAGATCTGAAATGATTTCAGAAGGCACACGTTTGCTTCATTGTGAAGAATTGAGGCTGGTTCACACTCCATAAATAGTGAGACATGCTTTCTTGCACATGCAGACAGAAATGTGTTCTTGCAGCTTCATTCTAGGTAAACTTATCTGAAAAGTAGTTTGGAAAGATGTGTGCTTGGTCAAACATTTAGAGCAAGTGTAGCTAAAAGTGCTTTGTGGAGGTATACAATCATATGCTCCTTAGAGACTGGTTTATGCTTGCTTTAATTTCAAACTGTAGATTTTTTTTTCCATCTCCAAAACAACATACGTCTGCACAAAACACGTACTGCATTTGTCATTTCCATTCCATGCAGAAATATATTGTAATTGCAGACCAGTTAAACCTCTCAGGGCCAAATGAAGTTTTAGTAACAGCATTTAGCTGCAAATCTCCAAACGCCTGCCCCGAGAAGGTTAAACTAAATTCATTTTGTTCACCGTGTCAGAAAGATGTGCAAACTCTGCTATAGATACTTCCTTTTAAGAATTGGCATCCAAGAAAAACTGCGATGAAAATTCAAGGATTTTTTGGACAGACAACACGACATTCAACCAAATTCCCTGGCAAGGAAAGCATCTGAGTTACTATGAACAAACATTTGTTTTTATGTTTTTCTCTTTTAAATTCATTGCTTACATATCAATTTTGCTCCAAATTTAGTCCCACTCCAACTATATTTTTTTCTTTTGTAAAATTGTTCTCTCTGGTCTTTTAATTATGATGATGCTGTTTTCAGCAAAGGTCAAAAAGCTTTTGAGTTCTTGGATAAAAAATATCTTCTGCAAAGCGGTAAAGCTCATTAGAAAATGGCTCTAGGGTTGTGGGGGGGGACGAAAGAAAGCCTAAATTAAATTCCAGCATTCTTTTACTGACACACTATCCTGTTAGCTCACAGCCCCTCACACCTCAACCTTACTTTAACAACCATGCAGCTTTGAGCCAGATGGCAACTCAGACGAGAAAAATGAAGACGTTCGTGGATCTTTTTGTCTGCAAGTGGATGAATCAGAATTGTAGCGGAGAAGGGAGTCTTTTGCCCGTCTATGGCGGTTGCTGTGTCACAAACCCGATCATTTTCAAACTGTGGGTTTTCATCTTCTCCTGATCTAACACGATTTGAATAAAGAAACACCCAGAAACTCAGTTTTAATTTTCTATATTTTCTTTATCATGAGAGAAATGCTACAAGAACATGTTGAAAACACCAAAAACACAATTTTGATTGGAGTGTGTCTTTAATCATTTTATGTTCAGTTGTCTTCTTTGGTTTAGTCGATTAAGAACGTAGTATCTTGAGTCATTTTGATGTCTTTTTTGCTATTTTTAATAAATATGATGCTATTAAAAGCTAAAACAAATCAAATAATATACTCCCAAACAGCTCAAATTGACATTATTAAGAGCTTCAAGCTTCCAAAACCTTTCATGGGAATCACAGTTCAATGTGTTCGTTATTGGATTACATTTTTACACATTTTGCCAGCAGTTGGATGTAGTTTTGCTCAAGACGAACAATTCCTGCCAGGACACGTGCAGGTATCATATTTCAGGGAAGATGACAACTTTCCCTTTTCTTCCAAAGGTTAGCCTCTTATAAAGGGTGAGGAGTTGGACTGGCTCCTTGTTAGGTACACAACTGCCAGGACACTCCTCAAAGCTAAGTATAAACACGTCCTGGATTTACTGTGGCAGCATGAGCCACAAGGCAACAGAGCAACCGGGACAAAGGGATTCACTCGCAGCTCGGCTGAGAAGAATCTGAAGAAGGCACTCCAACTCCATGGGGACGGAGGTGTAGCTGGGATTGTGTAATTTTGTAGGAGGAAGACAACTTAAAGACCAACTCCTATGAAAATAGTTTTTTTTGGTGTGTTTTTAACATGATCTTGTGGCGTTCTTCTCATGATGGAGGACATATAAAAAAAAAAGCTTAAAATTTCAATTTCGTATTTCATTATTCAATTCTGTATGAATCAGGAGCAGATGAAAAAATGCAGTTTGAAAAAGGGCGTGTTTGTGATATAGAAAATACAATGGGTGGGCCACAAGCTTCCTGCTCCATTCTGATGCATCCACTTGCAGACAAATAGATCCATGGACGTCTTTGTTGTCCTCGTCCGAGCTGGCATTCGTCTCAAAACCGTACGGAATAAATAACACAAATATAATAAAGTGAACATGGGTCTGACTGACCACAACAAACCTTTTAAAAGTCAGCTGCAGTTTTGCAAGTATGTTTGGGCAAATGTTAGCCACTTGAAGCTAACAAGTGACCAAACGTTTCCATTTCTGTCCATTTGGTTAACTTGCTTTTCTTTAGTTTAGAGTACTTACCATTGTTGGAAATAGCTTTAGCTGAAACTCATGACTTTATCTTGTTTGGTTAAACTTTCTTCTTGGCACTAAATGCTGGTGGGGAAACTTTCAAAGTTAAAGTCTGGCCCGTCTGTAAACTTGGCAGATTCAGCACCAGAGAAAAAACTAAATTTTCTGTACCTCGCAGGTAAGGCCAAAAGGCTCATGTGTCGTTTATGATAATAGTTTTTAGAGGAGGAATCTGCCGACTATTCTGTTCACACCTTAACGCGTGAGCTTGTGCACGCCGTGCTAAAAGAGTGCTGGCCCTTGTAGATAATAAACAGAAGCGGACGGTGTGTAAAGTCCAGTGTTTGCTATGAAAAGGGATTATTCATCAAAAACCTGTCCACGGTGCCACATGTTTACAGGTCCAAAACACATCAGGGGAGTGACACAAAGCCTTAAAGGGACCTTAAATCTTGAAGAAGTCTTCCTTCGCTCTCATCGGACCAGTGAAAAATGTCTCTATAACAGACGTGGAATAAGGATGAGGTCAGTGCAGCACGGCGCTGCATGGCTCTAAAGGCAGAGAACAAGGCTCCAGTCAGATGTGATGCTGTACTGTAATTAAAGGCTTTCAGGCGTCATCCTCACACACGCTGAACTGGCATGCATCCAGAGCCGAGGAGGACGGCCATCGGCTGCGGTTGAAAGCTTTTAAAGTCCTGCGTGTTTGTTTGGTGAGATGCGGAGTGATGCTCAGCGGAGCCTCAGTGAGGTCTTCAAACAGACTTTAAACCCCACAGAGAACAGGACAGATGGCAGGTATAATTTCTTCACTCACAACTCAAAACAAACATGTCTGAGCTTGTCATGGGTGGCACGGCTCCTCCAGAGTCTTCCCTGGTAAATATAGTATGTGCAATATGCAAATATATTTGTCAGTTTTTTATTTGTAAAAAAGAAAATTGAACTCTTGTATATTTTTCTTTCCACTTCACAATTGTGTGCCACTTTGTGTTGGTCTTTCACATAAAATTTCAATAAAATATATTTATGTTTGTGGTCATACTGTGAGAAAATGTGGAGAAGTTCAAGGGGTGTGAATACTTTTGCAAGCAACTTGTATATCCTGTTTTAGTTGCACCGGCAATGTTAGGTTGGGGGTTTTGACGGGGTATGGATATTCTGTAGACAAAGGGATGATGGGAACTGAAGTCAGGCTTACTCTGCACAAACAGTTCCGCCCACAACTCTGAGGTGAATTATTGATGAACTACTGCCGCTCTGCAGAAACTATGTCATATGACCACTAAGAACATTTTCAAAGTAACTCGAAAGGTAATTAGAGAGGGTATATAAAATAAGAAAGTAGAAATTACATTTTTGTTAAATCTATATTTTCATTAGAAACTGGTTAAATGACTTAAATAAAATCCATGATCCAGCCAAGCCACTCATAGGAGAAAGAAAAAAAAGAATAAGCCATGTGTGTAAGTTTAGCCAGAGTCAAAAACCAGCTGGTTGCACAAGATTACAGATGGTTTCTGCTTCGGATACAAAAACCCATCAAAGTACAAGTACATGCGTTCATTTTTAACTGCACACTTGTTGAATTGTGGAGCATCAGTGAGGCTGCTTTCAGTTTATAAAGTGCCCTCATTTTGGACAGACATGCGCTGAAGGTCTTTCAAGTACTCCCACAGCCTGCGAAAGCAGTCCTCTACCTCATGTTCCTGTGAGCTTCTGGAGGAGGCATTTGATGAAGAGTGAGTTGGAGTCGCACCAACTTTTATCCGCACCGATGATATACGCTACATCTATGTCTTGGTTTGTGAAAATATTTATTTCATACGGAGATGGAGCTCTGAAAATACTAGCGAGGTGTTGAAGGAGCAATGCTCTGCAGAGATGTATGTGTGCGCATAAGGATCACTCCATTCTGAAGATGTTCAGAAACCACACACACACACACACACACACACACACACACACACACAAGGTTTATACACACATCAGTTTTGCTGTTAAAGAAGCATCATCACAAAGGTAAAATAAAACCTAAAAAAATTAGATTTGTAATGCAAAGAAATACAGCTGTGATAACTGCGACCATTTTGGTTCTGCATCAAGTTGACTCTTAAACTTTAATAGAAAGAAAAATCTAGCTTTTTACTGCAGTATTACAGTTTTAACACCAACCAGGCAGAGAGCTGCCAAGCAATAAACCCTACTTCATTATAAAGAATCAACTATAACACATACAACAATGATTACACAATGCAAACATGCAAAGTGACCCAGATGTTGGTTAAAGCATTCTGCTCTACATGCAAAAAAAAAAAAAAGTGATTTATGCAGAACCGATGAAACCTGCTGTAAATTGCATGCATGAGTATAAATCAGCCAGCTTGTCTGGAATGGAGTCTCGTCTAATTGGAAACCTCAGTGCTCTGGAGAATTTATTGCACTTTTAACGATGAGTGCTGTGGAAACCAACAATGCCTTCTTCACAGCTATGTCAAGACTAAATTGTGTCATTTGTGCCACGTCTAGTGCATATTGACACCGCTGCAAGACTTGCAACCTGGAAAGTGATATTTTTCCAGAAAAAAAAGGAATATTTAAAATATCAAAGCAGCTAAAAAAAAAAAACACCAACAAAATGTGCTTAAATCAGACCAAAATCAGACCACATGTTCCTAATCAAAATATGTGCAGGTTAAACATTTCATTCTCTGGAACGTGTGATGGAGTTTCCAAAGATCTGTAACAGATGGAGCTGATGTGCTGCAATCATGCTCCACTGTTTCTGCTGCAGTTCTAAATGCAAGCACTTGTGAGTGACACTTCTGCTGGAAGCCACAGGCCTCTTGTCTTTCAGGATCTGTGGGCGTGTCCTCGCTGGGATTTAGGCGGGCATCGGAGCATGTCTAAAACCCCACAAGTATTTTGTCTGACTCCTGTGAACCTCTCCTTCCCCCTCTGCTCCTGTCCTGAACTGCATTGCACCCTGCCAAGGTCAGTGGATTTACATGCATGAGTGAAAGCGCACACTATTGGCTAAACATGTACCGTGAATAGTAAAGGCCGCTCTAAACATCATGAAAGTAGATATTTGTAAACTGTTTACAAAGAGCCATGACAAAATGCTCCACCACCAAGCAGCCAGTAAAAAACGAATCTGTTAAGTGTAGACTGGATTTGACAGGATTTGGTACAAGTGTATACGAAGATAAAAGCCACAGTCTCTTAATGTTGATGTGGATTTTAAATTAGCTTTCTGTTATCTGTAATTTTATTCCCATCAACCAGCATACTTGATATTCAGTTACTACAGCTCTCCCCTCCTTCCTGCCAGATAAAAACGTGCATTTTCTGCGCCGTTTGAATAACACAATTATAAAAATATGGGGTGTAAGGGTTTATCGGTTAAACGATGTCCATTTCCACAATCCAACCAAATTAATCTATCGGAGGCAATTTGTTAATTGAATTGAACTATACCGTTAAAAAATCTCTTTAAAAATGAGATGAACCGATAATGGATATTGGAAAATACCAATTGGATTGAGGGTTTATTTTAACATAACTTAAAAACGAACAATTGCCATCACAGCAGACAACAAACATGTGATGGGTGCAAAAAAAAAAAAAAAAAAAAAAAAAAATCCAAACAAAAAAAAAAAAAAAAAAGGAAGGGGAGAAAAAAAAAAAAAAAAAAAAAAAAAAGGATTAATCCATTATTCCAATCCAATGTGTGGAAACACTTTGAATCAAACAAAGACGTGACCATACGGTGTGGGAGAATGTTCTAAGAATGTTCCATTGTATAATTTTGATGTGGAAAAACACAGTGGGCTGAACTTTATGAAACTAAAATGTGAATGGATTGACATTCATTCTTGTTTACTTGTTTGTTTGTACACGTATGTAATTTACACTTTATTATCTTGCAAGACTTGCATGGAATCTGGAAAACGTTACCTGCACTGCTCAGCGGCAGGTACTTATCTCAGGATCACACTGGTTGAACTTTTGGATAAAGATGTCCTGGATTGATTTTAGGTCAGTGAATTGAATCTTTCAACGTGAAACAAGCTCAACTATGAATGGGATCGGCAAACACAAGTTATTATATGAATCGAATTGTTGTTAAAAGAAATCATTACACTCCTGGTAATGTTCGTTTATAGAAGGGATTTAATTTTTGTTTTAAACTAGATCAAAACCCTGATGTGGCATCTACAGAATCCATGCTTCACAATTCACCAATCTCTTGGTCATCCTGTTTGAGAACCAAGACATTTTGTCCTCCACACTTGTGGCTGCAAAAAACGTTGAACTGCCCTTCCACTTCCACATGACCACTAAAAACGCAAAAATGTAAGCAAAACCTTAAAGACCCACACAATGAAAATTGTGTTTTTTTAACCCAATTTAACCTTCTGCATAACTACTGCCGCTCTGCAGAAACTATGTCGGAAAAAAATGACTCAGGTTTTTTGATTTTGGCCAAAAACAGCATAATCATAATTAAGAGACCACTGGGAACGTTTTTACAAAAGATCTAAAGATGATCGGAGTCTCTGTCTTTTAACTCAACCAAAAATTCATACTGGGGATTCTGAATGAGGCCTTCAGGAATGCAAAATAACCTATGAAAAAGGGTGGGAAAGGGGAGTTTTGAGTCAGAAACATCCTTTAAAGACAACATTTTTACAGCTGAGAGACAAAAGTGTTTTTTCTTTGAGTTTTGGGAAATTTAGCGCCAAAACAACACTGCAGGATTTGAAAGGAGTCGAGGTCTCTTTAAACGTCTTCTGGTTGTTTTTTTAGTGCCCTTGTGTGTTACATATCACAACTTAAGCCAAGTTTTAGCTGTTCAAGAAAACGCCTCACATTTGCTCCTGGAAGTTCACAGTCAAGCCAGTGATTACAAGGCATCCAGGTCATGTGATTTATATATGATTTGGTAATAAATGCAAAAATCCAATTCTTTTTAAAATTCAGGTAAATAATTGGAAGACAAAAAAAAAAGCTCCATAGAGTCAAGTCCCTTCTGCAGAAAGGCAGGGACATGTGTGGGTCGTTTCTGATAAGCCTGAGCGCTTTGCGTGCCTAACCGTTGCTCCAAGTCCCATGATCCTTTGTGCTGCCTCTAAGCTCAACATCCATAATGAAAAACAGACAAGTCTTCCACTGCAGCAACTACAAAAAAACTTCACTCGCTACTCATGAGATTAGCCTGCTCATTAGGAAAAAAGAAAGGAGAAAGAAAGGAGGGAAAGAGGACAAAAGGTGGACGGGGCGCTTTAACAGGAAAAGGGCAGGGGTCTTTTCTGGAGAAACAAACCCAGGCTCTTCCTCTTCTTTTGCACGATACAAACCAGAAAGATAACCTTTCCAGGTTTCTTGATTTGAAAGTAGGTGCACACGTCCATGAAGTGTTTACCATGGACGGTTTACAGCAGCTACTGTGCATTCCCTGCTGTCTCATCACCACACAGCTGAACTGAAACAGATAAACGCTGCAAGAAGCTTGGAGCGGGTTTTAAAGAGAAACCTGCTGGCTGCACAGAGCTGCTCATAGTCACAGCCACACAGTGAATCAAGGCTTTCTTGAAGAGCAGTGTCCAGTGAAGCCAAACAGCGTTCCTATTTGGCTCCCATAATGATTCATCAATCACTTATCAAAAAGCTGTCAGCTGAACAAATGCCAGCATTTCATAGACTGTAAAAGCTTTGCCCACAGTTATTATAATAAGGAGAGCTTCAGTCTCGGGGCAGTAATTACATCCGATGATGCAGGAGAGTGCAAAAAGGTCCGACGTTTAATCAGTGGATTGACCAGGAGAGACATCCAGTTCCCTTTGTCAAACACGCCGCTTTGACTGAGCTACACGTTTACAAAAAGGCCAACTGAAAGCAGGAAAGGAACAAAAACAACAGGTTTTGGTTCATAAAGCGAACTCGAACCAAACTGGTTCCTCACAACCAGCTTTTTAATACAGACGTTTTTTTTTTTTGTGATGATGAAAATGATTGTTTCTTTTTATTTGGGCTAAAAACTGCATAATAATAATTAAAGACCACTGGGAACACACTAGATCGAAAAAAATGATCAGAGTGGGAGTTTAAAGACAAGAAATCTAATGCAAAACGATGTCATACATGAAATATGTATCGATTATCAAGATGCATAGCATCCATGCACTCCAGCTTCAGACATCTTTGTTGTCTTTGCCTAATTAAGGGCATGAACATTGTTTTGATGTAAACCCACATGCCCATTTGTCACTGTATTTTCTTCTTAGTGGCAAAAACTCCTTTCTGACACCTTTCTAGCTTTATGCAGGTTTTCTTGTTTGAAAGAAAAAATGACTTGTGTTATTTGATTTGAAGGTTTCTGTAGCAATAGGTGATTCTGCTTAGTTCAGGTGTCTTTATTTATTTTGACCCTTTTTAGGTTGAAATAATGCGAAAAAAAGTTCCACTAGAGCAGTTTTATCTGCACCATGACATGTTTGCTCTGATAATCTGCTTTGTTGGAGAAACGTAAGAACTGCTGCAGACCAAACAAATGAACTCCAGTTTGCTTGAAAACAAGGCTCTTGGTCAGGGGTTTCCAAATCCAGGCCTCGAGGACCGGCCTCCTGGAATCCTGCCTTATCTGCTGTTGATTACCTGGATCAGGTGTGTTTAGCCAAAAAGAAGCTTCAGAGGCAGGTTGGTTGGAAAACATGTAGGACACCAGTTCTCTCGGCCTGGAGTCTGACACCCCTGCTATTGGTTCATGTGTTGGTGAGATACATTTCCTTAAGCCATGCTCCGTCTTGCCGTATGCTCATTTATGTTATTTACATTTCCTGCAGTTGGGTGCTGCACAGCACACTCGAGAACTCTTGAGGCTGTGGTTCCGACCGTGCTAATTAGAGATGGATTGCGACATCTGCAGACTCTGGGTCACTGACAGGCTGAGGAGCCACCAAACTCAGAAGAACAGGAATAATGCATATTTCCCTCCAGGTCAGAGATTAAAACAAGTCACCTGAAGCTTTCTTTAGTTCTTTCCTAATGGCTTTAAAATAAAACTAAAAGACCAAGCAGCAGCACCTCCACTGCCTCGATGTTCAACATTGTAAAGAAACAGTCTGAACGTTTGTTGTGAGCAGAGGTAAAGCAGTGAGAAGGCCCAGGAGCTTCTTGACATAAATCTTTAAATATTGCTTACAGCTTTTTTGTGTTTTGTGTTCCTTTTTTTTTTTTTTAAATCGTCCTGTCCAGAAAAGGAACAACATAATAGACAACAAAAATTGCCTCCATCATAAGAGGTCTTTATAAATTTGTTCAGAGGTTTTTCCTTTTTGTTTTTTTTTCTTTTTGAAAAATGGGTAAATGACTGTCAAATAATGCATTGCGTGTGTTTGAAGAACCAATTGTTCACTCACTGTAAAGGAAACTGAGTCGGGGTGTGGCGTCATCCTCACTGGCATCCACTGATTGGAGAGAACAGTCCAGCAGCAGTGCAGCAACCAGAAGACAGTGGATGGTCACAGCCAGTGCACACATGGCTGCTTGATTACAAAGCACGAATGCAGATGTTTTGTTTTAAGATTCTTTAGATTTCATTAAGCTCCTCTTGGCTGCACGAAGCTTTAGTTTATCCCTCCCATCCTCCTGCAGACTGAGGAGAGGTTGAACTCGTCCTTGACTGTATTCTTGTACTCCCAGTGGTCCTTCCACGTGGTGAGCAGACTCTTCAGACGGAGTGGAGGAATCCTTTTCTGTATTAAAGGCTGCACTTGCAGGGCCCGTTGATTGGTCCCCCTTAAGCTTTGACGAGTGGCCACTTGGTAAAAGTCATTTTTGATCTGCGAAGAAAAAAAGAGAATCAGGCGATTTATGTCTAATCCAAGAATATGCTTAATAAAAGATTATACATAAAACCAAGCAACAGATCCGTCTCCAATTTACAAAAGTTTAACCAAGGACCTCTGAGAGAAAAAAAGAACGGATGCACATTTGAATGACGTTTACTCTGGAATGTGGGACGATTTGAGGAAAAACAGTTGATATGTGAGAGAACTGCGGCATCCTTGAGTCTTGGAGCAACAGCTTTGTTACTAAACTGCAGCACGCAATACTTCATTTATTCACCTACGGTTTTCAACACGGAAAAACTCAGCTAAACAAATGATTCAGATCAACATGAAGTCATTGAGTGGTTTCTTGAAGGATTTCACAGACCGTAAAGTCTTGGTGTCAGATTTCGTGTTTGTGCTGCAGCCCTCAAAGTTTACCAGCAAAATTAAATTCCTGTTTTTTTTTATTCCAGTATTTACTGTAATCAGCAACTGGTTAAATATGCCTTGAATGCCTTGAGGTTCATCCTACTCGACATGAAATGGAAAATTCAGTTTGAGATGTCTCACTTGTACTTTTAATTCTGGCTTTGTTCTTCAGTGAAATCTCCATTTCATTTAGAAATAGGGCTGTGAATCATCTGTTAGGTGGCGATCTGATTCAATTCACAAATCAAGATCAATGATTCATATTAAGTAGTTGCTGTCTTTTTACTCAAATGAAAATTAAAATAATATGCATTTAACCACCAATATCAAATATATCTTTATCCAAAACAAAAATCAGACTCAACACAATATAACAAACAAAAACACAAAGATTTTGAAAGAAAGCAAAAGCAATATCAAACTTGGGAGCGGGGTGCGCCTGTACCCCTCACATGCCGACAGCATAGCAGCATGAAAAGGATTCACCAAAAGGATTATTACACATTTAATTTATGTGGGAATCTCAGTTTGCGGGAATTAATTTTAATATGCGCGATTTCCGCAATCCTGCAGTGAAATTCAGGCCCCGAGACATAAACTGAATGATCACCTGTTGGAAGTAGGAAGTCTGTTTCTTCTACGATTAACAACTTGATGAGAAAAGATCACGTTGAGTGAATACAACAACGCCAGCTTCTGTGATGCTACACCATTCCTTATGTCTTAAGTATCCCCACAGGAACCATTATTTATAGGTGTTTAGGAACTAAAGCACTAAATATCAAGAGTGTTTCTGGAATCGCTGCGATGACTCCCAGACGACCTTGCTCTAATTTGTATACGGTGGCCAATAAATCCAGCAACAGACGAAAAGGGGAGCAGAGAGGAGACCATCTGGAGGGACAGGATCCTGCTTTGATTGAACAACTGACTCTTTGATCAATCTGAAAACCCAATATATAAAATACTCAACTTTTATGACAGTAGTCATAGCAGATGGTCAAAGTAATCACCTGGCCGCACAGGAAGAGAAGGATTTCAGATACTCGTCAAATGTTGGTTTAAAGCTACCCTGAGCTGGTGTTTGGTGGGAACAGACATTTAAAACATGGAAAAACAAAGGAATAAGTACATGTGAAAAGATCAGACTGAAGCAGTGTTGAACACCACAAACCAAATCTACTCTGTATTTCATTTTTTTTCCCAGACAGCAACAAACTATAACATGCAGGCACGCGTTAAAATGATACCATTGATGAGCACGTACTGTAGGTAACTTTCATGCTAGATTAGCCCTGCAGACTCAGCTCAAACAGGCAGTGAATAATTTTCACACATTTCATCTTGTTTGGTTTGCTTTCATGCATGCATGGTGCTCTCAGAAGCTAACCAAACATTGTATGCCTGGAATAATCAAGCAGCTCCAGCTGCCGCTCAACTGGGGAGGTGTTGTGATCAAAGTGGTTTTTGGTCCAAGGCTGTGTCAATCACTAACATAGGGCATTTTGTTGGTGTCCAAATCTACAATTCCAAAATCCAGTTCCCTGGAAATTTCCCACAAGTCTCTAAAAAAAAACAGTGTGCATCGATGCTCACTAGATTGATGAATATAGACCACGATACATTGCCTTTTTACTTTAGGATTATCAATAAAATGATCACCATCCCGACAAAGAAAAGCTACTTTTTGTTGTGTGTTCTCCCAATACAGCTTGGCTGACACAATGTGAGCTGCAAAGGGAAGCGCTTATAAGGCTTTCCCAACAATTTCTGGGGAAGCATGTAATGTCTCAGTTGGAACATTTGTTTTTGTTCCTTCTATGTCAAAATGAACAGATATATCCATTCCATGGAAGTTATGCGAAGGCCCCAAGTGCAAGTTCAAACAACAACCCTGAAACATTCCCTCTGATGGTCCTTCTCATGCATGTTAGGACAAAAAGCATGACAGCCCTACTTAAGTCAGATGGTTTCATGTTAACAGGAAGTATCTTTACGCAAAACTTGATGTTTTTCAGATGTTGACAAAAAGGAAGAAAAGCTCAAATAGGGGGTTTCTACACTCAAACACGCCATTAGGAGGCTACTGTAAAGTTACAACACGTAAAACAGGAACTCAACACCCCGCCATTGACCTTTGACTGACTGAAAAAGCTGATACTGCCATACAACCATGGAGCCTTTGCTCAGCCACCACCAGGAAACGAGCTATATAAAGTTCTGGGGCAGATACTTGACCTCTAAACATGAGCCTGGTGGGGGTACGATGTGTCTGAGATTATCTTATGGGTAAAGGTGCCAGCAATAAATCATTTTATGCCACATAATGAAAAAAAAAATCAGAGATTTTTCTTCATAATAAAAACAGCCTGAACCCACAAAAACACACATTAACAGGTGTTTGATGATTACAACTTCCAACTTATTTCCTGTTTTCATTTGGAGATTGCTAACAGACTGATTGAACAGGATGTATGATCAGCACAGCCAGGAAAGGCTCTGCAAAAGTGTGAAGAATAAAAGAAGGTATTAAATGGCTGGGCTTATTTTATTTAAACCAAATTGACAATCATAACCCAGTCTGCTCTTCATTTTTCATTGGCACCACTAATTAACAATTTTTACCTGTTAGATGCAACATTTCAAAGAGTTGCCGGCTCACATCTTTCTTCAAGCGGGCTCCGTGCAGCTGGAGCAATCTGCTCCTCCACGTAACATTGAAGGGTGAACCTGGTGCCATATTGTTTAGAGGTAGTGAGTCATTAACCTTTCCAATCCCCCACAAGGCTTCCCATTAATACCTGCATCTGTTCAGAGAGAGACGGGTTGTGGCAGATAGACTGGACAGTACTCTCAGCCGGTTCACGGCGAGTTCACTGGACAGAGAGCAACATGAATGCCGGCCATTTGGCTGGGTTCACATGAAGGGCTGTGCTTTGTGCTCTGAAGAGCTCTGAGTAACTCATCTTTGAAAAGTGGATCAGTGTCATGTTTAGTCTTCGGCAGTGGGGGGGATAATCAGTGACCAAGCAGACTTGGGCATGAGGCCTGATCAGGCAATGAGTCCATTCATTTGCGTCTTTGTAGGTGCATCCAATTCAGAAGGAACTGCACAGGTGCAGGAGTTTAATGAAATAAATTCAACACTAAATTGATCCAGCTGTTATTTGTTTTTCTTGCATTTGACCATCTAGAATTTATATCCCAATTTAGGATGATGTATCCAGCTATTATATTATCCAGAAAAGACCTCGGTGGGGGGGCTGTTGAGGCGGAGACTGCCGCTGCGTCCATCATTATAACCCACACATCTAACGGCTGCTTACCCAAGAAAGCAGAGCTTGATTGGCTCCCAAGTCTAATAAGGGAAAGTGGGTGGAAGAATACAAATTTCCTTCAATCAGTGGGTGACTGTGGTGGACCCATTTCATCACTGTGATGCATCATCTTCCCAAAAATATAATTTAGTTGCATTACATGGAATATATATATGAACTTTGATATCCATAACTTTACAGTATGTACATGGTTTATTGAAGAGGAGGGAGTTTCTGGAATATTTTGCCAGCTACATCTGCAAAACTTGCGTTTAGGTTTCAAACATCTGTTTTTTTGGATGAAATGTTTGAATTGTCATTTGTGGGTGTAAATGAAAGAAATGTTTTCATAGATATTTGAAGAAAAAAAAGGAATATAACATGTTGGCATTATTTAATTGGAAACCACCTCATTAACTTAACTACAAAGATTCATTCATTCATTCATTTTCCAATCCGCTTTATCCCTTTCGGGGTCATGGGGTCGCCGGAGCCTAACCCGGCTACTCATGGGCGAAGGCAGGGTACACCCCTGGACTGGTCGCCAGTCTGTCGCAGGGGCCACAATCACACACCCATGCACACTCACACCTACGGACAATTTAGAGTAACCAATTAACCTGTGAAGCATGTTTTTGGACGGTGGGAGGAAGCCGGAGTACCCGGAGAAAACCCACGCATGCACGGGGAGAACATGCAAACTCCACACAGAAAGGTCAGCCAGGACTTGAACCGGGAACCTTCTTGCTGTGAGGCAGGAGCGCTAACCACTGTGCCACCGTGCAGCCCACTACAAAGATTAAAGATGGAAAAACTTCTGGTACACAACAGCAAAGGCCCAGATTCACACATGAATTTTTCAGCACGAGAAGAAGCAATAACCTTAAATCATATTTTATTATCTACAAAAACTAGACTATTTTGTAGCAATTAGATTTAGATACAATAAGGTTGACTTATGATTGAACTTTGAGTAAAAACATACATCACTGGAGCCAGATAAATTGACAAAGTATCTGCTGGGAGCTTAAACTGCAAGCAGGTCAGTCCCCATTCACTCAGCAGCAAGGACTCATTTGGTTCAGTTGGGTAGAAAAAACAAGTGCTGCATTTGTTTGTTTTGTTTTCATTTCATGCACTCTGAAGCAGAACAAACCACCTGAAGACATCATATTCAGCAGTGTTTAAGGGGTGACATTGTTTAATTAAAAAAAATTGAAGATTTGAAGAAGTTGACTCTGAATTAACATTAAAAACAATTTTGTTTTATATTTGACCTCAAATTAGCAAAAAAAAAAAGGCCCCATGAATGATAAGATCAACATAGTGCCAAACATTAGTTTAAGAGACTGTTTTTAAATCTGTCCAATGCAAGAGAACAAGTCACATGATCACAGTCACTGGTTTACATCCTTATTTTGAGCTTGCAACAATTTGCTTAACATAGCTAACCGTTTCCATAAACGTCATCATTGTTGAGTTTTTCAGCACAAAAACAAGCAATAGAAATAGAACAAACTATGCAAAGACAAATAGTAAAGTTTTCAAGAAACTTTGTAATACTTTTTTGTACTTAATGACCTGCATGTTCTTAAATGAAGAGGACAGAGCAACCTCTTTTCTCAGGGTCAAAAAGTAGTGCTGTTCCTAAACGTTTTTGCAGCACAACCCCACGTGCAGCACTTTCAAAGTAGATGGAGCGCCACATTATAACCTTTAGCAAGCCCACCTGGGAATGAGACAAGACGAAGAGAAGAAGTAGGTTTCAGCTGAGAAGGCTGTTCCAAACACCAAGAAGAACAGACTGCTAACTAAACCACATCTGAAATAAAAACTAATTATAAGCAAACCCCAAGCAGCCGTTGAACTCTGCTGTAATTATTCTGTTTTTTTTTTAATCTGGCAGAGATTTCCGTAAACTCTACAACAGAGAGGCTGGGTTTGCACAACATCAAAGCCTGAATCAGGAAGTCTGGATATGGACACACAGTTACAAGAAGTTCAGGCAAAAACTACACTGGAATAGCGTTACAGGCAAGTAAAAGGTGCTCTTCATCCATCGCAGCATCAACAAGAAGTGACAGAAATTCAAAGGAGAGATTTGTCACCTCATGACAAGATTGACTTGTTTTCAGACAGAGATGTGAAGAATCTAGAAATGACATGGGGGTCTGTGCAATTTCAAAGACAGAAATTCAACTTTAGAAGTGGCTTAGAAAGTATTTCTTTAAATGGACGTGTTCTCATATAGGAAACCAAACAGAGAGAATTTAAAAAAAAAATTGTTTAATTGATTAACAATACATTTTCGTAATAGAATCTGTCAATGCAAAAATGAAAGACGTGTTTACTGCTTATGTGATTCTAAAAAGAACGTAAATACAGATGTCAAACAGGCAACATTTCTCCAACACCAACTCTTAATCATCATTTTGGTCCTGCAGTAAACGGTTCAAATTTAAGCACGTTTTCAGACTGGAAAAGTCAATTGGTCCAGACCAAGTTCGCTGAAACTGGTCCTGAACCTTGTGTTTGGTCTGTTTTCAGACTGCCATTACCCTGACATTTCTGTTCCGATCCAAAGCTTGTAACCGAAGCACGTGGCCAAAGACCTCTTCAGTCATTGACCAGGAATCATGAGGGCAGGGGAAAGCAGCAAGAATAATGGAAGTACTGCGCTTTACGACAGTTCACTTCAAACTTTATAGTTTGATGACTAATTCTGAACGTCTGTATCAATGTCAGGTACAAGATTTTACTTTCTGCTTTGGTGCAGCGGAGGCATGCTGCTAGACGGTTACTGAGGAGGTGACGAAGAAGGCTCGCTAATAAGTGTTTATGACATAGATTGTGGGAAAAACAGTGTGAGAAGCAATGTGTATCAGGTTGAAAGTTGTTTCCTACTTTTGTTTTTTATCCTGTAATGCCCAGCTACGGTGGCTGTTTTGGTCCAATTGTTCCGCTCCGAGCATGGAGCCTACTCAGACTGAGGAATCTCAGAGCAAACCGGAGATCAGTCCGATCGACACTACCCCAAAAGATGGATCCAAGCGCAGTTCCTGGTCCTGAAAATTTGTTCCAGATTATTGGAGGAAAACGACTCTAGTTTACTTTAAGCAAACCAAATCTGTCCAGTTTTGGCCTAACCCCGGGCTCACACTGCATGCAGTCCAGCTCCGGAGCAGCCGCCGGAGCAGTCTCGCTACGGCAATTGACTCGCATTAGCTACGGATGGCTTGTGGTCCTGCTGGACTCTGCTGCCAACCCCGAGGACCTCCAAACTCACGCGATGACGTGACATCTTCTGTCTGTAATATAGTACAGTTTTATGCTGAAGACTATTGATATCTATGAGTAAACTTTTTTGAAAGAAACAAATTTGATCAAACTGAAGTGTGGAGATGACGGCTTATCAGCAGCCATTGATTTTACACATCATTCTGCTTTTCTGAGATGTTTCTCTAAATGATCAGAGATGAGTTGCTGCTGCATTTACCCGAAAAGTAGCAGATTTGAAAATGTAAAACTTAATCAAGGACTTCAACGTTTCATTAAAATTAAAAGCACTAAATTGTGAGCGGATGGTCCCTTGATAATGATTGGACTTCATTTCCTGCACACAACAGGACACATCATACAATACTGACATGAAAGCAACAAAAAAAACTCTTAAGTGCCCAATTAATAATTCAGAAGTATGATCCCAGATTGATTTATGAGCAGGATGACTTACTACAGCATGTATTATTAATTATTCACACAATTATCTTAATGTTGATGATGTTTTAAAGCATCCTGCTGTGGAATCTCCCTGGTGCATTTCTGTACATAATAAGGATAATGTTAAAAAAAATTCAATAATGACGGCTTTTCATAATCTGAAATCCAAAACGTTGGACATATTTGACAAAAAAAAAGACTTATTTCTCCCACAGTTCCACCTCCCACCAGGCAGCAGCAAATTCAGAACAAGCTTCTGGTTAAGTATGACTGATGCAAAAAGGACTGACTCCACTCAAAAGCATTATTCAGTGATAAAATGAGCTGCCAAGGCTGCTAAATCCTCAGAATCCGCTTTTTCAAAAACCATAGTGTTCAGAAAGTTAATCTGCTTCTGCATCGTCACACATGGAAAATGCGTCCAGGACAACTTTGACAAAGACGTAGCATGGCAGTAACAAGTGGTCATGCCAGGTTTTTAACCAGCACCAACAACTTTTTAAGAAGCATCATCAGTTTTGACTGTTCATGTTGGATGGATCAGAAACGATGAACCCATTTCTTAAAAGGTGCATTATCGTACAAACAAATCCATTTTCCAATAAATCACAATTTTCAGGCAAAAAACTCTTTGTTTTGTTATGATTTTTTTTTTTAAATACAAAAATCAAAATTGGTCTTTGGAATTAAAAAATAGATATATATTCAAGGAAAAAAATCCTGAAATCCTCAGTCAAAAAGCCTTAATACATATGTGTGACATTGCCAGACTCTGTGGTCGAAGGTGAAGTAAAGCAAACCAAAGAAAATGAAAATTTCTATTATTTTTATACAGTGGTCCCTCCATTTATTGCGGTTCACCTTTTGCAGTCTCACAGTTTTGCTTGTTTTTTTAGTGCAATTTAACACTTTTTTCACAGTGAAGTGTCCTGATTGGCTGTTGATATTGTCAAATCAATCTCATCTGGGCTGTGTCTTCTTCACAAAATGCGTTCAGTTATCTAAATCTACATAAATCTTAGATCTTTGATTTCATTCTATAATATTGGACCTATTTTCTATCTTCTGTAACTCTACTAAACAAATTTCCCCTATCGCGGGTTATTTATGGACCGTATCCCCTGCGATAAATGAGGGAACACTTAGTTGAACCAGTCCAAGTCAAAGGCATTGATTAACCCTAATCTCACAAGTATCTCTTCCTACTTTCATGCCTTCTGCTTTGTTGCATGAACTGGGCGCTCTTCGGCCTGCGTCAGTGCAAAAAGGATCACCGACAGGTTTTTTTCCACTCAAAGATAAGGTGTGAAAAAGGACTGTTGAAATGCAAAAGCAAAGAGATTTTCAATCCCACTTCTGCCTTTTCTTTTGAGGTTTTTGACTAGACTTGTCTCTCTGTGACATCCAATTCCGCACGCTCCTTCCATGCTGCGGAGAGAAGAGCAAAGAGCAAGATGTGACACCGCTTTCAGCATAATCTAAGCTTCTGTCGGCTCACAGGAATATTAAAACTGCTTCTTGCATTAGAGAAAATACTGCTCAGCTTGGCCAGGCAGGAAGTAGTAATTATCACTTCAAATGAGAGACTGAAGCAGAAGCTTGCAGAAGATAAGTGCTTAAAGGAGAAGTAGGGTCACCCCAGTCCCTCTGATATTATAGACTTGCCCGTGCCTCAAATTATTTAAGATTGACAGGAAAGTGTTAGAAATCACTCGTGTAAAGACTTGCAAAGTGTCACTAATGAGCTATGCATCAACCCGTACGGAGTCTGGTACGTACCAAACACAGGACTCTGCACAGCAAATGTGAAAAAGAAGAGAAAAAGTTTTTATGCTCAAATATAATTACCAGCAGACAGCAAATTCACTAGAAAACAGATTACACTAATCCTCTTGTATTTTTTATGATGTGCTCATGGCTTAAAGAGCTCTACACATTTAAACCTGATGACCCATTTAGACTAATGAAGAACACCAACCAATGAAGAAATCCAATCCATTAGAGCTTCGGTCCTTGGGTGTGAATAAAAAAAAAAAAAAAGTTTCTAATTGCTTTTGTCTCCACTGTGGGTTAAAATTTTGACACTCAATATCTTCAGAAGTTTCAGTGTGATTCTGAACCCAGACATAAAAGAGACGAACAGTCTGCAAAACAGAACTACGTCACCCGTCGGTGGGCCGGGAGGGACGGACCTAAAGATTGTAGACTAACTTTGTGGTGAAGATCCACATTCATGTAATCACACAATGGAAGCCTTTGTAATGTCTGGATCACGCTGTGCTGGCATAGCAGTTCATTTGCCGATTACAGCATCAAATTTGAAGGCTTCACTGGCTGTGGCAGTCTCAGGAGGCACACATCAAGTTAAGAGGTAGGTGTGTGTGTGTTTGTAGGGGGGGCACCATTAATCCCTGAGGTTAAACCACCAACATGAGAACTTGTTTCTTTACATGATTTGACAAGCAGCGCAATAGGATTTCTAAAGCGTATCAGATGACTGAACTTGGTTTCTGGCTCTGATTTTACCTTGTTAAGATCCAAATAAAAAAACTTCAATTTTCAGGTAAAATTTGACTTTTTTTTTTTTTTTTTTACTTTAAGTCCAGAACATAACTTTGTTCCCACTATTTATTCCACGTGGAAACATGATGCCGTTTGAGTCATTTGTCAGTTTTACGGTTCCAAAGCAGAGGGCTGTTTACTCCCTGTAAACCTGTCCACTTCAAAAAGGAACAGCTGAAGCACATCTGTTTTGTTTACCGTCAGATCTGTGAGAGCAGCTCATGACTATCAAGGAAGTAATAAATCAAATTCATCGTCCCCCCCGGCCAACGATCAGACGTGTTCGAACTTTGTCATGGACCAGAAAAAGTGCCATAGTCCTGTTAACTGGAGTTCAGCCTGCCCATCTCTTCTAAAATTGACAATTTGGGGCAGGACAAAGAAAGATAATAGTTTTGTTGAGTTCATCCATTGGTCCACTTAACTGAAAAAAAAGCCTTTTCCTAATGATGAACAAATGCGAGCACTAAAAACCAAAACAGCTGTTTCTCCGTTTAACTCACCCCCTCACAGTTGCCATGAATAGAATAAGAAATAAATATTTCTTGATTAGTCAAACATTAGAAGTCAATGTTAAAGATCTACTTCAATCATCTTTTGATCCATTGGAAAAGTGTTCCCAGTGTTTTTTTTAAAATATAATTTTGCAGTTTTTAGCCAAAGTCAAAAAACCTGCACCGCTTTCTAGAACATCGTTTTTGCAGAGTGGCGGTAGTTAACTAGAAATTCACCTCTGAGTTGTGGGTGGAACCGTTGGCACGGCTCCACATGGAGCGGATCTAGTCATCTTCAAGTGGATGCATTAGAATGGCGTGGAGCGGGGAGCTTCTACATCACAGCTACAAGCTATTTTAAAACAGCATTTTTCCCCCTTTGCCCCTTATTCACCGTTATTTATAAAAGAAATACTCAGAAATGTGATTTGAAGCTTAATTTTCTTTATGCATGTCCTCTGTCATGAAAAAAAAATGCCATAAGATTTTGTTAAAAAAATAAAAACACAATTTTCATCGGAGTAGGTCTGAAATACGCTGAAATAACAGTGCTGTGTAGGAGTGCAGGCTGAACACAAGAGAGGGAACAACCTGTATCCAACAGAGATCCCTGTCCGGACTCATTCACAGAAGCTTTCTAAAAACAACACATTTTCTTCTTCTATGTCAAACATGTTCTTGTCTTGAACCTCAATCCACACAAAAACAACTGAATTGTCTGTATGCCTAGTGAATACGACGTTTGCTGCAATGAGCCTTACCTCTGAGCGTCTTATGACACAAAATGTTCCAGCCAGAAACATAAATTCTCTTGCTCTTACTGTGGATTATGACAAAATGTCCTGTTTTTCATCGAGTGTGAGCCAACTGTCAGACTGTCCTGCTCATATGGACCAGAAACCTTAAAACATTAAAAAAAAAAACACCTTATTCTATGGTTGTGAAAAGGTTCTCCAAGAAAAACAAACAACAATGACAAATCTCATCCTTAAAAACTAAAAAAGGGGATGTTCGCATTGCCAAACTATGTTGTTGTGAAATTCTTGACATAAAAATGAACATTGTCCTTTCATATCTGTGTTCAACAACGAGCATATCAAAGGACAAAATGCTTTCTTGATAGTTGAAAACATAAATAAAATGATTCTCTGAGCGGACAATTTCAAGGGAACATGACAGATCTGTATCAGTGTAAAAACCCAAATGAAATACAAGATTCAGCGGAGATCTGAGGAAAAACATTCCAAAACACTGAACATGTCTGTTTTTCATTACAAAAGTCCAAAAGTCACAGCTTATCTTTTTCCTCCACTTCTTTCTTTTAAAAACAACAGAAGGGAAAGGAGAAGACATCGGTTTCTCTCTGGAGAATAGAGTTACGCAACACGTTCTTTTTTTTTCAAAAGACATTTAAGGGCCGACTTACAACGTCAGCTGGGGCCCCTAAAGGCTTACTCACAACACAATTGGACTGTTCAAGGGTCCATCTGGCCCTAAAGTACCACTGTTTGGGTAGTTGTGAATGCTCTGGTGACATCCATTGGCCCGTGTGGAGTGCAACAGCATCGGCCCCTAGACTCGATAACAAGACAGTGGTGCTGTAAACATGAACCGCGATGGATCATCAGCCAGCGTGGAATAAATGTTGGCGTCTACTGAATTGGTGTATGGTGTTAGCTGTGCCTGGACACTGACGATAAAGAGTGTATTAGTGGAGCCAGGGGCACAGTTTGGTGTGCTGAGAGTGGACTCCAAAGTCTCAGTTAAATTAGTGATCCAAGTCACAGCTCAAGGGATCTCCTCTGACCGCTTCATGCAAAAACAACCACAATGTGAAGATCAGAAAACAGCCTGAGCCTGCTAGAGGAGTTTTAAAAGCGTGGATTTACCAAACATTTTTCTGTCCATTTTTATTGTGAAATTATAACTTTCTGTGAAAATGTGGAAGGTTAAAGATTATTGTAGATGAAGCTAAAACTTTATCTCCACAGCATGAGACCTGGAAAGATCGATGCAAAACATAAAGAAAGAACGTTCATAGATTGGAGTGAGACTTTAACCCCATCAATTGTCAATGCAGGTTTGCTTGGTTTAGTTTTGAATTCACGTTTATTTAAATGTGGATGCATCAGAACTGAACAGAGAGCTTGTGGCTTGCTATTGTAGGCCTTGCGTCACTCCTACAGGCTTTTCAAACTGCATTTTTTCATCTCAGAATCAAAATCAGGATCGTTTATCAACATTATAATTGTAAATTGTAATGAGATTTGATTCGATCTGCTCGTAATTCATGGCGATTTGAATAAAGAAGTACTCAGAATGCAATTTTAAGCTTAATTTTCCTATATATATATATATATATATATATATATATATATATATATATATCTCCTCCATCATGAGAAAAATGCCACAACAACATGTTAAAAACACAAGAAACGCTACTTTCATCTGAGTAGATTTTTTATGCTGTGACAAGCCTCACTGAACTGCATTTTAAATGTATGCAACAATAAAAGAAACAGGGAGAAAAAATCTCCTTTATGAAAGAATGTCAGGCTTTGCAGGACAGAGACCTTCATATAAAATACAGGATCCTAATTTTAACCCCAAAAGTCATCCCCCCTGCAGGGCTACAGGACCTGCAGGGCATGCTGAATATGAATGGCCTTGCATTTGGCAGACAAAGCCATGTGTGAGCACTGCAGAATGAGTTCCTGCAAATTGTAAATTATTGAATGGGAATGTGGAACCAATAAACCTCATCCTCAGTGTGTGAAGACCAAGTGTGATTTTTCTCAAGAACCGCCACAAATTCCTCAACCTGAAGTGCTTTCACTGCCAGATATTTGGCAGAACGGTGAGTAAAAAATCCTCAAATCAGATTTTACATGCTGTTCTTTCTGCGTGGAATACACTGAAATCTTGTTCTTTTGAGGTCTTTCATGCAACCCAGCTCACTTAATGAAAAACAGAGATTGGCTTCACGTCAGCCGTGTCTGTCGGTGCGATCCGACTCTAGCTCAGCGCGTGGCCACGTTCCCACATCTCAGCATGGTATGGGATGCTGCACAGGGACTCCAAACACACACCATCCCATCAGTTTGAGAAGTTCTACTTACTGCTGTCACAGAGAGATATCTCCAACCTTTTCAGATTAAAAGCTCCCTGATCTGCGGCTTTACTCCCAGCTCCTTTCAAACATGCTGACCACTCCTCAGAAGTTGTTGCAGCAGGAGGACTGTTGGGTGGAGACTGTTTTGAGTGCTTCAGGGTGTGGGTGGAGGTCTGTGTGTGCCTAATTGTGAGTAAAACGACAGGGAGAGAGGACTGATGCTTATTTAAGATGCTTTTGAAAACGTGCTGGTAGAAAAAAGAAAAACAACCTTTTTACAGCAAGCTAGAAGGAGACAGCAGCACAGAAGATGGCTCCACTGACTACTTACTGTCTGAACCAAAGACCTATCAGTGTCATGCCAACAAAGATAAGGAGTTGGCTCTTTCTGCATCACAAATGCTTTATTTGCTCCAGCAGATCCGGATAGAACCTCGATTTTATAGAAAGAAATCTTTGAAATGAAGGGGTCAAATCCAGGGTCAGGGCATGCTTGTTTTGCAGGCATGTGATATGCGAGCAATGCCAGACTCAGCACACTAAAACAAACCAGCAAGGAGGAGACAAGAAGAGCGACAGATAAGGGAGATGTCATTTGGAGGGGGAGTAAAGCTGGACACAAATCTGATTTAGTCATTTTCTACAGATAAAAAAGCTGCTTTTTTTGGGACTTGATAGCTGTTAATGCAGGAGAAGATGGAAAAGCTGTCCCAGAACAAAATAAAATCTCACCCAATGAATTTAAATAAAATTAGCCTTTCATGTGTGGAGCCAACAGGAACAGGATGGAATCTGAGATTAGTTTTTTAATGTAAGTCTGCTGTCCAAATACAAAGCACCCACGGTGTCGTCTGGTTCCTTAAAAAGCTTTTTCTGCGTTTTAAATGTGTCGTTCTACAAGAAACTTTCACTTTGTTTAAAACAAAATTCAAAGCTAGTAAAGGAAAAGGAAGGTTTTTCCTCTCCAACAACGCAACCCCGTGCGCCCCGCGTCTGCTGCTTGGAAAAGGTGTGAGACCTTACCCGGCGCGAGCGCAGCGCTCCAGGCTGCAGATGGTCAAACTGTCGGGAGACAAACACCCAAATCCACAACGTGCGCGCAAAGGTGAGGATAACCGGGTCCGAGAGCGTCCGTGAGGTTCACCGTCCAACCATGTGAGTCTCCTGTAGCGCAGAGGAAAAACGCTGCTCCTCTTCAAGCCCCCAAACTTAAGCCCCTCCCGCTGCACACGCGCCCGGTCTGCAAACACTCGAACTCACGCGAGCCGCGCACACGCGCACGAATCACTACCACAGCGCCAACACACCACAGAGCAAGGGTCTACTGATGTTTTGTTTGTTTGTTTGTTTGTTTTTACGGAGAATGACACCCTTTTAGTTCACATACTGAACTTCTAAGGGAAAAAAAAACAAATCACTGCCAAATGCACAGCTTTTATTTGTTTGTTTGTTTACTTGTTGAAGACAGGGACGTCACATTTTAATATAAAATTCAAAAATGCAAATATGTAAGATTATGTCCTTTTACACAAAGGTTGATGGTCCCTAAGTAAAAAGACAAACGGAATGAACAGAAAGCACAAAAGAGAGCAGACAACAACAGATACAAAACAACACAGATGGACAAAAGGAAAAAGTTGACCAAAAAAACTAGAAAAATACATGGATACAATAAAATAGGTGGACAGATGTGACAAAAACAAACAATAAAATGTAAACAAATGTGTGGTAGCAGTTTTGATAGCAGCCATGATTTTATAGTTTCATAAAAACGAACTTATTAAGAACAGCTGATAAGTTTTGGTTTGATAATATTCTAAAACTGGAATGTATGTGCTAAGAAAATTCCCTGTTGTTTGACAATTCTGCCCACTTTCCTAAAATAAGAGAAGATGATATAAGATGAGTTGAGATATTTAGGCATTACACCAAATTAAGCGTAAAAGTTCAGAGAAAAATGTTGAAAGTTCAATTACAAACTGTTATCTTGTTTCCTTTGCAATATTTGTTTATGTCGTGTTTTAATATATATTTTGTTGTTTAACCAGTTGCAATCTAGCGTTAACTTGTGTCATCTGACACAAAAACACAGTGCCTGTCTGTTTTGTATCAGTCTAAATAAGAACTTACTTGTTCTTTTTACATGATTTAGATTTGAAAAATGACTATTATCAATTGTGTTTTGGAACATAAAATAAAACAAAAATCCGCACTGATGCCGTCTCTCAGTAACAGTGGACTTTTCTTGTGGTCTTGTCTCAAGTTTCAGCTCTCCTTCTTCTTCACAGGGCTACCCTGCAGCCATCAAACAATGACTGACATCTGAGAGCGCCCACCACAAAGAGAATTACAGGAGATTATGTACAAAAGCAAAGACCTGAGCAGAACCAGAATCGACCATTCATGTAATCTCTTTTTCTCCCAGAAATTGGAAAGAAAGAGCTGTGAACTCAGTTTCCTTCTTGAATTCAAAACAACAGTAAGCAGTGGCCTTTCTGCTGTGCTGAGAACATGCCGTCAGAATAAAGATTATTTTATCCAAACAAGGATTAACTCACAGCACTTTTTACACCTGCAGAGAAGAGGGCAGCATACGTATTTAGTCTCAAGCTCTTGGAGTTTGGCGACCCAGAACTGTGTAATAAATTCAGCAGGTATTTTGACTGTTTACACAAAGCTAACCACAAAATGCTGGAGGCTGCATCCTGATGGCTCAGTTTGACAGAACCATGACAAGTTATAATCAAAATGTTGAGACTTTATGGCTGGTTTTGTGCAACTGCATCTCAAAACGAAGCAAAGGTCAGTGCTTCCCTCTACACACCCCCAAAACTGGAAAAAGCCAGCGACAGTTGGGGGTTAAATTTATGACAGGCATTATTTTTTTCTCACTTTCCATCAGCTTTACTTTTCCTTTCCAAGTCAGTCTGGTCCTTTATCTACTCAGACCCAAAGTAATCCTTCAAATTAGGATTACCCTCTGCGAAGATGAAAATTATTTAACTTATGCCAGAGAGAGTCTTAAAATAACAGGGGGAGATCCGCACGCTCAGCAGTAAGAACTCCTCTCAGAATGAGTCCTTATTTAATTACGTTTCTGTTCTCTGTGCTTTGATCCACTAAAAAAAGCTAAAAGTGTGACTCAGAGATGATCAGGACAAGTTTGTCTCTTCTTCACAGTAGAGAGTGTGAGAAGACCTCATGCAGGGATTCTCACTGAGGATGAAACAAAAGGTGGTTGGTATCTAACCAGCAGTAAAATCCCTTCTGAAGCTCTGGCATCGAACGTATCGTCCTAAATCGGATGAGGCCCTTGAATCATATACATCTCCTCACTGTAAACCTGAACAAAGGGAGCATGCAGAAGCCATTCATATTAAGGCCATGGCCACCCGTGGTGCTTTTATTGGGGTTAAGTGTATGACACACATTTGGGTATCTGCCTTCTTGTTTACCAACCTAAAAAAAAGGCCCAAAGAAACATTAACAGCCTTTACAGATCCTCTCTCTCTCTCTCTCTCTCTCTCTCTCTCTATATTTTAAAATGAATATCTCATTCCTTAGCCACAATTAATTATGCTGTTTTAAACTTTGACCTAATGTATTTTGCCACTCATGTGTAGGACTTTTTTTAAGTTTACCACCAATTTCTAGAGCTTTTAGTGTGAAACATTGTGATTCTGCATAAAACATAAGCACAAAGTATGTTAAAACAAAAACAACACAAACAAATGACACAATGACCAAAAAACGTGGCCTTTAGCTCACTAGTGTGTGTTTACATGATCAGTAAAGATAGATGAAATGATATTTTTTAACCAATGACCATGTGAGTAGCCAAGAAAATCAAATAATTATTGAGAAAATGTGGAAGTCTCTCCATCTCTTTGGAAGACAGCCTGTGATATCAAAGAAAACGTTTTTTTTTGTGGATGTGTAACTTGCTGTTTCACAGCCAGCTCCCTGCTTTTTCTGCGCACGTCCAGAAGAAGGCTTGCATTTACAGTGACAGGGGAGATAATTAAACAAGGGATTCTAATCATGTCCATCCATTTTCCACACTGGAGTCAGACCCACTCTGCAAGAGTTCATGCCGACTCTGGACAGGTCACCAGTCTGCTGCAGCGAAGAGGAGGCAAGAAAGGCTAAGAATATCAGCAGAAGTCCATCTGTTTTATTGAACTGTTCCTCTAAAAGAAAGCTTATCATCATCCAAAATTCATCCATAGACATAGATGCAACAAGATGTAACGCCAAATAAAGGGCAGAACACACCAGAGCCACAGGATGTCTGTTCATGTCCCCTGATGAAAGAGAGACTGCATCAGCTGTTCAATGGCTTCTGGGGGAAGGGTTGACATGTGGTGATAATTTGAATTCTATGGGATGTTATGAGATTAATGCACCTAAAATGTGGTTTGGTGTTCCCTTGAGAGTCGGAGGAGAATGGTGTTGGTGCAGTTTAAATGAAGACAGCAGTGTCTGTGTTTGCTCAGTGTATACATTCTCTTTGTCTTGATCTTTCTTTATGGTTTTGAAGCTGGAAGGCTGTGGGTGCCGCAGCAGGAGGGCATAGGTGAAGGTCCTGCACAGCTGCACAGCGGGAAGGGGGATGGATGCGGAGCAAATCCTCCAGGCACAGAAAAGGTTTTAATGAGGTTCAGACGACTTAATGAACAAACTTTATTAATCATGGTTGTGAATATAATGCAGCTTTAAATTGCAATAACAAGAAATTGATGGGGTTTCCTTTTTTTCTGAGGTTTATTCTTCAGGGGTTTTCTATAAAATGAAAGGCTCAATTAAAATTAGAATTCTGCCCAGCTGGAAGCTTTAGCTGACATCACTAAAACATAACCAAATAACGCTGGTTTGTTTTATCTTGAATGTACTGCAAGCTGTTCTAAGGCTCCAATTTTAAATTCTACATCTCTTTTCACAAGGAATCTTTTTTCTTTAGCGAAATGACATAAATTGTAAAAAAAAAAAGAAAAGTAATTTTTTTGCAAGTCCCAAGTCATAAGCTGTAATTCCTAGTCATGGTTTGGGACTTGTGATGGCAGCGTCCACTGCCACACATTGAAGTCGTGCCAGACACTCCACATTCTTTTCATTTTTTATTTTCATTTACAGCAACATTAATATACACACTATTTTTTATTTTATTTATTTAACACAGCAAGATTAACTTTATATAGCGCGCACATTGAGTTTATCTTGTCTGAGTTTTTTTAGTCACTTCCTGGTGGAGCGGAGGGCCCAGCCACCAGAGACAGGAAGAGGGGGAACTGGGAATGTTCATTTAAGCTTTTTGTTTATTTACTAAGTAACTTAAAGTAATTACTTATTACATGTATTTTAAGTAAACATGAGCTTCATTAAACTGATTGAATTTTGTTTTCATGTAAAACAATAATGCATTGTATAGTCTCCCCTCCCCGTTTGTGACAGTGGTATGATCAGCCACTACATAAGGACCTTGGATGGAGGTTAGTTTAGTTTGGTTTCTTGTTAAATCAATTCTGTTGAAGCTTATGTTTGCTGTTAAATATAATAATTTGAGTTATGTTCAGTTGATCTCTTTAATGGCCTCATTTTGGGTGAATAAAATAACTTTAACTCACTTTTTTCATTATTTTTTTTCAACCCGAAGCTCGTTCTTACCTCCCAGTCCATCCCAGGACCTAAAACTTCAAGTTAATATGAATGTTTTGTTGTCACAAATTGTCATTAAACTTCTTTTAAGCAACTTGTTGTGACACAATAACAGGTGGTTACTGTTTCTGCATTCCTAATGCAAAAGCATTGTAAAGCGAGATCTTGTTTTTAGACCTGACAGAGCAAAAAAAATAATAACAAACAAATAAATGTTGTTCACAGGTCTCAAACCTCGAGTCTGGACTCAAGTTTCTACATGTGAGTGTGACTCAAGTCTCAAATCTAGGTTCACCTCTGAGGTGATGTCAAACCTCCACTCACACAACCACTTCTGTGTGGTTTACCTCTCAGAGTATCAGTTTGTGGCAGTCTTTGATTTACAAGAATTAAACTAAAGGTGGGGCCGCTTGGTGGTGTTCTTCTGTCTCACTGCAAGAAGGCTCTGGCTCAAATCCCAGCAAGGGATTACCTAGCTTTCTGTGTTAAGATTGAATAGAATAGAACAGGACATCAAATGCCTAAGTGGTTCAGGGCACCCCATCGTCCTCCAACAGTCCAATAAGATGCTTCATAGGTTAAATGGTGATTCTATATTGTCCAATAGGTGTGTGTAAAGTAAATTCTATGTTGCACTGCAATAGATTGGCAAACTGTGCAGGGTAACTCCACCTTCACCCTAAGGTAGCTGGGTAGGCTCCATGACACCAAATGGGAATAAAACAGGATTAGAAAATGGATGAATTATTTAGGGGTGGAGCCTACCTTTGGCTCAATGCACAGGAAAGGTTGGTGGACAGGGAGTAATTTTGATTACTTTAAAAAAAAATTAGAAGTGCACAGCTCTCACCTGCAAAAAGTTATTTAAGTTCAGTCAAAAATAATTACAGAGTAGTAGTAAATTAAAGTAAACCTTTTCTCAAATTGTACTTTTAAAACACACTGTTACGAACACAAGAGTGAGACACACAGACACATCGTCTTCATTACATTATTCAGACCAGTTAAAAGGATTCCTAATTCCATAAGAAGCTCGATGTCTTCATACTGATATTTTATCACAAACCAGTCTTCCATAAACTAATGAAAAGAAAAGAAAACCAGACAGCAAAAGCGTTTAATGGGTAAAGCAAACTACATCCACTGCTCTCTGATATTAATTTACTTAATAAACTTTTGATATTTCTAAGAAGTTGTGATGTCAATGATTTCAAAGCAGCACAGTAGACACATTTACAAGTTTCATCACAAAATGCTGAAATGTCAAGCCCCGTTGAATGTAGCCTTTCCCGACAATTCTCTGCAATCAGTAATCTCACTGTTTTCACATAACACTTTCACTATAAGTTCCCTGAAGTCCCACAACTTTAGAAATGCATCTGCAACCCTTTAATTCTAATAAATAATCATGTCTCTGAAATGGTAAAGTCTCAACAGGTTACAGCATTTTTTATTTCATTTTGAGACCTCCTGGTACTGTGTGATTCCTTTTGTGCAACAGTTTTTTTTTTTTTAAATCCATCCTTGAATCAAGTGCTCTGTAATAAGGCTTGGATGAGGCATAATTAAAAAATTACAGTAGCCTAAGCAGAGTGCAAGGTGGCATTGTGGTTAGTGCTTTGGCTACAAAATGTGAAGGCTCAGATTCTAATCCTTGATAGGACCTTTCTGTGTGGAGTTTCCTCCAGCTTCTTCCCACAATCCAAGAACATGCGTACCACAGAGCTCTGTACTGGGTCCCCTGCTCTTCCTCATCTACCTCGGACAAATTTTTCACCAAAACACCATTCAATTTCATTGCTACACAGATGACACTCAGCTCTATATTTCCTCCAAACCTGACTCCACTCTCTCACCTACTTCCCTCACCAATTGTCTCCTAGCAATAAAATCCTGGTTCACTTTGAACTTCCTCAAACTTATCAGTGAAAAAACAGAACTTCTTTCAATTGGTACAAAGTCCACCCTAAACAAACTTCATAATTTCTCAATCCCCTTTAACAATTCCTCCATCCTCCCCTCTCCTCAGGTAAAGAAGCTGGGTGTCATCCTTGACAGCACTCTCTCCTTCAGTGCCCACATCAACAACATCACCCGATCAGCCTACTTCTGCCTCCGTAAAATCCGCCGTCTTCTGTCCCTCCCTCACTTCCCACTCCACTCCTTCTGACTTTTAAAGCTCTGCACAACCTCGCCCACCATACCGTTTGGATCTCCTACAAGCTTCTATTCCCATCCCTTGCCAAGGATCCTCATCTGCCCCTAGCTGGCTGTTCCTACCACTTGTCTAGTCACCATGGGGGGCAGAGGATTCAGTTACTCTGCCCCCCAGCTTTAGAACTTTCCCCCCTGACATCCAAAACACTCACTCACGTTCAAGCTTTACAGTTAAATTCAAAACCTATGTCTTTACAAAAGCATTCAGATTCCATCACACACTATCTTTTAAATGTATTTTAACTGTTGTTATTGACTTTAATTATTTTTGTTTTACTCTAAATTAATTATAATGTATAATTATTATTGTTGCTGTTGTTATTTTATGTTTTTTTATGTTTCATGGGTTAATTGGTATGTCTATAACTGCCCTTAGATGTGCAAGTGAGTGTGTTTGAGGCCCTACAACAGACTGGCAACCTATTCAGTGTACCCGACCACTGCCCAACAGAAGCTGAGTTAGTTGCAGCAGCCTCATGTCCCCAAAAGCGATTCAGCCAGTTCAGAAAATGAATGTATGGATATTCTGAGATCATGGAGTACTAAGAACATTTCAACATGGTTGATGTTTTAAATAGAGTTTATTCTATCAAGATGATGGATGGTATGATGGCTGGCTGGCTGGCTGGATGGGTGGATGGATGGATGGATGGATGGATGGATGGATGGATGGATGGACGGACTAAGTTTGAAGATTGACTCTGTCGTAGGAAGAATTGTTGTCACAGCATTTACAGGTCATAAAAAAGGTCTCAGTGAGCCTTAAAAATGAACAAAGGTCATTTTAGGTAAATCAATAAAGTTTTCAATATTAGTAAAATATGGAACCAGCTGATGTACACTTTCAATGAGAGAAATTATATTTAGATTCTGCAATATGATTACAAAAACCAGCATCCAACTGTAGTATTATTTGAAACAGTCTTTGTAACAAGAGGCAACACACTGTATCGTTCACTGCAATGCGATTTAGACATTAAAAAATAATCAATATGAACTATCTCAGTATGACCCCGTACTAAATGCTGTAAAACCCACCATGTGTGAACAACACTCCCCCTTTTACCTGTTGACTTATTCATTTTAAAACCTAATTAGATATTGTTTTAGTCACAGAGGTAATGTCAAAATTAAACAGCCTGAAGGAAGAAGCCTCTCATCTGCTAACCACTGATTAAGAAAATTCACTTAACTCCCCATAAGGGAATCTGATCTGAGCTGGCTCTCCAAATAACTTGCAGGGCTTTGTTTTTTCTGTGTGGCTGCAGCAGCAAAAATGATTACTTTATTTAGCGTTGGTAAATAAATAGGAACAAAGATGTACTACAAAGATTTTTTAATATGAAAGTGCCTGGCTGTGGACAGTCGGGGCTGTAGAAAAAAAAGTGTTTATGGATAGATTAATTGGAAATATAAAGTTAAAAACAAATATCACAAATTGGCCTTATGAGGAACGAAAATACTCCAATGATTTTATTTGTTTCAGTTTCATTAACATGATGTGTCATTAAACTGTCAAAAGCCAAGGAAAATTTTTTTTTTTTTTTTTTACTAATTCAGTGACAGAATCCAGTGTACATGACGGAAAACACATGACAGGGCACCAAATATCCAAATGTCAGATAAGTTGACACCACATGCACTCAGCTTTCTTTATTTGATGTGAAAAAAGCCTAATTAAATGAACTAAATCAAACTGAAAAGCAGAAGTCAAAGCAAACTAGTCCTCAGGAAGTTAAAGAAGCAGCTACAGCTTTGATTGGGTGTTCAAGTCATTCAGCATCTTTTCCTCTTCTCTCAAATCAAAGAGACTCACATTTCTCAAAGAGGAAATGATTCCACACCCTGGGGCATATTTGGACTCTCCAATTCAAATTCTCCTTATGCATACTAACCAGTTTCCCACTCACGCTCACGTGCACCACGCCATCACTTTCAGCATCTCCCCAGGATCTGACATGCAATAAGCCTGCACCCAGTCAGGGTGCAGTCCATGGCCGGCATGAAAATGACCAGTAACTGTAGTAACTGATCAAACGCACTCACATCACCGCATGGCTCCACGCACAAACTCAGCATCCCTTCTCATTGAGCTGCAGTGGCAGCATTCGCACCGGCGTTTGTCCCGCACGGTCCGCAGAGTGGAGCAACGTCCTTTTAAAATCCTTTTGTCTTTTTTCTGATCCACAACCGCCTGCTGTCACGAGAAAAAAAAAAAAAAAAAAGGAGGAGACTCACCATGCGCCCTCCTCATGGCAGGAGAACGGGAGCCAGGTGATGCGAGCTGAGGCTGCAGTGGCGGAGGAATCCCCCCGGTAGTGTATGTGCAAGAGTGTGTGTGAGAGGGACGCGTGCGTGTGTGTGCATGAGTGCAGGGGAGTCAGAGCTGATCCAGCAGATGCAGACAGGAGCCACCAATAGAATGAAGAGAAGGAGCGAAAGGAGTGTGTGAGAGATGGAGGGAGGGAGAAGCAGCAGAGGAGGGGTCTAGCTACATTACATCATGGACTTAGGGAACAGCAGGTTTGCGGAGGGTGGGCTGCTGGTGGGGGGAAGGTGTGTTTGTGTCTGCAACACTGTGTACCTCTGCAGCAGACCACCAGATGATTTAAGAGTGTTTTCATGCTGGATGCTGGAGTGTCGTCACACTGTGTGTGTGTGTGTGTGTGTGTGTGTGTGTGTGTGTGTGTGTGCGGTTGTGAACACATGAGCAGAATAGAAAATGCAGCTTTTTCAGGAACGATAATGATCAATATGTCGGTCTCATATTGTCAATCGGGCACCAAAAACCTCCTGGTAACTATAAATACGCATCCACACATCTTAGATGTATTCCAGATGAGGGTTTTCTTTCCATTTTTTTTTTATGGCACCATTTTTTGTTGCAATCCCACCCATTTTTACCACAGACCACACATTCAGATCCAACCTAGGGCCTCCTTGTCAGTTTGAGAAAGCACAGACACCCCAGATAGGAAGTCGTTGACATTTCAGGTGAGAGGCTCCACACAGTTTTGACAAAGATAAAAACTGAACGCACACACAAGCACTTTTTTTCCCCTAACTATATCTTCACGATCATCTGTCTTTGTGCAGTTCCTGAAGTGGAACAGAGAGGGAAAGGAAGGGCACGGAGGAAAACAATGACAGCTCAGGGTCAGCCCAGCACCTCAGCTCCGTTTGTAGCAATCTGGTACAAGACAAGCAGAAACGGAGATAGGGGAGGCGCTCGTGGCAGGAACACAAAGATAAGGGAGTGCTTTCTTGCAGCCATCTTCATTCATTTTCAGAAGTTGTGTCAGTGTTTAGCCCCGAATTCTCAGTGTGAGTTATGGTTTCTTGTTGGTTTGTTGCAGTCAAATCTGCCTCTTCTCTTTTCTTCAAAGCAGGATGCTATAAAATATGCATGTCAAAAATATTAGGTTTAGCTGCTGACATCAGTAACAGCTTACAGCCGTGAACAGTTTGCAGCCCAACTTTTTCCTATGTTAACTGCTAATATGTTTCAGCATGACTCGGAGAAATAATAAAAACAACTACTGATGGATCGCCTTCCACAATATTTTCCTTGAAAAACACCTATTAACTTCACTCATAGCTAACATGCTCCTCAGGAAATGTTTACCAGGCTGTGCCTCCAGCACACAAACGTTCACACAGAAATGTTCCACTGTGGACATGACATGCAGGACATTACATTGATGCAAATGAGATTTAGAATTTGGACAAAAACAATCAACATTTCTTGAATTTTTCTAATTTTTTCATGATTTCAAATTTTATAGAAATTCCGGATGAAGCACTTTTAGCATAACAAATGGAACAACCTTCCCACTTCTTTGTGCTCTTGTACATCTTTAACGTCATTTAGGAGAGCTCTTTCAACACACTTTTTTTCCCATGATCATGAATGACATGAAAATGTTTTTTTATTTCTTCTTTTCTTTTTATGTTATTTGTACATCAGTTAGGTTCTGTGTGTTTGATTGATTATGCTTTCTTAAACTGTGTTGGGATCTGTTCTGATCTGTTTCTGTTCTGTATCCAAATTACTTAGAGACCTAAGAGGTTTAAAACTATGATGTTGAAGTGTGTGCAGCTCTTTGTTTACAAGAGTAATAATTCATTAAACAAATGGGCTGGCTTCTGCGTTCTTTACTTCAAAGTGCAGTCACCAGGGACAGAGGCAGAAATGGCTCTACTGAGTTAGAATGATAGCTTTTGATTTGCAGCATGTCTTGCTTTTGAAAGTGCTGCCTTGAGCTCCCTCTGCCATTTTTACATTTTAAGACATCAGATATTTTCACAAAAAGTTACAAACCTCTATTGCCTGTGGTTCCCAATTGTGTTTCTAGTTAAGGCTGTAGTCACTGGCAGGTCCTTCATGCTCTCACTTTTGTTCACAATGCATTACCTCTTTTCAAATGAAAGTTTTTAAGGCCAATATGAAAAATTAAGACATCCATCCATCTTCTAAGCTCGCCGAATCCCTTTTGGGAGGTCACAGGACTGCTGGAGCTCATGCCAGCTGTCGGGCAATGGTGGGGTACACTCTGGGCAGGTCGCCTGTCTGTCACAGGAGGAAGTTAAAACATGGTGGGAAAATTTCACTTAATGCAAAATAATAGTTTATGATTTTGGAATCAGTCCTGGTTCCACAATTGTCAGGTGAAAAAAATATATAAAAGATAGAGTTATTCCATCAGAAACGCCTAAAAAAAAGTTTTCAATGACAGTAAAATAACGATTGGATTGTCCAGCTGCCTTTGCACCATTGCTTATGTTCACTTGCAAGTGAATCTTGGTTTCAGACAGATTGACATTTGTGCCAGAGTTTAGATGAGCGACCACACCTGCACAAAGTCAAATAAACTCCAATCCTGACCAAACAACAGTGCATAAAATTGTGCTACAGTGAAGCAAGGTCAAAACCTAACTTAGTTATGTTCATAAAAATACCTGTTGTTGACAAAAAAGTGACACATTTTCCAGGGGTGTAAATAATTTTGGACTTTGCTACAATTCTGTGCAGAAACCAAGTGTGAGGCAGCGTAACAGGCAAGCAACACCCACAAGTACAACAGCAGAGCCAAGAGAGAATTCTTAAACAGAAGAGAATTATGCAAATGATGGCTCGTAGTGAGGTCTCAAGATGATGCAAAGACTCTTGAAGGTGATCTACACAGTCTGCAGAAGTTTGGAGACAACGCTTGTCAAACTGGTGCCTTTTAATTCACAACTGAGCAGGGTTTCGCAACCACAAACATTTATAAGTCATCTTTATATTTGCTGACTCAGGACCTATAAACTCTTTTTTTAATTAATTGACCTGAGCTTGTAAAAGGTCACTCGGCAGGAGAGGTTTCTCTCATTTCTTTGCCAGTCTGTTGTGACTGGTCTGTTATGAGTTCCAGGGAAGCTGCATCTTCCTTGCCTTGAAAAAACAAAACTCTAGGGGCTACGTCTAAAGTCAACATGGCAGCAGTGTTCCCAGGCCCTGGAAATTAAGCAGCAATTATGACATGAGGGGAGAAAGCTAAGCTACAGTGGCTGGACTTTGATACAGAAGTAAATGTGAAAGTGGCTGGATAAATTACTACTGATGTAGTTGCATCTTAAAATATTTTTGTGACTGAGTCTGTACATGTTTTTTTTAATTAGTACTGAAATATTAACAAGATTTTTCCTTGAGAAACTACACACCAAAGTATCTGTGGTGCCGACAGATTATTAACCACAGACAAATTATTAACTACACGTAATGTACTATAAAAACTGTGTTTGATCCGTTCAAACTTGAATTATAAATGAATAGTTGTAGCCATTCTTCCCAGAAGTGGTTCTTGGCATGAGAAATGTAGGCGGTCATCTTTGAAGCTGCAGAAAGTGGGGGACACAATCGAGTGTTGCTCTATTTTTTTGTAGCATTTTATTTTAACAATAAGAATACATGAAAGACACTGTTCCCTAATGTTAAAAAGATAAATGAAAACAGTAATGGCACATTTTGGAAGACCAACTAAAATGTATTAACAACATCAATTTGCGCTGCTGGAAAGTTTCTTGTGTATTTACTAAGCTTTCTTTGTTGTTGCCCCCTACTTTCTCACAAAGTTTTTGAATAGGAACATATTCTTAATTTAGTCTGGTCAAATGAAGTTAAATGTTTATAAATTAGTAAAACAAAACATTTTTTTTCAATTACTGTTTTATTAATCTCCCCAAGGCTGTGGATGTGCATATAGAATAATTGGCCTGATGCATTTGTATGTGTTTATATTGATGCTCTAACAACACCACGGTATATTAATGCACTTAAATGTCATCACTTCTACACAAAGTAAGGCAGTTTGTCAACATAGAAAGGTGTTTATTTACAATGTACTGCACTAAAAAGGAAAGAACATGGAAAGAACAAAGTAACCATTCATCCTTGTCAGGTTAGCAGAAAGCCCTCTTTCCTCCTCCTGCCTCTTTAGCTCCAGACTCCACTTAAAAACCCTATTGATGGTATGCATTTGTTGGTTTAAAAAGTCTCCATCTTCTCTTTAAGCTATTGCCAAGAGTATCCTAACGCATCGAGGTGTCCCCTGGTGTCTCAGTTATTTCTACCAGTCTGGTCCTCCTCTTTTTTTTCTATCACCAGGCTTCCAATGTTCCCTGTTGCCTTGGCAACCTTATGGCCAGTCAGGCCTTCTTCTATTTTCTCTCTTTCTGTCTGTTCTAGCACACACAGCAACTTCTGTTCTTGCCCCAGAGCAGCTGAGGATTCACTTAGGTAGTGCACAGAAAAAGGTACATGCATGTCCTTGTTTTCCTCTGCCAAATGGTTGTTCTGTGTAGAGAGAGCAGTTCCCTCCAACTGGTGCTGACACCTGTCCTGCTTACATCTGAAGATCCAGCTGCAACTTTCATCTTACTTTGGCAATATTTCCTTATCAAAGAAAGGAATTTGAATAAAAAAGTGTGTATTTAGGACTATTTTCAAGGCCTAAACATGTATTGTTTGTTGTCATTTTGATGTTACATTTCAAAGAAACCTCATGAAGCAAGAAAAAGCAGAAGTAGATTTTAAGCGTATAAATCGTTTTTGGTTCTGACAGGTTGGCAGATCTTCAAACACAGATTTTAATCAGTGTTCATTAAAAAAAATCCAAGTTTTTCTTAGTGAAGCTTTGAAGCTCATTTTATGGATTAGGATTAGTCAGTCTCACATTAAGAACTGAAAAAAAGGGTTTCTGACGACGAAGGTGTGAGAGACAGCAATGCTGCACAAAGTAAATCATGACTGTCTTTTTCTCATGGCGTATTTTATTTTGCTTAGGGGCGTCTTAATATGCAATTTGCAAGTTGAGTTTACCACCAAAATGCATCAGCGTTGCAGTACAGGAAAGGAATGAACTCATGAGCTGAACTTTTTGAGCCGTAAAATAACCAGAAACAGTAATACAATTGTGCTTAAGGAAACTCAAGGAAACTATGAAACAAATACATAGTATATTTTATATGGATTAAGCTTAAAAAAAACACAATCCCCACTTTCACTTTTGACTAATTCTTGGTTTCTGCAGGTAAAACTTGTTTTAGCAGGTAAAAGTTTTGTCAATAGGAGAAACTTTTTTGAAAACTTCTAGCCAACGAATGGACTAACATTTTTTGCAAAAGTATTTGTCATTTTTTCTCTCTCCCCTCACATTCTGCTCCTTCACGAAGACCCAATTTGATTCCAATAAGAAAACTATTAACAAAGACCGGTTTGTCACTTCCTTCAGGTTTTAGTGAGCCTTTTTAGAAAAATTATAAAAAAATAAAAAACTAAACACACCACCTTCAGCAATGCGCGTTCAAACGACCACTTCCAGTAAACAGTCTACGATAATGCGTGTAAATTAATGTTTCGGGTTTCTGTGTTCAAAACTCATGTGTCTCTACGCGCATTTTTAGAAACGTTTTTAGGTTCCACGTGCAAAAGACACATCCATTGAAATCGCGTTGAAAGTTAAACCTGGTTGAACTTTGACCAGTCAGGGACTGACGTATGGATGGCTTCCCTTTTCATTCACAGATACCAACAGTTTGAAAATTGCTCACGGAGGAGGAATTAATATTTGTGGTTTGTGCCCAGCTGGAATTATGACACCAAGTCTTTCATAAATTGGAATAGAGCCTCGAAAGAAAAAGTCTGGAGCGAGATTCATGGCGTTTGCACTGCTCTGACATTTTGCAGCAAGCATCTTCCAGCTGTAGATGGCGGACATGTGTCAGTATCGGGCAGCGACAGTCCAGTGTAAACACCATACGCTAAACTAGCGCTCAAGGTCATGCTTTTAGTTGTGTTCTTGAACGCACGTCACATTCCTGGTGTGAATGTAGCTTTACAGGTAAATTTGCTTCCACCCACAGGACCCAGCAGAAGCATGCTTTCCTGACACAGTGTGCCGCAGAACCAAAACAACTCCTGTTGCTTTTGAAGTCTATTATTGGTGACATCAACTATCCAGCAATAATTTCAAGATTAAAAAAGTGAAGTTGATAAATGGAGTCCAGCTTCTGATGGTTCCAGCGTCATGTTCAATTCCACCTTAACATCAGCTTCACGAAAAGAGAACAGAGCTTTTCTTGTATTCTGTTTCCCAGAATTTAATGAAGTGTCAGGAGAACTGTTATCACTTTGTATCCTCCGCTGAGGCTCATCAGCTTTAATTGCCTGGTTTTGTCTTGAAGGAGCGTTTGCTCTGCGAGTCTGTCCGGCCTTCTCTGTGGCAGAACAAGCCGTTCTGCTCCTAACAAGATCTCTCAGTCCCCTGGACTCTGATCAAGAGCCTTTTGAGTTTGTGGAAACAAAGAAAGACAGGTGCAACCTGAAGTTGATCACACACACTCAGCCTTTTGAGACACACACAATCCTAAACAATAGAGGGTTCATTGTAGCACGTTACTGGAGGATTTGGACTAAAGAGGGAGACAAATTCTTTATAAATAGCATGTTTTTGCTTTCAGACTAGACCATTTTTAAATGAGAGACGGTGTGCAAAAGAGAAAAAGAGACAGAAAGGGAAAGAAGTAAGACACAGAATGTCTCTTTGCTCTGAAGCACCACTTAAACCTTTTCAAAGAAACAGCAATGGAAAGAGACAAATGATGAGTTTTCTGAAAAGCAGCCATTACTCTGATCCCAAACAGGCAGTGAAGCCACAAATCACCCAACTAACCAAGTAAAACTATTATTCAGTCAAAAATGCAATGCAAATCCTTTCTGAGTTTTTAAAAATCTTGTCCTTATGCCACATGTTTCCATGGCTAAATGTAACAGTACGTGTATTCAGGGAGATGTAGAAACCCTCTAATGCTGATAAAGTCTGCAGATTTTAAGTGCTTATGCTGTACTTTTCATGGAACATGCAGAAGATGAAACCCCAAAAGCCCAATTGAGTGACTCAGCTGGTAAAGTCAGCGCTGAAAGCAGCTGGAAAGACTCAGCCAGCTCAGCAGCCAGTTGGTCACCTTGGTAAAAGGTCAACGAAAGGCTTTTTTTTTTTTTTTTACCACTACTTAATAGTGGCAGTCAAATAAATGCTGGCACACAACCCAGCAGCCAGCGAAAAAACCAGCAAGCTGACCAATAAATCCACTCAGCTGCTTGTCATCTGTAAGACTGATGGCGTGGCAGGAACATTAAGGAAGTGGGGGAAAAGTCAATGAAAGCTTTTCTTTTGGTGGTCATGAGAAATATTGTAGATGTGAAGCACTATGGAGACAGGTCACAAGGGGGGTCAACTAAAGAAGTTAATCAAAGAGCTCATTGGTTCCAATTTGAGTACATTTTCTGTAAAACCTGAAATTCCCCTTAATTGACTTCCTGTTCTTTTTTCTTTTCTTAAGACCACTGATGAGCGGGGAAATACAGAGTATATCATCGACTCGTCTGGAAATGTTCAGTGAAAGCTGCATTGTTGCAGCTCTGTGTGTAATCTGTCAGGATCCTGTTGAAATGAGCGTTAAAAGTAGAGTCTATTAAAGTTCTTAGAAGCAGCAGGACCTGTCAAACATCGGCACACGGCCGTTCGCAGCTGCATCAGGGAAGACCCGGCAATTACAGTCTTATTGTTAGGAATGTGACATCAAGTGGAGCTGGAGGTGGATGTCCCTGACACTCCCCAACAGCCTTTTGTATGAAGGCTGGTCCAGAAATGAAACCCACATATGCTGCCTCTGGAGCCTCACACAGCAGCATGGAAGGGGAGGAGGAGGGGGGGGGGGGGGGTGCTCTTTCAGATGTGGCAGGGGATTTATTAATGCGATGGATAGATTCCTGTGATGTTGGCCATCTGACCTGCCTTCCAGCTAAATGAGAACAGATCTTGGCTGCACTTCCTTCCTTTGACTGGATGGGCATTTTTAAACAAGCGTATGATTTCATGTGATGGACATGGACTGGACTGGACATGGACTATGTGACACAGTTTCATATCTGAGTTTGGAATAGAAATGGGGGTCTATAGTGTAAAAGACAGTTCAAAAATAACAAAGGTTTCTGGCCTGGCTTGAAATTTTCTGCCTTCAGGAAAAGAAAAGCACTGATCACTTGCATTGGATTAAACTCTAACATGAGTGATGTTTTTCATCCTTTTTATGAACACCAACATTTTCTAAAAAGTTTGTAAAAACAGTTGAAAGTTTTAGGTTAGTCAATAACTTGAATAAATGGGTTTAAGCTGCAATTGCACAAAGAATTCACTTTTTCAACATTGCCATCAGTTCCAATTTGTAATTCGAAGGATGACAAACACCACTTTCAGTTTGGTAAAAAGCTGTATTGATGTCTCAATGATAACCCCACATACAAAACAACAGACAATACCATAAAATCTCTGTTTTTATAAAAAAAAAAAAAAAAAGTTTTTTAAATATATGGGTCCCATTTTATATGAATACTTATTATTACTATCTGGCATGTTGTTTTTCCTCCAAATACAAAGAAAAGTCTTCCTTCAAATATCACTGAAAAACTCACTTCAATGAAAATAGTATTTTTGGTTTTGTTTACATACTCTTGTAGCATTTTTCTCATGATTCATTCAACTATTAATTCATTTTCATAAATAAAATAATTTAAGATTAAAACAGTGGTTCTGATATTTCTTTATTCATGGTGTGATGGATCAGGAGCAGATGAAAATCAGATGTTTGAAAAAGCTCGGGTTTGTAACGCAGCAACTGCCATGTGCAGGCCAAAGTCTCCCTGCTCTGCTCTAATTCTAAATCCTTAACTTGCAGACAAATAGATCCATTAACGTCTTTGTTTTCCTCATCTGAGCTAGCATCTGGCTCAAAACTGTATGACTGGATAGCTCTGATTTTCCTCGCCATTTTTTGCTACCCTAATGTCACCTTGGGCTAGTGGGGTGCTTGTCGCTAGCATGCTGCAAAAAAAAGGCTAACTTCCACGCCAACAATGCCGCTCACAACCCGAAAGTGAATTTCTAATGAGCTCCTGCTGCTTTGCATAAAATATGTCTTTTAAAACGACGCACTTTTTTATTTTGGCCAAAAACTGCATAATCATAATTAAAAGACCACTGGGAATTATTTTTTGATCCTATTTAAAAAGTATTCCCAGTGGTCTTTTAATTATGATGATGCAAATTTTGGAGAATATCAAAAGACCTGTGTCGTTTTCTAGGAAAAGCTTCTGCAGAGCTGGAGTAGTTCACTAGAAATTTGCCTTTAAGTTGTGGGCGGGACCGTTGGTGTGGAGTAAGCCTGTCTCCACATCCCATCATCCCGCCATCCATCGGTTTACACACTATCCAGCCCTACAGTTTAGAGCCAGATGCCAGCTCAGATGAGGAAAACAAAGACTTACGTGGATTTTGCCATCAACAAGTGGATGCATCAAAATGGAGCGGAACAGAGAGCTTGAGGCTTGCCGTTTTGGGTTCCACATCATACCTACAAGCTTTTTCAAATGACATTTGTTATCTGCTCCCAATTCACAATGATTTGAATAAAGATATTTTCAGAAATGCAATTTTAAGCTTAATTTTCTTTATATCCTCCATCATCAGAAATTTGCCACAAGAACATGTTAAAAACGCCAAAAACTCAATTCAGAGTGAGTATTTCAGCAAGAGAACAATGTAGCTATTATGGAAACAAACCTAAAAAAATAGAAAAATCTTTTTTTTTTTTTTTTAGAATCTGATTTCTCAACTACACTTTCATTTACTCATCACTATTCATGAAAAATCTGCGACATGGAGAACTCTGGAGTAATCTTTTTTTTTAAAAGTGGTGACATATTTCTATAAAAACTTAAAACTGTCATTGTTCCATTGACTGGCATATCAGATTAGCAGCCAGTTGAGAAAAATAATCACTTCAACCAGTCCTGGATTTGCCCCCAAGTCCCTTCCCAGTGGGGGAAAAGCTTCCACTGCGACCAGATGCCCAAACCACATCAACTGCCTCGTTTGATGCAAAGGAATACTCAAAGCCTGCATAGCTGACTGCTTCATCTTATCCTTTAGGTAGTGCAAAAGGCAACTTTCAAAGAAATTAATTTTTGGGATCATTATTGGAAGTCATCCAAAGCTCCATGGTGAGAAGCTTTGCATAAAACCTGTCATGACAGTGGAGGCTGCATTAATCAATGTTTTAACCGAAATTAACCCTTCTGTTTGAGGCAGTGCACCACTGAGGACCACAGCTTTACAACAGGAGGAGATTGTACCACCTAGAATACTTTAATTCAGCTGCAGGCATTTTAAATGCCTGCTGGAGGGTCACTTCATCATCTGGCCAAAATGCAGCACTTACAAAAAGTTTTCATCACCCTTGTTGCATCAAATGGTTAGCCCTCGAGCTCCAGTTCTTTCTTTCTCTCATGGCTGCTTGTGTACTTTGAGATTACACATTCAAACTGGCTAGCAGAAAATAAAGGAGCTTTCTGCCAAAACACTTCTCACTTTCCTCTGAGTCATATGTGTTAAAAATCCTCCCTGTGAGGTTAAAGGTCAAACAGGAAATCTCACAGCCATTTCAATTACACATGTTGTGAAACATTCATGAAATAATTTGTCTTTTTTTTGGCACTTAGAACCAAGCACAGACGTCGTAGTACATTTTCTCCCAGCTGGGCCCAGAGGATTGTGTCATTTTTCAGGGAAACCATTCATTTAAGATCAGCCCTGCATTGCAGTAATGGAACTTACACACTGTGAATGTTTGTTTTCCTGGTTCCAGTCAAGAACTTCTGATCAGACTGCTAGTTTCAAGATGTTGCAAAGGAAATTCTTTCATAATTGAGCTCATTTTCAGGTCTTTGAAGCTCTGATTTGATTCAAACAGAATTAGAGGGCTTTGCTTGGGGAGCTGAAAAAAACAACCTGATTATTGCTGTTCTGTTTCGTGTCGGACTGAGCAGAAATCATGAATTCCTGTATGCATCAGGTGTGAATTTTTCCTTTTGAAAAACTGCTATAGTTGTAGTGAATTATTATCTTAGACCTGAATGTCTTCATGATTTGTAGTTGATGCATCATACTGTCATGTATCACGCCTATGACATGCAGTAACAGCCTTTTGTAACAATTTGGCAAATTAAACAGTGTTATTCTGCTTGATTTAAAATTATCTGGAATTATACAAAGAGGTGGAAGATGTGTCTTATTTTAATTTATCAACATCACCCCATAAAAAATGAAAATCAAAAATAGAATGACATTTTTAGAAATTACCTGCACAAAAAAAACGATTGTAATTTATATACAGGACTTTTCAGAATACACTGAAAAAAACAAACAAAAAAAAAAGAGTGAATTATCCTCAGTAAACCATGCTCTGTGAACAGTGAAGTACATAATTAAACCATCTATGGTTTAAAATGGTTAGTGAAGAAAAAAAACAGTTCCCAATTTTGGTGCATTGTACCAAATTTGTTGCTAACATCTGTAAGGATGTTGTTTTAAACCCATGACTTCATAAAAGAACTGGACCAAGTGAGTGTGATGTCACCCATCGAAAATGGCTTTCTTCCAGCTCCAATTGAAGTCAAATCAGTCACCATGTTTTTGCGATTTGGACAACGCAATATCGGAGCCAGACAACGTCAATGAGTAATTGGTTTGAATTGGTCTAAGTCCATATTTCTATGGCAACCACTCTGGTCAATCAGGAGTGAACTTCTTGGAAAGTCCACACCCCTAACACTTGAAGGTGGGCTACACGAAATCTGTCAAATCAGCGTTTTAAATTTTCGAAGTCAGACCACATACTTATACTGAGGTATCTGATTTGTCGTTTTATAACTTGAATAACTTGAACTACAAAAAAAAAAAAAATAGAATTAGCAAGAACATGTTAAAAACAGGTATTAGAGCAAGAATTATTACTCTGAAAAATAGAAAGACTGACTAATAGCTGTTCCTCTATTGAAGTCTATGGGATTTTAGCTTCTTGAAACCAGAAACTACTTCCCATTTGGAATGTAAGGGAGTAGGGATTGCTCAGTCCAGTTCTCTTATACAGTCAATGTTTCAAACATACCGGTACGAGGGACAATGTGAAGCCAAAGACTAAGACAGAAGTCTGGAACGCCAGGCCAAAAACGGGCCCCAAAAGCTGGACAAATTCGAAACGCAAGCTAGCATTTACAGTGATAAGTGATGGCAGAACTCTCTGAACAGGTACAACCCACATTGTTTGCTTCAATCACTTCTACACAGACTTTGCTCCATCGTCGGGGTGTCGTCGTTTCACTGGCTATGAAGCAGGAAAAGAATCACATTTATCATTTGGTTCCGTCACTGCGGCGGCATCACACAGCGGCACTTGAGGAGAAAAGCGCTGCTTGGTGGAAGACAGAAAACGTAATCATTTGATGCTGCAGAGATACCTGACATGTGTGACAAGGCTCTGTGATGAAACATTGTATGAGCCGATGTCACCGACAGTCTGCGACTATCTTTTTTACTTCATGTTTTTTCATGTGTGAACAACAGCAGGACAGCTTTTCAGGAAATAAAGCACACTTTATAGAGTGGAGAGCTTTTCATTTGGCTTTCATATTCAATTAAAATAAACACCAGCTCTGCATGGGACATCAGTGGTAGACTGTATGTCTGACTCTGGGAGAATCCATGTTTGGGGCATATCAAAGACTTTAAAAATTAGAGACTTGACAGGCAGCGTTGAGGGTTTAGTTGGTGGTTAAACCCAAGCGTGACTGTGACTTCAGCTCACTGCTTCACTCGAGGATGGCTCAGGAGAACTAATTTCACATACCTAGGTGGATGATGGGACTACAAACATCTAAAGAAGGATGAAATGAATACATTTATAAGAATTATGGGTGGTTGTGTCTGCTGTGTCACATGACGGATTAACAGTTGTGTGGTGAAGCACATGACCATAAAATAAGACATTTCTTTTCATTTTGAGGTTGTAGCACATGTGGCTGTACACTTGCAATCATTTGGTATTAGAGTCTGTGATGTCTTGGATCGGTTCACCCGTCATCTTTGTTGTTTCTGGCTCACCTCTCATGCTACGTTCACAACAGGCATGTGATGCACATTCTTCAATGTGCGTTTAGCCTGTGGTGTTAACACTGGATGAGCAGGAAGGGGTGTCTTCTTGTTCTTTTGGTACAGTTTACTAAGACATGTCCACCACCAGGAAGAGGCTTGTTACAAAATGTAAAATGTGGTGGAAATCTCGCAAATTTTGCCTTTTCCCTTCACTGATCTACTCCAATAGATGAAAGACTTGGTGTCATATAATTCCGACTGGACACACGCCGCAAATATTAATTTCTCTTCCTTAATTTTCAAATGGTTGGCACTTCCATGACATAAAGGGAACGTCATCCATATGTAAAAACCAAATCCAAGTCCCTGATTGGTCAGAGTTCGATCTGGTTTAACGTTCAACACACAGCCATTGAACGCTTTGTACGTAGAGCCCAAAACATGGCCACAGAAAGTTGCAGAGAGCGGTGTGAACAAAGTTTAACACTCCTTTTTGAAGAAACCCTGCATGCAGAGTTCTGATTGCACGATTGGAAATTGTTTGGATCATTACAGTGCAGATGACACAACAAATTGAGTGTGCAGTAAACATTAGCATACACACAGCACCATTACCAGTCATTACTGTAGTGAGAGGCGATTGTCAGAGGCCATATGTCTTCCCTGAGATCTCAGTATCCACACTCCTTTTGGTTCTGCTATACCAAGACTCATTTGGGGAAGATATGTCAAGAGACCTTAAAAATACCCTCCCGATAAAAAAAAAAAACAAAAAAAACCCAGCTAAGTTCAAAGAGAAGATTTCAGTTTTTTAATCCAAGTTTTGGTAACAAATAAAAAAGCCACAAAATTCTGCTGCTGGGTCAAAGCTGTGGTTCCTCACATGAATATGAGGCTTTAGGGAATGGCATGTTAGCATAAGGCTCAAATGTCTGTGGCCATGGAAGATAAACACGTGTGTGCAGCTTTATTTCTCACCTCTGGCTTCATGAAAAACCGCTGATCCACAGGCAGGGAGATGCAGTTTTGTCGGTTTGTGAGGCTGCAAAATTGTGCCCATTGAGGCCGCTCCCGTGACTTTAACAGACAATGCAAAAAAGAACAGATGCAGCCTTTAGAATACAAAGGGACCTGACAACATGAAATTACAGCCTCTGCAGCTAAAAAGTGTTTTGTTTTTCTTTTTTATTCCTGTGCTTTTGGGAAAGGCAATAAAGGGTGGAAGAGAGTGAATAAAAGCACCAGTTCTCACACAAAAACAGCTGAAAGAAAACACAAAGAGCATCTGGACTGATCTGCCATCACTGTAATTCTGTAAAACAAAAATTAAAAAAAAACTATATAATAGACGAAAACTCTTGGCACTCTTGGGAATCATGAAAAGACGAAGCTGTTTGATGCGTAAGACCTTCCAAAGAATCTGAAATCATGGGCTGAAGAGCGTTTGGGTCCGAGCTCACCGAACAGCTGTGACCCAGGCTGCTGGTGAAAGATGATTCAAGTCCTACAGGGAGACATCAATCATTGATGGACTGACACATCTGAGAAGAAAGACAAGGGGAGAAAAGGAGAGCCAGTAAAACGGGGAACAAACAAAACCTCGCTCTGTTCAGTCCTGACGTTATTGAGGCTCAGACTCATCTGCCTCCAGCCCAGCCGGCCCAACCCAACAGCACACAGTATTCCAATCAGGCAGCTGGGAAAAAGAAGGATATGATGTCATTATTCCTAGATTTCAAGCAGGAGAAAAGTCATTTTCTAGAAAAATGTGTCATATCCTGTACTATACCACACTGCAGTCATTTCTAAACTAAGCAGACATTATTTTGAAGCTTGGTTTATTAGTGAAGTACTTTTTTGTATAAATGTATCCAACTTTTAGTAGTAGTGCAGCATGGAGTAGTTTCTCAAAACTGACAGTTGGAGCTTTTTTTCTTGTTTGCAAGGCTTGTGTTATTGTTTTGAGGGGTCAGTGGGTGGGCTGCATCTAACTAAATACAAGAACAAGTGACAAAGTGACATTTCTCATGGTACTCCATTAGCTTGAAATAAAGTTGCCCTTGTGCAAGCAAATGATACAATTCAATCAAACAGGGAATTTCTGACAATGTAACAACAAATTTAGATCTATTTGTGAAAATCAAATATAACATGGCATTTCCAATTACAAAAGACACCTACCAACATGTACCATTTCCATATTGGCTGCCTTGAACTTACTATGAAGCATATTGAGAAATAAAACAAAAAAGAAAAGTGTATGCATAAAATATTTCATCTTTTTCTGAAATCTTAAACTCAAAATAATTTATTCCCTTCGAACTGAAGGTTCATTTATATTAACAATTATATTTTGAATATTTACTTTAACCCATTTGGTTTATCACTCTCCTTCCATATGAGATTTTGACTTTGTTTCATTAATTAGAGTCAGTTAACAAAAAAAGAAACATGTCTGTTTACAGTTTAGTAATTTTTTGTAATTTGTACATTTTTATGTGTATCCACTGTAGCTTCAGATACAGTGTGGCAACTTCTTTTCAGTACTCCTTTACATACAAAAATGTATTACATCTGCTTATTAGGAGTGCCATTTCTATATCAACAGAATCCCTACCTTTGAGAACCTGCGACTGCATGAAAAACGAGCTGTGGGTAAGCATGCAGACAAAGACGGGGTGGAAGTGGGACGCTGAAGCACTGTGAATGCCAGGAACTGGTGGTGAAGGACCCAATATGCAGGAAACCAGGATCAGTGGCAGAAACTCAGACATTTAATAAAAGAGCTGGAATATGACTAAACCCATGGAGAAACAAAAAGATGATCAAGCGAATGACTCAACAATAAACAACTGAGAACCAGACACTGAAATACACTGAGGGCGATTAATAGAAATGGAAACAGCTGTGGGGCACAACTCAAAACAGAACATAACAAGAACCTACAAGAACCAAGGAAATAAATCTGACAACAAAATCCAAGATCACAGTCCTCACAGTGAAGACCTTCTCTTTGTTGTGGTCCCAACTCAGTGAAACACAGGTTGTTGCACATAATAATTGTCAATAACTGTTAAGTGTCATACTTAAGTGTCAGCTTGGAGGTAAGATGTTGTGGCCTGATGCAAGCCCCACAGATGTATGACAGCGCAACCTATTGTCCTTCTTTGAGGCCATGAGGCTGATAGGCTTCCAGTGAAATGGTTTTCCTTTTTAATGTATTTACTTTTAATATAGATTCACTGTTGGGACATTTACTTGTGTATGTTGCAATGCTGATAACCTGTTTTTGAAGCCTGGGAAAATATGCACCTTTTAAAATACATTATATATTAATGAAATATTTCTCTCTGCACAGTAAAATATATTACAACCACCAAAAATTGATGTTTTTTCAATGCACAGATAATTCAAACAAACTTGATAAAATACCATTTATGGACAAACATCTGACAGAAAATTAGAGGACAGACAATGAGCCTTCCTAGGTTGTTGTACTTAACCATTTGACACATCCTCTCAGGGGGTCAAAATAGCAAATCAGCTTTCACTGATTTGTTCATTTGGTTTGGCAGAGTTTTTCGTCAAATGCCTTTTATCAGGGCTGGGGACCGGCACAGGGAGACCCAGACCCGGTAAATATGAGATAAATTTAGGATGTGTGACTATGTGCAATGTTAACAAACATAATTGTGTTATGTTTTTACACTTCAAGGTGCTTGATTATATCTCTATAGTTTAAAAAGAACAATAATTAGCAAGTTACACTGAGGAAATGAAGAAAAAGCAACAGAACACAATATATTCAACAACTGAAGAGTTTGATGAGCGAATAAAAACAATCTCTTGTAAGCTGCAACAGTGTTTAATCAGATGCAACTTTAGCAGAAATATGAATAAAGTATGTGCTACATATATTCTGTGCTCTGTTTTCATATGTGTGTGTGTTTCTAAACCACATAATGTCACCCTTAGCAGCTTTTAAGTCTGTTTCAACTGAATTTCTTTCGTCTTATCTGTGGATGATCTTTGCTTATTTTGTTCATGTTGCATTCTTTTACTCAGCAGTGAAGTTTTCTTGTGATAATTTGTAAGATTAAGTCTGACACAGATCTCTGTTGGTAATTTTTTTTTATCACTGGATATAATGAAGAGCTAGAGATACAAAGAGAAGGGATTCTGCAGACAGAATTGCATTTGCTATAGTAATGTGATATTTTAATCAATTTGCTTTCATTCCAGTGATTTGACACAGCACCACAAACACTTGGGATTGCAGTAAATTTAGGTTAAACCACTACAAGATGCAAAGCACTGCACTCATGTGACCATTTTTATATGTATGTGTTACACCATAAATGCATTCTAAAAATAAAATCCCCCATTGTTCTGCGAGAAGTCTTTTGTTGCACTGTGAACACTTTGAACTAGCACAGAGAAATTTCTTTTAGCGAGCTGTCACGGAAGATCTCCGATTTGCGTGCCTTTAAATCCACACTTTAAGGCATTTATCTTAAGCCATGCTGCATTCTACCTGCCTGCAGCAGAAAACTTGACTTTGTTCAAAATTGGGCACTTTCATTCAAGCAATTCCGAACCTGGAACGTAAGGGCCGGTTGAGATTGATTTTGCACTTTGAAATTATTTCTGTCAACGTCTTGTTACAGATTTTCTCAATTAAGCTCCGTCCTTCAACTGGCTGTTAGGATACTTTTATTAGTGGATTGAAAGATAATGTTTAAAAGCATTAGAATATGGCCAAAGGATCTAATGTCAGATTTAAAATAAAATCTGTTTTAAATGCACGAGGATTGAATTTTCAAGGACTATTTTAGAGTATTATAATACCATTCTCAGCACCAAAATTGGTTTAATACTGATTTTGACTTTTTGCTTGCTTAGACGTTTTTTTGTTTCAGAGTTTCCTGCTTGAATCTATTTAAAGATTGTCAATGTGGGGTCTTACACCAATTTAAAAAAATAATGAAATAAACTGAAAGCTGAAACAAGATTTTTTTGACCTGACAAATTCAAATGCAAGCCGTTTCTCCAAGAAAAGCCTCAGAGTGAAATTTACCAATGACTTTAATGACTTCTCTTTAAGGACCCAAACCCTTTGGCATTTTAAATTGAAATGACTCAGTGGTAACAGGATGTGCTGGAGCATAATCTCACACTGCTGCTCTGAAGCAGAAGATAATAAATAACCTTTGACCGGAGGGTTTTAAATGACCAACAGAAGCTTGTTTGAAAGTACAATACAGGAATGTGTCGCTATGACTTATGGGTCAGCAGTCAGCGTCACACATTAATGATTTGTAAGATAGCTGTTTTTGATGTGATAAAATGTTGAAGTTTGAATTTTCATATACTTTATAAATGAATGTTTCTTTCAAAGATGAAGCTACTGCTGCAGCTTCACAATGTTTTTAAAAAGAAGAAGCATCTGCACTGATCTAACTTTTAAATTCCTTTTTTTTTTCACAATTCAAAGTAAAATGTTGACTTCTTCTTGAGCTATACCTTTCAGAGTGGCTACATGAAGAGGTTATCTTTTTTGGTCCTTGTAAGTAGGAGCAATTGTAATCTGGATACAAATTATGTATATTCCTAAATAAATGTAAGAGCAGGGTTAGGGTTAGCTAACCAAGGGTTTAGTTAGGGTTACCCCATTGCAGCTTAGACACAATGCAGGCCTAAATATATCTGACCTAAAGTTTCCTGTATAGTTTTTCTTGCTTTAATGTTGTTTTCTTGGACTTGCCACTGCAAAAAAAGTGAACTACATTTAAGAAAATACAGTAACACTAATCTAAAGAAGAAAACCACTAGAAAGTAGTAAAATTATTCATCCATGTAGCAACTTAACAAGAAATTTTATAATAAGATTTCAAAATATAGAAAAAATGAGTTCCACACAAGTGTTAAATAAAGGAAAATAATGTAAAAAAGCTAAATGTTAGATAATGACTTCAAACAGACTGTTAAACAGTCCATTAATACATATTTTTTTTGGTAGTTCCAAGCAAAAGGTTTGTATTTTCTGAGTTTTTATGTATCTAATTGCAGTTCATTTTGATTAAAATGGTGAAATACTGGTGTAATAAGTGGAAATCACTCATTTTAGAATAAAAAATGTGTGCAAAATGAAAATACCATACTAGTTTAAGTTGGTCAATCTTAATAAATCCTCATAAAGTCTAAAACTAGCACTTAGTCTTGGAAAATAAATCTGCAATTTGGTTTCCAAAATAATGACAATGAATAGGAGCCTGACGTGTCAACATTTATTGACTCAACAATTGAAAACCTGGATAAAAATCTTGAATGGCTCTTAAAGTTTTGACTCTCTGCAAGTATCAAAAGGTTTTGAAATGTGTAGCATGTGTATCTCATACCCTAGCGCTGACCTTTAACAGATTAAACATGCAGAATCCAAAACTGGCAAACAGTTAGAATAAGACATTTTGTTCTGTACCACAAGGTTCTCATTTTACCCGTCTGTTGCACTGATTTTTATTGCAAGTTTTTTTCTACACGATTGTATAAATAAGACACATCAATTGTGTGGAAGAGTTTGGCAGGCAGCTAATGAATTAAAATGTGAAAACAGATTTCTTAAAAACACCTTTTAGAAAGTTGTATTATTTTCTGAAACTTTTTTTTTTAACAATCTGCTTAATACTGCTGAGTATGAAGTGCAGCTGTGTCCATTCATGACGTAAACATGGCTTTTGTAATGCTTTACTCACATGCTTCTACCTCCTGCCAACATTACTCATACCTTTATTATATAAGTGGGAGCAAATTGTTGCTTTTTTATGTGTTTTGACTTAATCTCTCGATCTAGCAGTGTTTTAACAAGAATTGAAGATATAACTCTTGAGACTTTTGCAGATTTTTGCTAAACTGAATAAATAAAGCAACATTCTAACCCTGATACTTCAGAAAAATGGGTAATGTTCCTTGTTTTACATCTGCAAAATACAGTGTTTGTTTTCCTTAACTTATGTTGCTTGGTAAAAAATGAAGAATGAAGTCTTTGAACTGTGCATAACCCTCTGTTGTGGCCAGCTAAAAAACCCTCTGGTTAACCCCCCCCTGCTTAGCTTTGATATTGAATCTCTATCCCTTCTGTCACGTGCCAAACACTCACCCTTTATCTCAACCTGAAAGCTCTTTGTAAATCCACAGAAGGGAAACTTTTCAGTGACACAGATCCAGGTAGGTGGATTTCCCCCATGTCGGACAACAAAAAGAAGCATCACCTGTGCTTGCCTCTCACCTCAGGCTACAAAATGCTCTCTCTTTTCAAAAAGGAGCCTCACTTATGTCCTCTCATCCATAAAAACTGTGATGATTGTATTTCAGCTTTGTACTGGGCACCGAAAACTCCCCAGTTGATTGTTTACTACCAATTTTACTGTTGTTCTGAGCTGTCCAAGCTTTTCAGAGTGAATTTAAACAACAAACCCTCTTCCATAACTGCTGCTTCTTACACATCTGGCTCTAACGCTAGTGGTAGTTAGTTAAAATGAGAGAAATAAGGCAAAAAAATGACTGCGTCAACTGAAGAAAAATCTTTACAGGGCAAAATCCATCAAAAGAGCAGCCTATATATCATTACTATCAAATGTGTGCTCTTTTTACTAATTAAATTAGTTTGTCACCTTGACAGACACCACAATCCTGTTGTCTTTCTTTCTCAGTCTCTGTCAGAAACACACAAACTCATATGCAAAGCCTTTATTTGTCAGGTTGAAAAATGTTCAACTGGTGTCTCGTATGTGCTGGAAAAAAAGACCAGCAGTCCCTAAATCCACATTTCTATTTTCTTTTTTGGAAAATACCACATTATTGAGGTTTTATTGAGCACATAAGTATTGAACACAAGCATTTTTCGGTTACTTTTTTTTTTTTGGTTGCTACTTGTTTTGGTTTCTCTAACCTTGTTAATATTTTTTTTCTGTGTGATTTATTTGGTAAGATTTATAAACAAGATTTATAAATACATTTTTAAACAAAGCTGACTAGTGTTCGCCATCTCAAAGGAGGAATAACATTTGGAGTGATTGTCTTTGAGGGGACTCCTGTTAGGAAGATGTCCCAGCCTTAATCAAAGGAATCAATCCTCTGCTATATTTACCTTTCATACAGCAGTCTGACCTCGCTGTGGCACTCGTACTGCTGCCATGGTTCAGATGTATCCCCTATACCTTTAAAAGAACATCAGGGTTAGTGTGTTTTTGGCATAAAAGATTGTGGAAGGTCATGAATATGCATTCTGCATCTGGAACATATGTGCAGAAACTGCAAGAAAGCAAAGAGTCCTCTCTGTTTTAAAAGCTTTATGACAGGGAATGAGGTTTTTTTCTTTCACATGAAGGTTACACAACAAGGTTATGTTCTCAGTGGGTTTGAATATGAACATGTGAACTTCAGCGGCCCCAACACGCCCGGCCTGCACATCTCTGGAAAGCACTAAAAGCTAAGAGAGAGCTGTCAGAGGAAGAATGAGGTAACACAGTTACACCCTAATAAAAAGAAACACCGTCAACTGAATGGGAAAACAGAGTACTACACTGCCTGCAGTGAATAACAAACACATGGCTGCCTGAAAATGTGGAAAAAAGCACTTGAGACATCAAATCTTAAAGAATGTTTGGAATTTGAAAAATCTAATTAATCCAATGCCACAAATTAACATTAGAAAAAATGGTTTTGAACAGAATTCAATTTTACAAATGACCTCAATCACACAAATCCCATAACTGGGTCCCAAATAACAGCTAAAATGTGATTTTAAGTAGAAGTGCAAATTCTTCCTTCTTTTTACTGTCAGCGACCTGTTACACAACTTTTTGTCTTTTTCCAGAAAATGTATTCATCAGAAAATCAGGAAAAAGATTGCTCTTAATCACAAGAACAAGTCTCTTCCAGCTTGGGTCGCAGCAGGCGTTTCCTTTTCTCCCTGATGTATTTTGCCTTTAGAGATGGCCTGTTTCCCATTAATTATTGTGCAACTTTTCTCACCACTAGTCATCTCACATTTCTTGCATTTGTTTGGAAATGCCGTGCTAATATATGACATAAATTAGAGTAAGTTTTTAGAGCAGGAATTATGGATTTTATTTATAGGTTTATGTTGTTTTTTGCATTGAAGGAGAGCAGAGCAAATAGTTGACTGTCTTAAGTGACCGAGCAAATCATGATCAGAGTGCAGATGATCAGGATAGGGAGGAGGTGTTTGTGGAGCAGATGGGCCCTGCTATCAAATAACCACCCACAAGTCCAAGATTTTAAAACCTTCTCAAGGACAGATTTCTGATCTTCAAAAATGATGTAACTGATGTTACCATAATGAAATTCTATAAATGAAATATAGCTACTAATGGAAAGGCTGTAAAAGATACACTTTTAATGAGAAAGTGAAGTGTTCATTGTTCTTCCTCCCTGTTGACGGGTTTTGTCTGAAGTTTTGTGAGCACTGACCCAAAAACATTGCATGCTCTAACACTATAAGCCAGAGTGGCTGTCTTTTAAGTCAAAGAGGAAATGATCAATAACAGGATAAGCACACTCCGCGGAGGAGCTTAACATCACAGCCTCCTGGTTCGACTGATTTCAGCAGGAAAAAAACCTGCATGCTGTCAGTTTATAAGAGGCAAAATCAAATGAACCTGAGCTGTGTCTTTCCTGCGTGCCTTTGAGCAGACAGTGAGCATGTCTTACACACTGATGGGTGAAATAGCCGTCCTGCTTTGATCTTCTCGTTCATTTTATAAGGAAGGACACTAATGCAGTTGTTCTCACATTTACAGCTGTGATTTAATTAGGAACTCTTAACCATTTAAAGGGAAAGACACTTTAATGGAGAGAGATGTTCATTCCAATCAGCAGCAGGAGTTAAACAGAGTGACTCTGACCTCTAGTGGCACAAATATATATGCATATATGCTTGTCACCAAATTCAGAATCAAAAGTGGTTTTAATTTTATATATATATATATATATATATATATATCGAACAAATAACAATTGTTACTTAACTTAAATCACGCCAGAAATTTTAATATGTAATCACCATTTTTTTGTTAAGTCACTCATCATTTAGAATAAGCAATAAATAATTTATTTTTGTCTCAGATTTTGAGTGAATGTTGAATTGAGTGTGCAATTTTGCCCAAAAGAGTGACCAAGAGAAGGGAGAGGTGCTATGCTAAAGCAAAAAATCAGCAGAAAAATGTCAACTTTCCACAAGATAATCCTTTAATTTACAGGAAAACCGTTGCTTTAACATCAGCAGATGATAACATTAAAAAACACATAATAAATGTGTTTAGTGAAGTGTTGATCTGAAATCACTTCTTTTCTTAAGGTAAGAACAATATTTTTTAAATAGATAGTTCTTTTTTTTTTGATAATGTGGTGGTAGATCTAAAGTGTCCTTGGGGAACAGTTAACGTATCCACTCATTTTCACACGTGGCTTTTTTTCTTAAAAGGCTTTTTTTAATTTAGCAGACAACTTCCTTGTGGAAAAGTTGTATTTAAAGTGCTGGATTTGGTGTTTATTTGAAGAAATTCTTCTGACCATTCTAGCCAAGCAGACACAGCAGTGTCAATTAAGTAAACAAAGAGAAAATGTTTTTTCAGTTACACATACAGGTAATAGCAAAGTGCCAGATAGTTACTAAGAATGACAGATTTCAGTTAAGAATTCATGAAAAATTATTTATACTTTTTGAATATACATTTCAAAACCAAATTTTAATTTTAACCAGTAAAGAATGGTTTCTAAAAGCTAGTGTTTTTAAAACATGGAATGAGAATTTTTACAATCACTACTGCTAACATTTAAAGCCAAAAACATTTTTTTTTTCTTCAGTGACACAAAGAGCCTTAGTGGAAACTTGATGCTGGAATTTTATAAAATTGTATTACAGTATGTTAATTGAGATCATGTTAAATTGCAAGATCTATTTTATTTTTAAAATTCCAGCTGATTCCATCCTCAACCTGCCTGTCTGTTGGTGGTTAGCACTAATGCCTCGTCGCAACAAGGTTACACTTTGAATCCTTTCTGTGTTAAGTCAAGCTTTCTGCCAAGTTCTACGGTAGTTAGTCTACTAGGAACTGTAAAATCTGTAGTTAGCTATCCACTTTTAGACCATTTTGAAAAAAATCTGTTAAACCTGTGTATTTCTGCACCCTCAGTAAAAAAAGAAAGTGAGGCACTATCCCTAAAGTTTACTTTTTCTATTGTAAACTTAAAATGTTGAGGTTTATTCTGAAGAAGAATTCAGTTAGTATTCTTCTACACTACATGTACATGGTCTATAAGTAGACTTGCTACACTTATTCCTAAGTATACTTAAAATAAACTTCAAGTGTATTACTTTTGCTAAGGGTTAGGCAACAAAAGTAAAAAGGATTTTATTGAAAATTGACCTAAAGTCCAAGTCCGATCATCTTTTGATTTATTTTAAAAGCGTTGTTTCACTATGACTATGCCCTTTTTAGCCAAAATCAAAGAACCTGTGTCATTTTCTAGAACATAGTTTCTGCAGAACGGGAGTAATTCATTAGAAGTTCACCTCTGTGTGTGACCTTGTGTGTCTGAAGATTTATAACCCCCGATTGTAACAGTAAAATCTGTCTAACTCAAGAGTCAATATTGGAGCTTTCCAGCTGTACAGTTTTGAGCAAGATGCCAAGTCAGTGCAGACAAGATGACGCCCAAACACATCATTAAACTCATCATTAGCTGGAAAATGTCACAACTGTAGTCTGAAGCTGAATTTGCGTATCTATGCAAGAAGATTTGTGACTCTAACCCGGTTCCGGTCTTTTTATAGGGGAAGAGTGTGAACTTCGGTTGAGGACTTACGGCTGATAATGCTCTGGTGCCATGTTGTTGTCTGCGACCAGGTCTTGTTGAGATCAGACGAGAATAATGAATATGCACGGATCTAGTTCTCTACAAGTGCATGCATCACAATGAAGCAGAGCAGGGAGCCTGTGGCCTTCTGTAGTAGCTTCTTCGTCACACCTACAACTTTTTTCCAATAGTATTTTTAAATCTGCTCCTGATTACCAACAATTTGAATTAAAAAATATTCAAAAATGCAATTTAAATGTCATTCTCACGATATATGTCCTCCCTCCATCATGAGAAAATGCCACAATAACCCGCTAAAAACATCAAAAGCATAATTTTCGTTGGGGTGGGAAACAGAAATGAGTTTAGGAAACGATGTTGGTTCAAAATTGGTCATCTCTGAGTGCTTACCTAGTTGCTAACATAGCGCCATCTGGTGGATTTTTTTGGTCATGCACATTGTGTTTTACAGTTTAAAAAAATAATACATGGGATTTCGCTAATAAAGACTTGTAGGGACGCAGTATAATCTTTAACACGGTTATGTTAAATGCTTTCGATAACTCAAATAAAAAATGTAACCTTTTGTGTCATAAAAGAGTGTATTTTTATATTTTAAAACCCCCTGAGAGGTAAATAAAGGCAGCAGTTAGCGGTGAAGGCTACATCCGTTCATTTATGGAAGCTAATTCCTCTAAATTGAGTCTCATTTCGCCAGGACTTGTTTTGAGGAGGAGCTCGGTTGTTTATTCATTCACGTCAGCCCATTTTCGGTTCCCTCCTTCCTGCTCCACACAACGGGGACCCTCAACTGACGCCCCCCCCCCCATTTTAATATTCAACCACGGACAGGTCGCCAATCAACTGCTTTTGGAATCAGGTGAGTGGTCTTTGTTGTTGTTGTTGTTTTTTGTTTGCGTTGTCTTGTGTCGGGAGGGGAGTCGTTTGCAGGTAACGTGCAGATGTGGTGGCGGAGCGGCGGACTTGTCCGGCCCGGCGAGGCGGAGAAGTGCTTCAACCGTAACTTATCGCATTCCTGCCGAGCAGGCTGCTAAACGTTATCCGCGCTATCCCCCCCCCCCGTCCTTCACGAGCGGGGGCTTCTTCGTTTCGCTATTGCAAACAAACGAGCGATGTAGGTCAGCAAGTACAATCAAAATGTCGTCTTTTTTCTCTTTTCCTTTCTTTCTTTTTTTTTTTTTACTTCCACATTCTCCCATGCCACAAACAGATGGCGTCGAGAGGGGGATGGAGAGAACGGTCAGGGAGACGCATAAAGGAGCAGGGGCGACACCAGGCTACATTAGCCCATCACTAATCTGTTTCCTGCACATTCACACATCACCTTCATGCCGAGACACGGGAGGCTAGTGTGTTTTCAGTAGGCCTCCCTCCAAGAAAGTTTCTACTGTTAAGTTTACATCTTACAAAGGCTTATGCTAATTTTTTCCGTGTTTTGTTTGATTTGATTTGAGCAAACTACAGTTTTTGGATGGTAGATTTAGGTTTTCAAGGAGGCTGCAGATAACCTGTGGGCCGGGTCATCCCACCTCCTGACTGCTGACTGTCAGAGATCATTGCCAGACCACGGAGGTATCCTCCACTGCACTAATGAGGCTGGAGATCAGGGTCCCAAATGCCCTCTATGTGTCGGTTGCTACTTTTATGCAATGAAATGCAAAGCTGGCAGTGAGTGATGATGCTTTTGAACCCTTTGCATACCTGCCTTGCTCTGTCATGGCGTAATGAGGATGGTGCAGTGCACACAGCAAGCAAGCCACCTGCATTTTGTAAGTACCAACTGGCAGCGCCAAGCTCGTAGACATGCTCTGATGCAGCTCAGTGTCTGTGCACGTCAGTGGCTGGTGGTAATTAAAAAGACGTTTTTGTGGTCTTTGGGGTCGTCATATTGATGGATTTCTTGATGAAACTCTCCAAATGACTCTGGAAGGCTTACCGTCCTGCAGATCACACTACACATAGCCGAGGAGAATCCTGATGTGAGTCAATCAACTCGATGCTCTGGGGGCCGCAGGGCGTCATCCACCGACTGCGCAGCTTCCTCTGGTACTTACTGAAGTGGTTTTCCAGGAGTTCACATTTCATATCAGCCTTTCATTTTAGCATCTTGGCCTCTTGTTCTTATTTCATGAGTTCTTACAAGAGCTGAAGCTTGTCATCTTTGTGTGGAGTTCTCTGCCTGGATGACCTGTCATGGTCACATTGATTGCCACACTCTTACTTACTAAATGCAGTTTGTTGGCTGTTTGACCCGCCCTGTTAGATTAAACCTGGTCTTTCTCCCCTTGAAGCTTAATCAAGTCTGCACTTCCTGTGCAAACCTGCAGCCTTTTGGCTCATCTTTCCTTGTTTGTGTCTTATATTTGTTGTATCTAGTACTCGTTTATGTGTTGCATTTTACCACTAAACCCTCCTTGTTGTGTTTGGTTTGTGCACCAGACGGATTGTTTGGGTATAAGAATCTTTGGTGAGTTGTCAAAAATGGAAGCTTGTGATCTGTGCCTCCAATTTTAACTACACTTGCTTGAAATACACTGCAAAAAATAATAATTTTGGCCAAGTTTGGATCAATAAGATGCTATTATACTGCTGCTGCTACGGCACAATTTGTATGCTGCTCAGGGAATCATAAGCCATTTGTTCATGGATCATCGGCAGCAGGGGTGAATTAAGTTGAAGGGGGCCAAACAGAAAGCAGATCCTCACTATTCCCCTAAACATGAGCTGCCAGAGAATATTGGGTGCTTTTTCTGTAAATGCAAGCATACTGAATATCAGAATTTAGTTTTTCCTCCGTCTATTCTTAATCAGAAGGAATGTAGAAGGTTTAGAGTAGCTGCTGATGGTGTCAGCACGTTGCAGTGCTTTGCTGTGCTGCAGGCAGGGTTTAGAAAAACAGGCTAATGTTTCTCAAAGCACAAAGGCCTAATGTGTGGTGCCTGTTGGTTACAGCCACGCTGCACGACCTCGGGCGAGCGCTGCCAGTTTGTTTGGATGTGCTGCACAAGCGCTATGTGTGGGCATAATGTTGTGACCTTCTGGAATAGGGAAGTAAAAAAGGAAAAAAAAAAAGGTGTTGTGATGTGGAGTTGGTAAAAATAAAACCAAATTTGACCCTAAAGCCAACACAGTTTACTTGTGTGGCTCTTAATTTTGTGGGCTTGCTTGAATCGCCCAACAGTTTGATTACAAGTTTGTATTGTTTGTTACTCATTTCCACTCTTTGTGACACCATTGTTCATCCAATAATTTGTTACAGCTACGTGGGTGAAGGTGACAGTAAACTGAACAAAAACATCCCAGTCACTGTGTTGTAATGGTAAGCACTTTTACCTCACAGTGAGAAGGCTCTGGCTCAATTCAAATCCCGGCTGGGACCTTTCTTTGTGGAGTTTGCATGTTCTCATGCTAGGGTTTTCTTCAGGCACTCTGGTTTCCTCCCACAGTCCAAAAAAACGCTTTGTAGATAAATTGTTGATTCTAAGTTGTCCCTATGTGTGCATGTGTAATTAAATGTTTGGTTGTGTGGCCCTGCGACAGACTGGGAACCTTTCCCAGGTTTACCTCCACCTTTGTCCAAAAGTAACTGGGATAGGCTCCAGCAGCCCAGTGACCCCAAAAAGGTTTAAAGACCCACTCCAGTGAGAATTGTGTTTTTGATGTCTTTAACATGTTCTTTTGGCATTTTTCTCATGATGGAGGACATGTTTAAAAAATTAAGCTCAGAATTGCATTTCTGAATATTTCTGTATTCAAATTGTTGTAAATCAGAAGCAGATGTTCCACTCCATTCTTATGCATCCACTTGCAGACAAATAGATCCATGTATGTCTTCTCTTTCCTTGTCCATGCTGGCATCTGGCTCAAAACTGTATTTCTTGCCATTTTTGTTGCACCGGTAACATTAGGTTGGGGATGTGGGGGGATCAAAGCTACAAGGAGAGTGTGTAACCGAGTGCTCAGTTATGAATGACAGGAAGGGTGGGCGGTGTTGTTCCATGCCAAGATGGCCACATTTCAGAGGCAAATTTCCAATACGCTACCGTCGCTCTGCAGAACATATGTCCAAGAAGTTTTTATTTATTTATTTGGACAAAAAAACGGTATAATCATAATTAAAAGACCGCTGGTAATGCAGTTGCTCCAAAGACTATCTGTATTAGACTGTATTGGGTCAACTGCAACTTGAATAGTATCCTAACTTTTCAGATGTAAATCACCGGCTTGTGGAAAATTCACAAAACTGCAAAAAGATTGTGAGCAGAAAGGCAAATAAAGCTGTGCAACACTGCCAGTGTGTCTGTGACTTTGTCATTTGTTGCAATCTATTATTTGACATTGTTTATTCTCTGTTAAAGTCTAAACAGACGGCATAAAAAATGTTACTTGGAAAACGTAGAATTAAAAATAGACTGTTAAATGCAGAATGTGCAGCTTTAGTTGTTGAGTTTCTCCTATCTAGTAGGATTTTTTTTGCAGCAGTTCAAAGTGGACGCAGCTATGCACTTTTAAATATTTTCTTGCTAAAATGATTGTCTCAAAGTTGTTTCTTGTGCAGAAAGACATTTGTGTCTTTTTGCCCGCATTTCCTCTTCCACTCTGACTGCATTAAAAAAGATTACACAAAGTGAGTCGACCTTAACAATGATCAGGCTTCTATTATCAACTGTCGTAGCATTCAGGTCTCTCACAAGCCTCTGTTCTAACCACTACTTTCCAGAGAAAAGCAGAGAAGTGGCCTAGTTCATGCCCTCTTGAATGTAATTTTAGCTTTGTGTGTCATGATATGCATGTATTAAGGGTGTGCCTCTATTTCCCTCTGTCTTTTTTCACTTAGTTCTTGCATCTGCCTGCTTTTGTGATGGGAGCTAAACTGTTTGCATTGCACTGCTGAACTGTGAATTTAGGTCCGGTTGATTGTGTAAAATGAAAGAGTATATATTTCTTTTAAACTCCAAGTCCTAAAGCTGTTTGGAAAAATCGGAAGTTGGGAGTTTCCAGTATTTTGCTTTGCTGTTTTCTTTTATAAGTAATACGGTATGTTTTATCTACCCAACCACTAGTCTGGATTTAAAAACATGCATGAGTCCATAGATACTTTGGTTGTGTTTGAACACTTTCCATGTATATAAGAACTGGACCAAATGAGTGTGACATCGTCCATAGAAAATGGATTACTTCTGTTCAGTTGCTATTTCTTTGCGATCTGGACGTCACCATGTTGGAGCCAAACAACGTCAGTAAGAGGTGATTCATTGGACTCGGTCTGAGTCACCGTTTCTATGTCAACCACTCTCACCAACCAGGAGAGAGCTTGTTGGAAGTCCACATCCCTACCACTTGAAAGCAGGCTAAACAAAATCTGTCAAACATTTTGAATGCTTGACGTGGATGCACCACATACTTTTATTGAGGCATCTGATTGGTCAGTTTATTACTTGAATAAGTTGCAATAAGAGAAAAAAATGTGAATAGAAAATAGGATTTGCAAGAACTTGTTAAAAACAGTATCAGACCAAGGATTGTTACATTGACAAATAGAATGAGTAATAGTTGTTTATTTCTCAATAGAACTCTATGGGATTTTGGCTTTGTGGAGCCAGCAGATAAACTTTCTTTTTGCAATGCAACACAAGGGTGGAGGGGTCACTCAGTCCAGTTCTCATATAGTCAATGCCTCCTCCCCCCCCCCCCAAAAAAAAAAAAAAAAAAAAACATATTCATTTCAACCTTAAACATTGAAGTAACAGAAAATACTCCACAATCAGCCGCTCCTTTCTGTGTTACATCCTCTGCATTCTTTTGCTGTCCTTGCTTTGTCTGTGGCTGCACAGCAGTGATGCAATTCTGTGGTCAGTGAAGCAGGTGACTGCTTATTAGCTCCAGTGGTGCTGCTATGCAGAGAGAGCTGCCTTTAATTTTATTATGGAAGATTTAAGCCCCGCTGTCATGTGTTCGCCCGCTTGCCTGGCTGTCTGGGTTTCCCTCACACTAAAAACATGCATCTCATTACACTTGATGTGTTTTACAGTTTATCCCTGAAATGCAGGCACTTAAAAGTCCCAGACCAGCCCTTCAGGGAATGCTGTGATGCCATGTTGTTGATCAGGGAGCTTGTGGATTTTCACAGAGGAGGAAAAAAAGAAACTGTTTACGCTGAATTGCTTATTGTTCTTGTGTGATCTAAACTGAAAAATGCTTCTTGAACACAACATTAGTGCATGGTTTTACCCTTTCAATCACATTTTCGCACTTATGAAATTTTTCTGTCCTGTTAGTGGTTTTACACAGACATACATTAATGAGTAGTAAAGTGATGCAGATGTGAAAATACTACATCTTATATAAAATATCTGATGTTTTTTTTATTTGTTTTTTGAATTTGTGACTATGTGCAAGTCACTTCAGCTCAGTCTTGTCCCAGAGGGTGCTGTTGCACAGCTGATTTTTGTTTGATGAAGCACAACGGAAGAAATGTCACCTTTAGTGACTTTTAGTTTAAATGTCGTGTTTTGTGATTTCCTTTGTTCGAGTGTGGAGGGACTTCGAGCTACCAAACAGTACATTCATTAAAGAGTGTTGTTGAGATTCTAGTGAAAATGTTTCATTTGAAACTTTTAGAGATGTATTTGTTTGTGGCACATTGAACTTCAGGTCAGGGCAGTTTGACCTCCCATTAGTGGTAAATGAACCCAGTCATCATCCCGTCAGTGCTGTTTTATTGTTATTGATGCATAATGTTTTTTCTCGGTTGACCTAGGGCTGGCTACAAGTGATTTCCAGCCTGATGGTGTGTCAACATTAAATCCTGTTATATCAAATATAGTTTGATTAAAAAAATGTATTATTTGATTTTAAGTTGCAGATTTTTGTTATTCAATAAATCTAAACATCTTAATGACATACAGATTAAATAGTACAATATTGGTATTCGTGATTATGCACACATTTAGGCTCTATTAAAAATAAAACTCACAATTGAGCTGATGGGGCAGCCGTGGTGCAGTGGAAAGGGCAGTCGGCCTCTGATTGAAAGATTGCAGGTTCGATTCCCGCCTTGCCCGCCTATGTGTCAAAGTGTCTTTGGGCAGGACACTGAACCTCACATTGCCTCTGATGGAAGGTTGGCGCCAGTGTTTGGCAGCAGAGCCACCGTCGGTGTGTGAATGTGTGTGTGAATGGGTGAATGGGACTGTGACTGTAAAGCGCTTTGGGACTTCAATGAAGGTAGAAAAGTGCTATATAAGTATACGCCATTTACCATTTGATTATAAAATAGTTTCATGAAGCCATCCCCGAGGGGTAAGTTTAGGAACTGCAACAAATTGACTTAAGGTTGGTTTGGAGTTAGAGGAGGATTGTAGGAGCTTGGTAGGAAATTCTTCAAACTTCGTTTTAAATAAAGAAGGGCTATCTGTCTTTAATTTATAACTGAATTAATTAATGCCTTGATTGTCTTTTTTCACCTTCTGTTTTATCCTGACGGTATACGGTAAGCTGGTGTAGTGCTGAACATGGTTTTGTATAATCAGTCACACCATTTACTTTGTCTTTTATGGTTATGCAGTAACTTAAATTCTTGGTGTTTAAATGAGAAGTGTTTTTTTTTAACACCCTGCTAAAAAAGTTGACTATCATTTGATCATGGTGTATTCATTCATTCATTCATTTTCCAATCCGCTTTATCCCTTTCGGGGTCACGGGGTTGCCGGAGCCTAACCCGGCTACTCATGGGCGAAGGCAGGGTACACCCCTGGACTGGTCGCCAGTCTGTCGCAGGGGCGATCATGGTGTAATTTCCCTTTATTTCCTTCACTTTTTGTTGAGTTTAATCAGGAAAAACTTATCTAAAATGAAAAACTTTTTAATTTTTTAACCCAAGTCTTTTCGTAATTTAATTTGAGTTTTCAAGCTATGTGGAGGTCTATCTTTGCAGTTTTAATTGCATGCTGCAAACTTTGATTTGTATCATTTGTACTGTAATGACAAAGTGCTGAAAACAAATAAAGTCTGGAGCACATGATCCTATGGCCTCAGTTCATCATTGGCATGGTGTGAGAAGGCCTTATCTTTTCTCTGTTTAATATCAATCAGCTATTTTAAACATCATGTCATCAGCTTATTAACTTCAATCTGTGGTTAAACATGTAATGCAAAACGTATAACCTTAGAGAGCCATCTGCCTGTGAGAGATACCTGAGATATTGAATTTGAGTTGCCTAACAATATTTTTTATCTACTTTAGTTGCTGCAGTGTGTTATTATCTGTATGCAAAATTATTACTCAGAGAAATATTTAGAAACAACAGAAGGTGTTCCTGGATTTGTTTCTCACTTACAGAGCAAGCCTTCATGTGGGTAACAAAGCACATGAACAATATGGTGCATGTGCCAACAGCTGATTCAACCTCCCTGCTACTTCTTTCACTGCCAAGAATAAGCAGAATAGAGGTGTTAAGCTTCAGTTCGATGCAGCCCTGTCTTGGCCATAGAGAGCTTATCGCCCTCCTATCCCTGCCTTACTCACACTAATTATTTGGATCAGGTGGTTTCAGGTTGTTGCTCTCCAAAAACACTTGATTCAAGTAAGCAGCTGGAAAAAAAGCAGGGCAGTATTTCTTGAAGCCCAAAGTTAGGTAAACCTGGTCCTCCGGAAGTCCCAGTAACTCTTTTCAGAGGGACAGTGGTGTTTATCCACATGCCCACTGAACTCACCATTGCCTTCCTAAAGAAAAAAAAATCAAGGCTGCTATTTTTAAGATGAGCTGAAGTTTGAGATCTGTTTGACCCATTCCAGACAGGAATGTTAAAACGTTTTGGTTTACTTTCTGTCTGATGCTTCGTTCACATCAGCCTCAGTGACACGCGTTCAAGCCACCACTTCCAATGAAAAATGTATGTAAATGCCTGTTTAGGGCTTCTGAGTTCAAAACTCTTGCATTCACAAGTGTTTAAGTTCGTTTTCAAGCTCTGCTTACAAAAAGTACGGCAACTGAAGCGCCTTGAAAGTTAAACCAGTTGAACTTTGATGAATCAGGGATTCAGATTTGGTAGTGACGTATGGATGGCTTCCATTTTTAATTCATATAACTGTAAACAATATGTAAATAGATCATGAAGAGAAATTAAAAATTAGGATTTGTGTCCGTCCAGAGTTATGCTACAAAGTCTTTTACATATCAGAATAGAGCTGTGAAAGAAGAAGCCAGGAGCAAGATTTGCTAGATTTGCACTGCAACATTTTACACCAAGTGTCTTCCAGGTGTGAGTACATGTGCTAGTATCAGGTAGGAACGGTCAAGTGTGAACACTGGTTGCTAAAATTGCATTTGTGTTAATTGGGTTCTTACACACATATCGCATATAAGTAGCATAACTCAGGTCTCTATGGCTGTTTCAGTGTGTTTCATGTTGTTAGCATTAAGTAACACCATTGCAACGTGCTTGTCAAAAATTGTATTGTTGGAAAGAAAAAAATTGCTTTATTTCTGTGACTAGGCAAAACAGTTATTGTTCTTCCTGTCATGACTAATGGGCATTTGCATATTGAAACAGGAAGTCATTTCCACTGTAGATATATTACAGCAGAAATAAGAACTTTTACATCCGTAGATATAAATGTAACTTTAATATGGACGTTGAAAAGGTGGAAATATTCATCTTTTTTTTTATCACACAGAAATGAGTAATTGCATTTTGTTTTTTAATTTTTATTTTGGAGACTACCCTTTAATACTAGATCTGCTGCCAACACCAGGAAATAACATGCTATTTGAACTACCGTAACTCTTCGACAGTTCACACAATTAACGTAATTCCAATGGGTTTTGAAGCTGAGAATAGCAGCTTTGCACTGATATTCAACACTTTACTACTGTAAAAGGTTGAATACAGTGTTGTTAAGGGTTAAAAATCCCTTAAAAATATTAAATGATGACCAGCAAAAAGCCATATTTTAAAAATCAGACAAAAAAATTGATTGTCCCCCTTAGACTTCATCAAAATGTTCCAAATAGGGGATCGAGCAGTGTACAAAAGACTCAGCTGGCTTATCTTTACGGGTTTTGTTATAATCCTGTCTTTTGATTCAACAATTGTTCATTAAGAACCCTTTTAAGTTACCTACTGTCTCACACAATCTGCCGTCAAACCCCTCTATACTTTGGGAATGAATAAAACGCGCCAGTTCTGGTTCTGCTTACCGGCTGTAGCATTTCATGTAAGACAGTGTAGGGTCTGCTGAGGGCCTTGGAGCTGCAAAAAAACTTGAGAACAGCATGTTTCAGAGATTAACGCGTATAATGAGTACTCAGACTGGAATATTAGGTTGGAGCGATGCTCCGATCGAAAGGGCTTGTTCAAATAAACTGCAGCATTTTGTCTCCTTTTTTTAGAGGCTGTTTGGTCTGTGAAACCAAAAAATGAAGATTGAGAGAAGAGTTTTTGTTCTCCATCTTCCTAACTCGATTCTTTCATTTTCCCTACCTCCCCATGTTTTTCTCTCTTCCCCTCCCCCTCTTTCTGTTCCTTCTCTCTTTCATTCTCCTTTCACTCTTCCTCCATGTTCTGTCTCTTTCTTTCTCTCTCTTGCTTTGGGTTTCCATCATGCCTTACCCCTCCCTCTGTTCTGCTCTCCTTTTTTTCCCCATTCTTCCTCTCTCACGTTGCACATCATCCGTCCATCCCTCCGTCTCACTCTGGCGTCGCTGCCTGTCTCACTTCTCTATTTTTTTCCCCCCTGTCTTGCTCTCCGTTTCTTTTCTGCTCACTCTTCATCCTCCCCTCCCCCACCATCGACTCTCTTTCTCTCCTCTGTTTCACTCACTCTGTCCCCCTCCCATCCAGCACTCTTTATCCCCTCCCTCCCCATCAATCCCTCTTTCATTCCATGCAATCATCTGTTTTCTCCTTCTCTCCCTCTCTCATGCTTCCTCTATTATGCCCCCATTTTGTCTTCTGCCATTCCCCTCTTTCTCTTTTTCCTCCATGTTCGTTTTTTTCCTTTTGTGCACCGCTTTTCTTTCTTGAATGATATAACTTTATTAAACAACATCCACCAGGAAGCAGTCAGATAAAGAAAACATCAGTTTTTAGCGTACGAACATGTACTGTGGTGTTCAATAAAGTTATTTTCACAATAACCAGACTACCAATCACAATCTCAATCAAGTTTGCTCATGTTCAACAGGTGGCTCACAACACCGTGACTAATGTCAGTCATGATCTACAGGTGAGGCTGAAGCTGGACAAACCAGGTGACTGACTGCCTTATTTGTCAAAAGATTTTACTTGCTTGGCTGGATAAGAAGGTAAAATCACTGATGTTTTGGCAGCGTTTTGCTACATGTAAATACTGCTGGACCTTTTCTTTTAATTTCTTGCGTGTTTTTTTAAGGTTATGAGTCATTCTAGACCCTGTTTTATTGTTTTTCAATTGCCCATACCAGAGATTGTACTTAACTTCTTGAGCATCCATAAAAACAGCCAAAAAAATAAATCCTTAGATGAATGAATGGAACTCAGTTGGTAACCAGTGGACATAGAGGGGTTATGGTAGCACTTTTTTAGATTGAGTCAGAAATTAAGGGTTTATTCAGACTGGACACATTTAGTTTGCTTAAAATTAACCAGAGTTCATTTTCCTTGAAAATCTGGAACAAATTTTCAGTCTAAATAAACCCAAGCAGACCCTGGTTCAGGACCGGGAACTGCTCTGGGACCCATCTTTTGAGGTGGTCTTGTTCATTTCCAGTCGGGCTAAGCTCCAATTTGCTCTGAGTTTCCTCAGTCTAAATAGACTCTCTGCTTGGAGCAGAACAACTGCACCAAATTAGCCACCATAGCCGGTCATTACGGGATGTAAACACAGTAGCGGAGCAACAATGAGACACAGCAACTCATTGAAATTTGTTTGGATGAATGAAGGCTCATTAAGACAACTTTTAACGGGACACACATTGCTTCTCACACTGTTTTCTCGACAGTCCATATGCCATTAACACTTATTAGCGTACTTTTTACTTGACATTGATGCAGACATTCAAATTAGGTAAACGAATTAAAACATTTGAATAAGGGAAATATCCTGACGAAGATTACAAAGTTTAGGACTTCCATTATTCTTTCTCTTGTTGCTTTACCCCACCTTCTGGCCAATGACTGAAGAGATCTTTAGTCACGCGGTTTGTTTACAAGCTTTGATTTGAAACAGAAATGTCTGGTTAATGGCAGTCTGAGTACAAACTAAACACATACTGTGTGCACACACTGTTTGACCTCAAAAGATTGGATAGTGATAAAAATCCGTTATTTATAAGAATCAACGGAACATTTTACATTGGCCACAATAAATGAAATTGAACATATTGAGAGGTCTGTTGTTTTTTTTAAGACTTTGACTGTAAATTAAGTCAGCTATTATTAATTACTTTTTAAAACTAAAAAAAAAAGATTGACCAAAATAAGATTTACATAGTCTAAGAAACCACTGTTACATTAACCCAAATCCCCATATTCTGTTCATTCTACATTATCTGCCTTGTACACTGCTACTAACATAGACACTAATATGGCACAGCTGTTCATTATTAATACAAATGCAAAATCTATGATCTTACTCTGAAAGATTTGTTATTATTTATGTATAAGTTCATTTTAAATCAATATTCTGAAAAAAATTTTAAATTAATGGCTTTAATTAAATTTCCAATGTAGATTCCTTTACAAAAAATGTGTCTGTGGAATCAAGTGTTTTATATTCAAACAACTCATTTTTCTCATGAGCATACAGAGTAACCAAAGACTTATATCCTGTATACCTATTCAAAGTGCAAACAAAAGTTGAAATGAACGTTTGCTTGAAAACCCCATACAGTTTCTGGAATAATATATTTTCAAAACTAAATTTGCCAAAACCTGTGTGACATCCAGTGAATATAGTGTACCTTGAATTAAGTCTCAATACAGAAATATGGTGCAAGGACCATGTTAATTTCATCCACCTACTGTGCATTCAGAGGTGCCCTGATGGATGTATTGATGAACTTTTATTCAGACGATAGCAGTGTGAAAGCGTTCAAAAGTTTAAGAGCTTTCACCACGTCTTTTGTACGTCGTCTTCTGTCAGTTAAAGAGGTGGCTTTAGTTCCTCTGCAGCTGACGGAGCTGCAGAGGTTGTTGGAGCTCCAGGAACTGTTCCAACATCCCCAACATACTGTCAGACCACAAATCCTAGTCTATTGTGCATGTCATAGTTTGATAATAAAAACAAAGTGTCATTCACCATGCCAACTGTCAATAGCATTCTAAATGTGAAGGAAATTACAGTCACACTCTTTGTGTTTGTTTTATTATGGTTTCTTATTGTCACATAGATTAGACTTTAAGCAGCTCTTTTTAGTGTTTTCAATGCAACACATGCAGGGATCGTTGCTGTGAGCAGGAGCATGATGCCACCCACTTCTTCCGTTTTGAGTGGCTTTTAGGGGTTGTGACAGGGGAAAACTCTGTACTCCACTGCAACCAGTTCTCCTGACCAAAAGCTCATAAAACGGTTCAAATTAATGGATTTAGTTCAAAATTCTAAATGGTTTCTGATCCTCCAGCTGATTTGCCTGAAAAAAAAAAAATCTAATTGATACATGAAGTATGTCCTGAAGCATGTCTAAGAGATTACCGATTCACTCAAGTCTTAAAGATAAAGATTTCTTATATACCCATATGGGTACTTTATTTCAGATAGTACACATATTTTGGTTTTAAACAAGACTGTAAATAGAGTTGGACAGAGCAGAGTATGACGTGACCCATAGAAAATGCCTTACCTTCGACTCCAGCGAAATGAAGCCAATTCAGCTGCCATTTCTCCACAATATGGGTGCCGCCATTTGGAGTTAGTGAACAGTGATTGGTCCGAGCCGGTCTGAGTCATGTATCTAGGGCAACTAAGGTCGCCGATCATGACTAAGCTCCTCTTAACAACAAAAGCGGGCTCGAGAGACTTTGTCAAACATTCAAGGTGGAGACCAGCGGGCATTACATGCTTTTACTAAGGGGTTTTGATGGTTAGTTTATAAGTTGATTAACTTGTGGTTAAAGAAATAATATAAATAATGTGATTAGCAAGAATATGTAAGAAAAAGGCATTGGAGCAAGAATGGTTATTCTGACAAATAAAATGACTGAGTAACAGCTGTTTATTTCTCAAAAAAATTCTATGGGATTTTGGCTTTTTGGAGCCAGCAGGTACTTCCTTTTTGAAGCGTGAGGGGGGAGGGGTCACACTGTCCAGTTCTTTCGTATACAGTCAATGGTTTTGAATGGAAACAAAGAGACTGCACATTCACAGTCGCAGGTTTATTTTATATAGGGTTTGGATTGTCTATTTCTTATTAAGGGTCCTAAGGCTCACTTGAACTCTGGTATCTTGTGAAGTGAGTGGTATCAAAAGTGAGGCTCTTCAAATAAAGTGTGAAAATAAAGTAAAGGGAGTAACCACATGCATAACCACAATGTGTTACAAGAAACAAAATGAACTGCTCATAAAACTGAAAAAGTGGGATTCCTGGAAAAGCTTCAAAACGTCTCAACAGAGTAAACAAGATGTAGGGGAAGCATAGACTATATTATCACTGAGCAAAGCAAGGTGTAGACATCACCTATGAAAAATGCTTTACCTCCAACTCTCGTGAAATTAAATTCAAAATGGTGGCGCATGTTTCAGGAAGCAGTGGAGACAGATTTGGCCACATCTGTCTCCACTGCTTCGTGAAACATGCACCACCATTTTGAATCCAGTCGACTGATTGGCCCGAGTCAGTCTGAAACCCATTTTTAGAGAAATTACAGTCACCAGTCATGAGTGAGCTTGTTCGAAGTCCGCACCCCTTCCACTGAAAGCGGTGAAATTCCACTGATACGTTTCACAAAGACTCAGGACCTTGCACACTAAACAGATGTGAACTTGATACTAAAAAACTGCCAGGACTCTGGCTCTGATAAAACCAAATGACCAAAGAAAACAAAAAGATTAGATTATAGAGCGTATTTATATTTTTATAATTTTGACAGGATATATTTTATGGAGAGCAAAATCTTTAGGGATATTTATGAGTTTAAAAAATTTTATTTAAAATGACCTAAAAGTAAATAAATTGTAATTGTTTTTTTTTTTTTTACTTTTAATGTCTACTTAATTTGCAATTTGTATAATGTTGACAGAATATATTTTTAAGGAGAGAAAAATAGGTTTAAGTTGATTTATTCTGGAATAATATTCTTGCCTGTTTTTCTTAATAATTATGTTTAAAAAGTTACGTTTTAAAAATTTAGTTTTAGCGTGTTTATAAAATGTTGATCCTTTAGGCTCAGGGACCTAAAGTGTGTTTTGGATTTTGGCCCCCTGTGCGATTGAGTTTGACACCCCTGCTCTAAGTCATCAAACAACCCTTGTTTGCTTAAACATAAAAAAAGCAACAGGACTAAGGTTTCCTCTATTCAACTTTGGCCTTAATGTTTTTTTTACTCGTTGTCTATGTTTTGGCATATTTTGACAAACTTTAGGATTTATTTGAATATTTAAAATCTTATTAAAAATGTGTATTTTTGACAGAAAATATCAGCAGATTCTAATAACGACTGTGCCTTATTTGAACTTTGTCTTTAATTGTCAGACTTAAAACAGTGTTGACTGTACTCTGTAGAAGTTCCTATGGTTTTAATTAGTCACTAAATGTCTCTGTTCTGTGTTTGTCCTAAAGCTTAGAATGTTTTGGACCTATTTTAAACAAAGCAGGTCTCGTCTTTCCAGAACTACGTTTCCAAAAACAATATTCATTAAAAAGATAATAAATATATTTGTATTTGTAGATATATTTGTTTTGGGTTTAAAAGCTGACTTCCCAATATTGGAGTCAGTGACTAGTATCTTCTTTCAGACACCATCTTTCAGGGGTCTTTTGAGGAAGTGCAACTTTTGGCATTTTTTGGTTTGCATCGGCAGCAGTTGGGGCTGTCTTAACCTTTGTGAACTGTACTGTAAGGTCACTGTTGGTCCTGTCTCACGACTTTAGGCGTCCATAATTTAGCTGGAGGCACACTATTGGCCCAACCAATAATTCCTAAGAAGTTAGTCAGCAGTTTGTGTGACTTTAAAATTTGTATTTTTTCCAAGACAACAAGCTTTGTCTTGTGCTTACTGGTGCACTTGTCTTTTTCCTGCTGTCCGTCCTCCATTTCTTCTTTTTAAAAAAAAAAATAATTTCTGCTCCCATCCCCCTTCGCCTCTTTCTTTCATTCTGCCTCTCCCCTCCCTTCTCTTTTCTTTGAGTAGTCTTTCCATCCGCTCTCACCTCCTTTCCCTCTCTCTTCAATTTGCTCATCTCCTTGTCAGTCACCTTCCGTCTCTTCGTTTTCTCTTCCTCCTCCTCTCTCCCTGTCGCACTCTGTATCTGGGCTTGAAACAATCCTACAACACATTTCCATAAAGCTCACATGACAGAGATGCTGAGTCAAAAAAAGATCCATAGATGTGAGACAAAAAAGAAATGATCATTAGATGAAAGAGGATGGATGAGGAGAAAGATGAAGAATGACTGGAGAGTAAGAAACACAGAAAAGGTGGTGAATTGAGGAAACAAAATAAAAGTCTAACATGTTGTTTATGAACCATTGTGGACATATATTGTTTTTAATCACAAGAGAGCCAGGAATCACATTCAAACCAAATCATACGCTCCATTAGCAAAAGACGGGTTTGTTTGTTTGGGTTTGTTGTTTGTTCTGGTGTGACCAGTCACTACTGAAACTGTGCTGAGCAAGATGGTGGAGGAGGGGGTAACGTTAGCTCCGCCTTCAGCTCATCCCAGACGTATAAAAAGGAGATGAATGCAGTGTATTCTCACTGAACACACAGAACACACAGAAGAATGAGATCCTTAAAGCACCTGAAGGCTCATAGCAGGAGGAGCGTGGTGAGTTCATTGCTTCTCATTCTTAACATGTGAATTGGTGGTTTACTGAGGCGCTGGGAGGCCCGGCTGGGATGCAGGTTGAAGGATGGTTTGAGACTTGTTTGAAGGTGGATTTTAAAAAAATATTTTTACATTCTTTTGTACATTTTCACTATTTCATATTTATTTATCAACATATAATTGTTTCCAGTTAATCAGTCTTCCTTGGTAAAGCTCCTAGAAACTCTTCATCCCTCTCTTTTCCCCTCTCACTCTTTTATTCTAGCTTTCATTGTGACATTTGCCTTTTTGCCTCTCTGTCTCCAGGTTACTCATTGCTTCTCTGTCTCAACCCTCCTTCCCTCTGTCTACACATTTTCCGTCTCTTGATTTTTTTTTCTTTTGCCCGCTACCTCACACTTACCCTCCTTTTCGCTTTTAGTCTTTCAGTTTTCCTCCTCCAGTTCCTCCATTTCTTCTCACCTTTCCTTTTACTCTGTCTTTCTCTACCTTTCATTTGTTTTCTTTCCTGTTTTCAAATCGACTTGCCTGCTCTGAAATCTTCCTGTTTGTTGTTTGCTCTCTCTTGTGGTTCCTTCACTATTTCTTTTTTTCCTTTAATCTTAAGTTTTCGCTCATTTTTCTCCTTTTTAGTATGTGGATCTGTGGCACAACTAATCCCCGTTAGCACACACAGATAGGCTAAACCTTCTATCGTTAGCCTTCTGAAACAAGAGTCTGTCCTTCAGTCAAATAATCATGTGGTTTGCTCCAAGAAGACCTTTACTTAAGTTGTATTACTGTGCTTGAAACTTTAAGTTTATTTGAGTGACGTGATAAAAAAAAACAAGCAATTTGATTATTATGATTATTATTTATTTTTACAACAGGAATATAATATGAATTCAAACTTTAGCCTTATTTGTGAGTTTCCTGCCTTAAACTCTGTCCAGCTTTCACATAGTTCTGCTGTTAATTAATGCAAAAAAAAACTTTACTATGAGAATGGACTCAAATGTCAGATTCTAATATTATTGACTTATTTGCAACTTTTTAAATGCATTTTTGAAAAGTGACTATGTACCAGTTCACTACTGTATGGTTCAGTCACCTTAAGTAGTAAAGCGTCCTGTCTCTTACTCTCTTACTCCGATCATCTTTTGAACTATTGTCAAAGTGTTCCCAGTGGTCTTTTAACTATGATTCTGCTGCTTTTAGCCAAAACATTTTTTTCTGAAACATTTTGTTTTCTAGGTCATAGTTTCTGAGTTATGGGAGGACCGCTGGTGCGAAGTAAGCCTGCACCCGGTTCCCATCATCCCTTTATTTACACTCTCTCCCGCTAGCTTACAGCCCCTCACACGCCCAACCTAACTTTATGAGTGCAACAAGAATGGCAAGCAGTATCGGAGCTATTCAGCCGTACAGTTTTGAGCCAGATACCAGCTCGGATGAGGAAAACGAAAATGCTAATGGATCTATTTGTCTGTAAGTGGATGCATCGGAATGGAATGCAGCAGGGAGGTTGTGGCTTGCCGTTGTGGGCCTTACGTCACTCTAACAAGCTTTTTTAACAGCATTTTTTTCCTCTGCTCCTGATTCACAACAATTTGAAAATAAGAAATACTCATAAATTCAATTTTAAGCTTAATTTTATTTATTTATGTCCTCCATTGTGAGAAAAATGCTTAATGAACATGTTAAAAATGTGATTTTCATTGGAGTGGGTCTTTAAGGAGCGTTGTAGCTGCTTCATGTGAGGAGGGATGTCTCAAGCTCCCTGAACCACTTGTTCACAGTTTGAGGCAGATGAATCTTGACATTGTCATCTTGGAGTATGCCTCTGTTATCATGAAAAAAGTATTGGTGAAAGAACCTGGATTTTCAACACAGTCAGGTTGTTTTCCAGCTGTTTGTCCTTTTTGGTAAAATATTTTGGTTGATTAATAATTTGAGTTATTTAATTTTGTTGCTGATATATTTGAAAGGATGACAGCTTCACTGATCTGCATGTTTTTCCTTTCTGTTTTAGGAGGAGGCGAGCCGGCGCCTGGGTAGATGTGAGCCCAAGGTAATGGCCAGGCTGGTGGACATAAGCACACAAACAGATCCTGTTGTCGTGCTGTCCTTAGCCCAGGCCGCCGTGCTAGGTCTCATCTCCCAGAATGAAGTTTTTGGAGCTACAATTGCACCCAATGGCTTCTACACTGGTGAACCCAAAGAGTCCCCTGCCCCCCCAGTAGACGGAGTCGACTACGAGTACGCTGACCAGCTTATTGGCGCTAACGGAGACTACCTGGGAGACAACTTAGAAGACAACCAGATGCAACCCAGCTGCAGCCAGAGGAGGTGGCAGCAAGGGCCACCCCAACATCCTGACGAGAAAATGATCCTCCCCAATCGTCATGGCCTTCAAGTCAGTGATCTGCCGGCGGTCTCTTCCCATGTGAAAGGGGAGGTTGTGACCTCTGCAATGCCCTCCTGTGTACATATGCTGAACAATATGGCTCCAAGAGGTGGTTTAGTTCAAGTAGATCCAGCTGCTCTCAGAGGCACCAACAAGAACTGTGCTGAGTGTGAACGGGAAGCAACTAACCAGCAGCAAACTAATCCTCACGTCCATCCTGCTCCACCCCAAGTGGCCCACAGAGGGCCGGAGCAGGGCCACAGAGGGCTTCAGGGCCAGCGCCCTATGGGAGGCCACGGTCGAGCTGGCAGAGACGGTGAAGAGGAGGTAGAACACCAGACAAACACCATGATGAAGCCCACACAGCAAGAGGAAGCTATCAGCAGCTACTTCCAGACCAGTGAAGTGGGTAGCTATGATTCAACAGAAATGGGAATGGGTGGCGAGTATGAAGATGGAAGCCAGAGCATGATGTGGACAGATGGAACCAGTGGAGCGCAGCACCAGCAACCTCCACACCCCCAACCTCCTCGTCGTCATGGTGGCCGCCGAGTGGACCGCCTGGACATCAACATCCAGATTGATGAGTCCTACTGTGTAGATGTGGGAGATGGCTTAAAACGCTGGAAGTGCAGAATGTGCGAGAAGTCGTACACTTCCAAGTACAATCTAGTCACACACATCCTGGGCCACAACGGGATCAAACCTCATGCCTGTCCTCACTGCGGGAAACTCTTCAAGCAGCCCAGTCATCTTCAGACCCACCTTCTGACTCACCAAGGCACCCGGCCCCACAAGTGCACCGTCTGTAAGAAGGGCTTTACACAGACAAGCCACCTGAAGCGACACATGCTCCAACACACCGACGTCAAGCCCTACAGCTGTCGCTTCTGCCGCCGAGGCTTCGCCTATCCCAGTGAACTGCGAGCGCACGAGGTGAAGCACGAGCGCGGACGCTGCCATGTCTGCTCGCAGTGCGGCATGGAGTTCCCCACTTACGCTCATCTCAAGCGACACCAGACCAGCCACCAGGGCCCCCACACCTTTCAGTGCACTGAGTGCAACAAGTCCTTCGCCTACCGTAGCCAACTGCAGAACCACCTTCTGAAGCACCAGAGCCCGAGGCCTTACACCTGCTCCCAGTGCGGCCTGGAGTTTGTGCAGCTCCACCACTTGCGTCAGCATTCACTGACTCATAAGGTACCGCCACCTGACACTTTCCCTCTCACTTTTCACTGCTGTTGTTGATACACTTCTTTCCTTCTAGGCCTAAATGTTACCTGTGCAGACTCATAAACAGAAGAAAATGGTGGTAAAACTTAAAGAAACAAAGAGAGGCCTCGCAGAATTTTTTTAGCCATCTATTCTCGTCCCACAGAGATCTAGCTGAAATAAACAGCCAGTAACTAGATTTATAAATCTAAATTGTCTGTTATCATCCAATTTTCCCTGTCTGTTGTAAATGTTCATGCAGGTAAGGCTAGGAAACACAGAACATTTTGCTGACAGGTCCAATATTCCTGATGACCTACTGTTATCTTGAAAGTAGACATTTTAGATCTAATATGCAGATTAAATTATAAAAAGCAGAAAAATGTGAACAATAAAATGGTGTATTGCCAAGTATTTCTTTTTTTCCCTTTGAAACTTCTTTTAAAAATGTCAAACTTGGCATTTTGTTTGTGATGCTGGTAACTCGTGTCTGGTGCTTGTTTATGGCTCCCCCTTGTGGACAAAAGCACAACTCATTTGTAATTGAGGCACTGGACAGTGACTGTCTGTCAAATGTCTCTTCACACCAGCACTTTGTCCTAACCTACTAGTATCTAATGTTAATACAATATTGTTCTCTTAAAGAAGCCTTTATATATGAAGCCTTTTTGTTGAGTGAATGGAGCCTTTAGGCCACAGTCACTTCTCTGCCTGTGACCTGCTTTGTCACCTTTATGCATTTCCTGTGGCCCGTGAGATGAAAGCAGTGAGGAAAGTACAAAAGGCAGCTTTTGTGCTGTTGTAATCTACCTGAAATGTCAAATTCTGACTCAGAATTTGATATTTCATGTATACCCTGATTCTAAGAGATTTATTTTCTGTTAGAGCAGACTTTTTAAAACTTGCTGTTTGATTTACAAGTAAACAGTGGGGTTTTACTCTGCTGTTTTCCACTTGCAAATTAAATCAAATGTTAATGTGGGTTCTAGCCATATTACCATCAAAAACTATCAACACCTATATTGTGTATATCAAACTCAAATTCACAGTGTTTTGTTTGCTAAACCTCTTTTTATGAAAAAAAACTTTAGTTCTGCCAAAACATTAATTCTAGAACAACCCAAGCTAACATTATAAACATATGAGACTGTATCTGTAGCCTTTTGAGCACTCTTTTGAAAGCATTTTTTCTATGTAAACACAATCTTTCAACTATTAACAGTTCTATGGTTTGGAGTACTAAAGAACATGAAAACCATGTTCATTTAAGCTCAGTTTGATACTCTCCTATTTAGTCTGATACAGACGAGTTTAAGCCAGATTCTTGACCTCTCCTCCTGGATGCATTGATGTCCAGACTCTGAGCCCAGGAATTATTCAGGATTGAGTGAAGGTGTTTATCAGGGAGATGACTTGATTGATGTTTTGTTCATCTTTATCAAAGAGAACAGTTGCTCACATACAAATATGCTGCCAAACACAGACCCTATTGGGCCTCTTGGGCATGGAGTTGGGTCATTGCGTCAGAGAGAAAGCATGGACGCTGCAGCACCACTGAGTCGTACTTCGACGTGTCTGGAGTTCAATCGGCTCCATTTGGATGTTCATTTCTGCACTTTCCATTTTAACCCCAAACAGATTACTGAGCTGTTCAAATCCTGACACTTACAGCAAACTGCCAGGCAAACTCTGCGCCGAGTTTTTCCAGCAAACTGTGCTCTTGGAAACAGCTATAGAGATATGTGCTCATTCAGGGTTTGGCAGCACAGAAAAGAGTGTTTCTTTGCATGAGTCTGCCACAGGCACAACTCTGTTTTTAAAGCCCTCGCCTCAGCATCTGTGATGACGTGGCCCCGCCCCTGAAGCTGCAGGCTGAGCACACTGAGGTGGCTCAGCTCACGCAGAAACTTTTCATCCTAGAGCTCTGTTGGGGCTTACGCTTTTCTTCCTTGAAACTGACATATTTCCTTGCACAGTTCAAAACATCAATCTAACATCAATCATTTTCCTCAGCTTAGCCATTGCTCACAATGCTTCTGGTGTGCAATACAGTGTAAACTCACCTGCATGGCATCTTCTCCCAAATCCTCATCAACAATGGCTTTGACCTTAGAATCTGTCATGTCCCACAAGTTCATCCCAAGGCAGCTTCATTTTTTTTGCACATATGGAAAGCTCTTTAAAAAAAATGTTTCCTGTGTTTGTGCCATACATGGATTTTATTCCCCCAAAATTCAACTAACCCCCACACTCAAGTCTACATCATGGATGAAGATTATCTGTCTACTCGCGTCTATGGCACCATTAAATGTGATTTCAGAAACAAAAATGTGGATGAGAGATCCAACAATAAGCTGTTCTCCTGCCAAAGTCAATTATTTTTCATGAGAAATTTGTGATTTTATTGCCCAAACTTCTTTTTTTGTAGAGTTTCTGAATTCTGAACAACAATCGGCAATCAGTCTCTGGACCCTTAGCTCAGACCTGGAGTTTGGAGCCATTTCTTAATGGCCAGAGTCAAAATAAAGCCTCATCAGGGGCTCTTCCTGCTGGCTTTTTTCCACAGTTTTATTTAAAGTTGTGGCCTAAAGAGGCTACAGAGGTGGAACAACTTGACGCCTCTTTCCCTGGTACTTATGGTGCATAAAAAGAGGTCAAATTTAGAGTATTCTGCTGTTCTTTCTATTCCCTGCTGTTATTCTTGTTCGGTGCTTTAATGTTCCCCTTACAGATGATTCATGTGTTTTAAGCAAACAGCGGTTTCACTAAAGCACCTCTGCAACAGCTGTTATCTGACTGCTTTGTCATGGTCTGTGTCCACATGTCAAAGGGGATGAAAGGCCACAAGTGTGACGTGTGTTCTCGAGAATTCACGCTGTCTGCCAACCTGAAGAGGCACATGCTGATTCACAACAGCGTCAGACCCTTCCAGTGTCACGTCTGCTTCAAGAGTTTCATCCAGAAGCAGACCCTCAAGACCCACATGATCGTTCACCTTCCCGTGAAGCCGTTCAAATGCAAGGTGAGTGTTTTTAGGTACAGAAACAGCTGACAGAACAGAAGGGAATTAATAAGAATGTTAGTCCTAATGTTAACACTTTTGAATTTTTGTCTTCTTAATTTTTTCAGGTATGTGGCAAGTCTTTCAATAGAATGTACAACCTGCTGGGCCACATGCACCTCCATGCTGGCAGTAAGCCCTTTAAGTGCCCTTACTGCACCAGCAAGTTCAACCTGAAGGGAAACCTCAGCAGACATATGAAGGTGAAGCACGGAATGGACGTTTCACCAGAGGGCCAAGGTGAGACCCGATTAACTTTTTCAAAAGATAGTTTTAATGTTCATCCTGTGGTTTAGCATTCACCCTCATGACTGCAAACCAAACAGAGTGCAACCCATCCATGCAGCTTAAGGACCCACTCTGATGAAAATGGTATTTTTAACATGTTCTTGTGACATTTTCTGATAATTGAGGACAAGTATCAAGCATGTCCAATGTCTGGCCTGTGTGCTAAATGTGGCCCGCATTCAAACTTCTACTGGCCTGCAGGTTCCTGTCAAAACATCAACAATATTCTGCCCCAAGGACTTTGTAAAAACTGTGTGTACAATGTCTTTATTGTGATTGGCTAAATTCAATCATAAGCCATTGTAAACCTGTGGCAATAGGTGACTTTTCTGAGATGCTTTCTTGCTCATTTCTAAAATGTTGACCGTAAACAAAATAAACAGATTTGTTTCTTTGATCAACCACAGTGGTTTGTACTTCTGAGTACTTAGAGTACTTAGCTCTTTTTCTATTTACGTGAGGTCAAATTGGACATTTAGTGAGCATTTAATAATAAATAATGTAAAATTTCAAATTAACCCATGTTAAATGTTGACAAACGTTTTTTTTTCTTTTCCAGACAGACTTTTTCTTCATTTGATTTCAGATTTTTACATGTAAAGTTCTCAGTAATTTGAATAAAATGCATTTAAATGTTTTATATGAAGAAGTGAAAAATATCTCATTGCAAAAAAATTTAAAATAATTACAAAGTTAATTTGTATTTAATGTTATTATAAGTTCGCTTCACCAAATCTGTCCCTCTTTAAAAAAAAATTGGATCCCCCCTGAACTGTGTCTTAAAACGACACAGGTTTTTTGATTTAGGCTAAAAATGGCATAAACGCAATTAAAAGACCAGTGGGAACATGTCTAAAATAGATTGATAGAACATTGATGAATGGAGTGGATCTTTAAAGCAACTTTGATGCCAAAGAACTGATCATCTCAGAGCCGTGCATTGGAAGTGAAAAGCAGTAGTATCATAATATAGAAATTAGAAGTAGGTATAAATAAGGCTATATAGAATATATTACTGTCATAAATGTGTTAAACTTAACCACTTAATACTAACGTTATTATTGAATGAAGGGGCCTTTAGATGTATAAGGACAGTTTCTTTGTTTTCATTGCAGCAGAGGTTCTTCCTGAGATGGAAAGCCAGGCCGACTACGAGAGCCAGAACTTCAACTTTACATCACCAGACAGTATGGACAACACTGGCTCCCAGAACCTGACTAAACTCACTACAGCAAACATGGAGGACATGGAGGAGTATTACAATTTCGGGAAAGACACAGGAAGCTATACCACACCTTAAGGCATTGATGGATATGAAGAGATGCGCTTACCCTGTTTTCTCTTATTTTGTATTTTCTTTTGAGGCCTGAAGGAAATTGCAGATTTTTTTCTGTAGCTTTGGGGAGACTCTGGGAAAGCTTTTTTTTTTTTTTTGTCTTGGCCTCCTTCCAAAAGAGCAGATCTGACTGAGGCAAGGAGAGAGCCGAACTTCAAAGACAAAAACGCTTCATATCCGTTGCCTGGAACAGAGACGCTGAAACTGTCGGCGTGTGCTTGGAGCTCCTTTTAAAGGATTACTACGCTTAACGTCTCAAAGACTCTGATAGACACTCAAATCTATATGTTGTGTGTAAGTATCAGTTATTGCAGAAAAAAAAAGAAGTTGCAGAGCCATCAGTTACATTTGATGTGCTGGAAAATCATTGTTTGCCATTTTCATTCATGCACAACCAATGTATGCCCTTATATTTTTGACTGAAAGTGCCAGCTACAGACGTTTTGCAACAAAGCTTTTACTGTGTCGGCTATTTACTCACTGTGTATTGATGTTTGGGTACATAGTCACTACATATTCATAGGTTCGAATGCTCCTATTTAACAACCCTAATTACCTGTTCCTTTTTAGCCGTTCGTTTTTACATGTGAACGGGTTTGGCCTCAAGTGTGTGTGCATTTTTGTGCACAGGACGTTGTTACTTTTCCCTAATCAGGGCACTTTCTATCAAAGTTTCCGCTGTCTCATGTCAGGTAAAATCTGAGAAAATGATAGCTGGCATGAAAATCTCTTTCATTGTGAAAAACTGCAACACCATGCAGTGTGTTAACCCGCCCTTTTCTGTTTTAGATGCTTTAGCTTCACAGCGAAAACCCATCCGTGTGGTGAATATACTGCTCTAGTTTATGAATTACTGCATCAACAATACAAAGCACTTTTACATCCAAACCATTCCTTTTTTCCTGTGAAAATTGGTTTGTAGGATTCAAATCCTTTGCATCCAGGAGAAATGGGGTGAAAAAACAAGATTGTTTAATCTTTAACCCCCCATTTCTTTTCTTTATGGCAATACTAAGCAAATTAGCTTCCTTATTAAGGTTTTTGTAAAACTCCGATTCCCCAATAGAACTGTTTCTGCTGCCGTTTGTTTGCTGGGTTCTCTTCACTTTGAATTCACTCTTTTTGTGATGTATTCCCAAATCCTCAATTATGGGAAACATGTACTAGTTCAAAATTAACGGTTCTGCATTGTTAGATTTTGAAAGGATAGAATTGACAGTGGAGTGATACTAACCCCCACACCTCAAAAAAATCTAGTTTTGGGGATGGCATTCGCCTCCCCCTGTCCTGCCATGCAGGTCAGCCTCAATATGCACACTAAACCAGAGGAATGGTCTATTGTTTCTTCTTTTCAGATGAATATGATTAAACTGAGACCTCTTGGAAATTGACTATGAATTATTTAATAAAGGTTCTCTAGTTTAAATGATGAATGAGGTGGGTTTAATCTGTCGCAGTGTGAAGTCACAGTGTTGAGGCTGTTGGAACGACTCTGCTCGTCCTCCACTTTGATCTGCAGTGAAAAAAGTGAAACTGACAGAATTTTATAAGCTTTATATCCTCACAGGGGAAACACAATTAGCTGACATTCAAAGACTTCCGTTGTTCTTTCTTGTGTCTCTTTTTGGTTAACATCGAATGAAATAAATAAATCAGATGGGATAATTCAAAATTTGGTTATGGCGTGTTTAAAAAATATGAAAAGTTTCAAATAACCACTACTAAGATGTTGAGAAAAACTATGCTGAATCTGTGAAAAATGTGTGTTTAAAGTCCCACTCCGATCATCTTTATTGTAAAGTGGTCTTTTAATTAGGGTTGTGCCAAAATCAATAAACCTGTGTTGGTTTCACGGTCATAGTTTCTGCAGAGCAGCAGGAGTTCATCAGAAATTTGCATCCAAGTTGTGGGCGGGACTACTGATGTGGAGCAACCCCGTCCCCTTTCCCTTCCTCGTAGCTGAGCGCTCGAGCAGGGGCCCTCGTTCCGCCCAGTGTATTTTCTACATCACAAATGAACTCTTTTTCAAACGTCATCTTTTCATCTGCTCCTGATTCACAACAATTTGAATAAATAAATCCTCAGAAATGCAATCTTAAGCTTAACTTTCTTAATATATGTCCATCATCATCAGAAATATGCCACAAGAAGATGTTAAAAACACCAACAACACCATTTACATCGGAGTGGGTCTTTAAAGAGAGTAAAAGTTAAATAAAAAAAACGAAACACTTCTTTAAATAAAAATAGTTTCAACAATGCTAATGTGTTTTTAATTAGTGCAATTTTAAAGAGGCTAAGCAATGAAGACATTGTAAAATGAGTGGAAATAATATTTCATGATAGCCTTTACACTAAAGATGCTGGGTTCCCGTTGAACCAAAAGTATTTGGTAAGTCACCTACTGTGCAAACCTTTCCAGTAAAAAATGCTGCGGCTGTTTGATTGTAACTGCCCGTTGTGTCGGGTTTGTACTGTATCTGCACAGCAAATTTTATTCCAGGATGACACTGTTCATTTTGCTCAAAGTTATGGGGTTTTAAAGGCTGCTGGCTAATAATAGATAGGAGGTTCTCTGCCAACTTCAGGGGAACTTGCTTCCCAGAAAGGAAATTAAAAAGTTGGCAAAGAAGGTAATCTAAATGGTAATTTCTTGTAATTTTTGATCAAGGCACTTGGTTCATCTGCTTGAACGTTTTAGGGAAAGTGGGGAAAAATAGGGACTTGGCCTGGTTATTAAGATATTAAGATGTCTGTTGAGACTGAGTTTAAAATAATGAAGCAGAACAAGTCTGTTTCCAAGTTTCTCTGAATTTAGTGCCTGAGAGCTGTATTGAATGGATTTATACGTTAAAAAAACACACACACACACACACACACATGAAACCAATGCAGACATCCCTGAAGGTGGCATGACTTTAGGTAATCTGTAAATGGCAGTCAAAATGGTTTGAGTGGAATTTTCCATTGCGGCAAGCCTTGGCTATTCTGCAGTATCAACAGCTTGGAACTGCCAGCCACAAAAATGGACTTGAATGATTATGCAAATCGTCAAAAGACAGCGCTAGCTTTATCAACATCTGCTGGTAAAACATTGCCATCACAACTAAACCCTAGCACAAAAGTAAACGTGTTTCTTTTGTAGATGGTTATTTGTTGTAAAAATACACCTTGGCAATAAATCTGGTCCTTCTGAAAAGCTGGTTTTCATTGTAAATTGTGCCAAATATATAAAGAACATGCATCAGTGAGAAGAGCAGCAAAATCGAGGAAGTGGGTTGCACCCGGGCAGTTTGCCGTTTCCTCTTGTTTTGAGCTTCTGGATTCCTTCGGTGCTGCCAATTGGCTGCCAGATTGTTTGGGGAGAAGTGGAGCGACTTGGTTGATTGTGAAAGTGAAGATAGCATGGACATAGGTGTTGGTAAAAAGCAGAAAAGAAAAAAGAGAAAAGGATTTGGTGGAGCAGAGGTGACCTTAAGGAGGAAAGAAAGGTGATGTCAAACAAAAAGAGACAAATATGGAAAAACACAAGGAGCTTCATAGTAAGATTGAAAAAGTGCATTGATATTCTATCTTCTGACATCATTTGTAGTCAGGAAACGTGGTTACATTTCCATTTAGACGTTAAAAATCTCTCTGTACACAGAAATGAAGTTGTGAGAGATTGATGTGAAAAAAAGACATTCAAGGATTGATATTACTTAGAATATGGACGAGGTAGAGGAAACATTTTGGAAAGTTAAGACTAATGATTCCTAAAAGCAAAAGATGAAAAAGAAAAATGTACCATGGTGGTCAGACAAGTGTGAGAAAGCAATTAAGGACAGAAATAAAAGTCTACAAGTATTAAGAACCACTCATCATTTTCAAAATTTATTGGTGCATAAAACATGTCAAGTTGAGGTAAAGGTCATTAAAAGGGCAAAGAGAGAGAAACTAAAAGATATTGTGACAAGATCGGTCAAACTACCCTAGTAGGCGATGTTTCGTAAGAGATTAGAAAGATGAGAATGTATTCAAAGAAAATAGAAATCTCCCACATAAAAATTGGGAAATGATATGACTACAGATCTAAAAAGATGAAAAAATGTTTGAGCATTTCTAGTATATAGAATATAGTATACATATTATTATAGTATATAAATGTTTGATGATTGTACAGAAATAAAAAGAAGCAGAAGAGATGAACTTTGAAAGACAATGGCAGCCATAAAAATGCTCCTTTCTCACTCTGAGATGGAGCGAACCAAAGCAAAAGCTGGTTTCACATCTGCACTGGGTAATAAAATGATTAAACACTAAAGGAAACAACGGAAATACAATTACTGTTTAATCATCAAACCAGGAAAAGATTTAAGTTGTCCTGGAGGTTACAGACAGATCACCTTCTATACAAGGAAAAAGCTAGAAATGATGGATCGCAGAAAGGATTGTGTATTTTCCTGAAAGTAAAAATGTATTTGCTCAATACTAACGTAGATTTAGGAGAGAAAAGACTATCAGGAATATATTCTACATCTACAAAGGTACAAATAGCAGCTACAACTGGATGATAAGATTTTTGTTTAATGAGCACATGCTGTGGTGTAAGTAGAGAATGTGCTTTCAAATGCAAATACAGTAGATACTGGAACTCCACAGGGCAGTGTTATTAGACCTATTATCTCTAATAAACTAGATAAATAAAAAAAGGCTAAATTTCCTGGACTTTTCTAGCATAAACACTAATTATTAATTCTATTTGAGACTTGAGCTTCATCTCTGGATTTGCTATTTAGCTGAACTCCTTTAGTTGTAAATGTAACCTCACCCTAAACACGAAAGTAACTCCACCCAGTTCAGATTTCAAGAAAGTAGCACTGAACTGAAAACCCAGCAGTAAAGTGAAACACTGATATCAGGTTGTAAGCAATAAATCTTTGTATCCTCAGTTGATCATGCAAACATTGCTGTTTTGTGGATGGTTGTCCCCTGAAAATCCCTCCAATAAAAGTTGGCAGCAGAAAATTTCTCCCAAATGACCACAGAAAGTCAAAAGTGCCACAAATATCACTTTATTGAGCACAATTACCTCATTTGAGTCTTTAAAAATGTCTGCAAATTGTAGAACATAAATAAAAATGTTCAGAAATCACAAAAAACAAACATGTCTCCATTACAGATGAATGCAAAGAAAAATAAAGTAAAATAATGGCTTTTTCATGTAAAACGTTGGCCTTCTGATTCGCCTTTATTTGCCCAGAGCTTTGTCCAGATTAGTCCTGATGGCATCCAAGAAATCCAACGTGTTGACGTAATGTTTATTCAACTTGCAGCTGCAAAACCATAACCTTATTGTCACTTTGAAAAATATCTAATTAATTTCTTTCAAAGTCAAACATTTTAAACTCTGAGAGAACCCAAAATGATCACTTACTTAACCAAACCATGAATGCAGCCGGCAAGGTCTTTGGTCATCACGCCATTTTCCACAGTTTCCACACAGACCTTCTCCAAAGTTTGGGAGAACCTGAACAAATATGATGCAGTTTAGAAAGAACAACTAATGAAAAATGATGCTTCATTATTGCTACTAAATACATTAAAAAGTTAACTTGCTTTATTAAATCAGGGTTGCCATCCAGCTTCCCTCGGTGCTCCAGTCCCCTCGTCCACGCAAAAATACTGGCAATGGGATTGGTGCTGGTTGGTTTCCCCTTCAAAGACACAGCTCAAGAAAATATTGATCATTTCAAAATGAAAAATCCAAACAGCCTTCACGTTGAATACATTTAAAATATTTAGCCATAGCTCTTTTAAGTGTTAGGACATATGGTTTTTGCTGTCTTAAAACACTTAAAATTGTTAAAAGAAAATCAAGCAGAAACACTGAGATCCAGCGCTACATCGTGGTTCATGTTTCACGGTCTCGCCGTTTTGCAGACATTTTTTTGTACAATTTTGCAGTCTGCTATTTTAATTTTTATTATTTTACAGCGCATTGCGTCGTGAATGGCTGTAAACATTGTCAATCGATCTCCCCTGTGCCGTGTCTTTCCTGCTCCCTTTGATCGCAATCAGATCTTTGGTTTCATTCTATTATACTTTATACTAGTTTGAGAGTTTTAATCTGAAAGTGTAAAAATGTTCATGTCTGTCAGGAAAAAAAAGTGTATAAGTATATAGTGAGGGTGTTTACAGCCTTAAAACATCTGTAATCCTACTTCTAGGCTCTTTTAGAATGTAACTCTTGCAATAGACAAAAGGCAAACACAGGGGTGGGCAAACTATGGCCTGGGGGCCACATGCTAAACATATTAAACTATTTAATCTGGCCTGCCAAACTGGAATAGCATTGATAATCATAAATAATGTTTTATTTTTCCAGTAATTCTGGTGTCTCTCCAAAGATGACACTACAAATGAATTGGGTGCAGAAATCTCTTTTGCGCTCATGTGATGTTATGAAATTTGTTGTTTTTGTGACATTTATGTCTGTTACCTGAGTCAGGGAATAATTTTTCCAAACATTCCAACACCACATGAATGCAACATTACTTTAAGTTTGCGTTATTCCCTGAGGAACATCAACCCATTGGTTTTTTTTTTTAATCACAATGAAATGATGTTTTGTGGCCCACAAGTCAAAAAGTTTGCCCACTGGTAGAAGCTCAAGACTTGTCTTCACAGAGCAAACAACCGCAGAGTTACTCTTACTCTCTGGTGTTCACGGAAGTGCCTGGTGACGGTGCCGTGAGCGGCTTCTGCCTCGATCGTCTTACCATCAGGACACACCAGCACCGACGTCATGAGACCCAGAGACCCAAAGCCTGTTTACCACACACCCGTGTACAACCAAAACAGAAATAATTGTGCCATTACAGTGCAAATACCACAACATTATGTAGGGATTTGGGCCTCGTGGAGCAACACTCACCCTGAGCAAGAATGTCCGACTGGACATCTCCATCGTAATTTTTACATGCCCAAACAAACCCACCGGAAGACTTGAGGACCTGCGCCACCATGTCGTCAATGAGCCGGTGTTCATACCAGATCTTTAGTTTGTCAAACTCTGGCTTGTAGTTTCTAAAAAAGATTATAACATCAAGCACTTAGAACCCATCCAAAAACTATGGAAGACATTTCTACCCTTCATCTTACTTCTCAAAGATGTCCTGGAAAATGTCTTTGAAGCGGCCATCGTAGGCCTTGAGGATGGTGTTCTTGGTGCTCATGTAGAGAGGCCACCTCTTCTGAATGGCATACTGAAAGCAGCTGTGAGCAAAGCCACTGATGGACTGAGAAAAAAAGGAGTTTTAAACAAAGAAAAAACTGCAGATTCACTTCTTTTCATCCCAACCGAAAAGAAAACTCTTTCCATTATGCCTTGATTTTGGTTAAACTATTTTAAAAACTAATTTAAAATGAAAAAGAGAAACATTCTTACCTCATCAGTGTTGTACATGCCCATCCCACAGCCCCCCGCGGTAAAATTGTACACCTCCCACTCCTGCTGCTTGCTTCCATCAGCCGGAAAAAAAAAGACTTTAAACTTTCCTGGTTTTTCCACAACAAAGTCTGTTGCCCTGTACTGTGAGATCAAACGTCACAATGTAAGAACGTTTTCATCCAGATAAATTCATCAAGATATATTTACAATTTGATAAGTACCTGATCTCCAAAGGCATGCCTGCCAATCGTTATGGGTAATGTCCAACCGGGAACGAGCCGGGGAATGTTCTTACACAGGATAGGCTCACGGAAAACTGTGCCGCCCAAGATGTTCCTGATGGTTCCGTTGGGACTCTTCCACATATTCTTCAGCTTAAACTCTGAAGAAATTACAAAGATAATGTGAGCTGTCGTGGGGACTTTACGAAGACCACAACAACCGACGACAATTTCCCCAACAGCCTAACTCACCTTCAACCCTGGCTTCATCAGGGGTGATCGTGGCACACTTTACAGCCACGTTGTATTTCTTGGTTGCCAGAGCGGAGTCGATAGTGACTTGGTCACTTGTTTGGTCTCTATAGGGTAGGCCCAGGTCAAAATACTTCAGCTCTACATCCACGTTGGGCAGGATAAGCTATTCAAGGTATACGGACACATCACATCAGATGTGCCTATAGGCAGTAACAGTAAAGCCACTCAAGCATAACCATCAGGTGCGGTCTACCTTCTCTTTGATGAACTCCCATATGATGCGGGTCATCTCATCTCCATCCATCTCCACCACTGGTTGGTCCACCTTGATCCGCTTTGTTGCATCTGAAAAGAGTCAGGCAACTTCAGGTGTTTGCAACATCAAAATGATGAAAGTTGGAGGATTCCAGACGGAGGTAAGGTCAAAGGCGTTGCTTAATAATAAACATTTATAGCTGTGTCGTAAATATTCATCAGCAAGTGACTAATTTAAGCTCAATCTTAGCGTGAGTTTCTGCTTTTTGAATTATTTCAGTTTGTCTGCAGAAATGGACCTAAAGGTTTGAATCCAGCATGCCTGCCTGATCATCCAAGCTGGATGACATCAGTACTTCCTATGACCCTGGCCTCGTTTCAACCGCAGCACCAAAGGATGCATATGAAAGGTTTCATAGTCATTGCAAGAATGGCAGGTGCTGGGCGCTGTGGCCTTGGCCTTGCATGAGGCTTTGATGGTGTTTATTACCTGGCAAGCCCTTTTTACACCTGACAACACGTGAACTCACAAAGTTAATCATTTCAAGCACTTTCAATCCCTGGTATTTTGGGTTAAAAGAGAGGGGAAAAAAACTACCAATCTATTTAACATTTATCAAGCATTTGAGATTATGCTGATGAAAACATTTAATTAATTTTTGAGACATTTTAAAGTGTTAGTGTGATTCATCAATGGCCAGTCGCCAAATATTCCCTTCCTGCTGCGTTACAGTCTCCTATGATACTCTGTTGCGGTTTTTCGGCTGACTTACAGTTCCTGCGGTGCAGTTTGCGGTGGCAGACCGCAGACGCTGCGGCGGGGGAGGGCGGCACTCCGGCGGCGGCTGCGCTCCTCAGCGCGGCCGTCAGGGCTTTGAGGGTTCCCGCCATGCTGGGAGAGGATTAGCCCGCGGTCACGGAGAGACAAATGAACCCTGTCCCTTTATGAATGAGGCACGCAGGGAGACGCGCGCGGTGGAGCTTCCACCCACGTGACGCTAGGCCGCTCTCTGATTGGAGCGCAGGAGCAAAGTCAAGTTACACGTGCTCAAGTGCAAATTTTATTTATTTACTTATTTGTATTCTGTCACACATGAGGAAAAGCAAAGTTCAATTTCTTAAAGATAAATAAATACATGTTATTGCCCCTCTTGATGAAACCTATGACATTTGTTTCCAGCTGTTTGGAGCTGAGGGCCTCTTGTGTTGGACAGATGTTATAATAGGCCAGGGGATTGTTTAGCCCAGCCTTTGACACACACACATATTTGTTTATTTGTAAGCAACCCACTTCATAGAAAATCTGTAGCAAAAATTTGTTTCTTATATATTTTTTGAAAGGGATGGAAAATAGACAGAGAATGAGACAGGTGAGGAAGAAGGTCTGGGAACACAAGAAGAAAAACATGTTTTTTTTATTATAACCTTTACATGTTTACTCAAGGGGCCGATCTTGTCCACAGACACACACTCATCCACACTCAAACTCTGCATTTGCTCGGACTTGGGACCGCAACACTAAAGAGCTCCAAAGTTACTCTTGTGGTTCCATTTGAAAAAAACAAAATAAAAACGTTCCAAACAATTCAAAAATTAAACATGTTATTAAAAATTAGAAAAGAGAATGCACAATTTAGGTCTTTAAAAGTAACAAAAATGGCTTAAATAAAAATATACATTTTAAACGTAAATAGAAAGATGCAAAAGTGGAGAAAATTCTGAAAAGTTTGTAATTTGTAAGAACCACAGTTTACATTTTTAAGTGAACTTCAACAGGTTTAAATGCAGTTTTATATTAAAAAAAAAATAAAAATCTTTATTGCTATAAGTACACAAATAATTATTATTCATTTATTTAAAATAATTCTCTTCTCATCCTGTGCAACTGGTTTCTTCCTCTAGTCTGGGTCCTCTTTCAGAGGTCTGGGAGCTTGAGGATTCTGCAGAATCAGCTGTTCATAGTATGTGCTTTTTTACACTGACATGTCTGTGGTTTTCAGTTCAAGGGTTACTCCAATAGCCACGGACACCACTGTCATCTTCCTTTTTCAGGCATTTCTTCAGTTTCTCATGTTCCTTCTTCCTGAAATTGCCATCATTTCGGCATATCCACCAACCACTGCTTTTCTTCATCCATCACCATGGCTGGTTGGTTACCATCCTGTCAGGATGTATATATGGACATCTCACAGGATCTTTCCTCTCTTGTTCTTGACCGCGTTTGGAAGTGTTTCCCACTTGGATCTTGGGGTTTCCAGTCCAGGCACTCCATGTGTGCTTTTTCTTCCAGCATCTTCCACCCTGCAGCTACCCACTAGGAACAGGATGTCTATTAGCTACCTAATATGCATCTACTGTCTATCTGGACATCTCTGACAACTCTGTTTTATTACCAACAGTGTTCTGAAAGATATGTCTACTTCACATCTACTTGTAGATATCTAATCTTGGGATATTTCTAGGAGTCTATTAGAAGGGAAAAATGGACTCTACACCAATGTTGCTATATGTTTATATTTTATAGTGAAAGGAGAAAAAGGATGACGTCACACCAAACTCAAAATGATAAAAACATGCTTAACTTGGCTTTTCTATTTAGTAAATATTTTTAAAAAGTACTCTAATAGACATTTGAAAATATCCAACAGTTAGATGGCTACAGGTAGATGTGGTGGAGACCTCTATATGCGGTAGAAATCTAAGAGATTAACAATATAGAGTTGTCTGAGATGACCTGTATACATCTATATCTAGATAACTACAGAATATGTCTGTTATAATCTAATAGACATCCAGAAGTACATAACATAACTAATGGAAATCTATTGTAGATGTATATTAGATAACCAATATATATCATGTGTCCGGTGGAAAGAAACTACCCAAATGGCATGTCAACAATGTGCGAGGCTGTGGGCGACATTGTCTGCTAGAGATCTAAATCCAATAGACCTCTATGAATAGATGTCTTTCAGATCTACAGCTGTAAGCTTTGAAAAAGCCATGATTTAGATATCTAATAGATGTGTCCGTGCCTAGTGGGTATGTGTTGGCTTGTCAGGTTTCACGCTAACAATGTGTAATGAGTCAGGTTATAAAGATACATTACTAAAATAAAAATAAAAAAGTTCATTTTTCAAAACCAAAATTTCCTTTTTCAAATATTTACTCCGGTTTCATATATATATATTTATATTTAGTTAAATTGTAACCATTTAAATGCATAACAAAGAAAGAATAAAGTATTTTGTTACAAACGAAGGCCTGATTTAACTATTTCTGCCAAATTTGACAGATTAAAGCTTTCAAAATCTGTTCACAAGTGAATACAAATGTAACACACTGATACAGACTCAATGACGCATGTGGAAGCTGGATGAAGACAGTAAGACGGACTGAAGTCTAAATAAAAATTTATTCAGTACTGACATATAAACCTCTAAAATGCTTTTAAGTGACATTTTTGACCATCCGTGTTACGGAAATAAGTCAAAGCTCATATTTGATACTTGGTGCAAACTCCCCCAAGAAAAGTAGCCTCAATAAATCCAGTGAAGAACTAAAAACAACAGAAATTCATCATGCTAATTTAGCAAAGAGGAGAAAATTCATATTAAGACACTTGGTGGAAGGCAGTCAAGAGCAAAAAACATGTTACAGAACATGTAACAATACTGTACACGTATTAAGGTAACATACAATGACACTCAATATAATCTCTTTTACCTTAAATGAGGGAAAAAAAAAATCATTAAAAAAACAAAATTTATTTTCAAAGCAGTCTGTGAGGTGGTTCTTCTCAGTTCAATCTGTAAACAAAACCAACATGAAAATACATTCTTAGAAGCTATGACAAAATAGAATAAATTCTTAACTGTTTAACATAGCCTTGTTGAAAAATTAACACGAGAGCTTAAATCTGAATGCACATTCACACCCGTCCGTCTAAAGACAGACTGGAACAGCCGGGTTATGTTTTAGCAGCTACAAAACCTTTCTTCTCACTGAAAAAGCTCTTCAGCAGCATGACCTGACCAATGCCTATAACAAACAACAACACGGTCTCTCCAAAGGACCAGTAAATGACCCGCTCGAAGAGGTGCTCTGCCTTTGTGCGGTCCTGTGCTTCTCTTAGCCTGTACCATGTTTGAGAATCCGCCACCACCTTCAAGATCTCATGGATGGCGACACAAGATGACTCCAACTGCAAGTAGAAATACACATCTTATGTATGTATGTCTTTTAAGATTAGACAAGGGAACAAGCTAACCAGGGTCAGGCGACATCAAAATCATGCTATTTTTTAAAGAAGAAGCTTTGGTCATGACATAAAAAGAAAGGTTATTTTGACATGACTGATAACTTCTCAGGGATTGGACTCCCTGTTCCCATCCTGAAGGTTTGTCACACCCCCACTGCAAAACCGCTGAGGGTGCAGCTTGAAAACTAAGATCTTAAAACGCTGACTTGAAGTGTGAACTATCATTTCTAATCAGGTATAGCATCTGAGGGAGGTGATTTAATCAACTGATTACATGTGGGGGACGAACACAACGGCTGGTGGCTCTTCCTTCACACTCTTTTTGTTATGCTTCTGGCAGAAGCACTGTAGTCATCCAGTCATTTGTGTGCACTCAGCTTGTGCCTACTGCATGTACCTCATGAGAACACTCTGGTGCTCAGGACAATTAAGCAATCCTCAAAGTAATAATTCAAAATAATGAGTTTTTGCCAGATTGAAATTATTTGATAAAAATAGTGGATCTTTGTTTCAAACAAAGGTCTTCCGTTGAGTATTTCTTATTAGAATATTGCTTCGAAAAATTGTCAAAAGACATTTGTTTTGTTTAGAAATCAAGCAAAACTTGTAAGAATGAAGTGAAAATAGATTGTATAATGAATAAAGCTCATGTTCCTAATATCTTTACAAACATCAACCCTTCCAGCCCTGCAAATTCCATAGCTGAACCTAAAAATTAAATACAAATAAATTAGGGGTTTATAAAGTTTTGTCCTTAGTTTTTTTTAAGAAGTGTGTATGTTTACCAAAATTCATCTCAAAAACCAATAAAATCGTGCTTTTTACAGTACTGGAAAACATGGCAGGTTTAAATATTGCAGTGTGTCTTTGGAAATGTTATTTTGACATGTTATCCTGTTGCTAGCTTCGGAGTATTCTAGTAAGTATAAATATTTAAAACTTGATTTTTATGAAGTTGTGACCAAATTTGAGCAGAAAACATTTTTTAAGAGATCTGTAATGTAACCACAGTTCCAAAGGCCTTTAAGGGACCAACTTTGTCTCCATCTAGTGGACTTTCTATGAACTGCAGCACCAGTGAACCCAGTAATATAATCAACAGTTAGGCACTAAAAATCAACTTAACTGTTATTTGCTATTTATCCTAGAAGATTTCAAAATATTTTGCCTGTTAAAAACATTTATTTTTTTTTTAAAGCAACTACTTGTTGGTCTCAGACTTACCTGAGTCAGCGCTGTACTTCTAGTCATGCGCTGCAGAAGTGGTTCCTCTTCTCCATATCTGAAGTCCAAATACACCGTTTTGTGTGTGAAGGTGGAGAACTCGTTGCTAAAGCAGACCTTGTAGATCCCCTTCATGGTGGTGGTGTGGGAGAAGCTGTCATACTGCTTCTTCCTCTCATTGTAGAGGACATTGTTCTGGGGGTCTGTCACAAAGCTGTCCACATCATAGTTGCCTCCTGAAATCACCTGAAAAACAAAAAACAGAAATGATCAAATCCATTCTACAACCTAAAAGTCTCCCTTTCCAAAAAAAAAAAAAAAAAAGTGTGCTAATTTACTTTAGACGGCCTTTCGTTCCGTATATGTATGTAAACTATCAGGAACTCACTTGAAAGTCTATGTCAAACTTGACGTCTTTCTCCAGCTCCTCATAGAAACACTGCTTTTCGTTGTCTGGGAGTTCAAAGGTGAGCTCGGTCGCCAGAACCGCACACACGGCCAGGAGCAGGAAACTCAGTCCCCGGCGGAGCATCGTCACAGCAGCACAGGGCAAGACCCAAATCTGCAGAAACCTGAACTCTGAACTGGAGAGAAACATTACTGGATTTAGTCTGACGTGGCGCGAGCGCGAGCCACTTCCGGGATCGAGTGGCTTCAGTTTAATCATTTATTTTGGGCGGTTATTCTTCATAAAGTAACCGAGCAGTAATGTATGGAACAATATATATATAACAAAACTCAGAAAAAAACAAAGATTTATTCTTAGACAAAGACTTAAAATACACGAAATGATGAAGCGATGCGTTTTTTATTACGAAACATACGAATCCGAGACATTGCCAGGCTCGTGTGTATCAGAGTATGTTATTATCAAAAAATCGCTTAATTAATCTTTGTCAGCTAAATTTAAACGACGCTCAATAAACTTATATTTTGGTTTTTTCCGAGTGGTAACAGAATGCGGTTAACTAGCTTTATTTTGAAAATCCTCCCCAATTCTACGCCGTTACATCCGGGAACTTGTTGAATTTTTATGTACTATTTCTCTCTCTCTCAGTCACACACACACACACACACACACACACACACATATATATATATATATATAACTTTTGGCCTATCTTAACATAGGATTATCGAAGAGTTTTTTAACAGCTCTCTGATTTTCTCTGATTTTTGCCTCTTTTTTTGCAGAATGTTTGTGCAAGATAATTGTCTGTCCCTGAGATTGAATAGAAAATATTCCACTTTATGCTTTGAAAAGATTTGAAGCATAACTTTTCACTGAAAGGGAGAGATTGTATTCAACTTTTTATTGTGTGATGACTGGCATAGATACCATCTACACCTTATCTTCCTCTTCAATGGGTAAAGAGCTTTGCTCATTGCAAAATTCATTATGAATACTATCATTATCATCAGCCCAACAAACTACCTAGTATAAATGGAAACCAGGACATTTTAGTAGCTTTTTGCATGAAATTCAAAATACAATGGTGGTAGAATCTCAAATGTCAATGATTATTCCTTCTAAATAAAGCATTAAAGTCTACTGTGAAGTTAAACAGTGCACACTTTTCACATTGTTTCCATACGTCCTCACTAGGTGTTTGCCTTATTAAAGCATTTAGCAAAAAGTAGTACACATGAAGTTTATTTTATTAAGTATACTTTAGTGTATAGATAGCAAGGATTCTGAAATATGTATGTGTATTGTAGGAAGTATATTAACTAAATACTTCTCCAGACTAAATTGGAACACTTCAGGTTTACAATATAGTGTATAAAAAGTAAAAAAATTTACTGCCTTACTTTTATATAGACTACTTTTTTTTTTTATTATTATTTACTTTTATTGATGCTTTTATTCTGAAATACACTTTGTAGATACTGTAAGTTTTTTTCTAATCTGTCATTGAACTTATATAAAAACAAGTAATAGGTGCAAGTTGGCAAATTACTGCTTTAAAGCTTAAAGTTTTTTTGAACAGTCAGTATCTATGTTTTAACTAAAGCAAAAAAGAAAAAAAAACAACAACGAGAAGTAAATTCATCAAAATGCTTCTTGTAAAGACACAAAAGACTATTTTGATGCACAAAAGGGGATTTTATTAGAAGTATTTGACATTTTCAAACAAGTATTTGATGTTGGTGTAATGGGTTTTAGTACCAAATAACTCTGTGATGCCACACAGGTGAAATGAAAGTTAAGTAAGAGGTAGCGTTATGCAGGTAAAATGTAGCATTAAGTAAGTAACCTTTTCCTCCCTCCCGACAGCACTGCAAATCTTGCACTTGAGAAGAGACATGATCCTCCACCTGGTGTAGAGAGGAGGTTGATGCCGCAGGCGCTGAGTCAGCAAAGATGTCTAAATGATCCAGTTACCTCTTCAGCTCACTGAGAACTCTCATCTGTGAACAAAAACTAACCTGTTTGGGAATTTTGTTAAGCCATAGAACGTACATCTATCAAAGACGTGAAGCTTTTTTTTCTTTTTTAAAGATTAGGTAGAGAGCATAGATTTATTAGATAATAGAAGTTTTGGGTAAAGTCGCAAACACAAACTTTAAATGTAATCTAGAAGGAAAGAGAATTAGATTTAATATTTTACCCCCAACATTAAATTTTTTGTGCATTGATACAAATGTTTTGGTTAACATACAGAAATGCAAAGTTTGCACATGCAAAACAATCTACTCTAATTACTCACCAACTTTTGGATTCCAGTTTAATATTTTCCGCTCACAGATAACGTAGCTGTGCTGTCTCCTGTTAAGCTGATTTTCAAGCTTTATACTTGAATCAAACATTTAAGTTCAAGTTTAAGTTTTTCTATTTGTGACAGACGTTTTGCACTGAAGCTACGTTGTAGTGGAAAAAATATTTAAACAGAGACATCTTGCGACTAAAAAAAAAAAATCTAGACATGTACATACAGCTAGAAATGTCATCAACATCAATAAACTCAGTAACCTGGTTAGTCCACAGGCTCACTGGCATCTGTAGGTAATGTCATGCACATGCCCTTATCAGTTCTCCGTCCAACGAATACAGAACACATAGCTGGGCTGGAAAAGTGATAAGGAGATGTGAGTGACCATAAGACCACCTAGATGTTGTGGCATTTCCCGACAAAAGTCACATCAATACTAGTTGTCGTGGTTTCCGAGGGCTGTTTGAAGCCAGTTTTGTTTTCCTCGAAGTTCCAGGTCTGAAAGTGGACATCCTGAAGCTCAGAGCACATGCCATCTCTGGAAATGAAACTTCCACGATTCCCAAAACAAAGATGTAGCTCTTCTTTGCCAGCCTTCCTTAGATCCTCATGCAGCAAAAGCCTGGCTGAGCTTTCACCAGGCAAAAGGGGTTCAGCAGGGATAACCCTTCACTATTTGACTCCTGTCAGGCTTTAGAGACACACCCCATTGATGAGTTTTATTTCACCGAAGCCCCGCCTGACTCCCACAGATTTTCTCTGTTGCCATTGGTTCACAGTCAGAACTCATCATACCTGCCCCCTGGCCTTTGAGGAATCGAGACAAATAGCTGTTGCCGTTATCAGTCACAGAGAAGATGAACCAGTGAGCTGCGAGAGACCAGGTTTGGTGGGCGTGCTCCCTACAGGTGTGGGTGAGAACATTCCACTAACTGCATACCTGTCAGCTCTACAGGTACTCAGCTGCTCCTAGAAAGTGAGATCTCTGTTGGGAACTTGCTCTCCACTTTTCTTCACCTGAAACCTGCGAAGAGGGAGGACACAATGGCTCCCGTTTTTCTCTCTCTGACAAGTTGTTTTCTTCTTATCCGTTTGGTTTTTTCATCCCCTTTTGAATCAAAATCTTCATTCAGTTCAAATGAGTTTCAAACATCAAACAAAAACTGATTTCTGCCAGGAAGTCTGTTTACTGTACTTCTTTTTTTTTTTTTTTACTGGGGAAGTATTATAATAACAAGAAGAGGAATAAAAGTAGCTTAGAGTTTTCTAGGAACCACGGCTGAATCACCTTGACATGTGGTGGCAGTTAGCACAGGTGCAGGCAGTGGCATGTACTAAACCTCAGATCATCTGCGCCTGGAAATCACACACATCCCCTGTGAAGGCTGTGTGTGAAGTGGAGATTTGTGTTGTCTGCCCCTCTGGTGTGCAGGTGTCTCTCTGATCACTTTCCTCGGATTGTCCTCCCATCTGTACCTATCTTACTTACTGCCCTTCCCTCTCTCCGTTTCACTCTTTCTGCCGCAGCACAAATGCGAACAGTCTGCCTCAGGCTGCAGAGGGAATGCAGGTTTTCTGCATTCGTGGGCATTAGAAGGAGCTGAAAGGACGGGCCCATGCCGTGACTATACCATAGAAAGGCCTGTGCTTGTGTGGAGCCGAGTCAGTGAAGCCACGCTGACTAAGGCTGCCTGTGTCACCAGTCATTCTCACATTTTACTGGTTATAATCCTAACATGAGCTCTCAACTAGAAAATATGTATTTTTCTGGAACAGACATAGTTCATTTTCAAAAACATGTATTGCCTAAAGGTAAAGTGGTTGATGTAAAGATTTAAGGTGTTTGACATCCAAAATAAAGTGAACTGCATTAAAAAGAATCATTTTGTCATCTACAAAAAGAAAAGTTATTTTTATTCAGATGACATCTTTCTTTCTCTAAAAAAATCACATTTTATCAGCAAAATAACAACATTTATGAATGAATTCTCCTTCATCTCAGACTACGCAACAAAAACATGTTTTTCTTTTCATTACTGACACAATTCTATGGTTTCTTTTTTCCATTGTAAAACTGTTTTACGGTGTAGCTTACTTGCTACTTGTCACTTGCTTTTTAACAAGAAAACATGTCTTAATATAATACATTTAGAATAATATTAATTAAAAAATACCTATTAGGCTAAAAAATATGTTTTTGAAAAATTTGAAGTAAAAAGGATTGGAAAATTGTAAATGTATTTTTCTCTCTTTTTTGCTGTTTTTTTTTTAGTTTAAAACATGGATTTGTATTTGCCTTGAGTGTTTTCAGTCACACTGTCATCTCATTTTTTGTGGGCACAGAAAAGGGCCTGTTTTTCCATTGCTGTTTTATGTTTTTATGTTATTGTAGTTGTTTTTAATTTTGAATCAAAGTGAAAAATGTTCCTAAAAGATTTTTTTTAGACACACACTAGTTATGAATCTGAAAAAGCAAAGGTGAAGTAAGCGATAGTTGTGTGGAAATGACTGAAAGGTGATTCTCAGTTGGTCATAACAGATATGGGCAGAGCTTTGACCTAAAAAGGAAAATTAAACCTTATTGACGAGGTAGCACAAAACCGGGTTCACTTCCTCTCTGCTTTTGACATCTGCTCAAAACGAAGGCTCTGCAGTCATGCTGGTGGTTTTGATTTGAAAGAGCAGAAAGACAAAGGGCAAACCAAACTCAGGATCAGGGGTGTCTAAAAGAATTCCAAAAGCTGGCGCTGGGCGGAAGATTTTCAGAGGGTTGGAAGGGGTGCTCGGGCCCTGAGGCTGTACTCTGTCGCTGGCAATAACCGCATTGTTCAGTGAGCACAAAGACAACAGGGGAGGCGCTAAGTCAGCTGTCTGCACGGTTTAGTGCATGATGCTGTGCTCTGGACTTTTCAACACACGGTTCCCATCAGCTCCTCAAGGCAGAGGTCACGTCCCAAATCTGCATTCAAAGACAAGCGCTGATGTCTGACTTACTATTAGTCACACTAAACTCAAATGAAAACATAGCTTGGTCAAAAAGAAATAGTAGTTGGTGGGAACGGTCTTTGCTAAAAAGCAAATTGTTTGCAAAAGGTATTTACTATTTACTCTCAAAATGTTAATTTCAGACCTGACATACATTCTAACCATAAATAAGTGGGTTTTACAGGCAAAAGAAAAAAAACAAAAAAGTTTTTTTGGGGGGGATCAGGTCAGTGAGTGATTGTGGAAATTGGGTCATATGAGGTCATCAGTCTCACAGAGCAAAACATCTTTTAGAAAAAAAAACAAAAAAACAGCAACTGAATTTTCAAGAGATTGTGCATTTTTTCTTTCTTTGGATAAAGGGTGATGCTTTAAACCAAAGACACAAAAAAATCAGTTTAGAAGTTTAGCTATGCTAAGTTTAGTATGCGGAGACGGAATCATCCTCTACCTTGAAACGTTTTTTTTAATGAAAAAAAGTAAAATAAATAAATAAGATGGACTTTCTTTGACAAGCAAGAGCAATAATAATGTGTTTTTACAGAATAATGAAAGCTGGATTATCTCCCAGGCTTACATTTCAATGAATGTTTTTACCTGCAATTTGTCGTTATTTCACCTTTATTTTCCATTAAACAGTGAAATGCTCCACCCTTTATCCGTTGCAACACATGCAGCAGATGTTCCGCATGGTTTGTCATTCTGCTCTTGATTTGTTGTGATGTCTTAACATACAATTGGGAAAGGAAGGACTGAGGCCGTTTCTACTGTCATTGTTGTAGATTATCTAGTTGAGTTCCTCCTGTCAGCATGACAGTCTGGTGCAAAGCAAACATGGCTCGGCTCCTCTTTATCCCGTTCCGGGATTTTGTGGGAACGTCAGACACCCGTGTGACTCGTGCTGACCAGAGGAGATCTACTAAAACATCTCCTGTCCTTCAGCGGATTAGCAAGGACACATTCCGAGTCCCTCTGCTCTGGGACTCCCACTAATCTGTCTGACATTGTTCATGTTGGTGTGAACATCCACACCTTCAAAAAGTCACTCATAACGTTGGGCTTTCAAAGCATGCACCAGTGCTAGTTTGTAGCAAACACTGTGAGTATGCTCCCAGAACACATCTAACTCCAACTTTTGGTGCAGACAAGACCATCACATGAAGGCTGCAGTCAGATAACAGCAGGATCTGCCCCCCTGGAGAGTCCAATCCTCCCCTGGATGGACTCCAGTGGAATGTCCGTGCATACTTCTTCCAGCACTCCAGGGAGGAAATGTGAAAATATTCCAGTCGTCCAGCTTCAACAGCAGCTCCAATTCTTTTACTCTTCTGAATATTCTAATGGGATTGAATCGATTTTAGCCAGATTAATTGTGAAACAAAAAGCAGCTTTATTGTGAGAGTTTTTGGACTCAAAGCAGGAAAGACGCAGACGTGTTATTGTTAATTGATCATTCTGAACTGTGTTTTGAGTTGTACCTGCAGGTTCACCATCATGAGGTCTGTTCTTCCCTGATGAGACATGACCTCTGTTGTGACGTGTTGTTTAAAGTTTTGCCAAATTTAAGAGTAAAGCAAAGCAATTGTGTATAATTCACTCAATGACTAAAAGAACAATTTCTTAGCAGGTTTTTTTTGTTCTTAAATTAATATATAAAAAAAAGAATCTAACAACTGTAGGTATCTCTTTTTTAATTTGAAAGAAAATTTGTATAAGAGAACATTTAAGTAAGAGGTGTACAAAGAAGAAACCACAGGTTGAAAGTTCTGCATGTTTAGTAAAGGTCTTTGGAGAAACATTATCTAGTTGGAGTACATTTCAGTTTATACATTTAAATCAAGATTAAATGATTTATAAGAAAACGTTAAAAAGCAATTAAAAAAAATAGGTATATCATTCAGTGTCACTCATTTTTTTCAAAATTACTTTATCTGTGGGGCTGCACGGTGGCGCAGTGGTTAGCGCTCCTGCCTCACAGCAAGAAGGTTCCCGGTTCAAGTCCTGGCTGGAGGACCTTTCTGTGTGGAGTTTGCATGTTCTCCCCGTGCATGCGTGGGTTTTCTCCAGGTACTCCGGCTTCCTCCCACCGTCCTAAAACATGCTTCATAGGTTAATTGGTCTCTCTAAATTGTCCCTGGGTGTGAATGTAAGTGTGCATGGGTGTGTGATTGTGGCCCCTGCGACAGACTGGCGACCAGTCCAGGGGTGTACCCTGCCTTCGCCCATGAGTAGCCGGGTTAGGCTCCGGCAACCCCGTGACCCCGAAAGGGATAAAGCGGATTGGAAAATGAATGAATGAATGACTTTAACTGTGATTGAAGTAAAAAACAAATTAAAGTAATTTTTTAAAATTACATAAAAAGTGTGCTGATAAAAATAAGGACTGCATTACCCTGAATGCATATTTTAACACATCGTTAATCTTCCGTCATGCAAAAAGTGAGCTCTGCAGCCTGCAACCATGTAAACAACAGAGAACAAAGGTCAATGCGCAATAATGCACATTAATTCACAGCAGCTGGATTTTGAACTATTGTGATGAATAATTTCTCAGTAAAATCAGTTAAATGCATAAGAACTAGTATATTTTTTCAGTTGCTATCATTGAAATAATTGAAGAAAAAAGCAATTTGGTAATCAGTTTGATAATGGCCTCATTATCTCTGATGCTCTTTTCTACATTTCACTGCGTTCCTCAGAACATAATAAACACAATTTGTGCATTTTGTCATTTGAAATAGAAATATAATTTGTACAAAAAACTCACAAAAACAAAGAATACAACCAGCTAGTAAAGCTTGAATCAAACTAGGCATTTAAGAGCAACAAAGACAGAAAATTGGTTTGTTGAGTTCTGAGTGTAAAAAAAAAAAAAAAAACCACCTTTGAATTTGCAATGCCTGCTAGTGGCTTAAACTGCAAACTGACACATCTAATGATGGAAACAGATGATACACAATACATGTTGACAAACATTTGTTTTTCCTACGGTGACTTTGATTTTCTAATTGTGATTTTTTTTAACAACACTTGCAATGAACCAACTTTAAAAAATAAAAAAGACATTTACAGAACATGCATCTTGCAAAAAAACAAACAAAAAACAAATAAACCTCAAATCATTGACTTCTGCTCACTCACTGGAATTCTCCCAAAAACAAAGTTTCCATTTTGCTCCCCTCATCCACATGACATCACCAAACACCACTGTCTTCTCAAATGGTTTCACTGGTTAGTTACAACTTTTACTGCAAACACAACCAGCATGAGTGAAATTTAAAAGCAGAAATAACACGTCCATGTGGACTGTGTAGAGTTGAAGTTTTAAAAGTGCATGACTGGACTTCATGTGACGAGATGACTGTTGTTTGAGACTTTGAAGGAAACTTTTCAGCAGGAAGAGGCTGCAAACACAACAGCTGAACCAAGACCAACAACCTGTTTTGCTCCACTGCCACTGCCACGTTGCCAAAGTGTATCACTGTCATTTTTGACTCACAATAAAATATCTCAAAGGTACGAATGCAACTTTTCCCACCTATGTGGTAGTATACAGCTTAGACAACAGGTTTACTTTTAAAAAAAAAAATCCACGCGTTTCCTATCGCACTTTATCATCTGCTATCTGCTCCTTGTAGCTGAAGACATGCAGCCATCTTCATGAAAAAGAGTCATTTTCATCAATTTCCCAAACGTATTCATAATTATTTAATCATTATACTCTCTAGAGTAAGCTACCACGAAAAACTACCTTGGATAAATATTATTTTGTTCCAGGGGTTATTTTTGTGAGTGGCAACAAAAGTTGTCTGTGGGCAAATCCCATGTCACTAACTACAGGAAACACTGTCTGCAGGATTGCTCCTAAATTATTAATATGAAACAGTAGAATGATGTACAGTAGTTCATTTTAGTCCCCTTAGATTATCTGCACTTGCTGGATGAATATTATTATTAGTATTCAAGACTTGTGTTTAAAGAATTTATAACAATTCTATAAACACGTTACCCTATAGATTTGCTGTCATAGATTGTAATCAAACTGGAAAAATCCCTTGGTCCGGACTGAGTCCGCTTAATTTGGCCCGGATCAAGTCCTGGACCTTGTGTTTGGCCTGTATTCAGATTGGCTTCCCAGCAGACACATTGATATCGGCTTGTCGTTCTTTGCATAGATACTGGTGTGAAACCCATTGAGGCGGCTTTGGTTGTGATTTTGGGCTATATCAATAAAACTGAATTGAATAAAAAAATCAATACCTACAGATGAAAAAAAAAGAAATAATGTTATGTAAGTGTAGAAGCTTTTTAAAGCTATTTTATCATTTAAATAAAAAGCTGATGAAAATAACAAAATTCAGTTGTATTTTTTCTTTAAAATTCATGGTCTTTTGCAGTTAAACGGTTTCCAAAAGAGCCCAAATTTTGACAGCTTTAAAATGAATCTGCTGAACCTGGTAGCAGCGTGCATAATTATCCTGCTGAGCAAAGAAAAGCAGCACAAGAATGTTTTTGAGTTAACTGAAAAAGTGTTTCAAAATTTATAGCATTTTAATTTTATGGGTCTCCACAAGGGGGCGTTGGCATGACTGTTATCAAAGGAAAAGCGTTTTGCCAAAGGCTCTTTCCTTTTATGTAATATCCAGTTTTTAGGACGTTAGACTGACACGTTGCATTAATCAACAGTTAAAATTGAACATTTTAATTATGTTTAATCTTATCCCTTGCAGATTTTCATCTCAATATCTGAAGCATCAAGCACTGCACCAACTAGTAACAAACCCAGAACCATAATCAGTGATGGAAAAAAGTCTAAAGGAGAAAACGACCACAAGTCACAAAAACCTTGAGTCCAAATTCACCGAAGGTTCAAACAGAAAACAGCTGTGATGATTAGGGATTTAAATCAGGTGTGAAAACTGGCAATGTAACAACATTTCTAAAACCAAAATGATCTGTAAATAAACCAAAGACCCAAACAATACATTAAAAATACAGGATTGTTTTTTCAAAAAGTAAACGTTTTGTCTCGTTGTCTGTGCTAAACCCTGTAAAGTTTGCTTATAAAAGAGGCGTGTCATCAGTTTTCACTCAAATTTGTACTTTTTCCTTCAATATCTCCAATGAAGAGCAGCTGAAATGAACCCATCATTACAGATATATATTACAATGTAGATAACCGGCAACTATTCATGATGTCACTATGACACTACGGCTATGTTCGAATGCCGAATTCCCATCTCCTAACTACAAAAAAACTATCTAGGGTCCTGGATTTCAAAAGCAATTTAGACACCAACTAACTAACCAACTAACCAGATAACATTTTATTTATTTATTTTTTAAATGGAAAATATGTGTAGATTTGGATACCCTGACAAAATGTGTAGGGTAAATACACTATCAGGAAGATTGCATCATTTTCTAAAATCTTTCTTCATTTTTCTTTATATTCTATTTAATGTAATAATTGATATCTGAAATGGGTTTGATATATCTGTATTTTGTAATTTTTTTAAAATTTAGTTTTTTTTATCAGTTTTTATTTCTTGAAGTCAAACAAGAGCCTCTAAAGGGACATAGAAGTAAAAAGAATTAGTACTGGTTCCCGGTGGAACTTCTAGTTTCTGGTGTGCACCAGTTAGTTACAGACAGCATCTGGTGTCCACCAGACAAACTATCTGGTGGACACTGTCTAGTATCTGTTGGAGACAAGAAACCAGTACTTTTTTTATCTTTCATTCATTCATTCATTCGTTAATTAATTAATTAATTAATTAATTAATTAATAATTAATTAATTAATTAATTAATTTTCTAAACCGTTTATCCCTTTCGCGGTCACGGGGCTGCCGGAGCCTAACCCGACTACTCATGGGCGGGTTTTTTTTTTTTTATTCCAATCAATCAAATCAAAATTTCATAGCAGCTTAAATTCATGCATGCAAATGTGTACCTTCACCTAAAAACACAAATAGTTTCTTTACCTTTTGAAAAGTCATAGGAATGTCTGTGGTAAAAAGATTAGTGGCCCATGACTCTACAGGTTTGGGACTTTGGAGCAGCACAGACCGACAGATGCCGACAAAAGGTGTTTTTTAAAAATGTGGGACAGCAATTATTCATTTTTCTGAAAATTTTTCAGGATCATTTATCTCATTTAGAACTTTATGAATTATAAGTATTCAGAACAAGCACTCACAGCACCATTGCCACACCTGTAGATGTGTGGATGCACATGACTGGTCAGTTAAGTGACAGCCTTTTGTCATGTTACTGCAGAAAGATTCATCAAACATTCATACCTTTGCTCTTCTTTTCATAGACTGTGTTCAGCAGAGGGGCCAACAACTCAGTCATGTATTTTTCTCCAGAATGGAGCCTTCCACATTTAGAGAGTCTATTTGTGGCAGTGTCTCTCCCCACAGTTGCATTTGCCATGCCTTAAGGGCAGAATGTAAGAGAGAGGGGGTGGTAATAAAACTCTCAGAGTATGCTTCGCTTAATTTTAAAACGTCAGCAGAACTGGCACTCAGTACCCACGGTGAACTAGCAAGCATGAAGATGTAGAACATGCATGGAATGCGGGGTCCGCAAACATGGAATAATACACAACCTGACTTGTTTGGTGTGCTTTTAATCCCTCTTTACCCTGACTTCCCACCTCATTCTCCAGAAACAAGGTTTTCTTTCTTTATTTTGTTCAGAAAAACTTTAAACTCATTTATTTTTCATCTGACATTGATTGTAATAGAGTAAAACAATCTAAATAATGCCAGGAGTGAGTAATTTTTATGTCTTTATAATCAAAATAAACAACATATACATGCTGCTTGCACGGACAGAGCCCGCCTTCATTTCCCATTAACCCTTTATTTACACCCCCTCATGTCCTCAAAAACGGCGAGCAATATTGGAGCCATCCAGGTGTACAGTTTTGAGCCAGATGCCAACTCGGGAGAGGGAAAGGAAGTTGTGCATGGATCTATTTGTCTGCATCAAAATGCAGTGTGGCAGAGAGCTTGTAGCCTAACATCTACAAGTTTTTTTGAACAGAATTATTTCATCTTCTCCTAATTCACAATGATTTAAATAAAGAAAGACTCCAAAATTAAATTTTTATTCAAATTGTTCTTTATATGTGAGAAAAAAGATGCAAGAACATGTTAAAAACCCAATTTTCATTGGAGTGATTCTTTAGATATAAATACTTCTGAGTCTTTGTGAAGCTCATATATTCTGGCTTTTGAAAGAAACACCATCACCATCTAAATGCAGTGCTCGCCCCCTTGTGGTCAAACCCTTCCAGTGACAGTAGAGACAGGCAAGATTGCAGTTGGCTGCGTTTGCCATTTCAGCTGCTGGGTCTTGATGTGTGCTGGCAGCCCTCCATGATCCCATTTCACCCTCCACTGAGCAGCAGGGGTGTAGTGCTGCACAACAACGGTTGCAGCTCTGCAGGCTTCACAGAGGTGCTTCTCATCTGTTGGAGCTCCACCGAGGCTGACAAGCTCTCATCATCTCGCTCGCGACATAGAGCCTCCAGATTTTGCATTATTCAATTCTGGTTGTTGAATCAAATTAGGGAACGTCAAAGAAAGAACTCTAATGTGTGGCATAAAGGAAAACAAACTGAAATTCCGTCTAAAGGACAACCACAAATACAGAAAGCTAAGATTTTCATGGTTACTGTTTGGGACATAAAAGACAGCACATGAGAGACCAGAAACGGAACAGTATTAGCCATAAAGCATTTTAAAGATTACTGCTTGAAACAACTTTTTAAATACATCTCTTCAAACATAGAAAGGAAATGATCACAACAAATCCAAAATCACAATGACTTGCAACAAACAAACAAAACCAGAATATATTATTTGTCATTACTTAAAATTTTTAGCCGTCAATTTTTGGTCTCCAGAGAGACACATCCCTCTCTTTGGCTTTGGATCCTGCCTTTGTCACTGACTTTATTTAGAGCAGGGCTCTGTGACCTTGGCTGGGACCTTTCTGTGCATGCGTGGGTTTTTTCTGGACACTATGGCTTCCTCCCACAGTCCAAAAACAAACTTCAGTGCGTGTGGGAGTGTGTGTGAAAGTGATTGTAGTCTTTGACAGACAGACGCCCTGTCCAGGGTGTACCCCGCTTTAACAGTAACAGTAACCAGGACAGGCTCCGGTAACCCCACGACCCCGAAAGGGTCATAGTGGGTTCAGAAAAGGGAAGGATAGGAAGTCTGCAACCTTCAACACTTCAAACTAAGATGCAAACAAAGAACCATTTGAGTCAATTTCTTACTGACTACGACCCAAAAGGAGCCACAAAGTCTTACTTCCCTCTTTAGAAAAATAAGACACTGAATTGTTTTTATGTTATTGTTACTATTATGCTAAATATAAATTCTTTATTGATTTTTTTGGCATAAATAAAACATCACTTTTTTTTTTAATATGAAAAAGTGTATATCTTTTTACAGTAGTTCACATGACTTCCTTTCAAAATAAAAGACACCCTGTACAATATACTGTCAAGCTATCTCTTTCCAGCTAATTTGGTAGAGTAATGTCAACAGTAAAAAAAATAAAAATATGGACAATTCGTTTTATTTATGTTGGTGCATCTCAGCATTCTCATATGAAACAGAACTACAGTAAGTGATCCTTACCGCATTTTTCGACCATAAGGCACTCTTGAAATTCCTGAAGTTTTCATGCATGTTATGTCTGAATCCTGGCTGTGCTTATTGATCTCCAATTGATTTTCTGTACTGCACAGCCCATTAAAATCTGTCGACATGTTTTAGTACGTCTTTGGTAAACTGCGAAGCCGATGGATTGATAGATCGTTGAAGCATTACGACTACTGTATAGTTAGGGGTGAATTGTACTGTTCTTCAGCTGTTTGTGACTTTCTGTTGATGCAACACAGACACAAACGTATGTTTTGTTTTTTTAGAATAAGGTGGTCTTCAGTTTGAGTAGCATCGTTGTGCAGCAGCTGCACATTTTGACCTGGACAGACACGTGCTGACCTGGGTAAAGCGCCTAGTTCTGCTGCTTCACATGCTGTCTTGTATTGTGTCACGCTGACCTGTAGTTGACCCTGAACTCCAACTTTGGCTTTCAAATGATGTAGATTCAAACCATGTATGCCGAAAAAAAGCTCATAGTCTTTTTTCATCCTGTGAACCCTGCAAACAACATTGCATGAAGAAGCAGCAAAGTCTGTAAAATTCCATCTATCTGGTTAATCTGATGCAAACTTGATCATCTGCAGATGCTTCCACACTGACTATATTATAATAATGAACACATGCCCTAATGAGTCAGCCTCCTTGATCCAACTGCTAGAGCTCCATGTGCATGTATGAGAGTGACGGTGGTCGCAATCTGTAAGTGCAAATGCATACATATGAGCATGAGCACAACCATCCCCCATGCAGCCCCGCGTCAAAGGAAAACCATCGCCTGAAGCCTCAGCAGCGTCTCCGGTGATGTGACCACTGACCTCCTCTAACATCTGAGGAAGTGGGAGCCGACTTTTCAAGGACAATGAACTTTTCTGCCGATTTTACGCTTCCCAGTCAAAATCTGTGGCATTGCATTTGCATAACATTAACAAATATCTTCGGTGCAGCAGTGGCCGAACATTTGGGAACTACAACTGTTAGACAAACACGCACATGCCACTCCAACAGAGTTACAAGTTTTGGTACAGTGGTCAGTTTATTAACCTCAAGTTGTTTTTTTGTTCATTTCAATAAACAAACAAGTAACTAAACAAGTTAGTAAGCAAGTTAATTAATAAATATATTTCAAGATAAAACAAGAGGAAACGTGTTGCCACTCAGAGAAAAGCAGCAATGCACTTTCAATAGTATGAAAAGCCGGAAAAGTGCAAAAAAGAAATACACATAAAATATTCAAACTCCATAGAAAAATTCAGTCTTTCTATCCTAAGTTTATATTTGTCACTTTATTTTCAGGCTGTTACAAAAATTCGCTTTGGTTTTCATTTAATGTTTAGCTGTTTATGGTTATAAAGCCTTTTTTTTAATGACTCCTTTCATATCTGCTTTACATGTTTGCATCTTTTAAGGGGTCAAATTTTCTTTTTTTCTGCAAATGTGATTCAGGCACAGGGATGCAACGTCCTCTCTCCACTCTGCCATCCTTAAAGTAAAAAACAAAAAGGGCTGAATAAATAGTTAAAACACGTATTCATTATTATGCAATTATACATATACAAGGTCTCCACCATAGCTTCTCTTGTCCCCGCTGGCTTGCCTTATAATAAAAAAAGCAAATGCAATGTGAAGCTGGGATCCGTGTCTGTGGTTGTTCCTGTCAAATACTCCTGCTTTGTGTCAGTTCTGATGCTGCTCAGCCTCAGGAGGCTGCAGCCAGGTGGTGACCCTGCATGCTGTACCTGGCACAGGGTGTGCAGACCTGCAGCCAAGTCCCAGTGACACGAGCTGCAAGCACAGACCAGCCTACCATGGGGAGTATTACAGGGCCTGTCATCATTTACATTTTAAACACTGTAATATTCAAATTTTCATTGACTTTTTTGTTCTTTGTGAGCTAATCTTTTGTGTATTCCTATAACAATTGCTGCTTTGAACATGCACCAACTAAAATAACAGGATTTAGCTTCAAATCATTGGCTATCAGGTAAACAACCACACATTTTTAGTGGAGTGTGAATACAAAAAAGCTGATGTGTGTTTATGAGGGAAAACAGTGGCATTCTTAACCTAACACATTTGATTTGCCTCAGAAACATCACAGATAATGCTGAAGTAGCTAACAATTTGCATTTTCAATTTTCGCTTTGATAATCAGCACTTTCCGTTAACACCCTTTTATCCCATTTTCGTTGATGAGCAACTCCAGCACGGTCCTGCAACCCAGAAACCCAGAAAGCATGCCTTAAAATCCCGTTGCACAATATGTCCAAAATCATCCTCAACCTCCCCCTCCCCCCATTGAGACCTGTGCTCTGATTGGCCACAGTTTCATGAGTTTGAATCCCCTTCGTGACCTTTCTAAAATGTCATCACCGCTCTGTCTCAACCATCGTCTGCATCGCTTTTCCATTTTAAGCCGTCTATAATAGGAAGCCATAAAAATAATCTTTACTATCAGCGCCAGTCACTGAGGAGAATCACCGCCTCATTACCACTCCTGTCTGAAGGGCTGATTATGGCACGGATGGAAGGAACCCAGCAACAAGAGCTGGGGCTGGGGCATTCAGCTGGACTCCTAATGGCTGCATGGGGTTAAACTGCAGCTCCCTTCTTGCCACAGTTCTAACACTTTCCAATTCCCTGCTGCTGTTCGCTGCATCTGCTACAAAAGGACGAAAAAATTAAATTAATTACTTGAGAAAAGTGGAGGGTCCTCTTCTCTGTTCAATAAAAAAGAGCAGCAATGTGTGTAGCCAAATCAATGATACCCCAGTCCCTCCCTGGACTGATTTAATGATCCCACACAGACACAATGCTGTGATCCCACTGTGATGAAATAAACCATTGTGTGTGTAGTCGCCCCAATATGCTAATCCAGGATTAATTATGGGCCAACCTTAATGAGTATCTCTCTCGCCCTCTTAGATATGTAAATGCACCAGCAGTGGACAGCGTTGAGAGGCTTTTGTTACCTCTCTGCGTTGTTTAAAAAGGCAGGACGGGACAGAAGGAGACAAGGACAAAGGTTTAGCTGCAACAGATTATTTTCAAACCTATTATGGCTCGATTAAAAATGTCTAAGTTGTAAAGGTGAATATGTAGGGATTTCATTTCAGACACAGCCATGAAGCTCATATTAGGACAGTGATCCAGACCCATGTAATTTGGCCATGGGGAACATCACTCACCATCACTGGTTTCCTGTAACCATGACAACATGAATGTTTTTTTTTTTCTTTTGCTAATTCATCACACAAAAAGTATAGAGGTGGACAGAGCCAGATTAAGTATGTTCTCATAACACTTCTATCCTTTTCTTCTTCACTTGAGAGGTGAGAGATTAACCAAACGGGAGAGATTCATACAGCAACATAAGGTCAACAAAGGCTTAAAACTAAAGGTGGGTCACAGTTCAGGCACAAGCCAATACCCAGATTCAAACTCTTTAAAAAAATGTAATGTTGAAATATTCTTTTTGTGGTAAACTATTAAACCTAAATAACTTGGAGCCTTCTCTTTAAAAGTTTGTAATTTCTCAGTGAGTCAAGTGAAATAGTGAAAAAAAGGTAAAAGAATTTTGTGACTAATAACCATCAACTTATTGAAGCAAGTCTTATGTTTCACTTTCATAACATAATCCAGTGAGTCTTTTATATGAACAAATAAATAAAAGCTCTTAAAAATTACAATTTAAATACTACCTACACAATATGAAATCACCGACCCCCCCCCTTTAAAAAATAAAACCTACGCTTGAACTTTTTAATAATTTAGAAACCCTCTGTGCTATGATGATAGTTCATGAAAAACAAAATTAAGCATCTTTTTTCTCATATGAAACATTGTTCAAATGCAATGCATTGTGGTCTATTTTTGACAATTTAGCGACCATTGATGAACACTAGTTTTTTTGCAGAGACTTCTGAGAAATTTCCAGGGCACTCAATTTAGAAATTTTAGATTCGGACACCTCTGAAGAAATTCTGACACAACCTTAGACATTTAAAACAAATAAACATCTAACATGACAAAGCTGTGGTGCAACAAAAGGGTAACAAATCAGATGGCCTGACAAGGATGAACTGAAAACCAGACAGTTACACAGTATTTAATGAGAACAAAGGAAAACAGTCGTGATAGTAAACTTGAACCTTTTGAGATTGTGAAAGGGGGGCAACTCAGAACAGAATATGAAAACATTACAAAAAAAGTGCACAATCTTGACCTTAACTTTTTTTTTTCCAGCTAAAAATCCTTTGCCAAACTTGCAAGAAACCTGCAACGATAAAATAATGGAATAATTAAAAGAGCTGAGTTGGTTTGATTCATCTATGAGACATTTGGTAACATTAGTAAGGCTTATGGATTTTACTTTTTACTCTTAATAACTTTTTTTTTTTTACCCTCTGTTGCTGACAATCAGCAATGTGGGCTGTCCATATGTTTGGCTGGTGTCTGGAATACATAAACTGGAACTGAAACTTTGCAGCAGTAAAGATTGGATTGTGGAGTTTAAACCACAAAATAGCTCTCGAGCTATTGCTAGAAGTATTGCTTGTGTCATTCAGCCTGCATACCGAGCGTTTTATCCTGATCTGATCACCTGTTTACCTGACCCTGCTTCATATTGGACTCTGCCTCTTTGCCGCCTGCCCCGAACTTTGCCTGGACTCTGACCCTGATTTAGCTTTGAGGACTTTTAGCTGAGCTTTGCTCCTGTCTGTCTGTCTGTCTCAGTCAATAAAACCCTTCTGCACATGGAACCAGCCATCTGATTGGTTGTGACAGGTGAGTTACAAAAATCTACGCTCTCTGCAGTTCATTATGCAAATGCATGTTTCTTACAAATTTAAAAAGAGTTGGAAACAGGATTTATGAACAGGAAGGATTATACAACAAAGAAATAACTAAACACAAATTTCCATTAATTATTTTGATTTTTAATTTTAAAGAATTTTTGACAAAAGGAATGTTCTGCTGTTACAAAGTACAAGTGTTGCAAACCTCAAAACAGACGCAAAATGATTTGGAATAAAATATAAAGACAAACATTAGACACACAAAATGTAATAAAAAAAAAAAGAAACTCCAAATTTCACCTGATGAAAAATTAAGTTGATAATTAGGTATTTTTTCAAACGTTTTGTCTTTGTCTAGCGTGTAGGTTCTTATGTGTTGTAAATAAATGGCAAGTGATACGGTTACTAAATTAATTGTTGGATTTTGATCGGATTCAACCCTCCCCTCCCAACCAACCAACAAACAAGGGTGCGATTTTTTTTTTTCATTTTAGAAAGTGTGGTCTAGTATGTGAGCTGAATATGCAATTACTTAGAACGTATTTTAAAACAATTTTAAATATCAGCAAACTCTTCTAGATTAGCACTTTTGCTCGGAGTCTCTGTCCAAGGTTCTGAAATCTGCCGCTCCAGGAGCTGCTCACGTGACTGCAGTTCTTCCCTCCGCAGGCTGCTGAGTGTGCGAGCTTCTGCGTGGGCTCAGAGAGCGGACAGTTCAGTTCTCATCATGAGCGAGCTATAGCGAAGCAGGCTCCTGGGCTGCTGTAGTATGCCTGAAGCGTGGAGGGGTCTGGGAGGCTGAATACCTGACTGCGACTCTGCGTGAATTATTTCCCTTCTTCGACCATTTTTTTTTTGCCGCTGGAAGTGTAGCATGTGGTGGTTGGGTCTTTAGAGTGGGCTGCTGCCCCCGAAATGTGACCGTATTTCGGGGGTGCTCCCTAAAGAACATGTAATAATCAGCAGGAACGCGCGCAAATCCTTCACGGATTCTCAGCCAGAATGCAGAAAGGGATAAGACTCAATGATGGGCATATCACCTATTTGGCTCTTTTGGCGAAGAAGGATGGTACGAGGAGAGGATGCCTGAGCAAGAAAAGCTCGGACAACACAAAATGGCATTCAAAGTGGTTCGCCTTACTGCAGAACATGCTGTTTTATTTCGAAAATGACTCCAGCTCACGCCCCTCTGGACTCTACCTGTTGGAGGGGTGTGTTTGCGACAGAGCACCGTCCCCGAAACCGTCTCTGTCAGCGAAGGAATGTCTGGAGAAACAGGTAAGACTTCCGCAGAGGCGCAGGAGTTCTGCTGTCTCTCACAACGCAGAGATAATCCCTATTTGCGGTCACAGCCTTCAAATTACGGCAACAGTACAAAAAGGAAAGTGTTGCCTTTTTTGTTTTAGCCTGCACAACTAGAGTAAAATCCCAGAAATAGTTACATAATTATTATTTTTTAAATTCTGCTCTAAAAACGTGTGTATTAATAGTTGGTTATCAAACATATCGAAAGGCTTCCAGGACAGACTGCAGGCATACCTCTTCAAACTTTCCAAACTCCGCCTCATCACCACCACTTTGGTATCATATTTTTGTAGACTCAACAAGGTTGAATGAATGCATCTCATTTAGCAGGAGCAAACTTAGGCTGCATCAAAACTTTGCAGGTTTCTTTCTTGCAGGGGAGAGTTGCCTCTTTACTCGTCGTTTTGACGTATTGATTTAATTCATTCTCTTGATATTAATAGCATCCTGCCTTGGCAACTGTGTCTCCCCGGTTTATCGCCGGGGTTTGTGCTATAGCTTTGTCATTATCACATACTGTTGACAAGAAGGACGAACCAAAGGAAGTCCCTGGGTTTGCTTTTTGTTGTTTCCAACTGCACCTTCACTTTAAAGTCTTTTTTTTCCATGCAGAGGATGAACACATCTACATGCTCTTAAAGTCAGCTAGAATGTCACTTAAAAGAAAAACACATCTACTTCCAATATCATGTTTACAGTAAAGCTTAGTAGCTGAAAGTGCCCCCTATCTCCCCATCCACCACATTTGCAATAGAATTTTGTTGTATTTAGGCTAAAGAAGACTTTGTGGGATGTAATCCAGAATAATTGTGTTTCTATAAGTGGAGTTAACTCAAAAATTGACACAATTTTATCCTAATGTCCTTCAAAAGCACATAAAGAGCTTTTTGTCATTTGAATATTTGTCATTATTGAGTGTAATTCATAGTTTCTGATATTAAAGAGATTCTGTTTCATCCTTTTAACCATTTTCATGGTTACATTACCTTCAAAAGTTTGATCACATTTTCTTTAGATATTGTTCAGCCTTGTTTGGCGTGATTACCTTGAAGGTTTGGCAGTTAGTTATGTTGCTGTCCATGGTGCTGACATTATTCAAACTGTTCCTGTAAATGCAGTCTCCCTACTGATGACCCAAGATTTCTGAACACTTCACTTTTATTGTGGTCTGTATTTTTAGACTTTACTGTTACAGAGAACTGGAGATAAGCACAAAACGCTTGTATGTTAAACATTGGTTTTGGACAGCAGCGTGTAGACTTTATGCATGAAATGTGTGCTTGATGACATCTTCGGTGACAGCTGTTCATGCCCACTGCTCCAGTAAATTTATTTCAGCAGTGAATTAAATGGATTAGAAAGACTTCAATTAACATATCCCAGACTACAATTGAGCACACATATTTTTAAGTCAAATGAGTCGGGAGTACACTCTTTTCTTCTTCATCTGAAAAAGTGCATGCTCAGAGATCTATTTATTTTTTCTGTGGTTGAAGCTGCTCACGTTGCTGTGTGTGATCAATCATGCCTGCATGTTACCACGTCTGCACAGCTTGTGCGACTCATCTGATCTTCTGTGTGATGCCTTGAAGTCTATATTTGCCTCGGTGTATCTTCCTACATGCACCATTGCTGATCTTTTAAACGGAGCAGCTCCACAGAGAAGGTGAACTAAGGACAGAAAGTCTAATCAATGCTTCATGTCTCTGATGTTGCACAGATTTCTGTTTGACTGTACGCGCTCTGAAAAATGCAGGGATGGCAGAGGAGTCGATGATCAGAATGCAGGGGTCATCACAGGCGATGCCACTGTAAAGCCCCTACATAAAATGTGTTACACGTGTGAATTGCAGCAGGCTCCAGATTATTGTTGTGCGGTGTGTGTCTGTGCACATCAGTCGGTATGTGTGTTTCAGTGTTGCAAGAGGAATGGTCAGGAGAGTACTAGATCTTATCTGTCTGTGACAGGGAGAGGGACAATGCAGCGAATAGATGCCAAATCAACTGCCACCATGCAGGGCTGCGGCGCTTTTTATAGCCCTCACTCTTCAAAAAGGCAAAAGATCTTTCTTAGCCTCCTGCTTCGTCTGTCTTTCCACTCTCATTGTATTCTTTGGAGCGTTCTACTTTTAAACGTTCTTATTCCTCGTTTAAAAGGCGAGCTACGTTTAAGCCCACAGTTACTATGGCAACCCCTATTTGCATCTCAAAAAGTGCATTTGAAGAGGGCTACAAAATGTGAAACAATATGCTTTAGCATCTTGTTTCTTACAGCAGAAAAAGTGAGTTTATAAAAACTCAAAAGCAGTCAGCAGGTTTGCTTGTTGCAGAAAGGGGGGGGGGGGGGGGGGTCTCCTTTTGTTTTAATTATTATGTTGAATTTAAGTTTATTGTTCCCCCAATAAATTTCAGTCATGCGTGAGATCACTTGACTGAATTTATAATTGCAACTTCTGCTTGAGAATTTGAAGAGAGGACCACCCACTTAACCACGGTTGCCATATCTGTAGCCAAATGGGAAGTGAGGTAAAAATAAATAGAGCTGCCAATAAATTAAGAAATAAAGCTGGACCCACCAACTGGCAGAATGCGAGAGATGGGAAACGCATTATTGACAAAGGTGTGTTCTTCTGCATTACTGGAAAAACCCTTCACTAATGATTTGCTCCTGGCATTTGGGAGGAATAAAAAAAAGACAATATGTTTAGGTTGTGGGGTCTTTACAGTGTTCGATGTTATGCAGTCTGATGTTCAGCTGCAGATAGCTTGTCTGCACAGCGGGAAACAGCACTTTGGTGTGTTAGGACTTGATTCTGCAGGGTTGTATTTAAAAAACAAACTGTTTTTGTTTTCTACAATTGACATAAATGGACCTTCAAAGTTGTAAATTCAATGGAGACACTTTACAAGAGTGAAAAAAGTGAAAACCCAATGCTGCCAAAAAGATGCTGGATCACTAAAAGATGCCAAAATGAAACAGAAAAAAACCACAGTGTCACAAGCAGGCTTCTGCCAATTCAGAGGTGAGTTGCCAGGTTACATGACAGAATGCACAGAGGCTTTATAATGAACCTCTCAAGACACTTCTCTCAGGATCTCTTGCTCCCACTCTTTTGCATTTGTGCACGTGGGCACACGAGTTCAGTCAGTCTTTGTTTCTGCACTTACTTAACAAACCTTCATCAGATCTGAGAAAATGTTCAACTTTGTTTTGCCTTCCCAGTATTACTTCACTGTCACGTTCAATCACGACAACCAGAAGGCTCTGGAGCTGCGCACAGAGGACGTCAAGGACTGCGATGAGTGGGTGGCCGCCATCACTCAAGCCAGGTAACTCACACACCTGACCCCTCACCTGCTTGGATCTGTGTGAACTTGTGTCTGTGCATGTTGTGTTAGCAATTACAAGAGGTTTTAGGAACCACCAGGCAATAAAAAGTGGCAAAATGAATCAAAAATTTCAAGAGTAAGAAATATCCATTTAGGAAAACTATGAGGGGAGGTCACTTTTTCATCTTATGTCATCTTAAATTGTGATACACAATTTTTTTTTAATCTATTTGTACATCTATCCAGCTCATGGATGAAATAAAAACCATATCATCTGAAATTACTGCCTTGTTTAACAAAAAAAATGCTCATTTGAGGTTTTATGTTGGATGCTTAATTTTTAATATGAATGATGTAGGATTATGAGAGAAACAGTTCTTTAAAAATTATGCACATCCAAAGGCAATGAACGCAAAGCAACACCCTCAGTGGAAATGTCAGTGGTGTGCATTTGTTTGGCAAAAGGTCAATTGATCGGCCGCGCTCCAGATTAAATTGATTGGTTGTCTCTCAGGCAGCAGCTCAGACTGTACAGAGTAAAACTGCCGTGTTGTACTGAAATGCAAGGCAGGACTGAATTTGAGCACGCATCATACCCATAAATGTCACATCTTTTACATATACATTTATAGGCGTCATCTGCTTTGTTTGGGAAATCAACAAACAGTGTTGAATTGAGTGCAACACCATGTTTTCTTCTCAAATGGGGCATAAAGCTCGCAAGTGTTTAACAAAGGTGGATTGCATAACCGCACAGGTCTAGAGTATGCAGGTGTAGAATCTGAGGTTGAAATGTTTCACAGGTCTGCTTGAAGAGGCCCACTAAAACAAGTGTTAATGAGGCCTTCCTAATCTCTGTGCACGTATGTCTGTGTAGTTACAGAAACCTGGCGACAGAGCATGAGACCCTCATGCAGAAGTATCTTCATCTACTCCAAATAGTGGAGACGGAGAAAACGGTTGCCAAGCAACTTCGACAACAGATAGAGGATGGAGAAATCGAAATAGAACGGCTAAAATCAGAGGTAACTTGATACACTTGAGTTTTTGTGAATAGACATTTTGGTTTCACAATGTTTCAGGAATTTTGGAAGGACAGAGAAAGCAGAGGAGAAACAAAGTAGTGAGGCAGAGGGGTCATTGGCACAAAGAGGTCACAGGACAGAGTCCGTGACCCCCAACCAGAACATTGAGGGATCAGGATTAGCATTGCAGCTTGTACATTCAGTAGTGCTGTTCAGTGTTTTGTCTCCTCATTATTCAGCCTGAAGAAGATCAAAGCATTACTCTTTAGTGTGCTAATGGATGTTTCAATTGAATTCAGCATTTTCAATATGCATGAGTCAGCTTTTGTTGTACAATGATACTACAGCGTGCACCACAAAATGATCTAGTTTTCTGTCTTTTCATGGTTAAGTGTGCACTAGTAATGGATGTTTAATATCAGCTGTTTATGAAAAAGTTTTCTTGTTCACATTCAGAGGGTTTGAGTGGAGCAGAATTGAAACACAATAAGTGACATTTTGTCATTACTGGTGTAGTTTTTTCTTCCATCAACTCTTTGAAGCAGCTAATAGACCAAAGCAAAGTTCATCAAAAGGCTTTTCAACATGACGATGATGAATAAAACATGCAACCAGTCATTTTCTGTACTCATCTTATTCTATGCAGGGTCGAAGGGTGGTGAGGGAGGAGCTTTTTGCAGCTTACATCAGGCTGGAGGCAGGGTTTACCTCAGATAGGGGCACCCAGGGTTCAAAGACACTTGCAGAAATTCACACACGAGGCCAGAAAAGTTCAACATGAGGATCAGTCTAGAGGGTATCCACGTGACAATTCAATGAATAAAATGGCAAGAAAAGCTTAACAAACATTATTTTAAAAAAAGCTACACTGCATACAATCAGCTGAACCTCATTTTTAGTTGGTAATAATTTAAATAAATGCTATGAATTTGGCCATAAAATACTAAAAAAAAAGCTCACACTTGTTGAAAAACATGTTTTATCATCTGATGTTTCTTTGAAGAATCCCAATGCTTACTTAGGTCATGCCCTATTCTTCATATTTTTCTAAATTGTTTAACTAGCTCACCCGCAGTCCACTTTGGACCCTGTTCAACCTGCTGAAAGGCAGATGCTTGTTTGATGTAATCTGCACTAAACATTTGAAATGTTGGCTGTCCCTGTGGCTCCAAAGGCTGGAGAGTCATTTGGAGGTCAAATGTTGGGAATAGATTTCCCTTGGGGGAGACTAACAGTTGATTAAAAAACATCTTCTTTGTGGACTGTCCCACTGAAAAGCTATTTCAGAATTTGCAAACTTGAACTGTCGACTGCACAAATTCATTTGATTTTCCAGTTCATACCTACATGTCCTGCTGCATTTATTACATAAGTCCTGGCTAGACATTTAAAAAAAAAAGTTTCTTATTGTAATCCCACAAAAACATGATTTTTGTTGCACTTTCAATGAGTTTCACTGCTCAAGAAAGAAAATCAATGCTACCTTTACCTTTACCTTTACCTTTACAGGGGCAGAACTGTCAAGCTTCCAAGTGTTCTTGTTAAAGTATTTTTTGGGATTTTAAAACACTTGACCTCCTTATGTAAAACTGTCTTAAACTGAACATGGGTTAAAAACTCATTGTGCTGACTTTGCAGATTGCTGCCCTGCTGAAGGACAATGAAAAGATCCAGTCGAATCCAGAGGTGCTACCCAATGAGGACGACACCGAGATCAAAAAGATCAAGAAGGTTAAATCTGGCAGCTTTGAAGCTTTTAACCAGAAATAGGTTTTTATTCCAGAAAAATGAACACACCAATGCAAAGAGGATGTTGAAGCACATTCAATATGTTTTTTGTTCATTTTTTTCAGTTATTGCAATAAATTGGGTTTAAAAAAGGTATTTTTTCCGCTTGAAACACATATTTCTTGTGTCTTACACTCAAGGGGTCTTTTATTTTAAATGACTACATGGCATTTACAATGGTAATGAATAAAATATTGCGGTAACACAAAACCAAAAAACCTGCTTTGTTGTAAGTTATTTCTCTTCTAGCTGATTCATTTGTAGTTTCTTACAAACTGATTTATTTTGCAGATTTATTTTCAATTTCTTACAAATAAATGAATCTGCTATTTGCAAAGAATAACACATAATGTGTTTGAGGGCGTTGATGATGAACACAGCGAAAAAGCAGTGAGAAATGTCAAAATTGAATTTAAAAAATGCTCAAATGAGCAATACTTGGCAAAAATAACTTCATTAATAGACAAACTACTTCTGGTGCAAAGGTAACACAGTCTTTATGTGTGACATTTTCCATCAAAGGTCCAGAGTTTCCTGAGAGGCTGGATTTGCCGCAGGAAGTGGAAAACCATCATCCAGGACTACATTCGGTCACCGCATGCTGAGAGCATGAGGAAGAGGAACCAGGTGGTGTTCAGCATGCTGGAGGCTGAGGCCGAGTACGTGCAGCAGCTTCACATCTTGGTCAACAATTTCCTGCGGCCACTTCGCATGGCAGCTAGCTCCAAGAAGCCCCCCATCACCCACGACGACGTCAGCAGCATCTTCCTTAACAGGTGACAGGGGGTCAGACCGGAAGTGGTAGAAAAAGAAGAAGGAAGAGTGGCTTGTTACTAACATTTTGCTTTTTTGTTTGATCAGTGAGACCATAATGTTCCTTCATCAGATCTTCTATCAGGGTCTGAAGGCCAGAATAGCCAGCTGGCCAACACTGGTGCTGGGTAAGAGGCAGGGCTTGTCGGTCGCACACAAAGCAGCATTGTTTCTTAGATTTATTTAACTTTAAATTCACTCATATCAGACACCAGGTTATTTGTTCCCATGTGGTCTATTCTCTGATCTTTAAATTTCTCTCCAAATAAGCTTGAGGGATTGTCAAAATTAAAACAAAAAATAAAACTAAAATAAAACAATTGATCAATTCTTTCAAAATGCTGTTTTTTTCCCCAAAACCCGACACATTTATATTTGTATATTACTGCTCTTTGGGGGCCTTTACTTGTTGACGGAGTTGCTGGCTCTCTTTCAGCTGACCTGTTTGACATCCTGCTGCCCATGCTGAACATCTACCAAGAGTTTGTGAGGAACCATCAGTACAGCCTGCAGATCCTTGCCCACTGCAAACAGAACCGAGACTTTGACAAGCTGCTCAAGCAGTACGAAGCCAAACCTGACTGTGAGGAGCGGACTCTGGAGACCTTCCTCACCTACCCAATGTTTCAGGTGTGCTTCAATGGCTAGAAAGGGGGTCCTTTTCATAGTTGACAATTCAGGTTAAAAGTATATTTAAAGCATTTTTTTTCCCTAGGGAGCAAAAAAAATAAAAATAAAAAAACCTAAATAAAGAATGTAATTCTGTCTGTTTAATGTAAATTTTCATCAAAATTTTTGGCATCATCACAATTAGAAAAGTCACTTTGAGGACTGAACTTATAGGGTGAACATATTAAAGTAAAAGCTGAGAAATGAAGGGACAAAAGATCATGGTTCTATCAGATGGCTCTGACATGATTTGGTTCTTGTCTTTAAAGATCAAAGGAAGCTTTCCTGGTGGACACTGTCACAGATCAAGATGTTTCTGAGTTTTTATAACTTTGAGCTTGAAATACTTGTTTTAGATGATCAAAATTCTTCCTCATACTCATTTCAGGTTCCTCTCTCTGCCTTTCAGATTCCACGTTACATCCTAACTTTGCATGAGTTGCTGGCTCACACTCCTCATGAGCACGTGGAAAGAAACAGTTTGGATTATGCCAAGTCAAAACTGGAAGAGCTTTCAAGGTACATCCACCTGCCCACAGCCAGCACAACTTAAAAAAAGAGAATCTTTCACATTAAATACCTTTGTACACCAGAGATTGATTTCTGCCAAAATATTGTTACTGGCTGATCTGTGACCTCCATCCATTCATCTTCTTAACCCGCTATATTCCTTTTGGGGTCACGAGGTTGCTGGAGCCTGTCTCAGATACTGCTGGGCAAAGGTGAGGTACACCCCAGGAGGTTGCCCTGGCGACCTCTTGGGGTGTACCTCACCTAAAAAGCTCTTTTAACCTAAAATAAAAATTGAAAGTGAATAAATTCCAAGATTTTATAAATCAATATGGTATATTGTGAGAAGAGCGATTCGAATCCAAAGGCAGATTTGCTAAACATGAAGCATCCTCATTGTTTTAAACTGTGACCTTAAGGTGCTAATGTCCATTAAGACTGTTCAGAAGAGGTAGAAAAGGTTTCCGGCTTCTGAAGATTTGCTGTCCTTTCAGAATCATGCACGATGAGGTGAGCGAGACGGAGAACATCAGGAAGAACCTGGCTATTGAGCGCATGATTGTGGAGGGCTGTGAGGTGCTGCTGGACACCAGCCAGACATTTGTCCGACAAGGTGAAAGAAACGTCATAAACGTAAAATACGAGTCAAGTAGTACTCAAACTAAGGTTTCATAAGTGAAAGAGTATTTAAACAACAAGATGCATCAAATGATTTTAGTAAAAAAGATGAGTAAAACTTAGCTTTTGTGTCTAAGCTGGTTGTTTTTTCACAGGATCTCTGATCCAGGTGCCAATGAGTGAGAAGGGGAAGATCACCAGAGGGCGACTGGGCTCTTTGTCGCTGAAAAAGGAAGGCGAGAGGCAGTGCTTCCTCTTCTCCAAGCATCTCATCATCTGCACTAGAGGGTCTGGAGGAAAACTTCACATCACTAAGGTGAAACAGGATCATCCGGAAAGTGATTCAGGACTCAAAAACAATTCAATTTTTCCACATATTTTCCAGTTTAATGGGGGCAGTCTTGAGTTTGCTTCCATCTGTTATTAATTTGAGGCATTGCTGATCTTTTGTGACCAATTTAAAAAAGCTTAACTTGGCAGTTTCTTATCATGTACTTACATGTGTCTGTGTATGTACTTACTTTGTGCCTAGTGATTTATTGCTTAGTGAAGGATGCTTTAAGGCAGAGAGCTGCACAGAACTCCTGATCTAATGTACTTAAACATTTCTATTAGCTGTTAACATGCTCCGACCTCTCAATCTTGTCACAGAATGGAGTGGTTTCTCTCATCGACTGCACCCTGATGGAGGAGCCAGAGGGCACGGATGATGAATGTAAGCCTGTGTACTTTATACAAATGTCTGATAAAACACAAAGAATTTGTGCAAAATTAGTTCTCACTGATTCGAAACAACAAACAAATCTTACAATTCAAAATCTTCAACTTAGATTGAATCTTTTTTTTTTTTTTTTACATTTTATGACTCAAATGACTATAAATGTAATAACAAAAATGCTTAAAATTCATAGAATTATTTGCACAGTTTAGCCAAAAAAGTTATGACAAGTTATTCATGACAGGTAACTGAAAAAAAGAAATGTAACTGTTAAAAAAGCCTTTTTTTTTATAAAATGGGCCTGGATGTGCCAAAGCATTGAACTGATTCAATTTCAAATCAAAATTTCCACAATTTGGTTAACAATTCAACACAATTAGACCAAACAGTGGTTTATCATTTCAGGTTTACATTGTAAAAAAAAATGTTTTGGTTAGAAAAACAGTTTTCCTAAAGCCTTAAAGATTTAAACAGGATAATGGGTGGATCGTTCATTTATAAGGTTGGACAATTTTCAACAGAAAAATGTTTTGTTTGCAAAAAATGCTTGAAAATACTTTTAAATTAAAATCAGTTGATGAATTTGATAAATAAACGCTGCATTTAATGCATTTTGAGCCATTTATTTATTTTTTTAAACCCAGTGCTAATAAAAAAACAAAAAACAGAATACTTCTAAATATAAGATTTTGCATCCGAAGAGCCCAAAGAACAATCTCTCCGGTCAGTTTAACATGTTTTTATGCTTCAAACAAATTTAAAAGGACTTTTAAACTTGCAGCCAAAGAACGCAACAGTCAGGACACAGAGCACCTGGACTTTAAGGTGATGGTGGAGCCCAAAGACGTCCAACCGTTCACAGTCATCCTTGTGGCTTCATCACGACAGGAGAAGTCAGCCTGGACAAGTGATATCAGTCAGGTCTGTCATAAATAAATAATCACTAAGTAAAATGATCGCTAAATTCTGTCGTACCCCAACTGGTAGTTAGATGTCTGATTTCTTCTGATGTGATTATTTCTAAGAAGGAATCTAATCACTGTTGTATAGCACAGTGAAAATGTGAATCAACAGGTTTGTAAGCTCACTCCTTTCTATGTCAGAGCTCTTTTGTGGTCTCTTCTCTTATCTTACAGTGCATTGACAACATCCGATGCAATGGGCTGATGATGAACGCCTTTGAGGAAAACAGTAAAGTCACCGTACCACAGATGATCAAGTAAGAGTTGGTCACCATTGTTTTACACATGCACAGTTTGACTCCCTCTGTAGCATTTTATAAATAAATGAACAATGGAAAAAAATCACTTTCTCTCAGTAATTTACTGTTAGAAGGAAATCAAAACCAAACTCTACTAAGTGCTCTATAACTTGGCTCCTTAAATATTGAAAGACGAACAAACTAATCAGTCGAAACCCTTTATATGTCGCTAATTCATAATATACCATTAAACTCAGGACTCTACCTAATTTAGCATCGCCTTAAACAGAAAAAAATATTGAAGAATACTTGTATTTAATTGGAAATAAAATAAAGCATGAAGGCGTTACTTTTCTAACTGAATTTAAAAGGAAGCTATGAATTATACAAAAAATTAACGTTTGGTCATATTTACAGACTATGCATTTTACTTTAAAGTTGCATTCAATGCAAAAAAACCCCCAAACAGTCAAATTATTCTTTAAAGTTTTTGTTTTGTTCAGTTAAAGTCCCACTTCAGCTAAATTTCAATCTATTGTGGCATCGTTCCCAGTGATCTTTTCTTATGCACTTTTTAGCAAAAATAAAATCTTGTGTTGTTTTATAAGACATATTTTCCACAGAGTAACAGGAGCTCATTAGAAATTCGCCACTGAGTTGTGGGCGGGGCTATTGGCACGTAAGTTAGACTTTTGCTAATTTCTCAACATTCGTTCCTCCCGCTGTCTTATAACACTTCACAACCCCAAGTAAACATTAGCAAAAAAGAAAAGCCAAAAAACATTGAGAAATATTGGAGCCATCCAGCCGTACAGTTTTGAGCAAGATGACAGCACAGACGAGGAACATGAATATGTCAATGGATCTATTTGTCTTCAAGAGGATGATTAATTAAATCTGTAGCTGAGCAGGGAGACTTTGGCATGCCCATGACTTAAATAAAGAAACACTCAGAAATGCAGTTTTAATTTTATAATCTTTTATATATGTCCTCCATCACAAGAAAAATGCTTAAAGAACATGTTTAAAACACTCTTTAAAAATCTTTATAGGAGTGTCTTTAAATAAATGAGACTTTTTCCACTGACTCAGTCATTTACAATAAAGTGTGACCTTGAATCTACGTGGGTAACACCTCCCCACCCCCCCAACCTGTGTTTCAGGTCAGACACCAGTCTGTACTGCGATGACGTCGACATTCGCTTCAGCAAGATGATGAACTCGTGCAAGGTGCTGCAGATTCGCTACGCCAGCGTGGAGCGCTTGTTGGAGAGGCTCACGGATTTGAGATTCCTCTCCATTGACTTCCTGAACACCTTCCTCCACTCATATCGTGTCTTCACCAGTGCTCATGTGGTGTTGGACAAGCTCATCACCATCTACAAGAAGCCAATCAGCGCCATTCCTGCACGGTAAGAGAGCCTGCTGGTGAGATTGCCCCAGTGAGAGTCTGAATATTACCTTTTCGGTTAAAGTTGTAACGATCAGCTCTTGATGGTTTATGTGATTAATTTTTCTACTAACACGTGCCAGTTACACTGCAAAAACAGGCCTCCTAGAAATAAGTCAAAAGTTCTTCAAATTTGAAACATTTTCTTTAAATATTCGCAGGGTAACTATTACCGTATTTTTCAGAGTATAAGCCGCTAAATAAATGCATTATAAAGAAGAAAAAATTCACTTATAAACATTTATGCTTATAAGATGTATAAATAAAATTCAATGCTCAGTGTTTGTCCAAAGTTGCATTCATGAATAATATATTTTCTTTGCGTGTTGGAGAAGCCATCAAGTTTTTAGTGTCATTGCTAGTCTGGTAGCATTGACTGTATATCTTATTTACAATGAAAGGAAGACACGGATGACATTAAGAGATCAGGTTTTTTGAGTTTGAAGAGCTCTACAAAAGCATTAGTAAGCACATCTTCATTTCTGGATTTATGAGATCATTCAATTTTTATTATATGGCGATCTTTACCTTCTACTGCAGGAGCTGTGTCTGAATGATGGCGCTTTCAGCGGTACTTCCGTGTCCCTCTGACCCAGTTTGATGACTTGCTTTTCCGCAATAGTCTGAGGTAGAAAAAAAAAAAAAAGAAAGAATAATAATGTCTCGATGCAAATAAAGAAAAATATCATAAAGTTGAGGAGAATGATCAGATTCTCCTCCATGTTTGTTTTGGACAACACTTCTTCTTCTGCGAGTAGCAAACACTGATACACACATATAGTGCCATCTAGAGGTTGATACTGGGAAGCAACCGCTAAAGGGCAACCAGTTGTGAAGGAGAAAATAAACATATGAGCAAAAATTTATTTTTTAAAAATCACGTGTTGCTTCTGAGTATAAGTTGCACCCCTGGCCAAACTATGAAAAAAAAAACCTGTGACTTATATTCTAAAAACTGTGGGACTGTGACTGTAAAGTGTTTTGGGCCTTCAAAGAAGGTTATTTTTACAAATTCTTCAGTGCGTGGTGGATCCCATCAACTTGTAATAAGTAAAACAGGAACAAAGTTTGGAATTTGCTCACATTTCCCCTGGAGATGCAGCATCAGTGATGTACTGGTGCAGTGAGGAGGTGGGACTTCCCCAGAGTCTGAATTAGTCTTTGCTCTCTCATGGTCTGTCTATAAGCACCTACCATTTCCTGTCCAGGTGAGGATGGAGCTAAAGCGGGGTCACCTCCTCTGTCTTCATCCATCAGAGCTAATTGGGTTCCGCCCGTCTCTCTCGTCACTCCATCCTCCTCACTGTGCCTATTCTTTGCCCACCTTTATCTGTTTTCTCACTTTTAATTTCTTTCCGAGAGTCTGACCATCCCTCTTGCTGCTGCACTGTCGCCATGGCAACCCTTTACTCTGCTGCAGGACCCCACCCTCTCCCCTTCCCTCCTGTCTTCTCCCCCTCTCCCCCATCATCTGCTGCAGATCCAAACTATTAAATATTGATGTCGGTGTTTTGCACCCTGCACTCATGTTGTCACCTTTCCCCTATTTTTGTTGTAGCCCCTTATCCAGTCCCTTCTTTCACTTTTCTCTTTGTTTAATGTGTGTTTAATTGGCCCTCATTTCATTTTTTACCTTTTAACAAGTCTTGACTTTTTTTCTGAATTTCTGCAACGAGAAACATCAGGGCTGCAGCTATCACCATATAGGGCTGGAGGCTTCCCACTCGCCCACTCAGTCGTCAGTGTGGTGGAATCCATATCCACTATGTTGCATTAACTCCCGCTTCATGCCCTCCCTCGCCGTTTTCTGTTTACCCCTCACATTTTTTTCTTCTGTAAACCCCTGTCTCCTTCTCTCCCTTGCTCTCCATTAGGCTTCCCTTTTCTCTGCTCCTCTCTTGCCATGTCTCTGTGGGCCTCCCTTGGGCTGGTTGCTGTTGGCAGCACCCGTACCTCCCACATTGTCACTTGACATGCTATTTATAGGCCTTCAGAGGGGGTGGCTCTCAGTGCAAGGAAGATGCTGTCTTAAACAATGTAGCTTTAAAAAAAAGAGGCAGGAGCTCCAGAGAAGCCCTGCAGTTAATGTGTCCCCACTCTGCTTCTGACACGTGCAGCAAGCACCCCCATCACCGCGTAACCTTTTCTCCCTTTTGCACCTCCTCAGATCAGGCTCTTTTCAACCTCATTTAGAAAGAAGCTCCACTTACAGTTCTGTTTCTGTTTTAAGCCCAACTCTGTGTTCTGTACCCCACAGCTCTTTGGAGCTTTTCTTTGCCAGCAGCCAGAACAACAAACTCCTCTACGGCGAGCCACCCACGTCGCCACGTGCCAGCCGCAAGTTCTCCTCCCCTCCTCCCCTCTCCATCACCAAGACGTCCTCTCCAAACCGCCGTCGCAAACTTTCCCTCAACATTCCCATCATCACAGGCGGTAAAGCCCTGGACTTGGCTGCGCTAAGCTGCTCTCCCAACGGCTATGCAAGCATGCACTCCTCCATGTCTCCCTTCAGTAAGACCACACTCGACATCAACAAGCTCTACGTGTCCAGCACAATGGCCAGCAAAATCCCAGACGAAGCAGAGCCCAAAGCTGAAGGAAAAGCTGAGGAGGCTGTCCTCAACAAGCAAGGTTAGAGCCTGGTGGACTCTGGCCTGCTTCATTATGTCAGTGTGGATTGGATTTATTCAGCATCTGAAATGTCACTATTCAAACAATTTAGATCAATTATAAAAGCCAACCTTCATGATTTTTTTTTTGGAACAGAAAAAAAGCTGTTATTCATGATTGTAGTAGTAAAGCTGACATGTATTAAACTCAATAGAAATCAGATTTTACGAGACACAAGAGTCACAACTGTTATTTATACTATCTCAAGTAGTTATGATGACCTTGCACTTTGGTGATAATTAATTACTTTATTACTGCTTATATTTTTTTAACCTTGAAAATTTCTTTCCAGATCTATCAGTAAGGGAGGAATGTGATGAAGATCCAAGTCAATGTGATGAGACAGAAGCAGAAATGTCGTCCCCCAAGTCTCCATCGACTCCCAAGAATGTCAAGTCAAAGAACTCTGGTACAATGAAACCTCTCTCCTAAACCCTAAAACCTGTTATTTACTTTTAAACCCCACCAACCAGTTAGGAAGACGAGTGGAAGAACTAGAAGTAGGAATAGGAGTTAGTGGAACGTTCTCAATGATTTTTAACCCAAATTAGAAGAAAACTGATAGCTTTCAGCAGTTTAAAAAAGGGAAAAATTCCTTGATTTTAATGAGAAGACCAGCAGCAGATTTATTTATGATTTTATCTTAAAGTCCTTTTGATTCTCTTTTGTTCTATTATAAATGTCTTCCCAGTGGTCTTTTAATTATAATTATGCTATTTTTTGGCAAAATAAAAAAAAAAAGGTTGCTTTCAAGCAAGTAGAGTGGCAGTAGTTCATTTCCCTCATTATCCCTTTGGTTACACTCTCTCCTGCTAGCTTAACGCCCCTTAAAACCCCAACCTAACATTAGTGGTGCAACAATCTTGGAGCAATACTGGAGATATCCAGTCATACAGTTTTGAGCCAGATGTTTGCTAAATGAAGATGTCTTTTAATGCATCCAGACAAATATGTCACAAATGAAATCTTTTGTCAATGGCATTTGCTCCTGATTCACAACGATTTAAATAAACAAAAACTCAGAAATTCAATTTTAAACCTCATTTTCTTTATATGTTCTCCATCATGAGGAAAATTATACAAAGACATGATTTTCATTGGAGTGGGTCTTTAATTTAGTGCCTAACCACAAGTTGTGCCAACTAATGGAAAAAGGTAGCTACAAAGCGGAACCCTAAAAACTGATGAAATGTTCAGCCAGTGCTTATTGTTCACTGGCACTTTTTCTTCTTCTGACAGGAAACTGATTTAAAAAGGCAAACCCTCAGATGGAGATAAACAAATATAGCTACAGCCGACTTATGAAAACTTTTTTTCTCAGTGAACGATAAGCACAGATAAAGCCAAATAAGGTCTGGAGAAAAACCACCCACAGCATCCTGGCCCTCCCCGTGCCGCAGAGAGGGAGCATCCACCCCGTAGGTAGTCAAGCACAATCCATCCCCAGTGTGTTCTCTTCCTACGTTACTGGATACAAGGGAAGCCAGTATCTTTTGTGAGTAGGTGGAAGGAAACCTTGTACCTTAGCAACGATGTACATGTTCTTCTATACCGCCCCCGGCTTCACGGAGGAAGGCGGAGAGGGAAGAAGGGAGTAAAGGAAGGAGGCAGTTGCTGCCATGAGCTGCAGGACACACTGTGCTGCATCTGTTTCAGCTCTCTGATGCGCTCTAATGGCCAACAACTTCCTATAATTATACTTATTTGCTACTATATATTTACTGAATGTTACACAGAGAGTCACAACCATTGCAGTTGCCTAAAATATTCGATTTGAGCCCAAACTTTCCTCTTTTTATTGATTTCACTAGATCTGTCATAAGAAGTTAATTTCTACAAAAATTTATTTGTTCTTTTTCTAGAGTTTTCCCTGTTTAATTTCAACAATGGCATGGTGGTGTCATCTTGTCGAGAGCTGGAAAATAACCGCAGTGCCCTTTCTGCTGCATCGGCCTTTGCAATCGCCACAGCTGGAGCCAATGAGGGCACGCCGACCAAGGAGAAGTATCGCCGAATGTCTCTGGCCAGCACAGGTCAGGAAAAATAAAGAAGCTTTTTATCTTCCATTAAAAAAGGTTTTATGTCAAATGTTTATAGAGATTTCCTACACTCCACTGCCTTTTTGAAACATGAATTAATATAAGTATTTGTAAAGTTTAAATAAAAATTACACTTTATGGAATTAAAACACTAAAATAAATGTTCTCATGAGGGGACACACATGAACTGCAATTACCTGTTAATGGTAATAATCCATATAATTTTTGTGTTTTTTTTAATAATTTGGGTAATGCTTCCTTTTACAGTACAGTACTTGCTGGGTATTTATATGGTACTTACAGTAGAAATAGGGCAGGCTTTCTTTTACAGTCCAGTTTTGCCTTTCTTAAAAGGTACTTTCTGTGTACCTACCGTCTCCTTACACATGATAAGTACCATGAAACACACATAAACTTGCCACATGAATTCAACTCAATACTCAGAAGGTACTCTCTGTGTACCTACTCTCTTCTTACACATAGTACATGAAACATAAACTAATCACTTGAATAATTCAAGGTACTCAAAGGTACTTTTTGTGTACATTCTCTTTTCTTACCTGTGGTGAAACGCACAATAATAATAATAATAAAACACATAATAATCACTAAAGTATCACATAAATACCAACCACCAAGAGAGACATGTAAACTTAACTTACCACGAAAATACCTCATAAAAACTCAATGAGTTTGATGCAAGCAGCATGTAAGAACAACAAGTGCCACTCAAATACCTACGTAAGTATCATGCAAATACGAATACTTCCCATGTAGGTAACATAAAATACCCAGTAAGTATCGTACTGTAACAGGAAGTGTTACAGATTTTCCCTAAAATGCTTGCTGTAGACATTTTTTTCATTCTTTAAACTAAAATGGTCCTCTGCTCTAAAGAGTCACTGAAGTAAAAGAGATTTTTTTGCAACATTTTATATTTCATTTTAAAATGTCTTCTGAAAAATATATCACTAATATTCACACTAAATTAATCGATGGACATAAAGAGTTACTAAACGTATTCATGTTGTAACATATGCGCATACAGTTTATCTGTGGTAAAACTTTGCTCTCCTATTTCTCAGGTTTTCCTACTGATCAGAGGAACGGGGACAAAGAATTTGTCATTCGAAGAGCCGCCACCAACAGAGTGCTGAATGTTCTGCGCCACTGGGTCTCCAAACATTCACAGGTGCAGCTTCTTTGCTTTGCTTTTCATATATTTGGTGTGTGTACAATAAGTCGGATGAGAGCTCACTGCTGTTGTCTTTGTAGGACTTTGAGCTGAACTCAGAGTTGAAAATGCGTGTAATTGGCTTCCTGGAGGAAGTGATGCACGACCCGGAGCTGTTGACACAAGAGAGAAAGGCAGCTGCCAATATCATCAGGTAGATTTTTAGCCATTACAGCCTGACATATTTAAAGAAGTACATGTAGATTTGAAATATTTTAAATTAGAAGTTTTTCAATAGATAAAAATATATATTTTTGCAGGGTTATCTTAACTCCTTAGGAAACCTTAGAAAAAAAAGGTTTACAAATAAACCCCTACAACCCCCAAAATTAAATTTTTGCTTCAAAAGGTAACCAAAATAATATATTCCAACACGAGTAACCAAAGAATTGCATTGAAGAAATAACCGAAGTGTTTTAAGAGAGATAACAATCAGCAATTGATTGTTTATTCTAGAACCACCAAGATGAAATATGTCAAAACTGGACAGAAAAAAATAACTTACATCATCATTCATTCAAGCAAATTTACAATTATTCAAAGAATAAATCAAAAGTTACTAAATATCACGCAAATCTATGTGCAGGACTCTCACCCAGGAGGACCCTGGAGACAGTCAAGCCACCATTGAAGAGATCACAAAGATGGTGAGGGGACAAAAACTGTCTGTAAGCTCTTCCCTGGAAGTCATTTGTGCTCCAGTTTTAGTCATTGTTTGTGTGGGTTCCTGTGTTTTTAGGCCATGGAGGAAAGTAAGACTGAACCGTTTGAAAACCACTCAGCCTTGGAGATTGCTGAGCAGCTCACGCTGCTCGATCACCTGGTTTTCAAAGTCATTCCCTACGAGTGAGTTCATGTAAACGTGTGCACATGCGTGAACAAACACTGGCACTGAGTCATGCATGGACACAACTGCAGAGCATGGAGGTTGACAGGGAGTGTTTAAAAATTAAACTCTGGCATTTATTTTGGAATAATAAGGTGTATTCTTGAACAGGGAGTTCTTTGGTCAAGGATGGATGAAGAACGATAAGAATGAGAGAACACCATACATCATTAAGACCTCCAAGCATTTTAACGACGTGAGTGATTCCAGCTAAAGACAGACCCAGACAGACAGAACTACAGGTGTGATCACGTGTTTCATCCCCCTCCATCAGATCAGTGACAGGATTGCCTCGGAGATCCTGCAGTGGGACGATGTCAACATGCGAGTGGCCGTGATAGAAAAATGGGTGGCTGTGGCTGACATCTGCCGCTGCCTGCACAACTACAACGCCGTGCTGGAGATCACCTCCTCACTCAACCGCAGTTCCATCTTCCGTCTCAAGAAGACCTGGCTCAAAGTGTCCAAGCAGGTATCGGTCACTTTCTGATGAAAATGTCCACACAAGTACTAATGAGATTAAGGACGGGCTCTTAAGGTAACCATAGTTATTTCCATTTTTCACGCATAAAGGTTTGTGTGCATAAGACTCAGTAAGCAGTTTGAACATTAATTGTCAAACTTCACATGTCCTTCTCTGCATTTTTATTTTTAACTAATTCGTAGACCAAGACTGTGATTGACAAGTTACAGAAGCTGGTGTCATCAGAGGGCCGGTTCAAAAACCTGAGAGAGGCACTGAAAAAGTAAGCATCCTGGTTTTCTTATGGAGTTTGAAGAACATGCATCTTTATCTGCACCTGTACAATCGTCCTTCCCTCGTCTGTCTGTTGCTTCAGCTGTGATCCTCCTTGTGTTCCCTACCTGGGAATGTACCTGACTGACCTGGCCTTCATTGAGGAAGGAACACCCAACTATACTGAGGAAAACCTGGTCAACTTCTCCAAGATGAGGATGGTAATGAACATCAACACACAGATGGGCATGCGTTTTTGGGCCTTAGATCTCTTTTTCACTTTTTCTACATCAGAAGCAACATATTTTTTTTTCTTTTTAAAATGAGCAACAGAATAATCAGCATGACTGATTTTAATGATTTCCTGTAACTTCTTTCCAGATATCGCACATTATCAGAGAAATACGACAATTTCAACAAACAGCTTACAAGATAGATTATCAGACAAAGGTGAGATAACCTTTTCTTTTTCATTTTGCATGATTTTGTACAAATTTAAGACAACAAATAATATAAATTGTTTAAATAATCTGGGTTTTATTTCATAAATAGTATTAAGAATAAATAAAAAAAAATCTTCAGATGCTTTAACTTGACAAGAGCAAATGCAGCACAGGGTGGTTGTGGTGCACAGGCAGAGTGGTGGATTTCTGATTGGACGATCACAGGATCGGCTCCCACCTTTCTCACCCATGAGTCAAAGTGTCCTTGGGCAAGACGCTCAACCCCACATGGCTGCTGGTGGTTGGTGATGGGCACCAGTGTTAACAGCAGAGCCGCCATCAATGTGTGCACTGTGTCTGTGACTGTAGAACGCTTTCAGCCTTCAAGGAAGGTAGGAAAGCGCTGTATGAGTACATGCCATTTACCATTTTTATGAACTGGCATCTTTTGAAAAAAAAAAAAACCAATAAAATATACACAGATGGTGCATACAATGCAGATCAAGGCTTCACAGCAATGGTTTTAAGACTCATCATTTATGACTAAGTTTAAGCTCTCTAACACCAACCAGCACATTTCGACTTAAACAGGGGTGTGACATGTTTTGTGTCTGTTAGAAGCAGTTGTGCCGTTGGTAGCCTTTTCAAAAGTGCATTACAATATTTAGACATAAGGAAGTCAATGATCGACTCTGTGATTGCATCATCTGACCTTTGGCTGTGCCTCCTCATGCTATGTACACACCAGGCGCGTGTGACATTCTTGAACACGCTTTGAGCATATGATGTTGATGCGGTGCAAGTCTTGTGAATCTCTCGTCAGGCTTTTTCTTTCACAGCTCTATTTCGATTTATGAAAGTCTTGGTGTCATATAATTCCTGGCGGGGACCGCATTTCCTCCTTCATGACCAATTTTCAAACGGTTGGCACTTCTGTGGATTACAATGGATGCTACTAATACGTCACTGCCAAATTCAAGTCTCTAAATGGTCAAAGTTCAACTGGTTTAACTTTCAACGCATGTTCATTGGCCGCAGGTTTTGTATGTAGATCCTGAAAACACACTTAAAAAAATTGTGTAGCAATGCATAAATGCAAGAGTTTTAAGCACAGAAGCCCAAAATGTGCATTTAAGTTAAGTTTGGTGTGAATACGACATAACAATGGGTTGAAAAAAGGGCGGAGCTTTCAATCAACCATCATCTAGTGGTGAGTTGGGTTCTCTGGTGGAGAGACTGGGTAGACCCAAACGTACTGTGAGTCTGTTGATAATGTGTCTTCCCAAAGTCAACTCCCCACATTTGAGAAAGTTGCTGGCCCAAGTTTTTGCAACAAATTGAGAAACTATCATCTAGTTGTCATCATGTTTGGTGAGAGACCTAAACCTAGGAAATTGAGAATTTGTCAAAACTGCTAGATAATTAAATTGAGCAGCTTTTCAGAAGGCATTGTGTCTATTTTTACAAACAGCCCCTTCAGATGTCTGATTCAACTTGTCACTTCCTGTCAAGAAACACTCGTGACCACTCTATTTTGACCACTCTGTTTAGACCACTTTATTTTGACCGCTTTGTTTTGACCGCTTTATTTTGACCGCTTTATTTGACCGCTTTGTTTTAACTGCTCTCTTTAAACTACTCTGTTTTAGCCCTCTCTTTTTGACCACTCTGTTTGGACTGCTCTGTTTAGACCACTTTATTTTGACCGCTTTGTTTTGACCACTTTATTTTGACCGCTTTATTTTGACCGCTTTATTTGACCGCTTTGTTTTGACCACTTTATTTTGAC
>BSAI01000104.1:19417471-19439000 GCA_036245035.1 Adrianichthys oophorus | reverse complement strand
TTTTGACTGCTCTCTTTAAACCACTCTGTTTTAGCCCTCTCTTTTTGACCACTCTGTTTGGACTGCTCTGCTTTGACCGCTCTGTTTTGTGTTTCTGCAGGTGGCTAAGTACCTGCTGGACAACAGCACAGTGTTGGATGAGGAGAGCCTGTACGAAGCGTCTCTGAGAATTGAGCCCAAAACTTCATCATGAAGAAGACGTGTCTATTTCTTTTCTCTTAAAGAAGCAAGACTTCAACATGTAATTTTACTATTATTTGTATTAGACAGAGAAGGCTGTGCCCTTTTAGTATCTACGCCCACATGAACTTGTTGTGCATAGTTGTTATCAAAGGCAGAGTAGAAGTCCAGAGAACCTTTATTTCTATATTGATGTTATTTTTGTATTGTTGTACATTTAGTTTATTTTTATTTAAACTAAGAGAATTTAAAACAATAGTTTCCACCTTTTTTGTGCCAGACAACAACAGAAAGCTACAATTATGCAGCAGCAGAATCTAAACATGAATCCATTTTCTTTTTGGAAAATATTGTCCTTTCATTCGCTTTACAAAAAAAGTTGGTCTATTAGATCTGCATTTATTCCATTTCAGCGTGAAATTGAAAGAAGTTAAAATCCTGGCTTGTTGAACTGAAGGCCAATACAATTTCAGTGAGAAAAAGAACCAAATCAGGTTTAACTGTAATTTAAAACCTTTTTATTTTTGTTGTGTATTGAAACAATTTCGAAATATTGTAGGAAATGTTATGTTTTCAACCAGCAGAAAATGAATATTATATTGTCACTTTATTCCCCTGGTGGGCAACATCATGTAAATACAATGTAAGCACCAGGCAATGTATGTAGCAGATATAACTAATTTTAAGCCACTTTAGGAAGTTCAATTCCCAGCTTCTAGACTCAGACAGTGTGACCCACTGTCCTGATCACTAATTCTCTTTGGCCAGTGCATTATGGGTTTGCCTTAATCATACAAATGATTATATAACAACAAAACTATGTAAACTATTTTGTTCTACAATTTGCCAATGGAACAGAAATATTGGCTGTGTATAATATTGTGTACAGGTAGTCATTTTCTTAATGTGTAATGTGTATAAGACCAAGAAAAAAACCCCATCCTTTGAAATGTGTTATTCTTATGAACGTTCAGCTCTGTAACAACTTTTCTGTGTATGATACTTAAAAAAAAACCAACTTATAGGTGTAACACATTCTGCATCCTGTCGGTTTTGATGTGCTGACAGGAACTTTACCGTAATATTATCGTGCTTCTTCTTGGAATACTTCTCTGTATTTTTTACATGCTTTGTATTGAAAACACCTTAAGCTTGATGGGCAGGCATGTTTCACTTTCACATGTTCAAATCAAACTTGTATCTAGAACCGTATGTGAACTGTATTTAAACGCCAACCTTGCACAATAATCTATACCCTCTAACAGGCACATCCGATGTTTGCAGTGAGCAATACCCTGTGATATGAGAATAATCTTTTAGTCTATTTCAACCGCTTGAGTAGTATTTCCAGTTTTGTAAAAAAGTGTATTCTTTCCTGATTACCTCTTGTTAATAAATCTACTCTTTCTCAGGGGGAGAAATTTCTGCTGTATATCTTTCACATTGAGAGTTTAGTTTTGAAGTAGGGGTGTAACGATTCACTTTAACAACGATTCGATTTGAATCATAATTTGTGGTTGATGATCATTTCTTGCTGCCATTTCATGCATGTTGTCTACTGTGATGGCACTGTCATTTTTTACGTTATCGTCAAATAAACCTACTGTGCTTCAATCCAAATAGTATTTTCCAATATCAACATAGTTGATTTATTTCATTTTCAAGCAGTTTTTTTAATGGTATAGGTTATTTCAATTAGGAAACTTGCCTCATACAAGTAAATCTGTTTGGATCATAGAAATATAAATCGATTAATTGATTAAGTAAATCATTTATGAAGCCCCTATCTTGAAGCATAAAACTTAAATTTAATTTCAAATCTAAAATTACAAGTTAGAAGAACAAGTGATTAGAGGACCCCGATTTCAAGGTGAGTTGCCTGATGCCCTTTTTGGGAGTTTTTTTTAATGCCCCTTAGTATTCCCCCCCCATTTCTTCTGAAAATTAACTGAATTTTGATATGTTCTATTTATTCATGCTACAATTTGAAATCATTGCAAAGCTTCTTTTTATATATTTTTTTAAAGTTAATACTAATACTGACAAAATAGTTAGCTTTTTTTCCTCCAGGTTTGTCAGTCCCACCAAAACAGAATATTTCTGATGTTTGATCTGTGAACTTGTCCACACAGTGGTTTTTGACTAGAACTCTTTTTATGGATTTATTACTTGATCTGAATATTTTGATGTTTATTTTTAATTCACCTACAGACCTGTTCCATTTACCATGATGAAGCACACATTTTAAAGCCAAATAGCACTCTTTCCACTTATTGCATCCTAAGGTGTTTTGTTTATAAATGTTTTATGAGCAAGAGGATAGAGTCAAGATAATGAGAAGCTTTATAGGTTAACAGTTAGTTCAGGACCATGAGATCTTGTCTGACATAAAAAACAATCAGATAATAATAATAATAAAAACATTAATAATAATAATAAGAAGAAATAATAAACATCAATAATAATAATAATAATAATAATAATAAACACTAACAACAACAACAATAATAATAATAATAATAATAATAATAATAATAATAATTTACTTTATTTTTGAAAGCACACAAAAAAAACATTTTTTTTTTTTTTTTAACCAATGATCTGCACATGCTACTCCTTTCCGTAGGGGGGCAGTATTGTTTCAAAAACTTTGCACTTCAGAACGGATATTCAAATAGTAAGGAGTTCATTGGTTGCTTACTTTTAGAGCACAGCCCTTTTTGATGACGTAGTTTTAGAATCAACCAATGTAGTTGCTGGAATTTTCTTTCGCAACGCAGTAAGGAGGAGCTTGTTACAAAACATCTCTTCCTTGAGGCGCCAATTCTCGTTCAATTAAAACATTCCGACCGAGTTCGTCCCTTTTTCTGGATGAGTTCTTGTCGGTTGTGAGAGAACAAATGGCAACAAAACGAACCAAACGTGAAGCGGCTGTGAAGGTATGTTTGTGCGTTTCACTTTCCTCACTTCTAAAACTAGCGGAACAAAGTTTAAATGGCAAATGATGTGAGTAAAACTGAATGAGATGTCACAAAAATGAAGCTTTATGATGACTAACTGGACACACCTGGCAGGACTTGACTCCCGAGAGTTTAGCTGCGACAGTCCGGCGTTCATTCCGAAGCGTCCTGGTTCCGAAGAGGCTTCAGTATTCCCCCAACCCGAAGCAGGAAGCCCCCAACAAGAGAACTGTAAGAACCACACGCATCCAAACCATTTCCTGTTGATTTTATTTACATGTATTTTTATTTATTCACTTCTAGAAAACCCACATAGATAAAATCAGGAAGAAGATACCAAAAAAAGAGGAGGTTGGTACAAATAGTGATGAGGAGCAGGTAAACTCCAACAACTCTGTCCAAACTACAAACTTTGTTATTTTCTTTCTTATTGAGCATAACATGTAATACCATATGAGGTTAGTGTCAGAGATTTTGTTTTTATCTTTGTTTAACAGAAATCCTACGGACAGCTGTCTGCTTATGAACTGGAGCGCCTTGAAAACATCAGACAGAATCGGGCTTTTCTGTCGTCCATTAACTTATTCCAGGTGATGTCACACAGAGACTCCCCCCTACACACTCCAAACTAACCATGTAACTGTTACACCTTACTGAATACACATCTAAATATGTCCATGCTTCAAATGCCACTCCCGTCATGTTTCTGCATATTTTAGAAGCGTTCCTAGTGGTCTTTTAATTAGGATTATACTGTTTTTAGCCTGAGTTGTGGATCGAACTGTTGGCGCGGAGTAACCCCGCCCTCATTTCTCATCATCGTGTTTACTGCTAGATTGCCGCCCCTCACAATCCCAACTGAACATTACTAGTGGAGCAAAAATGGCGAGCAACATCACCTGTTCAGTTTTGTGCCGGATGCCAGCTCGGATGAAAACAAAGTCATCAATGGATCTATTAGTCTGCAAGTAGAATAGAGTTGAGCAGGAAGCTTGTAGCTCGTCCATTGTACTTTCTACTTAAATATAATCTTTGTCAAACTTAATTTTTTTCTATGCTCCTGATTTACCACCATTTGAATCAATAAAAATACTTAGAAATACACTTTTAAGCTTAATTTTCATTGAACATGTTAAAACACACACAATTTTTCATCTGAGTGGGTCTATAAGTTTTTGGAAAATGCATGAACATCTTTCCAGGTTTGTAATTTCTGACAATGCCACTGGTTTTTCATGAACTGCTTTCTTTGTCTGAAGGCAACTGAGGAGTTAAAGCAGCTGACTCGACCAAAGCCATCACAGAGGGGTTTGAGGTATTGCTGGTGTATTTTCTAAAACATATTTTGGGGCAGGGTGAGCCCAGCCCTGATGTGAATGATGGTTAAGATGTGACAGTTTTCTTTCATGAGGTATTTTGCTGTGGAGTTTGAGATGTGACCTTACAGAAGTGAAAGAATTGATTCCAAGTATGTGTATGTTGTGCCTTTATGGACCATAAAATAGATTTTTGAGTGATATGGTTTAGTGTGTCAGTTTCTTAACATTTCTATATTTCTTTTTTGTGATTAAAAACAAATGTACATGTGGTTGCAGATCACAGCCTGTGAAGGAAGGACTTCCTGCCCGCAAATCCCTGCGCCTCCAGAAGAAAGAAGCAGAGGTGCTGGCTCTTCCCCCTGACACCGAAAGAGCATTTACTAATGATCAGGTGACAGCTTTTAAACCTGATGGTTGATGTGGATTTTCTTGCTTCCTGTGGTTTTGTCTCCTGTTATTAAGCAGAGTTGTTTTCCTTCTTTAAAGTTTTCACCGGGAAAGAAACCGTCTGGCCCTCTGCCTATGGAAACAATCAACATGGAGGAGGATTACAAGCTACCGCCACAACTTCTTGAACTCTTATCTGAGGTTTTATTTGTTTAATTTTACTTTAAGCTTTGAATATTTTATTTTTTGTGAAAATATTTTGCAAATCATTGACTTGTATTCCTCAGGAGTCGCAAGAAAGAAAGCTTAAGCTGGACTTAAAAGAGTGAGAACTTTTTTTTTGATACAAATACAAAGTTTAACACCTTTTTGCAAGAAAAGTAACACAGGAATGAAACTGCACACTTTTCATGCAGGTACACCTCTGAGCTGAAAAACATGAAGATAACTGAAGAAAAGGTGGTCAAAGTGGTGAAGGATCGTATCTTCTCTGCAGCCTTTCACCCGTGCAGCAGCAGCCTGCTGATGGCTGCAGGAGACAAGTGGGGAAAAGTGGGACTCTGGAACTTAGTGAGTTTTGCAGCAGACAGTGTGAATTTAAGTGACCATTGGATCGCATTCAAGGGTTTTTAGTGTCAGCCTTTTGTAGACAGTGAGTGAAAGACCTGCTCTGTATCTACAGGATTTCTTTAACAGAACATGTATATATTTTTACTCTTTTACCTTACACTGGGGATTATGAAAGTTCAGCTACGGCTTGAAAAATGAACTAAGAATTCAGTCTGTACTGCGGCTGTTTCATGTCAGGGTGGAGTCTGGGGAGACGATGGCGTTCTGCTCTTTGAGCCACACACCCGTCCAGTGGGCTGCATGGCGTTCTCCACAGCTCGCCCCACACAGCTGCTGAGCCTCAGCTATGACGGCTCTCTGCGCTGCATGGACGTGGAGAAGGCCGTCTTTGATGATGTGAGACACAGAAAGAGATGATCCGTCCTGCATGTTTGACCTAAGCATTTAATCTGGTTATGACAGATTTGTCTCCACTGCAGATCCCAAGCAATAAAAAAGCTCTTTTTTTTATATAGGTGTATAATATTGATGATGGCCTGAAAACGTTTGCGTTCATGTCACATGACTGCTCTACACTTGTGGTTGGGGACTGGTATGGAGAGGTCGCCATCGTTGATAGGCGTACCCCAGGGTAAGACTTGTCCCATTAGCTTCTTTTTAATGAAATGACTTGTTCTTAAAATAATTTTTCTATGACTTATTCCTGTGAAGAAACTCCCATGAATCTCTCCACACACTGGATTCAAAGACTTTACGCTGCGTTAGTGTTCACCCTCTTCAGATGCACTACTTTGCTGTTGCAGAAAGCCGGTAAAACCAAACAACAAGCTGATTGTTTTCCTTTTTTCACAGCTTCAACTTCACAAGCTTTTATTCTGAAGGAAGCATTTTTTGAAGGGCTTTTTGGCTTTGTTTGCAGGGCAGTCAGTGTTTACGACAGCCGGTGTCTGAAGAGGACCAATAACAAAGCAGTCTCCCACCTGCAAGGCCACACTTTAGGCGTAAGCAGCGCTTATTTCTCTCCTTGTACTGGCAACAGAGTTCTCACTTCCTGTCTGGATAACAACATCAGGTAAAGCCAAAATGACCCTTTTTAGAAGATGAAATTATTCTGTTGTTTTCCTTGAAGTAAACAGTTTTCTTTTAAAATGACCAGAATATACGACACCTCTGCATTGACCACCAGCTCCCCCTTACTCAAATCTATCAGGTACATTCATGCATCACTTCTTTTATTCTGTAGATTCACTTTATTTAATGTAAAGATGGTCACACGCTGCTTCCTTTCTCTCCCAATCTGACAGACATGACATGCAGACCGGCCGCTGGCTATCGAAACTCTCGGCAGTGTGGGACCCCAAACAAGACGATTGCTTTGTGGTGGGGAGCATGATGAGACCTCGGAGGGTGCAGGTCTTCCATGACAGTGGCCAGCTCCTTCACTCCTTTATGGACAGTGAGAACCTTAACACTGTGCTTTCCATCACTGCTTTCCACCCCACTAGAAACGCAGTGCTGGGTGGGAACGCATCGGGTCGCCTGCATGTTTTCTCCAGTTAAAAACAAAGTACACAAAAGTTGATGTGTTTTCTCACTCTTGTGACATGTTGTCTTCTGTTCTTTTTCTGGGTTCCTTACAGCTTTAAATATGCAAATGTTTTATTGCACAACAACAGTATAGAGATTTGAGATTAAACTGTTTGGCTGAGTCAAATTTTTTTTTTACCAAATTACACCCAAAGTTCTACATGAAATCAGATTACGGATTCTATACATTCTATTACATTCCTAAGAGTTCAGACTCTGTTTTGACTGAAACTCATGTTTGCAAAGATGAGAAATATAGAAATATTTTCTAAAATCTTCCACAGATCAAACAGTTTGATCCTGTGGTTTATAGTCATGTTGTGGCTTTTCCTTTGCTCGATTTTCTTTTATCAGATTGCTGCAGATATTTCTTGAATCTTCTCTCCACAAACCTTCCATGTCCTCTCTACACATCAGCTTTCTTAGTCCGGATGTGTTTCTTTAGTTTAAAGCTTTCTTTACAACAGGTGGAAAATGCGGCCATTTGCAGCTTCGTAAACTTGCAATATTTCTTTTTGCTTAATTATTGCATTGTATTTAATGGGTATAAAGGGTAAAAAAAAAAAAATCTTCTTTTTCTGTAGTTTACTGCCTTTGGAATCAACAAATCTATAGTTTTTGTAATAAAAATCCTTGTGTACTCTGTATGTGTCCTTACATCTGTCACCAAAAGAGGGCAGTCTAACAAAACAGAACAAACTGAGCAAAGGGATTTTTTTTTTTTTTTTTAAAGATGCATTATTTGAGATTAATTTAACTTGAACCTGGACTATCTGCAAGATATAAAGAATAAATAATGTTTATTTATAGATTACACCAGTGTTTAGTCAACAATTGCAAATAAGCAGCCTTGTTTGGAGGTAATAAATGCAAGAAACATGCTTACAGAGACACTGTCATGTGCCGGGCCTTCGTACAGGAAAGACGTTTATGGTAGGAACATCGAAGACTCAGTAAAATGAACAAAGCTAGAAAGTACTGCTTGTGAGTGGAGCTGTTAAACTTCTTTGTTGTGTTGATAGTGTTTGTAAAAACATGGAAAAAAAAATACACAAAAAATGGATATCCAATCCCAGTAATAGTGTGTTTTAGGCTTAACTGTACAGTTTCACATTCATAAAAGTCGTTTTAAAGGACTTGATAGTGTTTAAACCTTTTACACACCCCAGAAACGAATACATTTCCATAAAGCAGAACCGGCCTGTAAAAGACTGTGGCGTGTAAAATCCTTTTAGGGGACGTTGGCAATGGGAGCTACAATGGTTTTCCACATGCTTCTAAAAGACTAGTTGACATTGTGACAGGATCACAGATATTTCCTTGTCGTTTGATCGACACAAACATGTTTACAGGTAAAACATATTCTCTACAGCATCTTCTGTCATCGACTGTCTTTATTTTTTTAGGAGAAGCATTTCTTTTTTCAATCCAAACTGATCAAAGACAAATGTGTGAAATTTTCAATAAAGCCTTTTTTTTTAAGCCTGTAGGAAATGTTCGGTAAAAATATTTATTCTTGATGCAACACTGATTTAAACTTAAAAGAATACGATATTTAATAATGTCAGCGGTGAGTTTTACTCCTTGAAAACTCCATCACGGTTTTAACTTTAAAAACTGCCATCTCTTGAACATGTTTTACAAATACCACCAAAAGCCGGCATGAATCTCCTATCAGTCATTGATGTAAGCATTTGGATAAATGGCAGAAGTTAATCATTGTTACTACCTGTTCAGGAGCCATGTGTCATTTAAATGTACCTACACCCTGAGGGGACATTTTTAAATAAAGACAGGACTAAAAGATGCTGTGAAACTTTCAAGAAATGACTTCTAAATTAAACATATATAGTCTAAACTAGCTGATAAACTCAGCGTAAAAAGCCTAAAGAATGGCAGACTACATCATAAAGAGCTCCTCCCCTTTTTGGCCACAAACAGACTTGAATGGGACAACAGAGGTTTCTTTGGTAAATATGGTTTAACAGGATGTAAACATGATTTGTCTTAGGCTTTATAAAACCACAAAAAATACTACAAATATGCTAAAATCACGGCAAGGAAACATCTACATATTATCAGGACAGTAATTTGGGCAAATAGATACAAATATTTTTGTCAGATTTAAGAAACAAATACATACAATTCTGACAAAGCTAAGCCAAGCAGATGTAAAGGAAAAATCTAGACTTGAAATAAAAAAAATGTTTGGAAAAGCAGCATCAAATGTGGGAAAATACTGCTAAAATTTTATAAAGGACATTAGATTCAACCCCACTAGAGACTGCAGGATTTAAACACTTACTTATTGTCCTTTCACCTTTACACCTACTGTAAAAGCACAGAAAAGTTACTTGTCCTCACACACACACACACACACACTGATTGTAGTAACTACTGATTTTTGGCTCCTATTTACGTGTTTTATTCCATTACTTATGTAATGGCTACCTATGTTCCTAAAGGCTTAACTTACTGTCAGCTTTATAACTTCAGCATCTGGACAACAGTGACAACGTGAGAACACTTAACACAGATCTGACCACAAACAGAACTAACAAATCTTCAAGCTGCTGCAACACATTTTTTAAGGGTTTTTAGGTCTGGGGCCTCATTTATAAAACTGTACATGGCGTTGCACTACACTGCTAACAGCCCTACACAAAAATCTGAAAAGATTTAGATTTAGGAACATGTACTTCTACGCAGAGGTCCCTTTCCTTTTTTTTGGCATAAATGAAGGTGAGTTGTTTTTCTCATTTATCTATTGAAGGTCCATGTGGTTAAGTGATACATTCATGAGAAAGTTGGATCATCAACAGAGAAGGGAGGTTATTATTCTGAAGTGATATAATTTTTCACTTGATTGGATCATTATCAAGAATAAATCTTGATTTTTAATTCCTTCAACACTGCGGCAACCACTGCCGACTTCTTCAGTGTGCTTTCAGGCCAACGGTGTATTTTTTATAGGCACAGAGGCTGTTTAGGCCCAGAAATATGATATTTCAAAAATTATTGCTGTGTATTTCTGCTTTGTAAAACAATAAAGAAACAATTTTAAAGTCTGTGTGTTTTTATTCTTTCACAGTTGCTCTTTAGTGCCTGTTGCACACTCCTTCAGATGTCAAGCTCTGAGCATCTCCTCATCATTTATTGCAATGTGACGTATTGGATTTTTGTCATTGACTGTATATAGAGAACTGGATTGAGTGACCACACCCCCTCGTGTTCCAAAGAGGAAGTACCTGCTGGTCCCAAAAACCCCAAATCCCAAAGACTTCTATTGAGAAATAAACAGCTATTATTCGATCATTTTATGTGTCAGAATATTCATTCTTGCTCTGCAACATCGTTTTAACACGTTCTCGCTAATCCTATTTTTTTTTCATGATATTTTTGCCATCACGGCTTACTGAGAACATCTGGTTCCAAGATGGCAACAGACATTTAGCGAAAAAATGACGACTGAATTGACTTCATTTGGTTGGAACCGGAAGTAAGTCATTCATCTATGGGTGACGTGTCACTCGCTCTGGCCAGTTCTATATAGTCAGTCAGTGATTTTAGCTCATTAATGATTGAAAATGTCTTTAGTCATTTACTTTCAATCATGTTAGTTTAGTTCTTGCCACACTGGTGATAAAAATAGATTAATCAGTTTTCAAATGTGTTGTCCACAAATGAGCTTTTCTAAAGATTTATTGCTTATTTTTTAATACAATTTTAATGCTTTTTATTTATAAAATGTAACTTTTAAATATTTACAATAACTGCATTATAGCAGTGTTTTTTTTATGTGTATACCTGTAGCAATTTTAATTTAATTTAGACAGCAGCACTTACAAGTCCCTTTCAAAATAAAACACATCCTGCGTCAAATAACTCACTAGCCTATTGTTTTTTCAAAGCATTTGAATTTTTTTAATGCCAAAGTGCCACAATGAAGGAATAAAACATGTGGCCCTGGAGCCTGAGGTTTCAGACTCCTGGCGTGAAGGTTAGCTCTGTTGTCTCACAGTGAGCAGACCTTGGTTCAATTCTGTCTGGGTTCTTTCTTTTAGAATTTTGCATGCATGTCACAGTCCAAAATCTTATTTCATTGGTTAATTGGTGACTCTCAATTGTTCTTTTGGAGTGTGCCTGTAATGAAGAGGTGAACTGTCCAGGGTGGTCCTGGTAGGGTAGCAAAAGGCTGCATCCGGCTTCTCCGCACAGGAAGCAGGGTAAAATAGTGACCACTGCATGAAGTTTTGTGTTTGCATATTTCCACCTGCTTTGAACAACTTTTTGTGTTATAAACGAGGCCCCAAGAGAACTGTGAAGTGTTTTTTTTTTTCCTTTTGCATCAGATCTTACTGTCGGTTTCTTGTTTTTGCGGCCGCTCCACACACTGTTGCATGTTCCAACAAAAACCCACAATGATTTCTTAAATTCATCCCATTAAGCTCTTCTGCTGGCTCTGTTACGTTTCCTAAACTCTCATCTTGCAAAAATATCTTAACAAAGTAAAATTGAATAGAAAAATAAAGTTAACTCTAATCTTTGCTTGAACTAATAAAAGTATGATAGACTTGGTTTGGTTTTTTTTTATGAAAACCATGTTACTGTAAAAAATAAACACCTTGATATGATCTGAACTCTTCAACTAAAATATGATCTCTTTTCTTTATAGTCAGGATGGTGGCAGCTTATTCCAAACCCAGCTGATTTTACTGAAGATGTCACCTTTGCTCCCCGACCTGTCTGTGATGGTCAGTCTACTCTCACTTCATCTCACTTGCTGACAACTAAGCTTCCCATCCACCGTAATTTACAGGCGAACCAGCGCCGCAGAGGGCAGAAGTATTCAAAGTGGAATTGCTGGAACTCAGGCGTCTTCCGAATGTCTCTCAGGAAAGCAATGTCCAAGTCTGACTCAGTTAACATGATGAGCAGCAGCAGCAGGGTAAACAGTAGTCCAATGGTTACCAGGAACAGGCGCAACACGCTTAAGATAAACTTGTTAAGCTCCTCTACATCCGGCGGCTGTCTGCTCTTGACCATCCCCAGTGACCGTTTGCTGGGGCCAAACTCTGCCGCTTGCCTCTCCTTTGAAGCCGTCTCCTCTGACTCCTCCTCGTCGATGCTACAAGGTGCTCCGTTCAGGTGTCGAGCCAAAGGCATGTCTATCCCATGCTCTGCCACGGGCGTAGGCAGGACGCTGTCTGAGGGGCTGTAGGCCTCATCGGAGATCACCGCCGAGGTGCTGGCTTCGCTCCCGTCTACCACGTGGCCCCGAGAAGGCATCAATGAGTCGCCGTGGGAGACGGAGCGCACAGGCGTGGAGTGGGCACTGTCTCGAAGTGACTCCAAACCTGAAAACACAGATAAGAACTGGAAATGTAATTTACATAGTATAAAGCAGGGGGTAATCTAGAGGGGGGGGCAAACAGAAGCACCTGCCACCCTACTTCAGAACCCTGCCATGCCAGCTGCCCCCCTCCTCAAGCCCTGTCTTTGTTCAACTTTAACAAAGAATCACAAGGTTCTTAGAAATATTTTAAACATTAACCACAAGTTGATATTTTTATGTTATTTTAGGGGCCTCTAGTATTTAACACCAGTGCTACTTCAAATGTGACACACCTTGTTCATCGCGGGGGTCTGTTTTTAGCCCCATGTTGTGCCAAAAACTGGTTGTTAAAGCTCCGTCACGTAGTTCAAACTGCAATGGCAATGCAGCAACATGTGGGATCACTTTTTTAAAAAACATGTTTGGATGCTAGCTCACTAAGAATGGCTAAGGAGAAAACATCTGCCACAGGAGTATTCAAAAATCAAATATGCTCAAACTTTGGCTGAAATTTCACCAAATTCTGCCTGATAACGCACAGCAGGAAGAAAACCTCTGGGGGAAATTGTGTTTATTTGTCTAAATCCAAATAGTTGCAGTTAAATCCTCTAATGCCACCCATCCAAAACCCCTAACACCCCCATTCAAAATAAAGTTTCCCAGATTCAAAATAGGATTTAAAAAAACCCTTTACTTTATACTTTAGATTAAGTGACGCCTTAAGTTCTAAAGGGATGAACATTATTAGATACTCAGGTGTAGAAAACCATGCCGCAATACTGTGTTTTTTCCCTTTCTAACCGATCTTTAAAGTGTTAGCTTTTGTAGTTGAGTTCAGGCCTGGAAGCACATTTTACTCCGATAAAAAAGTCAAAAATTAAAACAGACACACACAGAAATCGGCCTGTAAGCACCACACAACCCTCACTGATCTTAGTTTTTTTTTTTTAATGATATGATCAGAATATTTTATCTCCTAATTCTTAGTAGAATGAAAACATCCATAATGAATAACATCAATTTGACTTTAGAGCACATAACCAACCTTCAAAGGTTGAAGATTTTCACATTAAAAGCAGCATTTCTTTTCTTTTATCTTCTTGCAGGCCACATCCATGAGACCTGGATGGGACAGTGAGTCTGAAAGAAGATCTAGGGTTCACTCTTGATCCAGAACCTGAGCTAGAAGATTCACCTGGAAGGGATTGGAGGAGTGGGAAGACTCCCAGAACTTTCCCCAACAGCCTGGGTCCCATAGAGAGCACACGCACGTTCACATCCCAATAACAATGGTTGATCATACGTAAGTGCACGCTCACTTTGGTTTGGATCCGGATCAGACACTTGACCATGGCTAACCAAAAACTGTTCAGTTTGAAATCTGTCTTGAGTCTGCTTCAGTTTCTCTTTTTTTGTAGATGCTGGCTTTGTCTGGTAACAAAGAAGTGCACACAGACAAGCTGAAAGACGAATAAAAGGACACTAAGGGAGTGAAAGACAAGGCTAAAGAATGCCGTCCACTAGGACCCTGGTTCAGTCCCTGCTGTGGGCTGTGACACACACAACAGAACCTCTGACAGCAGGAGCTATTTTCAGGCTGAGATATTATTCCTGGCTGAAATACCAGGGCAGCCAGAAGAACATGACAAAACACAGGGGGGTTATTTTCCACGGTTACAACTTTCAGGTCCACTGTCACTGCAAACACTGTGTGTCCCTGACACAAAAACAGGCTTTGGTTTGACAGGAGATTTTTCTTGTTCATTCAGCAACAGTTTGCAAATACTTTATTAGTTTTACTATGGGATTGATCCACTGGGAACTGACTCCCTCTCAGTGGAAGCAAAAGGTTAATAGCCAGTTTGAGGAGCGAGGGGACGGTGAGTGGCCTTTATAAAGCAACAGGATGACTTTCTTATGACAAAACATTGCCTGAGACCAGTGTCTGATGGGCACTCTTCACTGTGCACGGTTGTCTTTTAGAATCAACACTTTCAGGACAGACAGAAATAAAACATGTATGACAAACAGCAGAATAGGCTTACATTATAGGTCGGTGCAGGATTTTATATGATATGGCTGCAGCTATTCCAACACTATACAAAATATTGAAAACCACTTCCCATCATGGACTAAATCAATCCTGCAATTTGAATGACAAAACTGTAGTAAAATCAAATTTAAACAAATGTAATCATGTTCAGTCATGGCTGTGTGCATTGCTCTTTCATACATCACCTAAAAAGTTTGAAACTCATATTTATTTACCTCTTTAAGACGTTGAAATAACTGGAAAAGAAGAATTTCAAATCTTCAAGACTGCTGAGGTTTGTTGGGTGATGGACAACAGAATTAAAAAAAAACAATAAGCAGGTTTTAACTGTTAAAAGCAATGCCCTGACAACTGGATTCACAAGATGAACAGAACAGCAGGGAGAAATGAAGACACTTCACCTGGAGTTGACACAACCGTCAGGGCCACATTACCAAATGTTTTATAACATATTCTGCTCTGTTCTAATTGGTTGGAAATCATGCAGACACAGAGGCTCTTGAGGTCTGGAGTTGCTCATCCACGACAACCGTCATGTGACTTATGTGTACGGAAATGTGCAATTTAAAAAAATCAGTTGAACAATTTTTTCAATGCTTTCAGACTCACAAACCACTTTAAAAACAGTTTTAGATTAGTTTACATTTAGTTCCAGACCACTGTGTGGATGTTTAGTTTAATTTTTTTTTAAATCAAGTACATTTTTGAATCAGTTCCAGTCAATCAAGAGTGAGGCCTTGCAGCTCATGTAATGTAGAACCTGAAGGTTTTGAACACTCTGGAAACTCTGTCACCCCCATTAGCAGTTGTAGCTAACTCAAATGAGGGGTAAAAAATTATGAACATTTAAAATTTTTTTTTGGGTCACTTTTTAATATTTCACCTCATTTGGAAACATGATGCTTTATTTGGGAGACATTGAGAAAGGGAATCTGCTGACTTGAGGATATTTTTTAGAAAACCAGACACAGCAAAAGTGAACCTTTTCACTGGAAATATCTAACTTTGTATGTGTGACATCCTTACTTTAGTCAACCTGCTTCCACACGCACCATCTAGTAATGGTTTGGGTAAATCAAAGCATCATATCAACTCAATCAAACTTTTGCCATCCTTCCTGCAAACCATGATGGAAAAAAAATCATCATGCATACAAAAAGGAGCTAACTTTGTCAGGCTGCACGGGTCTGCAAAGTGGCACATTTGAATGACTTCTGTCTTGTTAAATTGTTAAAAGATTCTGTCTTGATGGGGAGCCAACTACTGCACTTAGACACTTTTTAAAAGCTCACTTCTTCTGTGCAAATCAGAACCACACTGCATCACCTATGCGTGTGGTCTGCAATTCTTCTAAATGCTCAACGATGCTTATAGAACTACTCCTGTCAAAATAACTAAGAAAAAACTTTAATGAGCAATTCCTGATAGTATTTTGATAGTATTTTTCCGTGTATACCCAAATTACTCATCAAAAACAGATGCTCATTGACAGAAGAGTCCATTTATTCTGCTGAAAAAAAAGTTCCTTCATTGATTAGTGTTCATGTGTTTTCTTACCCTCCATGATGGAGATGTGCACAGCTCTCCGTCGTGTCCGTGGCACACTGGTCAAACGGGGGCCATGGGTAATAGATGGGCAACTCCTACTTGGTACCATGCCAGCCCTGGAGATTTCAAATGAATACAATAAAAGGAGAAACCAAAACCACACACTGATCTGCTAACATCTGAATTAAAAAAAAAAAAAAAGGGGCTAAATGATAAAAGTTTGTGACCTGTGGATCTCTGGAGGGTCTCTCTTAATTTTGGCACTTTGTTCCATCACTTCTTTTGCAACCTTTCCACTGAAAAACAGGAGACAAACACATGATGAGCCGCAAAATATGACAACAGCTTAACAGGGAAATTTATATTTAAGAATTTAAAAATGGAATGAAATTGTAGTAGTTTCCATGGATACCTGTATCTAAAGCGACTACCCTTAAAGAAGAGATTACTACTGGACACAGTGCGGACCTGACTTGACTTCTCCAGTCTGTTGGTGAATGAAGAGAAAGATCAAAGATGCAACCTTACACTTAAAAACCTCAGCTTTTATGTCATGTTTGAGATTTCCTGCTACTCACTTATAAAAGGCCTGATTCTCAACTCCACACTTCCACAAATGCTTACAGGCCTCTGGTGTCGGAGCAAAGTAGGTCAGGATGATCTTCCTGTCCTGTAACAAGTCCAGAACATGAGCTGTGCATTTCCATCCATACAGGAAGCAACAAAGACAGACATGGATAAACACTGGTCTACACCACCATGTGCTAAGGCTAAGATTTGGATCATTACAAATAAGAATTTAGCAGATATGATCAATCTTGAAGATATGCCACTTTAATTTCACTTGTATACCTCCTTCTGGTTTGCATATATGTGGAATGTCTTTGCTTCAAATTTGAGTTTGGTCACCTCCTCCCTGAGGTTAAGCGACAGAAACACATTAAGAAAACACAGAAAACAGTTTTAAATTAAATATTAAATAGCATAAGTTTTGTTTTGTTTTTTTACTAACCATGTGAGGAAATGTACTCTTCTGTTTCCCTGGAGCACAGTAAATCCAAAAGGCGTGAAAGCCAAAAAAGCTGGATTCCCAGACACATCCTAACAAGCAGACAGATCTATAACATTTGATTTTCCTTTAAAGCAAACTAGAAGAGTAAATAGAGAAATATTTTAAATTGGAAATCATACTTGCACAAACCAACCCTGCAGACTGTAAGATAGAAAATCGTTTTAAATACCTTGCATGGATGAGGATCCACTCCATACGTCTCCAACATCTGGGCTTTCTGGAGGAAGTTGAGCTCTGATGTTTCCGGACTTTGACCACTAAAAGGCATAAAAAAAAGAGAAGTCCTGCAATGGCTTCTGTTAAAGTGGACAAAAAAAATCATCACTTTAGATTAACTTTTGGAACATAGGTTTAAGAGTTTTCATGTAAACCTCTGATCTTATTAAAGTTTGTTGATCTAGAACAAAATATTCAGTGTAGTTTTATGCTAATATTAATCATTTACTCATATAAGACCTCCTCTGGGCATTATAAGGAAAAATATTTCTGACAAAAACTCCAGCAGTTGTGGATTTTGACTCAGAGTTTGAGTTAGTTAACATTTTAGTTTATATTAGGTTTTTGTTAGCAGAAACTTTCCTCTGGCTGTTATGTTCTGAGCTTTACCTGCTTGGTTATTTTTATATCATGTTTTAGTTTCTGACTGCACCATGTAAAGATTCACCAGTTCATATTTGTATTTGAAAAACTCACGTTTGTGCTTTTGAATAAAATTCAAAAAAGAAGGGTAAAAAAATAAAAATAAATCTCAAAACTGTACAGAGGAGCAATAGAGGGCAGTATAGGATTATATCTACATCCAGGGTTAACTCTATGAGATTAATTACTTAAGGCATTAGTATACAATGTATGCTACTGAGGTTTAGGATCATGCTGTGTTAATCCTTCTAATGTCCAAACTACAACATTTTCTTGAGGCTTATAAGTTATTTTTTGCAGGAAAATGTCTCAAAAAGTAAAAACAAGCCAAACGTCGCTGTATGATGAATTTTAATTCCTCCAGAAGAACAAACGAAGACCCTTAAAAGATCGGTACAGTCTGCCTTTGCCTAAAGGGACTCGAGTATTTCACACTAAAACCCGGAGGTTTAGGGTCAGAATTTTTCAATTTAAAAAGAAAAAAAAATTGGCTCCATAACAAAAGGAATAAAAATTTGGATTTATTTTTGTGTTTTGGAGCTAACACAGAGAGCACAGCAGAGTTAAGTGTGTGGAAGCTGTAATCTCAGTGTGATTGTGAGATTCCTGCATTGTTGATGTCATTGAATAAATGAGTTACCCAAGGGTGCAAGAGTCAGAGAACAGGTGTCACACTTACATCAGTTCAGTCTTGTGGATCTCTGCAATCCGGCGCTCCAGTTTCTCCGAGTGCTTGGGGAAGAACTGGAATTTGGAGCTGTAGCCCTCGGGATGTTTTCCAGGGTCGTAGTCACCAATTTCCGCTAAAAACACAAAGAAAAAAACCCAACAATAGAAACATTTAGGATGACTTTTTCTGGATTTGAGCCAGGCTAACTCCAGTTCTATCCAAGGACCGCCATACTGGGGGTGGTCAAAAAACCTGATAAAACATAAAATATCACTGCAAGGGAATTAAATGAAAGATATGTTTTTGCCTTATATTCCTATATGTCCCTGGAAAAGAAAAAAATCTATTCAATCTATATCAAACCTTTTATGAATTAGTAATTTGTTTTATCCAACTGTGTAAAAAGTAAAACTGACAAGTTTTATGAAGGTTTTACTGTCTAAATATCCAGGCAAGCTTCGTCATTTATGGACTAACTTGTTTCTAAATCTGAATTCCAATGTTTTTTTTAATTAAACAGGAACAAATCTTTATATTTCACTAATTTAAAAGTTATCAAATCTTTTAAAATGCTTCTGATGTGGACATTTTATTTCTGTGTGAAACGAGCTTCCTGTTTACCAGCAATTTCAATTTAAACTTCATGCCAAACTTGTCAGCTTTTCACCCAAAATCTTTGACCCCTCTTTGAAAAATGGGAGGTCAGTCAACCTATTAAAGGTCAGGTAAGGTTGGAGGAAAAGCAAATAAAGGAACTGCTGTTCTTTGTCATACCATAACTTGTTTACTTCAATGTTTAGCCGAAGAGGGCTTTGAACACAAAGCGTGGAGATTTCAATCAAGGATAGGTGTAGTTTTAGGTCACATAACAAATAAGTAAGGTTCCAGTGGACTTTTTGGAAGTGGAATTTATGTTTTTACCAGAAAACTCTCACAGTTTTCCTTCTGATTTGGTTTCTGTGTTTCTCATCTCTCCTGGATGCCCTGCACCCTCCGGGCTTCCCTTGAAGCTGTCACAGTGGCCTAGAATGACCGACTTGTTTTCATTATTTTGGGAGATGTCTTTCTGACCTCAGTGGAGCATCTCATGCGTTTACCTTAAGCGTAGACACAGAGAATTTCTGAAGATGTTTTTTGGGGGGGTTTCTTCCCCCACTTTCTCCATTTGTGGTGATTTTTTAAAATTAAACATTTTAAACCTTCCGCTGGTTTGGTTCGAATTCTTCTTGCTCCTGGGTCCTCTCCTGCCAGCTAGCTATAACAGAAACATCAGATTGATTTCTCAGCTCTTTTGTTGGCTCATAACTGGCCTAGTTGCAACATTACAGCAATGAGACAGCCCTATGAGAAGATCCTAAAGTTTCAGGAAAAACATAAAATATTTCACAGTTTTTCGGAAGTTTGATGAGGGAATTTAAAAATTTGCGGTCAGATTTTGCATTTGTCAAAATATGCCTTATAATAACAATATACTCATGAAATGTATAAATATGTTGTTAGGATGGTAAAGGTTGCTGCAGCTTGTTCAGTTCTGAACATTTGTGTTTCCATTCATGAGGCTGAAACCTTCTGGGCACCCCCAGCAAGAACTGTTGGGTTGATGGGCTGGAACCACACAATGAAAACCAGCATGAAGGAAAAAAGTGGAAACATTTTGATTAAAAAAACAAACTTTTTCTTTGATTGATTCGAATGTTAAACTAATTCAAGGACCACACAAAGCAAAATCTTTTGTACAACTTTTGAAATAAATACAGGTGAATTAAATCAAATTCCAACTTTTATTACACAACAATAGGTGAAATTTAATTCAATTTAAACAAAGACAAAATGGTTAGATCTGATGGAACATATTTCCATTTAGACAACCTTGTAATATGTAGGCAGCCAGCAGAGCTGCATCTGATGTCTTGCACAGGAGGCGACCGTGGTAAAGGTCCCTCTTGACCTGCAGGAAGACAAGATATCTGTGGAGTAGAGAAAAGACCAACAGATTGGTGAGGGTTAGCACTTATATACAAGTCAGACTCAACTGTCAAAAGACTGAAATGTTCACAGTTTGGCAGCAAGGAGTCCACCTAGGCTGAGTTCCATTTACACTTGAAGAAAGGGACTTGATGAGAAGATCTAAGAAAGACAAAGGCCAATAGATTTTTCCTTTGCTTTTTGATTCATTGTTGTTATTAAAACACAGGATCCTGACTGTAGTCATCTTAAAGGAGTCATGTTTGCTGTAAAAATGCTGGAGTGAATGTGGATTTAAATTGTTTCTCAATAAAAATAATGTTTTTATCAAATAACTAATTAATTCAATGTTCAAATAGTTAAATCAGATTTATTAAAAGTTTTTGTTGATTTGCTTGTCTCCTAACTAATCACCTAATAATGATAAAATGAATCAGTTTATGGTTTAGATTTCTTTTTGAGTAAATAAAAAAAACTTATGGCGGTAGTTATTTTCTCCTGCCTGCGACTCAGTTCAAACCGAACAGATGGATGGAGGATGGAGGAGCTCTCCCTTGATGGTGCTCTGCTCAAACAACAAGAACTGGATTTCCAGGGAGAGATTTTATTGCGTGGCAACTCATCAGAGTATGTGATTTACAGAGATATGTGTGCCGCGTTGAGCTTTGGCACACTCCTCACAGCAGTTTGTTCAGCTGTCATGGATGCTGCATGCAGAGCTGCAGTGGTGAGGAGCTCTGTGGCACTGTAGTTTATGAGGAGAGGATGCTCTTAAATCTCCACTGAGTCTCCGTCTGCCACGCTATTAAAATTATTGAGTGGGCTTTGGATTTGGGCCGTCAGCCCAACAGAATATTTTTAACATTGCAATTCAAGATCATCCACAAATTACAGCTTTTTATCCAGTGTTTTAAGTAATAAAAAAAATGTCAATTATTCACCAAAACCATGAGGTATTCTACATTATTTCTAAAAAAAAACCCAAACAAATGTTATTACTGTCACCCTTCCATAAACAGATTTATAGTTTGGATTTGTTCAGATTTTGATCTTAAAAAGAGAACTAAAATGTTGGGTCACTAAATGACTGAATCAAACAGCTAATAGCAGAAGGTCGGGGTCATTGTTTATTGGGATCTACATTTGTTTTATGCATGAATTGAAATTAAAACACCATATTCTATTCTATTCTATTCTATTCTATTCTATTCTATTCTATTCTATTCTATTCTATTCTATTCTAT
>BSAI01000104.1:19395250-19417461 GCA_036245035.1 Adrianichthys oophorus | reverse complement strand
ATTCTATTCTATTCTATTCTATTCTATTCTATTCTATTCTATTCTATGCTATTCTATTCTATTATATTCTATTATGTACGATAGTGTAGTTTAAAATAATACTTTTCAATTTTCATTATTTTCATATACATCTTTTTGGAAAAAAATACTGTGCTCAGGTCTCCAATATACAGAAAAACCATTGGGTTCTGATGGGAAGAGCAGTCTCTTCTGTGATAATCTCTGGATTTCTGGAGTAGCTGTTCAGTTTAATCTATATACTGAGCAAGGCTGGACTGCATAAAACTCTGCTCAGCATTTTTTCCGTTCTTCCTCTTTTCTTTTATTGTTCATGCTCAATTTATTTTGCAATTTTTAAAGTTAGTTTGTCTTTAAAGCCTCTCTTCAATTTTGTTGTCTTCCTTCAGAGAGAGCACATTTTGTGTGAATGTAGGACCTGAGCTGGAAACAAACTTTCGACATTTATGGAGAAACACCCAGTGGGACACGCTGATAGATAGCAACCCAAAGTCGATTTATTTTCCACCTGTAAGTGAAATGGAAGTCAAAACAATCGTTAATACATGTAAAAATAAGGCATCTACAGACTATGATGGTATAGACATGATATTGATCAAAAAGGTAATTGAGGAAATTGTACAAACACTAACATACATTTGTTATCGATCGTTCTAAACTGACATTTTCCCTGACAAAATGAAAATTACTACAGTATTCCAGTGTACATAAGTTAAGATGAATACTCTTTCACTAATTACAGACATTGCTTTGCTCCCTCAATTTAAAAAAAATATTGAATAACTTTTCAACAACAGGTTAGATACATTTATAGACAAACATATATTATTAAATGACAGCCAGCATGGGTTTAGAAAGAACATGTCTACGTCAGTGGCCCTGATAGAGGCTGTGGTAGAAATCTCAAATGCTATGGATGCAAAGAAACTTGCAGTAGGAATATACCTTGAACCCAGATAGCTTTTGACACAAGAAATCCTTCTGTACTAATTAAAAAATGATAAACATGGTATCAGGGATGTGGCATGGAACTGGATTCAAAGTTATTTGACAAACAGACAACAGTTTGTTAAAATGGGTGAATACCAGATATGTCGGGGCATTGTTTGTGGTGTCTCTCAGGGTTCGGTTTTAGGTCCTTAAATTATCTATCCACAACATAAATGATATATTTACTTCATCGCAGTCATTAAAAAGAAAACTGTTTGCTGATGATACAAATATATGTTATTCGTATAACTTTAATAACCTTACAAATATAATCAAGAATAATTTAACAAAACTATAAACATGGATGGATCAACTTGAAAAAACTGAGGTAATAGTTTTTGGTAATCATAAAGGAAATTCAGAATTATCATTATACATAAATGATACAAAAATTGAGAAAGTACCCCAAATAAAATTTCTATTCACAACAAATTAACTTGGCAACCTCACATTCGACATGCTCCGAGTAAAATATCAAAAAGTATTGCAAAGAAAAATATGTTCTTAAATACAAATCGCTGCATACATTGTATTTCTCATTAGTAATACCAGATTTGATTGTATTGAAATGTGGGGGAACAACTACAAAACGTCTTTATATCCCCTCTTCTGGAGGCTGGATGCTGTGACCATACATATTATTTCTTAACTCCAAACTATTCACATGCTTTGATTTAGTCTGTTTAGTCTGTTCAATTAAATGAGAAACTCAGCATTTATGAGTATCGTCTGCATCTGTGTCCTCACGTCAACCCTGACAGACAGTCAGTCTGTGTTCCAGAGAGTCGAAGTAAAAGCAGCAAATATTACCGTGAATGTGTCAAGCTTTTCTACAAATATATTTAGTACTGAGAGCTCCATCTTTTTCAGTGACACAGTCCATTAAAAGCAGACTGTGGTCTTTAATGTGTTTATGCGTGAACCTGAGGATGCTCTTGTAAATCCTTTTTTTTTTTTTTTTTTTTTACAAATGTTTGCAAAATTTGTTAAACTTGGAATAAAAACTTTGTCTGTGCCTTTCACAAAAACCTTCCAGAATTTTAAATTATAAATTCAAGTAAATGACTTAGTAGCTTCTTGAAGTTCCTTAAATTTCACGTTTAATTAATTTAAGCAGAAGGAAAAATCCAATCCCATTGAGATTTTTTGGGGGAAATTTCTTTCCTGACCAATAGTTTTTTTTTAAATAAATGTCATAATTACAGTATAAAAGACATGCCTCCATCTCTTAAGAGTTACATAACTTGTTTCAGCAGAAACAAATGTATCCCTGAAGAACATTTCGATGTGGGCCACATGACATGACAACGACATTCTGACACAACAAATGTGTTAAAGTGTGTATAACAGATGAATATGTAAAAAAGAAAAAAACAGACACACAACCAGACATAAATCTGTAGCAATCAGGATCTCCAATCCCAGCCCTTTTTGTGTTGGAAGTCTTTGTTGATGACATTGTGTGAAATCCTGGCTGCACTTTAAACTTTCAGCGATGATTCATTTGTCTGCAAATACTCTGTGAATGAGCCAGCCCTCACCTGCAGATGAAAACTTTCTCTAAAGCAAAAATGAAACATTTTTCATTTATTCCACATGTAAGGCTCAACAAACTCAGTACCTTGTGATTTCTTCTCTTAGAGCAGCAGGGTCTGGTGGGTAAAACTTGACACGCAAACACATAGTGAATGGAGGCTGGGCTGAAAAAAAGCAAAGAAACACGTTTGTCTAACATTTCATTAAATATCTATAAAACACAGTTTTACATGATGGATTTTACACACACATTTTCATTGGAGTTGAATATTTTCAATAAAGCTAGATACGTTTTGAACCAGTAAAAACCAGGAAATATTAACATTTCAGAAGATGAAAAAAAAAACAAAAAAACTTACACTTCATTTGTTTGGCAATTGATTTTGTAAACTCCAACCAGTGCTGCAACAAAGGAGAAGTAAACAATCAAAAATCCACTGCTTGAGTGAATCTTTTTTGCTCATTTAGGCTCCCTATAATACAATATTCAAACTGTGTGTCTAAAATAGTAAATATCTTAATAAAAAAGTAAATCGTCTTTAGATTGTTAAGCATTTACTACAAAGAATGACAGTGAAGTTGTGAGTTATGAAAGCACTTCTGTAACAGCAAAGAGCCTTGTATTACTCACCAAATCAATGCACTGTCACAACACATTATGAAAACAGCAATTCTTTGTTGCAAAACAGCTTTAGTACTTTTAATGATACTCTATAGGCTAAGTAAAACATTTTCACATTCATTTGTATTTAAAACTTTTTTTTCTCTTCCTATCAGAAGTCTCTAAAAGTTTGTAATTCTGTTAAAAGTTAAATGAGGCCTCGCAAAACTACTAAACTTGTTCCTTTATTTGATAAGTATTCATGTCTGCATGAACTGTTTTCCTTTTTAATTTTTCTTGCACTAAATATTTATATTTTCCAACATTTTTTGTTAGCTTTGTCAGTTTATATTCTTCTGTAAATTTCTGCTTGTTACCATTTCCCTGACATCGTTCTTTTATGTTAGAGTATAACACTCACTTTTTAGACATTGTTGTACATTTTTAATTTTCAAAATAGTTTAAGGTGTTAATGTGAGTACTTTCTGACTCCACAAACCTGTCTCCTCTATTTTAAGTTACAAAAAAAAAAACCTTCAAATTGAATTAAATCTTTACAAAGTTCAAAATAATCTAAGAAATTGGATTAAAGCAGGTATTTTGTTCTTATTATTGTAGAAAAACTAAAAACTACCGATTATGTGGAAAACTGTTTTCTTCAGCAAGTCCTGGCACCACTAATGCATTAAATCACATAGAAATCATTTCTTTGCCACGTAAATATGATTAAACATTTAGGAGTAGAGGAGAAATATATAGAAAAGAGAAGACCAACTTCAATTCTGCTCTCAAATTAACTATGAAAGAGGTCAAATTTGAAAAACAGAACTCACCCTTTGCTTGTCTGGGTCAACATATCTAATACCAAAGTAATCTTTCTCCAGCAGGTTGAGGTGATGGCAAATGAGGTCAAAGAGATACTGTCCTTTGGCATCACGCTGAAAGAGAAACAAATTCCATTTAGTGTCGTTGAGTTGTTGAGTACCGTTAACACTTGGTCTTTGTTGGAAAGCAGAGAAAATAACAGAAAGACTAAAACTGTTTCCAGTTAGATCAATTTTGCACGCTAGACTTGTAAAACTTCAAATTAAAGTCTAAGCTCTCCATGTGTTTCTTTTTGAAGAAAACAGCTCAAGAAAGTGAAATGAGAAAGTGATTTAGATCTCCCTCCTCAGGATGTCCATTTTTTGGAGCATCTCAGAAGTCAAAACAGCCACCAGAAAGTAATTAATATTTTACAATCCTCAAGGGAGATATATATATGAGGGCTATACAATATTTATATGAAAGCTGCAGCCATCTGTGAAAGCTCTGAGAAGCTGCTGCCTCTGAAAAGGACATGGAAGGAGAGAGCCAGAAAAGGTGTAAGCACAGAAAAAGCTCAGAACCAAAATCTGACTCATGCTCATACACTATAATATCATTATTACTGTTGTATCTACAAAAATTCTTAAAAAAAGCTTAGTGTTGCACTTCTTTTTTAAGCCAAAGCTTACATTCACGCCACAGTAATTATGTGACAGTAATGATCTATTCTCCAGGTAGAGGCAGCTAAACTAAATACACACACACACAAAAAAGAAAGTGCTTCGGAAACCAACTAGCATGATTTAATATAATTTAAATAATGATTAAAAAGCATCAATTGGTCATTAGAGAAATCTTTAAAGAAAATTCACAAAAAATAAAACCAAACATAATTTGTGAGTACTTTTAAGAGTGCTTTTTTCCCTCTTCTGTTTTTATTTTTTAAAGCTAGAGTCAGGAAAACAACTTTCTTGTTATGGTTTGGTTTCTATTTTCTTTCCTTGTGGTTGTTAAGTGTTAATTTTGTCCTTTTGTTTTGTTTCTACAGAGCAGTGTGTGGCCGGGGGCGTGGCTATCTCTCATCCTGGGGCCGCCTCCTTGCACACCTGCTCCTCATCATCATTTCCTCCTCTATATAAGCATGTTCTTTGCTGCTTCTCCCTGCTGGATTATTCATTATGTTTTTGGTTGAATACATTGTTTTTTCAACTCCTCTGACTCTGCTCTGGGATCTGCTTCCCTGACATTTCTGCAAACTTAAGGTAAGAGTTCAAAACAATTCTGAGCAGGCCTAAAATAAAAATAGCAGAAGAAAGCACATTTCATTATTAAATAAATTGATTATATCAATAGAAAATACCATTTGGATTTAGGTTCAATAGATTAATTTTACTGTAGTGTAAAAATGACCAAGTGTCACCACAGTGGAAAACACACGTGTGATGGCAGCAAAAAATGATCAATCCATCATTACAGTCCAACGTATGGAAACACTTTGTAGTTTGCAAAGACATGTGACCATACAGCCTCTGAGCGTGCTCTAATAATATTCCCTTTGTATTATTTTAATGAGGGCTGAACTTCTTGAAGCTAAAATGTGAATGAATTTGACTTTTTTTTTTGTTTGTTGCTGTTTTGTTTGTACTCATTTAATTTACACTTAATTATCTTGCAAAACATACAAGGAATCTGGAAAACTTCACCTGCACTGTTCAGTACCCAGGTATTTGTCTGAATCCCACTAGTTGAAGCTAAAGATGTCCTGATTCGCTGATTTGAGGTCAGTGAATCGGATTGAAGCGCACCACACAAAGTTAACAATATCAACTTTGAATCGTATCCGCAATCAAATCAGTGTTACTGAAATCCTTGCATCCCAAGTTCTAATAGATCCATCACCCCCCCCCCCCCCTTTTTTTTTTTACACTAACATAATGAATACTTTCCACCAAACCTTCACTTCCCTGTTGATCTAGTCATGTTTGAAAAGTGTCTATAGAGCTAAGAAATGCTAAAAAGAACCAACACACGCAACTGCTGACAATTTTATCAGCTGATAATCAGCATTCATTTCATTCATCCAGACACATTCTCTCTTTCTTGTTTAAGAAAAGGGTCCTGAAGCCCCAAAAATATCTTACTATTCTTCTCTATTTACTCATCTCTATTATATATTTCTTTTTAATATTAGCATAAAAGATCCTCTGCATGTTTTCATTGGTGATTTCTTGTTCTACATATATTTGTCAAGCCTCTCTGCGGCTTAGAGGTTAGTAAATCCACGCTGTGTTTTTAGCAGGAGGCGTAAAAAGTCCACAGTTGTAACTCATTTCAATTACAGCACTGGTCTTGTAGCGCTTCTCTCAGCACTGCTACTCATTCATGACAGCCTCCAGAACTGCAATGATTCCCAGTGGCTCCTGGAAATCAAGTTCTAGTCATTATTGGTTGCTGGCAAAACAATTTTGTGGCCTGCCTCCAACCATCCAGCCTAACAACAATATTAGTGTTGAACAAGAAGGCTCAGGAATAGTTCCTACATATTGCTTGTTTTCCAACAACAGCAGAAAATGCCTTTCTATTTATCTGTGAACAGTTCAACATTTGTAGACAAATACATTTTTTTTTTACACAAATAGGTCAAAAATTAGTCTTTTTAAGCCTTTACATGATCTACTTTATCTCTTTTTAAAGTGATGATATACAGTAGGCATAGAAGATTTTTTTTAAACACTATTTTTTTTTTAGGTGTAAGTAATGGTATCATATATTCCACTGTGCCCTTTAGAAAGAACACTGTGTTCACACAGGTGACAGGAAACTGCACAGTCAGAGAAAGTCAAAGGCAGATATGTGAGACCAACATCAACATAAGGAAAAAGAGAAGAGAAAGGACCAGCAGGGACAAAAGAGGAGAACAAACATTCGCTTGTCCAAATACTTGCACTGTCACATTATAGAGACATGAATTTACATGTCAACTCATGTAAAAGCTGCTTTGCTGAGTAGCAACACGAAACCTGAGGTCAGTTATTATAGCCCATCACTATTTACTTGTTAAAACCCAAATCATATAACCACATTGTTCATGGTAAATGGCTTATACTTGTATGGTGCTTTACTTCTTAGAAGCACTTCAGAGTCACAGTTCAATCCAACCATACACACACATTCACACACTGAAGAACACCGGCATCAACCTGTAACCACCAGAAGCAATTTCTTTTGAAGTCATGTCATAAGGCGCACCAAACTATAAGGCACATTAAGCGAGACAAGAGTCCGAGATAAGTACGTTAATCAGACTTATTAACTGTGTTCACAGTAGCTCTAAAGCTTGTTTTTAACACACTGCACGTTAGCTGCGTTCGCGTATTTACAGTACCTGTGACTCTTGACCTTGTTTGCACACGTAATAAAGACTAATACAGCTGAAACAAACATTACTGTGACTAAGCTGACTACGCTAACTCCCAATCTTGTTAGTAACACATTAAAAAATTGAAAAAGCCTGACACCACTACACATTAGCTTCATTAGCATTTTCACAATAACATCCAACCTGGTTTGTTTCGTTAAAAAAAAGTTTAACATCAGTAAGCCTAACTAGAATTAATTATATGTAAGGCACTCCCCGCCTAATAGAGTTCTGTCGTTTTTAGATAAAATTAAGGCTTTTAAGTGCGCCACAATGGAAAATACAAAATAACAAAAGTTATCTGTGAGTCAAGCAGTCATTTACGGTAGCCTATAAGCTGAGTTTTGATGAAAGATTATTCAAATAGTCCAGTTTAACCCTGTTTTTAAGATTTAAATTCACTTTTGTACACGGAGATCTTGACCAAAAGCATTTTTAAAAGAAAACAATGATAGTACAAAGATCAAGGTCTAAAAAAACTTGAGTGATAAGGGATGACGGTGAAAAAAAAGTCTGAAGAGACATTTTTGAGAGAATGTAAAAGATGGCTGTTCAAGGTAAAGATGATGAGTTTGATGCTATCTAATCTCAAGTTTTCAGTGTGTTGCCAAGAAATGTGTCGGATCGCAAGAGACACTATGCTCTGCAAAGGTCACTTGACAAACGACAGAAAAAAAAGTGGGTTCAAATGAGAAAAATGAGATTTCAAATTTACAGTATTTCTTTGCTTTACTGAAAGCTGGCAAGAGAAAACAGCCTGCGGAAACATATCTTGAAAATGGATATAACCGATGATGAAGTCTGTTCACACTTTTATTTCACTCAATATCAAATTAGAGCTGACGACAAACCCAGAGGTGACACGGAGTGTGACACTCGGGGCTCCCTGACATTTGAGGCTTTGCTCTGTTTGCAGCATCAGACTGCTTTCGTAAACACAGAAACACTTTAGAGAGAGCTTCTGGTTTTAACAACAATAAGAGGTCAGTTAAATTACAAACTACTAAAATCCGAGCTTATGTTTAGGCAGGATGAATGTGAAGAAATTAGACACAGTAGTGGTTTATTCATAATTTGTAATAATCTGATTATTCTTCCACTTCCATCAGGAAGGTTGTCACAAATGGTTCTGGCCTTCTTACATAACTGCATCTTAGCTGTAAGCCAGGCATTTGTGATTTTTGGTTCCAGAAAGGAAGTAATTGGCTATATTTAGGGGTATATTATCATCATCAGAAACTGTGATTTGTAGAGATTCCTTGTGGGAACTGTTTGTTTCCCACTGGTCTGCCTGAAAATGAAATTCTAAACTTGCAAGTAAAGTTTTGTTAAGGTAGGCTAGACAGTCCATTAAGTAGGGATGTCTCAATCCGATCACATGATCGGAAATCGGCCTCGAACACGTAGTTTCAGAATCGATTCGTATCGGATGTTGTTTTCTGATCAGATATTTATTCTTTTATTATTTTGATCAACGCTGTCTATTTCAAGCTTATTATGTCAAATAAATGCTCTAGTAGAAGTCTGCATATCATGAGGGGATTACAACCCTTTATTGCCATAAAGCGCAGCGGAATACAGAAGCAGTTTGAGCAGGAATCGGACAAAAACAGCTCTGTAAAGTTAGTAGGACGTTCGCAGATTTGGACTTCCAAGATCCAAAACGTTTTTAATAAACAATTTAGGCTGACAGTAAGGGAGTCTTACTTTTTTTTTACGTAAATTATGACTTACAAAGACATAAAAAAAAATTTTGATTCTTGTTTCTTTTCAATGAGAACTGCGCTCTCCTGCAGATTACAGAGTCAGGATGGTGAGAGCTGCAACGTGCAGACTCTGGGGAAAAAGATGATTAAATAATTAAATAAATAATCTCTTTAACAATAATGTAAGATATGAACAAACAATGATCTAGTCATAAAAACTCATCATCATATTCATGCTACAACGATTTTGGAGGAAAATCATTGTTTTTAAGGTCAGATCCAAATTCTTCGCCTACCCCTCCGGCTTCTCCCCTACCCCTCAAATTGTGAGGACATTTGAAGTGATGGGGTGTCCAAACTCGTTTTTTAAGGGTAGAGCGAAGTGACTTTGAGGTCTGTATCCCTCCGCCTGTAGGGTGAGCCACGTCGCACTGTGCCGGGGAGGAGAAACGCATTTCTTCATGTAGGTGTGCTCTGAAGCACAGAAGTTTAAATTTAAATGTAAGCAATAGTTGTTGTTTTAGCATGATTTTTTTAAAGTTATAAAACCAACGTTGTCATGTATTTTGCAAACGCAAATATTGATGCCATCATCAAGGTGTAGTGCTGGTTAGTGGAGTCTGAATTTGAAGACTATTTTTCCTTATCTCTCCTTTTAGAGGGTTAAATGTACGGGGTAGGCAGAAGCTGTAGGGGTAGGGGAAGAATTTGGATTCAGCCTAATTTTTCGTGGAGAAATGAATCAAATTTCATCAAAAATGTTCAATAGCTCTGAAGATACTAAAGCTACAGTCACCAAACTTTCTCACACGACTCATTCTCACCTTAATGTTCTACTGCAACAAAGATTTTTGGAGAAAACCCCTTCCACTTTTTAAAGAATTTTTCATGTAAATATGGATAATTTTTAAAAGATGTATAGTTCTAAAGGAATTAAAGCTACATTTTTCGAACTTTTTCACATAACTAATAGTTGCCCAATGTTACTACTTTATAGTTGCGCTTAATTGTTTAAGCTACTTCACAGAAGTGCTCGGTTTAAGCGTTAAATGATAAATGAAGGTGAATGAAATAAAAATAGGGACCAACTAAGAACTGATTATTTCCTTTTTTTTCATGTTTTCAAAAATATCATAAAATTCTTATAGGGACATTCTAGGGATGGAGGTAATCTATAAAGAGGAGGCAGCCTAAGTGGCACTCATTTTGAGAGGAAAAAAGTAGCAAGGAGACCAGATAAAGATGAAGAAATGTAAACCAAGACAACTTTAAGAACATGTCTTGTGCGCAGATCAGTCAAACTTTATTTGTTGAGCGCTTTTTATGTACATTTGTACAGTCCAAAGTGCTTTACAAGTTTAAGAAAAGAAAAAACAGAGTAAAAAGCACAAGACAAAGAACAGAAGCAACTGCTTCATCTGGACATTTGAGACATTGGGAATCAAAGAAAACATCATATGAGATGTGTAATGGAAACAAGAAATCGAGAATAAGATGAGGAGGATTAGCATCTGGGTTTTTTTCTTTTTCAGCTTTTCCTTTAAATGATCAGCTGCTGTAGAAAAAAACAAAACAAAAAAAAGCCAACATTTTATTTTTCTAAGAGTAAAAAAATCCCTCCCACATACTTTTCCTTCATTTAAAGCCCATCAGTCAAAACCCAAAGTTGCAGTTCACCAGTACACTGGAAAAAGGTGTCAGAAAGGAGACATTTTTCCCCATGATTCAGCTGTTCTGACTTGGCATGAGCTAAAATTTTTGAATTTTGTACATGCTCATTTTTGATGGTAGGTGAGTGGACCCATGGGTGGAATCAACAAAGCTCCATGTCTCACCAAACTGCCCATTACTGGAACTTTGCTGAGTTAGGGGGAGTTCAATTTGGCCACACAAATTCAGGACACATCTTCCCCTTCCCCTTATTAAACCCAACATACAGGAGACTGGGTTTACGGCAGCGGCTCTAAACTTTAATAAATAAACCTAAACGTGATAGAAACAACCTAACTAAAGAATAACAAAAACTATTGAACACGGAAGAAACTAAAAAGGTTGACCCAGAAACCAGTAACTTAAATAGATTGACTAATTATATAAAAGAAAAATGGTAGGGAATTATTTTCAAATGAAACCAAGTGAGACTGTGAATGAGGGCAAAAGACAAAGCCTTAAAACAGAACAAAGAACCATAGAAGCAACCAAGCAAAGAAAATCTAATGGAAAAGTAAATAATGGCCAAAATCCTCACAACGGTTCAGAATCCTATGAGGGACATCAGAGTATTACTCAAGCTAAAAACTAGTTCTCCTGTTGTTTTTAAGCTTAATAAATAGTTTTATTTTAAATAATCATTCATAGAATAGCCAAATACCAACGTGATAGTTACATAAACAAATATTACAACTAAATTCATTTTCAAACGTTTGTAAATCATTGCCTTTTTTACTTGTATCACAATTTCTGTTTTTAAGTTCCACTTCTGACTTCAAATTTTCATATTTGTTCTCTCTTCTTATTTTGCATGTCAAAAAAAGTGAATATATCCTAAAGACAACCACAACCATTTCAAGAAGTAGTTGTGGTGTATTCAAGAAAAAATGTTAACCCTGGAAACACGTATCCAATGGCAGGCGTTTGCTGACATCAGTCTTTAAAATTTAGATTACTTCAATTTTTTTGACATTCAAATAGATACTTGTAATTGTAATTGTTACATGTACAATTAAATTTAAAGTGCTCTTGGGTTAGTTCATCATTTTTTAAAAAATAAACAAAGAAATTACTGCTAGTTAATTTGCAGATACTAGATAAAAATGTGCAGCATTTGGCCATTAAAAACAAGAAATTACAACAAATTTAAAACTAAAAGTCCATTACTAAAATCTATAATTTGCAATAAAACTTAAGTTAAAATTGTTAACACAAGCATATAAATAAGACAGACTTAAAAAACCTTAAGACCACAATGCAGTGTGTTTTTTTTTTTTTTAAAAACATCTAACCCCTCTGTGTCAACAGCTGCAGTTTTTTAATTTAATGTTTTCAGAATATTTTTCTGCTCCACTAAGACAATGCAACAGCTTATCGATTGTCACAACATGTCAAATCCAGCAAAAATGAGCTTCAGCAGGCTAAACAAAGCAATCAATAACTGAGGACATGAACAAGGACTTGACTTACAAGTACCCCATGATTGCTTTATTTTGTCACAGCGGTGCACAACAATATTGTTGGCTGTCTTTCAGAAGATAAAACTTCCAATCCAAAGAAATTCTTCATAATTAAATCCAAACATGTAATCATCAGAAAGCACCTCTCTCCAGCTCATCCCCCACTCATCAGCAATGAACACGGGTCAGTACAATGTACATTTAAGGTAGCCTTTTGTCGGAATTTACGCCATCTTTTGTGAGGTCACACGGTGGCAGTCCAGTGACAGGCGAGTGTTAAGAAGGCAGAAGTGCAATAATTGACTGATAGAATGGTCTCCAAATTCTTCAATTTTCATATGATCGGCCAATTTCAGACTGCCACCCTCCAGCAACCCCCTGTCCACATGCTGCCGTCCCACTGCCACTGTTTGATTGTTAGAAATCGGACAGTAGAAGTGCAGGCGCTCAATCAGGGCTGTTGACATGGACCAGGGGGGCCTGGCGATGACCAGATGTCAATCTGGTGATCCCGGCCCTCATGAGTCCTGCATATAAATGGGGAGAAGGCATTGATGCTAAGGCTGTGAAATGTTACTTAGGTGGCGATCCGATTCGATTCACGAATCAAGTTCTAGGATTTACAGATCGAATCACTATTCTTACTTTTTAATATAGTATGTTTGTACAGTGGCTATATGTGTCTTTTTACTGGATGTATTAAAGCTAAATTATGTGTAATAAATCACAATCATTTATACCTTTATCTAGAACAGGAGGCCAGAATCAACAAAACTGATAAAAACACAAAGATTTAAATAGAAAGAAATGAAGTAACATTTGCTTTGGATCGTTGAAGAATGAATCCTAAAAATGTTCAGTTTTTCTATCCTCAAAGTTCTGCAACACTTTACTTTCTGAAACCGTTGAAGAGTTGGCATAACTAAAAATAATGTAAATACTGGTGTTAAAGCAAATTAGTTTCGTCAGAACTTATGTCAGTAAACAGAACTTCAGTCTAATTTCTTTCAACTAAAAAACAACAAAAAAAAAACACTCGATAGTTTTACTTTGAAAATGGGAAGCTTCACTGACACTTTATTTTGAAGAGTTGTTCACTTCCTGTGACAGTGGTGCTGCTCATTTGGCTTACTTTTAGATGGTAAACTTAAAATACAACATTATTCTGCATTTCAGAGCAATAAATACATTGTGACAAAATTTTATTTCTACTACACTTGATTATATTTATAAAGATCGCAAATCAGGAATCCTGGACGGCGCAAATGAATTTTCAGGAGCAGATCGCAAGTGCTCGAGTACTCGGATACTCGTTACAGCGCTAATTGATGCTGCACAAATCTAAGACTCCTGATGTGGTTTAACCGCTTGGATTTTCGTTGTCAATTGACAAGATTATAATGCGTGGACAAAATCTGAGTTGCAAATGACCAGTGGTGCAGAATGGCGCGCTTTTATTTACCCCACGCTACTGAGTGGCTGGCGGCCAGTGGCACTTGATAAGGAAAGTTGCTGTCTAGAGGCCTTTACTCATCGTCTAATCAGAGCTGCTGCCGGCCAGCTATTTGGCTGCCACCACCCTGTGGCCACCCAGTTGTTGCTCCATTTTGCACTAGCATCATCCCCGTCTGACTGCCGTCTGACTGCCACCTGACTGCCGCCGTCTACATTAGTGACCACGCCAACAATTTTCAAAAGTTCGGGCGGAGGCATGAACTATTGATTCTGTCGATGGCTCCGCATTGCATGGTGACAGTTGTATTTGTGGTTGTAGCAATACTCAAACACACCTAACTTTAACGGCTGACGCCTTAGGGCATCTGCAGGGCTTGATGAACAGGATGAGAGTGTTTTGGCAGAGTAGCACAGAAAACTTGCAGGATGGGGTGTGTGTGGGGTTGTTACACAGCAGAAACAGTGGTCTAAAGTGACTTGAAAGACCTGAAAAAAGGGAGATAAAAGGCCTGTTGTCTAATTTGTGGACATTATATAATAAATCATCTCCAACAATTTTAATTAGCTATTTTATCACGTTATCACCACAACACATAGAAAAATCCACACTCATCATGTTCACCTGTGAACTACATTTTTTCACATAACACACTAAGCTGACTCTGCGTTGGCTCCGTCAGTGTGCTTGTATGTCACTGTCACGACATAAAACCTGACTCACCACAACGGGCCAGCTGGCCAGTACTGCAGCAGAAAAACCGTGTCTGTCTCAACTCCCTGCCTCTCCTTTGGCACTGGACAAGGATACTTCTAGAGACTGGAGCTTCCCACTTCACTTTTCCGCATAACATAAACTGCATGGGCTTGAAATTTGCAGGAATATTTGACTTTTCTGAAGCAGCAACAATGACGTGAGGTAATTTATTCCAGGTTAGCAGCAGATGGACTCAAACAGATGACAAAAAGTAGTTCCTAAAGGACATTACACCTCTTAAAAAACAGATTTCCTGCCTCAAAAAAAAAAAAACACAAAATAGTTTTTATAGCAACAGTGCAAAATAACCACTTTTTTAATGAGCTGGTGTTAACATCAGATTTCAAATGGTAAGATCTCATAACGAAATTATGCATTAGAGGGAGTTCAGTTAATCCTGTTGTTCTTAGCAATTTACCGTATCGTGCAGTGAGGCAACAACGCGATCAAAGCTCAAGGCCTGCTTCCACTTAACAATGAAGCAGCAGAGAAACTGATGAAGGAAGCTGACTGGTAATGTGTATGTGGGGATGTGCTGCATACTAATGAGACACACTGAGCCTCAGTGAGCTGAACGAGCACCGCTGGGACACAAAGGGAGCCTCTGAGGCAGAAACACTATTGATCTGAAGATAAGTGTTCTTCAACATTCTTATGAGACTTAAACTCAGGGCCAAGCTGCAGCATACTTGTGGTTAGGGGAGGAAATACTATCTGGTTACCCAGAAAGCACAGCTTCAATGTTTAAGAAGTTACTCAGTAATGTGATTTTCAATCGTGCAATTATAACATTAGATGCCTTACTCCCTGCTTTCCCTTCCCTAGGTTTTATTGCTAGGTGAGAAATAATAGTGTCTGTTGTTTTTGATGAAAATCATTTCAAAACGTTATGAAGAAGGGAATTAAAGCATTCAGCTGCAGAAATAAATGCTTCTTTTATTGGGAATTTCTAACTTTCAATGCAGTCACAAATGTTTAGGTTTGGAAATAAACATACAGATAAACATTTTATGCTTCAAAACAGTCACTCTGCTTTCACCATAAAGGAATATAAAGCAGTAAAAGTACATTTAAAAGTGAAAAAAAAGGAAAAAAAAAACCTTTTCTGTTTGCTGTCATCACATTTTATCACGCTGAGCAAAACTGTAGCATTTAAAGAGCTTAGTGTCGTCTAGCTTTTCCGGGGGCTCATTTGGAATTCATCAACACCACCATACTATACTGTATGAATCAGACTGAAAAAATGTTAGAATGAAACCTCAAGAGACATGAAAATGGTAATTTCGCGCAGATTATGTAGCACAACCTCTAGCTTCTCTGCTTTAAGGATCTGCATAAACTGGATAGTTGGATCAGTATGACAGAGTATTAGGGCCTCCAAATAAAAATAATAAAAAATTAAAATAAGGTCCTAAAATTATGAGAAAAAGTTGTAATTTTATGAGAAAAAAGTCAAAAACTTAGGAGAATAAAGTTTTAGAATCATTAGTAAAAACAGAGTTAATATTTTACAATAATAAAGTCATAATTTCATAATTTATAAATTGAGAATTTACAATATTAAAGTCTTACATTTATGACTCATTCATCTGTTAACTTAGAAACTATAAACAGAAAAATAATCAATATTGTGTTTCAGTATGAGAGACACAGCATTGTCCTCCATTTAGAAGTGGTTTCACAAATAAGAAAATACTAAAGTCTCATAGTGAGTCAACGTTGTTTTAGCATAATCATAAGGACATTAAATAGAATTTGCAGAAAACTGGACCTCTTCAGAAGAAGATTTTTGACTAACAAAGAGTTGATTTCCAGTGGGCAAGCCGTTTATATCATGGGACGTATAAAGGAGAAATCCAAATGCATTATGGCACATAGATTCTTAGAATATAAAAACAAACAAACAAACAACAAAAACATTAATGTGTGCATTGACGGATTTAGTGTGCCTATAACGTGGGTGGAGGCTTAAACAACCAAATACAGGCCTAGTTTTAAAAAATCATGGCTTTTTCCTTTGTTTTGTCTCATAATCTTACGTGTTTATTCTTGTAAAATTACGTTTTTTTTCTCATAATTTCATAACTTTATTCTTGTAAATGTATTATACATATATTTTTGAAGTCATTCTCTAACAGCAATAATCTCTCACAAAAACTCCAAATAAAAACTGTCAACAATAAAAACTTGAATTCTCATTAATCTACAATAATTGGAATACTTTGTAATTGATCAAAATAGACAGAAGAGGTTTTAAGAAGCCCTTAGATCATCTCCATAAGAACCATCCTGCCGATGCCAGCAGAAGTGCTTGAGTTAATGGAGAAAGAATTTAAATAGGTCAGTACATCATCTTTTTCTAAAGAAAACAAAGAACAAATAGCAGAAAACAAAAAGAAAGTAATTAACAATAGCAGAGGGGTATGCGCTGCAGGCAGCAGTGATATTAGCCTGTATAACCCATGTGTGAATAAGGCAGGAGCCAGCCTGTCACAGAAAGAATAATGTATTAAGCAAGCCGAGGCCTGTAAGTGCTTTATGGGGGCGTGTGCGATGTGTTTTTCGCTGCAATAATAAACGTGATAAACGAGGAGATGGAAATAACCCAGGCTAGGGCCAAATGACCACTGCGACCCCTAACGGAGTGTAGGCAGCGGCACACAACGCTTTCTGCTGTGCAAGGGATTAATTATTAAACGGGGTTCCATATCACCTTTGGAAACTCCCCATCAATAAATGATGATGTCATTTTAAGCTAGAAGATGGAAATTGCAACAATTCAGTGAAGGGTCCTAAAAGAGTACTGCTTCTGGTATTGCCTGGTAAAAGAAGTAATTTGAGATGATTTCTTTTTGAATTTTGTGGCTATATGTGCTGCACAAAGCTTTGGGCAACAGATAAAGCAAAAGTTCTGTTCATGGTGGTCTTGAAGAAAGCCAGCTTCTTTTGAGCTCCACAGTAAGCTTGTCTCCTCTGCGTGATCGCTGTGGTGTCGTCTAAAGTGCAGAAAGTTTATGCCTCAAGGCTGTGAGTGGCAAAGCCTGTAACTGGCTTACAATGATCTTATTTTATGGTAATGAAATGATGATCTTATTTTATGGTAATGAGTACTTTCCATACTGTGGAAAACAGACTGCACTGGTCTATGTGCTTTCTTGATAATGTTGTGAAATTAATCAGTCAGTGTCATACCATCTAGTTGTCCTTGTATGTTGTGTAAAAGTGGCTGACTTTAAAGCGATAAAATATGAAGCATTATATAACTAAGTGAACTATATTTCTTTTGCACACAGCCTCTAAAATAAACCAGTTAGCTGCTTTAATTATGAATAAATAATTTTAAAAAACAGAAGTAAATCAATTAAATAAATGCAATTACCAAAGAACTGGCTTAACTACTATGATGACAAAGCACCTTATAGAGGAATCTAAAGCAACCAGGAGAAGGAAATATTTTAACAGAGTCTGCTTAAAATATATACATGACAAAGGTTCTGGGGAAAAAAAGGAACTTCAAAATAAAAGTCTCTAAAATGAATGCACATTAAAGGGTCAATACAAACCTAACCAAACTCCTCAATAGAAATTGGATGAGTCACTTCACATCTTGTTGATAAGAGCCTCTTCCTGCACGTCATTCCTTCAGACTGCATTGAACTCGTTCTTTATTTGCCTGCACAGCCATTACTTTACATGTGGCAGTAAGATGATGATTCATTCCTACTGCACAGCCGGGTGACACATATTTAAATAGGAAATGATGAATTACTCACCAGCAGATAACAACACTGCAACTCAAACAGCAACACAATCATTGTATTAAAAGCGATCGATCTGTCTATCGCGGCCGTGGTGCAGTGGAAAGGGCAGTCGGCCTGTGATTGAAGAATTGCTGGTTCGATTCCCGCCTTGCCCGCCCATGTGTTAAAGTGTCCCTGGGCAAGACACTGAACCCCACATTGCCTCTGATGGAAGGTTGGTGCCAGTGTTCGGCAGCGGAGCCACCATCAGTGTGTGAATGGGTCTGTGACTGTAAAGCGCCTTGGGCCCTTAATGAAGGTAGAAAAGCACGATATAAGTATACGCCAAAAAGTTAGATTTTTTTTCTAAAAAGGAAGTGAAGGTGGTTATTAGTAAATATTTTACCTTAGATATAGAAGTTTCAAAAAATGACCAAAAGACAGCTTTGTTACATTTGAATTGCTGAGTCTACATTGATCAAAAGTAATTCAACACTTTGTCAAGGACTGTGACTGTGCCTCTCAAGCAGTTTGAGAAGCATCATTTGATTTTAGGCTGTGCATTTAAGCACTTTGCATTAATATTTATAAAAGCACAAGAACTGCAAAGTCAGGGTTAGGCATGTTAATGAGTGAGAGACAGAAAATGGGGGTAAGGAGAGTCACCTCTGCTTAGATAGCCATTGGCAGCTTGCTCCACCATCATGAAAGGAAAACTGTGAACTAGAAGCTGCCATACACCTGGATGGCAATATGACACAACAATTCTTACAGGAAAAAAGAGGTGGAGAAAGAGATCATGTCTAAGTTTAAACTGAACAAAACGAGATGATTTTTTTATAGCCAAAGAGACAAAAACATGCTAACATCTGAGCGTTTCAGGGTAATAATAACAACACACATTTTCAATAAAACTAGATTTTGAAAAACAATTTACTCTTTTCTGTGACATTGTTTGACTGTTTACTGGAACACATCTGCAATGCTTTTTTAAAATCTCTCATTTAGCCCAGGAACATCTGTTTGCTGCATGAAGAAAAACAGTGATCCTCTTAAAAACAAGCTCACTGTCAGCAGACTGTCAGTTAACCGCTCTTATACTGGCTCAGCAATGCCTGGACAGAGCTCACATTCAGACCTCAGTTGTTTAAACCTTTTTACATTCAGGCTCTGCTGGGATCCATTAAGGAGATGTCATGCTGTAGAAGTGACCCTATAAGCTGGAAACACTATGGAGTTTTAGGAGATCTTTCGCCACTGAAAAAGGAAAGTGTCCTCGGCTGAACAGATTCTCCAGCATTTCTACTGTGACAGAGTAGAGAAGCCAGTAGAGAGTAAAGAATCTGGAAGCACTCTAAAAAAACAGAAAAAGCCAACGTAAAACTTCTTCTAGGATCTTAATTCATATTTCCATTTCATTTTATCAGTTTCTTTAGTTCGTCTGTTTGACGACCAAACAATCTAAACCTAATGAAATCCTAAGTGTGATTGTATGGTGTGTTCAGACTGGACACATCTGGTTCACTTAAAGTGATCCATAGTTCATTTCCCACAATAATTCAGAACAAATTTTCAGTGTGAATCCACCCAAGCGTCTACGACCAGGAACCGCTCTCTGACCCATCTTTGGAGGTGGGTTGGGTTTTCCCATTGGACTGAGTTCCGGTTCACTATGAGTTGAGATGACTGGTTGAGAACCATGGCCTCAGACTTAGTGGTGCGGATTCTCATCCCAGTCGCTTCACACTCGGCTGCAAACCGTTCCAATGCATGCTGAAGGTCCTGGCTCGATGAAGCCAACAGGACAACATCATCTGTAAGGCAGCTTTACACTTATGGCTTTAAAAACTTCTGCAAATTAGCAGCAGCAATTTATTCAAACTTTTTTCCTATTAATAAATTACAGCTTTGTCTGCAAAAAGATTTGCAGTTAAGGCAACCACCTTCCAGGCTGTTGCTCCTAAACTCTGAAATGGATTCTATAAACTTTTTTAAAAGCCAACTGAAAACCTTTTATTTTGCTAAGTATTTTAACTGAAGCTGTTTTTTATTTGGGCTGGAGATGATTGCTTTATGTGGTACATGTTCTTGTGTTTTAGGTTTTTCTCTTTTATGTTTTAAACCTCTTAAGTTTTTAATCAAATGTTTTTACCTTTCAAAGTTTCTGTCTTTTATGTTTTTAACCTGTGAAGCACCTTGTGACTTCTGTCTGGGAAAGGTGCTATATAAATAAAGCTTACTCACTTACTTACTTACCTTCTGCAATTCAAATGTATTTCTGCAGGAAATGCACCTTTTTTAGTTTCTAATAAATATTTCAAATAAACATCACGGTTATTGTGAACTGAGTCTTTTGCAAACCAAAGGACATAATTTAAATTCTATTTACTGAACCAAAAAACAGAGACATAGAAAAAATAAAACAAAATGAAATGTGACTTCTGTTCACAAGGAGCTTTCTTTAAATAGCAACGCGATCCATTAGAGTGCAAATATGTTCATCAAGCAGGAACTCAGAGCTCACTTAGAAACACTGTTATTGGGGTTCATGATCAAACCCCAACTGAGAGTAGCTGCTGTGATGAGTTCAAGCAGAACAGAGACAAGCTTAGGCATGTGCCTAATCGTATTTAATATTTTTAAAATTATAGCATTTGTGGTGCCTGAAAACAAGTTCCCACTGAGAGAAAAGATAGAAATGGAGTTAAGATATCAGAAAACCTATCCTAACCATAAACTCTGCCAGTCAAAATGCATGGTTTAAAACTTTTAAATATTATTTGAATTAGTGGTTTAATGCAATGGTTTGTCAACATGTTGTGTTCACAAATGTAACTTGATCTGTGCTGGACTGCTCCAACTTTAGCCTCAACAAATGTGAAACAGATCTTAACATGTAAGATGGAGAAATCAACTGCCAATTAGAAACACATAGAGTGAGATTGAAAGGAGCTGTGTGACAAAATACCAAATTAGTATAAATGGAAAAATAATGATTCAGGCATGCTTCTAGAAATATTCATCTTACATTGTCAGTTTGTCAAGGAATGACAAATTGCTAGCTTTTTGAGGCAAACAAGATACATTAACAACATTAACACAAAACTGCAGCACAGATGAAGTAAAACAGAAAAAAAGTATGCACAGGGGCAGCAGAAGTTAAACTCTTAATAAGAACCAAATCAAACTAGCTGAGACAAGAATCTAAATATAGGAGGTAAAGCCCTCAAATGCAAACCAAAAGTAACAAACAAAACAAAAATGGACTAACAAGCAATGTATTTTAATGTGTTTTATGCAAGAGTAGCTCAAATAGAGCATTAACATCCTTGAAAAAGCACATTATTACATCTTCAATATGAATGTTGCAGAAGATATTAAGTCTTAAGAAATGAAGATGTAGTTTTTCATGAAAAAAACATAAAGAAGCCCATGGAGTTTATTTTCTCACATTTTAAAAAAGTTGTTATTTTAACTGAAGATCATTACTATTTAGAATCACACATTTGTTAGTGAAGACCTAAGGTCTTGAGTGGGTGGTGATTTAATGCCCACGAGAGAAATCCAGTATAAGACTGTAAAAGCCATGAGTTAAATTGATGAAAAACACATTATTATCACCTGATGTTTTCTATTTGTTTAATTGAGACATGTTGAGATATGTTTCTCTCAATGAAATATTTTTTGTCTTTTTTTATTATAACACAAACAAATTAAAATGGCACCACTTTTTACCATAAATGAACTGTGGAGGAAAAAAACGACTTATAGCTAAATCTGATATACTTTATGACGAGAGTCTGCATTAGCTAATGTAGATATTAAGTTAACTACATACAAAGAGATTAGGACACTTTCCTTAAATCAAATGTATGTGTGTATATGTATATATATATATATGTGTATATATATATATGTATGTATATATATGTGTATGTGTATATATATATATATATATATATGTATGTATATATATATATATATATATATATATATATATTGCCAGACTCCTGCCA
>BSAI01000104.1:19247985-19390250 GCA_036245035.1 Adrianichthys oophorus | reverse complement strand
TGTATATATATATGTATATATATATGTGTATATGGCTTTTTTCATTTTTTCAAAAGTAGAAGAATAGTCTCATGAGCACACTCAGTTTTGACTCTTTTCAGTTTGGTTTTTTTGGTCAAATTACCAACTGATTTCTATTAACCAAAGTGGCAGACAATTGAACAGACAGATAATATAAAAGAATATTCAAATTTGCATTTCAATATAATCTAAATAGCTATTTTAAATGAAAGTTATTTGAGACAAGAACTTATTTCTGGAGTATTTTGCAGTTCCTGCACGTCTCCTGAGAGTTTCTGTTGAGGTTAAAGTTAGATGCAGAACACAAAAAACGCATGCAAGCTCCTGATACATGACTAGTCTAAGAATGAATCACAATATAAGTCTTTTTCAGTAATGGTGTGAGCTCGTAACATTTAAAGAGAAAATGTGTTTCATTGTAGGAGTAGAGAATTATGCCCTTGCTCGGGTTTTGGTCACCACCTACACTGATGAATACGGTGCTTAGACAGCTTACAATGACTCTAGCCTTGAAGGTATTTTTCTAAATGTGTTGTGAAAAAAAGTGTACTTTTTCTAATGTAATTTTCTAATTTGAGTATTCTCAAAATAGTGTTGAGCTCAGCCCTGAATCAGAGGCTGCTTTGTCTTTTGTAACAAATTAAAACAGGAAGTAAGCTTTTTTTTTTGTATTTCTTCTTATGCAGCCTCTTTTATCAAGGCCATTATTTACTGTGACTTTCAGTTGTAATTCACAAAATCCGGGAGGAGGATTTTGATGGTACAACAGCATGCTGCTTTGTTTCAAGCTCATTTAGTGCATCAATGTGCTCCTGATATGTTCAGGGTTTTGTCAGGAAAAACACTGAAGGCTTTGTGCAGAGGATGCATTCACACTTGATTGTCTGAGGAACTGTTTCTTGTCCCCACCATCTGGTTCATTTGTGGAGAGAAAACCATGCATGTGTGTACTTCTGTCAGATTGTAGAAGTATAGCTTTAGGACAGAAGATCCTTGCTGTGTGGTTTGAACACTCGGAAACAAACCGGTGTCCTTCTGAATCCTTGTCTGGATGCTAGCACAGCAGATGCAGGGCGCCTCCGTCTGTCACGGCTATGATCACTAACACTTTTGACCTGCTGACTGCTTAGTCAGGGCAACAGTATCAGCTGTTATCGGTTTCTACAGAGCAAACCTGGTGTCAGAGCTCAAAGATTTGTGTTACGGCCCTGCCCGCAGGTCCTTCTCACTGCGAAGCCAAGGTCCTTTCAGGTGGGAATCGTCCCCCAGTGAACCCCCACTATGATTATGTTATTTTTAGGCGAAATCTAGAAACCTGTGTCATTTTCTATTACATAGTTTTTGGAGAGTAGCAGGAGTTCATCAGAAATTCACCTCTAAATTGTGGGTGGGACTGTTGGCTTACAACTTCTCACAACTCCAATCTCACAACTCTAATTATCCGTGCAATAAAAAAAGCGAGCTCAGTTTTGTATAGTTTTGACCCAAATGCCAGCTCAGACGAGAAAAACTAAGGCGTACATGGATGATGGATCTATTTGTCTGCTAGTGGATGCATTGGAATGAAGTGGAGCAGGCAGCTTGTGGCCTTTTTTCCAACTGCATTTTTTTTGTCTGCTCCTGATTCACGGCCATTTGAATAAAGAAATGCTTAGAAATGCAATTTTGAGCTTAAATTTCTTGCAAAAACCTTTATCCATTGTAAGAAAAATGCTACAAAAACGTGTTAAAAACACCTAAAACACAGTTTTCATTGAAAACGGTCTGTAAATAGAAAATATTGTAAGCTTTAATGTCACATGAAATCATTGTGTAAGAAACTTGATGTTGTTTATTTCTTCTGTTATGGTTGCTTGATTTTTCACAGATTCTTGATAAGAACTATCAGTTTATTCTGACAGGAAAAGTCAGTTGGTCCAGCCTGAGTTTGACTAATTTGGCCTGGATCGAGTCCTGAACCTTGTGTTTGTGTATTCAGACTGCTGTCAACCAGATGTTTCTGTTTCTGATAGTTAATTTATTAAAACTTTAAATATTTCACTGACCAATTTTTGAACGTCTGTATCAACGTCTGTATCAACGTCAGTAACAACGCTTTTACTTTGGTACGGCAGAGGCATGCTGCAAGGAGGTTACAGAGGAAGTGACGCTAAGAAGGTACGCTACTAAGTGTTTGACATATAGATTGTCAGCAAAACGGTGATAGCAATGTGTATCACGTTAAAAGTTGTTTTAATGAGCCTGCATTCATCCGACCACATTTCAATGAGTTGATGTGTCTTATTTCTTCACTTTATCTGCAGCTCTCTGTTTAACATGGAGCCTATTCAGACTAAGAAAAACTCAGAGCAAACTGGAGATCAATCCGATTGGAAACTAATCGAGATCACCTCAAAAGATGGGTCCGAGGGCCCATTCCTGGTCCCAGTCCAGGGTTTGCTTGGGTGTATTCAGACTGAAAATTTGTTCTGGGTTATCGGGGGAAACAAACTGGTTCATTTTAAGCAAACCAAATGTGTCCAGTCTGACTACACCCTTTGAGTCATATTGCTTTGTTCTAAAGAGCGCTGAAAGGGCAACCATCCAAGAAATGAAACCTTGATTTCAACATTGCTGCTTGACTAATTCTCTTAAATGAACATCTGTTTTATATTTTGGGTTGAGGAAGCTCAGTAATTGTTGGGAAAAGTGGCCTTGGGGCATACACTCCAGTTAGTTGAACCTCTAATTTCTGCCACTTTGCATGAATGAATCAACACAGAAACCATCAAGGCTGCAGGATCTGCTTTGCTCTGCTTCAAGTTCACTGATGAGGGTTTATCTCTTGCCTCCCCAGTACAGAATTTCAGATACATGATCTTTATGAGACTAAAGTTGCAAAAGATAGGCCCTGCTGGAACCAGCGAGTAAGTGTAAAAGGGCTTGGATAGGAATGATCAAATCTAATTCTAAGGGCCATGGTCCTCAGCATGAAGACAGAGAAACGGGCTCCCCGGGTAAAGAATGGGTCACTTTTCCAGATGGAGGAGTGTCTCAGAGTTCTGTTCACAACTCGGGTAAGAATGGAGGATGAGATTAACAGACACAACAGAAAATACAAACTGTATTCAAGTCTGTTGTGTTGAAGAAAGATAGCAGTTGAAGTGGAGACCAAGAGTTTACTGATCAGCCTGCAATCCTATCCTCATCTGTGGACACGGCCTGTTAGAAAGTGAACAAAGTTTGGACATCAGGGGAGCTAAGAATCAAGACTCTATTCCTCACTATTCACATCATCAAGAACAGGCAGTTTGGTCATTTAGTAAGAAAATCACTTGGAGGGTTCTCTGATTAGACATTACAGCATGTCCGACCAGGAGAAGCCCTTGTGGTTAAACCCTGGATGGAGGGAGTGTTTCTCTTTGGTGGCCCGGAAATGCCTTATGTCATAAAAGCTTTCAAAGAAGGCAAGATAGAGGGTGATGCAGATATCCTTGCCTAGACTGCTTCCCTTGTGGTCCATACTCAGAAATTTGGCGAATATTAGAATAGCGGAGCAGTCAAAGGAAATCCATTAGACAGATTGTAGAAGTTTTTTCTAGCAAAAAGGCATAGCTAGTGTACATCTTTCAAATTGAAATTGAAATGTTACATTTCAATATTTGATGTTTAGAATACACTGTTTTTTATGTTAAAAGTTAGTTAAGAAAAGGGAGAAAGAAAATCCACAATTTTAGCTAAGAAAAATTGGTGTCTATAACCAAACCAGCACACCACAGCTGTTGAGAGAGCAAAGAAAAACTTTTTTATGGTCATGTTACATCCCTGTGGTGGCTGGAACATTCAAAGCAAGAATAATGTCTGTATTTTGATTATGAATATCTTCTGCTAGCTTATTTGCACAGAAACCACTATTAGGAAGCACAGCAATTTGTACAGGATCTGTGTAGACAAGTCAATTTGAACTCAAAGAACAAACTGTAGGATGAAAACTGGCTGTGACCAACATCACAATTAACAGACATATTTACTAAAACTTCAGATTAAATTTCTTCACAAAAAGAGGTCAACTCTTCATTGAAAGTTTTAATAACTTAGAAGTTCATTCTTATTAATGGTATGAGACTTGCACGAAGGAAAATAATGCATAAAATTGCCACAGAGCAAAAAATAACTGGCATGCAGGTAAAAGACGATGCCATTTAAAATCCTTCTTTTTGCAACTTAATAATTCCCTCTTAACATTTTTTTTAAGGTCTCTCCATATGCTGACAGCAAACAATTTGGAAGTGCAGCTTTATAAAGCAGTTTTTCAGTTTGGCAGATTTCAAAAGACACTGTTGTTTCTTGGGAAAATCTTCCCGCCTCAGTTAAAAGACCACTAAAACAATGTATATATTTTTTTCTTAATGTAAAATCATATTAAAAGAATTTTTACCCCAGTTGTGAAAATAAATTTGCTGGAGTGAAGTGTCTGTAAAAAAAAAAAAAAAAAAAAAACTGTAAAAAGGCTGAGCACTTCCTATTCTATGTCCTATCTCATGTGCCTCTGTCATCCTTCACCTCTGTCAAGTTAAATCTGGGGGTTCAAATCAAAAACAGTTGATGTTAAGTCTCCCTAAAGCATCTCATGAACTCTATGACATGTCTCATTATATCAATATCATCAGACAGCTGGCTTAAATCATTGAGAGCATTTGAGGAGCACTTATCCAGTCTGTGTAACAACAGCAGCATCGATTTTTGTTCAAACACGTTTGTTATCCCTACAAAACACTGTTAAATAATAACTACATATAACTCAGCATATTGTCATATTTTGTCTTTTCAAATTTCCACAAAAAACAATTTTATTAACATCTAATAGATTCAATGCTATAGCAAAATATGCCAAATACATTTTTATGTTTGTATTTTAAATTATTTTAAGGTTGTTAAATTCCAAACCATACTAAGGCTGTGCCTGTTTTAACTACCTTTCAAGTTTCAATGATTGTTCATATTGCGCCACTGATCATTGACCTGTTGGATCTTTTCCTCCAGACACACTTTGTAGTTTAAATTCAACAGTATGTGTCTTGGTGTCAAGGCTGTGGAATGCTCATGGTATAGATACTTTCTCAGGTACCCATGTGTCATAGCTCTGTATACAATTTACTCCTTGCAAGACTTTGATGTTGTTTTTGTACATAAATAGACCAAACTCTGGCACACACAAATCTGCAAATAGCAAAAGCAAAAATATACTGTATCCTTCGGATTACAAGTGGCTCAGAATTAAAAGCCTTAGGAGCCAAAAAAAATGCATAACAAAAAAAAAAAAAAGATATATAAGTCGCACTGGAGCATAACTTACATTTCATCTTGAAAGGAAAATCATAAAAATGGAACAGGTATCAATATTATTAATATACCGGTATGCACGCTTTACTACTGTTACACATTGATGCTTATTTAACTTCATGGAACATGCAGGAATCAGCACAACATATGAACAATTATTCAGATAACCATAGCTTAAAGAACATGCCAACAAGTCAACTAACTAATACAATTGGTTCAAATCACAAAACCTATTAAATTCTACATTGTCTGAGTCACTTTGGAACAATGACAAGCCTGTCGTAGGACTGAGCGACACCTTCTGCGTTGATGTCAGTAGCAAATACTGATACTCACACCTAGAGCACCTTCTAGCGTTTGTTCCTATTTATTTTCAAAAATTCACATATAAATTACACCTGCGTGTAAGTTGCAGAGCCGACCAATTTATGCAAAAAACGTATTACTCTGAAAAATACGATATGCTGAATAGTCCTTAGATGGTGTGTGCTTGAAGATCATTGTGATTGGTTTGATAAACACACACATAAAATACAAAAATTCAATTTAATTCAATTTTTAACTTTTTTTTTCTTTCTTTTTCTGGTGGTGTGATTTGAATTTAAAGATCTTTGGGAAAGTAAATGTGTCACTGTCCTCTGATTTCCATTCCCATAACAATCCAAAAAAACTGTTCAGTCTCCCTCAACACATTGCTCTTTCTGGCATAGTGTCTTAAACAACCCTCTGGGAATCACACTGCAGTAGTTCATGTTTCAAGAATTTGAATAAAGATGTATGTGTGCGCCTGCAGTGGACATAACCAGAGTCGGCTGCAAATGTCAAGAGGGTTGCAAAGAAAGCCAGCAGGGAAGGAATTTTGCTGAGTCTTAAAATGCAATTCAGCTGCAATACAGCAAGTATGCTTGCCAGAAATAAACACAAAGAGAGTCTTACAAGTGTCCGGATCAGTGCATTTGTTCCCTTAAATGAAATTTGAAAACAATCATGTGACAAAGACATGAAAAGAGAGAAGATGGATTAACGAGAAAAATAAGGTAGCTCAATGCAACCGTCTGGACACAGACATGTTAAGACACAAACAAATGTGAACACAAATTTTCAGATTTATATGGATACACAATGACTGCTAAGAGAAAGTCCTAGAATCAATGGAATAAAACAATAAAAAGATAATGAGCACATGCAGACGTTTGACAGTTGGCTTTTCTGGAAGTTAGTGGGAGGAAGATGGTTTCATGCCTTTGAAATACAGAAAAATGAATGCAATAAAAAACATGCAGCCTGTTCAAGTTTTAAGTTGATTATTCCTTGTCATATGGAGACAGTTTTCTGTAGCACTGCAGCACATTCACAGACGAACATTTGCGGGGCCCCTGAGAGAACAGCCAAGAGTTCTTGTCACAGCATGTCACATGTCACAGCACACTGAGCACAACTGAACGCTCCTTACACATAAAGCAGACTGTCAGAAAAAAAGGCTAAGCTGGGATTGGAGTTGTTTATGTCTGCAACTGTTTTACACAGCGTGGTTACACAAACGGTTAAGCTCACACACTTTCACCTTTTCTGACTGATTCAAGACATATTTCTTGATTTTAAATCAAAGGTACTTGTTGGACAGAGAGGGCATCCTATAGGCTGCTGCAGTTTTTGAAATCAGGTCATGTATTGCTCCATTTCATCCATTTATAATCAATATGAGCATTCATAAGAACGATTTTAAAGGTAATTATATGCAATTAACTAATGTGCTGCACAGAGTGGCTTTAGCTGTCTATGTGTGTCTTTAGAACTCTTTTGTTAGATAATTTAAATACTTTCTCAAACCTGGACAAGGCACTCAAGGACAGTTTCTTGGTTTAGGGAGGTTAAATAAAAGCACCAGTGACACCAAACAACGCAGGACTTTTTTAGACGAGTGAACAGTTGAATAAAGTCTCAAATCCCCTCATCTGGAGGACAATATGCTCCAACACCCAGTCTCAAATCTCTTTTCTACTTTGCAGTAAGCTTTATGCATCCTTACTGGCATGATCATTACTGTTTAGATGTTTTATTTCCCTGGGGTCAGATTCCAAATTAGCCTAAGAGATACAAACCCCCCACAGAAATGAAAAATTACCAAGCGTGGAGAGTGAAAGAAGAAATATCATTCCAATCTAGTTTTCAGGTAACATAAAACATTAACATCTCAATCTGTTCCTCTGAAAATGTAACAAAAAATATTTGAAAGCTTGCTTCTGTTTTCTGCTGCTGTTTTCCGAGTCCTGGCTAAGTAGGGAATTCCCTTTGAAATTACAGTTTAATTAGGACAGAAACTTTCAGTGCTGGGCTTTCAACGAAGAGCCCCAAGCGCCTCAGACAAGTCACTTTGTGTGTGCACTGAGGAGCAGAGGAATGAAGCTTTAAATGGCAGCTGACTGCTGAGTTCTGTACACTCATGTGCCGCCTGACCTCTACCATCACAGCTCTTGTGTCTCTGCATGCATGAGAGGATGAGTGATGCATGAAGAAGTTCTTAAGCTGTGAGCCCAAGTATTAATGAGCATTGCTGTTTTATCTGAGAAAAGACAAGCATCAACAGCACAGGCAATACCAAATGTTCTGCAAATCCTTTAAATTCAGAAATGCACAGGGTGTCTTTGTGGTATTTGAAGATGTTAGACATTTATCAGGACCACATTGTTGTGACTTCAAAAACAAAAAAATAAACAGATGAAATGAAGTGTGGAACAAAACACCCCACTATGGGTGCCTGTGTTAGTCATGGATTAATGGAAGGAAAATTGGGCTTTGAGGCTTTATTATAACTATTGTAGTCAATTCTCTGTGAAGAACAGGGTAATTATTGAGCCTCTGAGTTTGTAATTGACTTTTAGATTAGTTCTAGATTACTTTGGCAGTGCTGGCTTTACAGGGATGAGTCTGCGTATCCTAGCTGTCGGGGAATACGAGAAACACTTCGTTGTGCCTTTTTTTTACTCTCTAAACTTGACTGAATTGATATGATCAACCTGGTCTGTCTGGTTCAGCAGATGTTTCCAGCTTTGTAAAGCAGACAGGCTCAATATCTACAATTTTTAAAAATAAATCCGACCAAAGATGAAACAATATACTACAGAATCTTAAATATGATGCATTTATTATTTACAAAAAAAAAAAATACAAGAGATACCTTAACCCAATTCCAGCTATTTTGCAAATATATAATTCTAACCTGCAAGGCAATGTGGGTCTTCCTCCTCCTTTGATGAAGTACATTCACAATTTTATTCAAAACCCATTTTATTTTGTAGTTTAAAGTTCTACAATTTTACAAATATAATGCTACATTAGATCTACACAACTGGTCAATTGAAGATTTAAATGTTTTAGTTGAATGATTAAAATGGCCAAAAACAAACAAACTAAAAGAGAAATGGAAAGGGTAAATTAGATTCTTAAAGACTTTTGATGTACTAAGGTGAAAACTACTTTTCTGGGCCCATGGGCATTTTTAGGATCTAGAATCTAGGATCTTTGTGAAGCTACGTTCACACCTCCCTCGGTAACGTGCAAATGGCCACATCCCATGAAAAGTCTTTGGAAATGCGTGTATATGCGTACTTTTAACTCCTGCATTCCCTTCCTCAACCCTTACATTCACGTGCCACTTTTCACGCATTTCTACAACTGTTTTCAGGCACTGTGTATAAAACGCTTGTCCGCTTGTCAAAAGTTAAAGCAGGTTAAACCTCTTATCAGTTATTGATGAATGAATTCAATTCAGTTCAATTCAGGAATTTGCCAACTGTTTGAAAATGTGGTTTGTGCAGATAAAGTCTGGGACAAGGTTTGTACCGCTTCGACATTTCTCAACAACCCTCTTCCAACTATAGGTGGCGGACATACGCAACTAAACTGTAGAAAAAGAAGAAGTCACTCCCTGCTGTAAACACTGTTGGCAAAATGTGAGTTCTAGAATACATGTCACATGTTCGTGTAAGTGTAGCGTCAAGACGCAGCACACTAAAGTGTTTTAAAGGATGTTATAGTGCAAACAAAGCTGGTCAAGTTGTAAAGCAAGGAAGCACATATCTTCGTGTTTTTTTTAAATTCTGGTTAAAGTTTTTGTTTGAATGTCACTATTAATGCATTAGGGAATTTGCAACTGTAATTATGTTTTGCTGCATAAGGTAAGTAATCCATAATTCCTGTCAGCAGGTCATTCACTATGGGCTACTGAAAGAGTATGGGAGCTGATCTGCATCCTCGGAGCTGACAGATTATGTTGCTTGCTGTTGTGTTTAATTCTCATTACTGCAGACACAGTAGAAACAGAGGCAATACAAATGAATGATTCAATGCACTTTTATCAAATTAGAACAACTGCAGAGGAAATGGGGTGGCTGCACAGAGAGAGAATGTTTTTTTGCTCCCATTTCAAGAGTAAAAGCTTAAATGTGGGGGATAATTTTTGCACCATTCATGGTTGTTTTTCATAATATGAATATGCAAAAATCAAATATTACATATATGAACAGAGATGTATAAAACAAGAGCTTGTTTTGGATAAACACATTCACTGTGGCTTATTGTCAAAAGACTTCACTTAACAACCTATCCAAAAATTCAGTCTAGAAAGCAAGGTCAGAGAAGACTAATTAATTAATGAGTGACAACAGCAGAGGAATATGTATGCAACACAGCAGAGGAGAGCTCAGTAACATGAATGTGATCTGACTAGCTAAACGAGCAGGGCAGCTTTAGTCGATTCAACATAGATTTGAATTTGGTCAAACAAAAAAATCTGGACAGTCCCTCACAACCCTAAATTTAAGCGGTGCAACAAAAATCGTGAGCAATATTGAAGCTATCCAGCTGATACATACAATTCCTCAGATTAAAGCAGAGCAGGAAGCTTGTGGCCCGCTGTTTTAGCATCTTTGTCACAGCTACAAGCTTTTTCCAGTTTCATTTTTTATCTGCTCCTGATTCATAACTTGCCTCAGACAGATCAATCCGGTTGAATCTTAGGAATAGAAATCGATTAATCGTTTTACCCCTAGCTGTAGCCTTTTGAAAATAGTTTGAGGGGAACCTAAAATGAAACATTTTTCAGTCAAACTATGGATTAACATACTCATACTTTCTTCAGAATAGGATCAAACAAATCAAGAAGAACCTTCTTTTTTAAAGCAAAATCATACATGTTGTCCTTCACATCCTTTACCATGTTTCACACGCTAACTTCTGTTCTGACACAACCAGTACCTGCTGGCCTCTTGCTTGAGTAGGTTATATATCAACACTTCTCTCTTCAAGGTCATGTGCAGCTTTAGCTGTAGTATTAGACTATGGCCGTGGTTTATGTCCCAGCTCATCTTTTCAGGGTCACTGCAGAACCAGATCTATTGCCTTTGACTTGGATCACTAGAACACACGGCTACAAAAGACAGTTTGATGCTCACTCAAAGTCACTCCTATAAAAAGTATAGGTTCAATTAATTTACCATACGTACTTCTAATTAATTGTAACATTTTTAATAGTTTATTTATTGTTGACATCCCTGTACTCACATTTTATTACTTTTAATGATTTTTTTTTGTCTTTTAACCAATTCTCCACTGTATCTATTAACAAGCCCTATGACCATATTTAGTAAAGCAGTCACGAGCAGCCAAGTGGATGCAGCTGACACTTTATCAGAGGTGTCTGACAACAAGGAGGAATAATGTCTCACACCGTCCTCTTTCATTGAGTTGACTAAATATGTAAATTAGAGGGGGCTGTCGTAACAACATAGAAGGATGTTGAACGGCTGAGTGTACGGAGTGTGACTTTTTACTAACACCACTTAAAGCTGGCAGGAATTTACTTGACATCAACAGAACTGCTCTGTGTCACAGATTTTAGGGAATAAATACTAAAGCAATGCTTATCTGACAGAGTCAGAAGACCTGCTATAGATGAAGAGGAGAAGTGGAAGCCTGTTTGACCCTGGCTGTCTGCTCTGTACTGTGTGTACAAATGACAATGAAATCAATTTCGATTATTTATAAAGCACCTGTTCACAACTGAGGTTGTCTCAAGGTCCAACACAAAAGACAAAACATTGAACTTTATTAATTACAATTGTCGTAGTCCAATTGTTCTAATTTTCCAATAACAGTCTATATAAGAGAAAAGAAAGAAAAATAAGTCAAACATAACAATTTCATCATTATGACTTTGGTGCATCTTTATTTTTCTCTTTGATAATATTTCTCTTTTTACTACCAAAAATATACATTTCAACATTGGTGTAGATGTATTTTTAGCTATACAAGTAAACGGAATTATACACTTTAAGAACTTTGCCTCTCAACAACAATATGACACTATTGTGCAGCATAGATTAGAACGTGGGCTTAACTTGACTAACTGAATTGATATTTATTCAAATTGTTAGCTTTTTTCTTTCAAGCCAGGAAAGGATGAAAGACCAGCATGTAGCTCTGGAGCCTGATGTTGTAGACCTCAGACCCTGTACTTAAACATCTGTTATAAGACAAAAGAGAAAAGGAGGAAGACAACAAAATCACTGCCAAATATTGACAGACACAAAAAAATGAATTTATGTTAGAAGACAAGAGACACTCAAATTAATAACTGCAGCAATAACATACTGTACATGTATTTATGGGTGAGAAAGAGAACGAATAGAGAAAAGATCTACAGCAGGGCTGGCCAACCCTCGTCCTTAAGATAAATCACCTCGTCTGTTTTACAGTTCTCTCTGCACTGCTTTCTGCTAATTAGCTGACTCAAATGTCTCCTCATTACAATTGACTGAACACACCTCATCCAGGTAAGAAATCACCAGCAAGAAATGCAAAGAAAGGTGAAAACGGGCAGGTGGGTAGATCTTGAGGATCAGAGTTGGGTCGTAGTGGTCTACACTAAGTAAGGTGTGGAAAACTGCTCTGTGCATCCTAACATCTACAGACTTCAATCCATAAGCTAAAATGCTTCACTCAATCAGTCAAAATTATAAAAACTTAAAATCATCACTTACAAAAACCCCTGCTATTTAGTTTTAGAGCAGGTGCAATCAAAAAAGGAAGACTTTTTAACTAGGAGCATTGGCAATTTAAGTTGTTATGATCTTTTAGGAAACAAAGAAGTTCCTTTAATTGCTCAGCTGTAAAACTGTTTAACTGTATTTCTGTTCAACTGTTTCCTTGTGGGCACATAAGCCTGGACATCACCTCTCATTCTGCCGCCGTACACCCCACCTCTTGACAATTTATACATTTTTAATTTCCGCTCATGACCGACCTGCAGCTCTGAGGGCTGACATCACAGTTCTTATTTTAGATTTGTCTTTAGAAGGATGTACCTTAGTTACACCTTAGTTATAAAACCTCACAGGAAGGTGCAATGACAGGTGTTTTAAAGAATAATGGCAGTTTTAAAAAATATATAATTTCATGTTTGAAAGGGTTCAGTACAGTCAGTGACTTTCTCCTTCTCTTAACAGCTTTCCTCGAATCTTTCCATAACTCATCCATCTTAGTGATACTCTAGAGCCTGCACCACGCAGCTCACACGCCGATCCAAGGGAGCCGAAAGCAACAGCAACACAGCAACCAGAATGAGTTTAGGCAGCAAGGTCACCTTGACCTGGACTGTAGCGAGAAGTACTCATTCCCTTCTGGGGAAATTCTGTCCTGTTTGTGGCAGCTTTGACATCTGAATCATTTGAAGTAGCTGTGAGATACAATGGAAGACACTATGAGAGCCATGCACAGGTGTTAAGAAAAGAGAGACAGCAGTACTGATGCTATGAAAATGTCAAGCCTGATACCAAGAGATTTTTAGTACCAAATATAGCCTCACCTTCTTTTAGTGATCATTGTTTTCAGTGTGCCATACATTTCAGAGATCCACAGGGAGCAGGCTGACTGAAAACTGGGCTAACTTGGAAGTTAACCCCGTTTAAAAAGCATTTTAAGACCTAACCTTCCCCGAGGCAAAAGGCAAACCAGGGTAAAGACAGCCAACAGTCTCAAAAGTATTAGGCAATAATGGGACAGATTTTCTACATCATACAACACACACGTACTGTACCGTTTTTTTGTACAGTACACGTACTATGTGGTATCATTGAGGAACAAGGGCTTTGGAAAAACTGTCATCAATCAGCCCACTGCTTTATACGGTCACTGTTGGATTAAATTATAATTCTATGATTTTAATACAAATTTAGGACTTAAACAATGAAACAAAGTTACACTAAGATGATTAAAACTGTCAGTATCCATAGTGTTAAATAATCACTCCAATGAGAATTGTGTTTTTAACATGTTCTTTTAGCATTTTTCTGATGATGGAGGATATATAAAAAAAATTTAGATTAAAACTGCCTTTCAAAGTATTTCTTCATTCAAATCATTGTGAATCAGGAGCAGAGGAAAAATGCTTGGATTGTGACGTAGAAGCTATAATTGCTGGGCCACAAGCTCCCTGCTCCGCTGCACGGATCAAATTCGTTTTCCTCATCTGAGCTGGAATCTGGCTCAAAGCTGTATAGCTGGATAGCTCACATATTGCTCTGTTAATATTAAGTTGGGTTTGTGACCGGCTGTAATCTAATGGAAGAGAGTGTAAACAGAGGGATGATGGAAATTAAGGCAGGCTTACTCCTCACCAACAGTCCTGCCCACAAGTCAGAGGTGAATTTCTAATGCACTTCTGCAGAAACTATGCTCTAGAAAACAACACAGGTTTTTTTTATTTTTGTTGAAAATTGCAAATTTCTAATTGAAAGACAACAGGAAACATTTTTACAACAGATCAAAAGATAGTTGGTGTTGGACTTTAAGTCAGGATGGAAGGTCAAATCTGAGAGATAGCAGCTACTGTCTGTTCAGTGCTGCTATGATTAAGACTTTTGATATGTGACTCCATGAATAGGCACAAAAAGGCAAAAAAATCTCAGAAATGTCAGCATTTCAGATAGGCACAGCTGCAGTTATTCCCACAAAGTGGATTCCAGCAGCAGCACCTTCACAATTGAAACATTTAGTTGTATTCTTATAGTTAAGGCAGGTCAGAGTGGGGGCTTTGGCACGCACAGCATTGTGTGTGTGTGAAGTCACTGCTGGGCTGCCGCAGAGCTTGGCCAAACACCAGCTTGACGGCAGCAGCTGGAGAGAAGTGATGTAATAATCTTGTTGCCATGGAAACCTGTTGTTCCCTAGCATCACCAAAAATTCAAGGGCGGTGGAAAGTCACTGGCTGGCTGGGACATGGAGCTGCAGTGAGACATGAGTCATAGCCAATAGGGGAATTCTAAGAGACTTTTCTCACAAGTGATCCGGTGAATGCTATGTGTGATTTGAGATGTAAATATTATTGCTGTAATAATAACGCACATGTTGGAATGCAAAACTGAATTTAGTTGTTGCATTGTTTTATGGAAAAGAAAAAAAAATAAGAGCAGAACATTTATCCCAGACCTAATTGCATTTTAATTTGGTGTCAAACAGCTGCTTTGGGGATTAGTACAATCCTCGACCAGAGAAGGTTTTAATCTCCCAGTTAAGCAGCTTCTTACAAATTATGAAGGTAGTGTTTTCAAGAAGTTAGAAAACCTTGATTATTTTGTCAATTGGGACAATCAAGTATATACAAATTTGAAATGGAGCAAAAAGTCTCAAATATGTGTGCATATTCAAGGCAGCAAAAAAAGGGAAATTTCTTCAATACAGATTATTGAAGAGTAAAGTAAGGACCAGGAGAAAAAAAAAAAACTAAAAAGGCATTAAATGTTAAGAAAGCAGAACAAAAGCAAGATAAAAAGCTCTTTGGTCTACTTCCCATTAATGGTTAAAGCCAGAGGACTTCTTATAAAAATATAGTTTTTCTGCTTATTTTTGACATCACAATAAATAGAGCTGCTTTATGACTGACAGGTGAGATTTATATCATTAGCTAAAAAAAAAACAGTCTTTGTGGATGTGTTCCACGAACAGTTTTTTCTGCTGTGTGCTCTTTTTCTGAATGATGTGAGCTTTTGTGCTCTTACATTGAGCTGAGGTGGGGCTGCCACAGAGCTGAGGGCTTGGGCCCAAAATGAACCAATTGCTTACATGTCCACACACTTCGTTTATCTTTTTATGCAGCCTTTTACTTGAACCTTGAAACTTCATTTGGTTTGCACTATCCATATAACACCTAAGACTCATCTTGAACATTTCTGCTCAGATATTACATTCCACAGAAGTCTTTTCTAATTCTGATAATGATGCAGAACCAGAATTGACAGCCAACCAAGTCAATTCGTTTTTCTGCAAACATTGGACTCTGTATTTTAAGTGACAGCTGAAACTGCGAGGAAAAAAAAGAGAAAAAAAAAAGTATCTGGAATAAATCCATTAGTGTTAGTGGAACTAATGACACAGCAGACGTGTAGGAACACTGTGTCACAATGAAAGATGGTGCAACCGCATCACACATTTGTTACTGGAGTGGTACGCATTCACATATCCTCACATTCAGGTTTAAAATAAATTAAAGGTGGTTTACAACAGAGATTTATATGTTTCTAATTTGGCTCTCATTTCATTTGTTTACACTTGATTTGCTGGATAATGAGTCTCACTAGCTGTGTTTCTATTGACTATGAAATTGTGCAAATTCAATTTGGCATGAGAAATTTGCCTAATGAAAACACGACAATTTAAAAAAGTTTTTGTGTTTGGAGGAGGTGGTTTTGGAGGCTTATCGAAATTGGAGTTCTGTAAAGTTAGAAAGATATTCACAGATTCTGACTTCCGAGCTCAATAACTCTTCTGATAAACATTCAAATGTGACAGCAAGTATCTCAATCATTTTGGATTAACACAGAGAGTGACCTACAAGTGCATTTCAAAAGAAAAAATATCGTTTTTTTGCCTTTTAATGAGAAGTGTTTCTCTTCGAGCTGCAGATGGAGACACGGCAGGGAGACGGCTGCTAAGGGAATGCCTACAAAGTGCAAGCTTCAAGAAAACACAGTTCAGTAAAAACCAATAATCTCTCAAAAAACAATAAATGTCTACATTTATATGAGCAAGTAATAAAGACTTGTTACCATGTTCTTGTTACAGTAAATAATTTTAAAGAAAGTCATTCTTCATTATATTTAATTTATTCCTTTTTTAACAAAAATATAAATCATAAGAAAGATGCTCAATAGCTCTGAAAATATGTTCCATTCACCAAACCTCCTCCCATGGTTATACATGATCATACGTTTCTACTACAAGAAAGGTATTGAAAGTAAGTCACTTTTTAATTATTATTTTTTTAATTTAAAGATATAAATCATAAATAATCAAAAATGCTTATTAGCTCAGAAAGTATTTTTTTAATACAAATATGGATCTTATTTGATCAAATGCTTAATAGTTCTGAGGATATTGAATCTACAGTCATCAAACTTTTTGTACCAACCAATCACGGCCTTACTGTTCTACTACAACAAAGATAATGGGAAAAATCGACTTTGTTTAATTTTAAGGATTTTCTTATTAAAATTATGGATCATAGTTGGTCAAAACGCTCAATAGCTCTCTGACCTTTTTTTCCATACTACAACCCAGAGCTATTGAGCATTTTTGACCAAATTTGATCCATATTTTTAACATAAAATCCTTAAAATAAACAAAGCAGATTGTTGCCATACTCTTTGTTGTAGTAGAGCTTTTGAGCATTTGACCCGATAAGATTCATAACTGTGTAAATAAAATCCTAAAAGTAAGCAAAGTGACTTTTCCCAGAAATCTTTGTTGTACTACAATGGCATGACTAAGATGACTCTTATCTGAGTGTTTGGTCAGTGTGAACGGAGGATTTTCAGAGCTAATAAGCATCTTTGATTAATGATGATTCATATCTTTAAATAAAAAACTTTTAATAATAAAAAGTGACTTACTTTAATACCTTTCTTGTAGTAAAAACTTATGCTCATATCTGGCAGTCTTTTATAAGACAGCAGGCTGTGATGTCATCCAAATGCAGGCTTATAGTTCTTTAACTTAAAAAAATACTATAACACCACACAGCTGCTGTAAATCAAAGTGTTGTTCCTATCCGTTGCCATGTTTTAGACTGACTTATCGCGTAAGTTTTTGTGTGTTTATTTGCATAATAAAGATTTAATGGAAACAGTGTATTTCTGGAAGTTTTGAGCATATGTCTAATGGAAACACAGCTACTGTTGTTAATCTGATTCTCTGTTTTTAAACCCCACGGCTTTGATGCAAAGATAAAAGAGAGAAAAATACCCCGTCCATCCAAAATAAGAGTTTAATTTTTAACATATGCTAGGCCTGTAAAAAGAAAATGCTGGCAGTTGTATGTGGATCAATCCCTTTTTAGTGAGTCATTCTCATGCTGTCCAACTCTCCCAGAGCCACGAAGGAAGAAGAGAAGAAAAAAGAGCTCCCACAGCGCAGGCAGACCTGTGCTGCCTCCTCCCTCTTTTTGTTTTCAAAGGCTTATACACACACACACAATCACACACACAAACACAGCAAAAGGCAGTCCTGCGTAACAGTGCAGCAGCTCTTTTGGAAAACGTCATTAGATTACAAAGCAGTCCTAGCCATCCTGCTCACTGATCTTTCTCCTTTCCCCTCCAAAGAACTGAGCTTAGCAAACAGTGAGGAAGAGAACACTGCAGGAGTGATAAAAGCAAGACAAAGACAGATGGGAAAAGACTGTGTGTATGCTGGGAGACTCAAAAGACCAAACGCCAGGGAAACAGGAAGGGAAAGTGTGAGCACTTGGACTGACACTTCACTGAAGCATGTGCTGCCATTGGTATGGGAATGAGCCAATGATGACTCCAGTTACCCACAGTTTGAGGGGGAATGAGCAAAAGCGGGTGCTTAATATTCCACGCACACACCGTTGCTCCACTATAGCAAGAGTTTAAAAATAGACCGCAGCAGACTTGTGGACCGAGGAGCTGAGCTAAAAAGAGAGGTACAGTCGCAGATGTAGAGGGGGATCCAGACCGGTCTGGAGGATGTCTTGTGTTTAGAAATATAACTCCCCCTATACAAATACAGAACATAAGAAATGTGGTGTTTGTCTAGTTTTCCTACTGAAAAGCCTCCAGATGTTTGTGAGATGGAAAGACAAGAACCGGATGGAAGAATGTCCCTGCAGACATGGACAACTGTGACAGTCATTTCTCAGTTACTGCCAACTCTGCCAATCAGAAACAGATGTTGATAAGATTTGTTTTGAAGTTTTCAAGATTTAGATATCTGGGACATGGATTATTAAAGGAATTGTGATCAGAGCCGGGATTGGTTTGACAGCAGATGTCTTGAGAAGTGAGGGGACAATACCAGATGTCAATGAGGGGTGAAGGGAAGAAGAGAGGGGAGGCGGGATTTCACCAGGAAGATGGGAGAGGATTGAGCAGACAGGTCCATGGATTGGACTTTTGAATGAGGAGGGATATTTCACTGGGATCTGGGAGCTGAAAGGAAGAAAATGTACGAGAAACAGGAAAAGAGTCAGATGGGATGGGAGCAGGAGTGGAGGGATGGAGATGCTAATGAGTAGCTTGAATTTTATGATTTAAAAATGGCAAAAGCCCCTGCGACAGACTGGCGACCAGTCCAGGGGTGTACCCTGCCTTCGCCCATGAGTAGCCGGGTTAGGCTCCGGCAACCCCGTGACCCCGAAAGGGATAAAGCGGATTGGAAAATGAATGAATGAATTAATTGGCAAAACTCAAACATCACCAGCAGGAGAGACATTACGGTGGTGTCAATTAAAAAGACCTGATGTTAACAAAAAACAAAAACTTCACAAAGGAGGCTGAACAAAACACAGTGGTGGTTATGAACTCAAAAAGGTGACAGAAAAATGACCAAAAAAAGCCAAACTACGGTACAAAATCTGAATGCAAAATGCAATATACTACTATATATGGCACAAAAATGAAATTCAAGATCTCCTGCAAAATCGAAATACATCACCTACAATTTCAGCTTTAGCAAAGCATATATAATATGAGCCATGTTATTCGTTTCTCTCAAACAAAATGAAAGTAGATTGCTGGCAGTATGGAGTGGAACTTTGGTTTTAAAGCTCCTGAAGCATTCTGCATTCTGATTGGAATGGGAGCTGTAGTGTTCACTCTGGTTTTGTATTTGTTGACTATATATTTACATTTTCACAGTGAAAAGTTATCTTGTTCTACAGTGAAAACAATACGATTGTCAAATTAAAGCCATGCTAACAAAGGGTTTGTGTGATCAAAGAAATATTACAGTAAATTAAATTCTTTACATTTTAGAAAATCACAATTATACAGGATACAATGAAACCTCTTATAGGCGTAAATCAAGACTATTTTAGCAAAATTCTTGATCAACTTAAAGACTTTTCTTATAACTTTTTTGTTTGTGGACATTTTCTTCCCTGCAGCTCAATATCAGAGGAAACAAAACAACCAGTTTTAAGATCCAATCAAATGTTTCTACAACTAGAAATATTGTCTATGTGGGTAACATAATGTAAAAGTACAATATAGCTGCATTTCAAAAGGTTTGGAAGTTCAACATAACCAGAAACTCTAAATTAAGGATATGCTGACACTTTGCTCCCAGATACCAAACATCCAAAAAAGTGTAGCATAGGAAGTGTCTTGGTGGACTCGAGATGCCTGATATGGTGCAACATCCTTCACCTTTAATCTGGCTCTGCGGACTCAGCAAAAAAAGTGTGGAGTTTCTTCACACCGACACAGGCAGCCGCACATTCCCAAGAGACGGCAAACAAAACAAGTACAATGCAAACACTCCCACCACAGACCACAGCATATGCCCTAAAACAAACCTGCAGACAGTTAGAGCAACATTAATTAATCTGTTCTAATCCGGTTTTACTAGCCGATATTCACTTCGTGATTGCATAAACTCATTAATGCAGACTTTTTCTTAAATGTATGATGTGGCTTGGGTTTTACTGCTCATATTTACATACTAAAGCTTAATTTCATTGACACGTTTAACATCTGTCTTTTGTCATACTGCAACTCAGTTGAGTGTTTTGCTTTCTGTTGCTGTAAGGTAATTAGCAGAGGCAGCTTGTTCCCATTTGGGAGTGGGAGTGCTAATCATTTTTTTTATCATGAAAAGTCATTATTTCCTCAGCCCAACTTAAAGCTTCCATCCTAAAGCAGTTGCACAACACACACCTACACACAATTGCAAATGTACAGTACATAGAGCATATCGCTGTCTGTAATGTGCAGAGCCAGCAGACACCCATCAGCATCCAAGTGTAATTAAAGCTTTTTGCCTTTCTGAAGCACCCCTCTCATACTTTGCAGACATATGACACCTGCAGAGTTTTTGTTTCGACTTCCTCATTGATGCTGAAGTTTGCATGAATATGTCCAAGAGAAATCATGAGAATGTAATTTCATAAACATTTTTATTTTTATCTCCACTCACCCTGTGAGCAGTCTGATAACCTTCATATTAAAGTTCTCAGCCACAGGTCTGGGGGCTTGAGCATCCAGAGCAGTTTTCTAGCTGTTGTCAGGACTGCTGTTTTCTAGACAGAGATCTGAGATGGTATTTCTAGCATCTGCTGGCACCAATTTCCCGATTCGGGGGTCACAGCCTAAAGTGTTGCAATTACCACAGAGATCACTATTGCCTTCACCTTAACCTTTTTTCCAGCCCCTCTTATGTAATCGTCTCGAGTTCAAACAAATCAAGGATTATGCACGCACAAATCAAAATTACGCACGCACAAATCGGACTGATACTAATTTCTCTCCATAGCGCAATGTCCGAGAAGTACATCAGATGAGAATGTACAAGACTTCACACTGAACCTGGATGAGTGCACAGCATAAATAGAGAATGGATGATTGCAGAAGAGAGACCGGTGAGTGATGACTGAGTGAAACCAGATGGGAAACATCTGGGTATTGAGAGCAAAGACTGATGGGAAACGCAGTAAGGGAACCAGAAAGTGGTCAGTACTTAGGTAACAGTTCCCACTAATGGCCAGAGAAGGAGACAGGGCACAAGTTCCTGACAATTGAAATAGACACTGAATATTTTCGTAACAACTGAGTGTATCATGGCTAACATCTTCACTCCTGACCGCCATTTTGGATGTCTCTCATGGCTAACGTGTTTTTCCTAAGGTACATTCCAAATTTGGTGTTTGTACCACAAAATGCACAATTTGTCTGAAATATCAACCTAACCGGCTCTGCAATACCTCTTCGATTACCATGTGTACCACTGCCACCTTCACCTTCCAAGCACACTAAGATTTTTTTAAAGAGTTTCATTACATAACATTGCAGGAAAAAAGTACTCAAAACAAAAGTTCAACTCAGTACTTTATAATGTTGGTTATCAAAAATAGAGGTCAGAGGTTTCCTGAAGGTCTTTATCAGTGTTGCACACACTGTAGCTGCTGTTTTGACCCATTCTTTCATACAGATCTTCTCATGATGCAAATAAACTCTTTAAAATTCCTTTTTCCTGGATCCTTTATTATACATTCTGTTTTTCACAGTTGACGCACACCTATGATAAACGGTACAGAGCCTACATCTTTTAAAGTGGAACCAAATACTGCCAAATACTTTTTTTGGGCTACACTGTGTGCATGTGCATAAATGTGTGTGAATATGTCAACAAATTCAATACCACTCTAAAAACAACAAGCCCAAAAAGAGAAGATGCACTTAAGGACAATCAAAAGCCCCCCAGAGATCATCTTTATTATGATGATTAAACATCGTCCAGAGGAAACTGCATCATGAATAAAAGATTTAACCCCAGTTTTCAAAGTTCATGCCAGCAGTCTGGCTTCTTCCTCCTCTGACATCCTCAGCAGACCCTCTTCTCTTCCCAAACAAGCTTTTCTCCACTTTGAAGTGTGACATGAAAGAGGAGAGACAATCGGAAGAGGAGCACCAGAGAAAACTCCAGTGAGAACAAGAGAAGCCTCTCTCATTTCTGTAATGCCTTATGGACTCGCCTGCTGTAAAGTCTCTGCTGGTGTGAGACGGATTTTTCAGCCTGCCTTATTCCAGCTAGAGTTGAGAGGCTAATACACATCTATTGTGCTAATCTCCTGAGACTCACTGCTGTTTTAAAACGACAGCATCCAGTACCTCTAACTCCTTACTGCACCTTGTTGAAGAGGAGGCAAGATACATACAGACAACTGTAAATGTTACTTGGTGTCCACTAAAAAATAAATGTCTTAATATCTTAAAAATGGTCAATCAGCGGTCAAATACTGCTACTTACAAAGTTAAAATGTCAATAAAAGCACTAATTTTACATTAAAAGAGAAGCATTGATCAGTTTTCCCTCCTATGAGATGAAACACCAGAGCATCAAATATTTTCATGCTGAATGGTTCACAGATCTTAACGAGTTTGATCAAACCTGGCAACAATCCGTTCACTCCTTAGATGACATCATACAAGTGAATGAATATAGCGTGCACTCACAGATTTCACTGCAGTCAGACATCCTACTGTACTGCACCAACCTGACAGCACACCAAACCCTCCAGGCATATTTTAACATTTCCACGCATTATGGATTTACATAGTATTTAGCAGGCTGTCATCTCAGAAAGACGCGTCCGCTGTTGACTTCAGTGAGGCGGCTGATGGCTCCCAGTAAAGCAGGCAAACAGAGATAGTCTATCTACAACACATTCAACAGTACTCTTGTTCTATATCAAACCTTTGCCATAAAAAATACAGGAGTTAAGCAATTGCATTTTGGGTTAATAAACGCCTAAAAACAGTGGTATATTCTATTTTTCATTAAATATAAACCCCCCTACTGCAAACTAATATTGTTCCATGCTTCGATTACAACAAAAATTACATTATTTCATAAATATTCATCAACACTGACTCACATTAGTGTGTTCACGTCATATCTTTGAAATGGATGTTTGAGCAGGAAAATATACTTGTGTGTGTTTTAAATATTACGACCTCTATTCCAGGTATAGCAGCACAAACCAAGAGAAAAACACTGTGGGACCAGAGAAAGCACTTCGGACATAATAGGCCCTTATTCCAATAATGCATTTTCAGCACAACGAGACAAGCTCTGTCAAGTTCTGCATTTAGCTTTAACCAAACAGAGAACAAAGAACCAATTTCATTAGTGAGTTTAAATAATTAGTGCCAAGAAACTAAAGGACCCTCAACATTAAAATACTTCTCTGCTGCTGTATCCATCAAATAATAATAACAATGACCTTCAAAGAAGAACTTGTTTTTTGAGGTGGTTTCTAAAAAAGATTAAAATGACAAAGAAAATAAAGAATCAAACACAAAAAGAAGATTCCTGAAATTACATTGAGCCAACCCAACAGATAAATAGCATTAAGAATCTTCAGCTTCTCCAAAATTCTGCTGCAAGAGTTCTCACCAAGACCAGAAGGCAAGCTCACATCACCCTGATTTTAAAATCCCTGCATTGGCTCCCCATCTGCTTCAGGATTGATTTTAAGATACTTTTAATGATTTTTAAATGTCTGAACGGTCTTGCGCCTTCTTATTTATCTGATCTTTTAGTTAAATATGAACCCTCGCAGACCCTGAGATCCTCTTGCACTGGTCTACTAATCATTCCAAATGTGAAAACCAAAAATTATGGAGAGGAATCTTTTCAATACTATGGCCCCCGTCTATGGAACAGTCTGCCGGAGGACCTGAGGACCGCAGAGAACATAGAGGTTTTTAAGAAAAGGCTCAAGACCTATCTTTTTAAATTAGCTTTTAGTTAGTTTTTATCATGTTAATTTATCCTGTTTTTATTATTTTTATCATGTTTTATGATTTTACGTCGAATTATTTATAGCTTATTTGAATATCTTTTATTCTCATGTTTTATTGCTTGTTGCTTTTATCAAATGCTCCATTTTAATTTTAGATTTATATTTTATTATTTTTAAATCCAGTGCCTCCTCGGCTGGGTCCTCTCCCTCTGGGTCAGCTACGGTTCAGCTGTTGCAGCTCTAGATGGGGACCTGCCTCGCTACCTTGCTGTGGTGGGGCTGGGTCCTCGCCTGTGATGCTGCATTACACTGACTATGTGGTTGTCCACGGAGGAAGAGGACCCAACTATAATGGGTCCACCAACCAACTTTCTCCTTGCTCAGCCTGTTTCTCAATGGGTTCCATCAGTTAAGGGGGTGGGAATTGTGAAAGGGATTGGGTGGATTGCATGTGTGTGTTGGGGGTGGGGATGGGGGGGGGGGTCTACATTTCTATGGTTGTGCTTGTTTTTAATCTGTTTTATTTTAATGTAAAGCACTTTGTGTTATGCTTCATAGGAAAAGTGCTATAGAAATAAAGTTTGATTTGATTTGATTTGATAAAACAAAGTTGAGATGTAGGTGCTCTATTTTTACCATTTGTCTTTTTAAAACTTTACCTAAATTGCTCTCTATGGTTGGACAATTGCAGGCAAAGGTGTAATTGTAATTTCACATACTGACACACATATTGAAATTAGTTGTGTAAAGATTTTGAGAAAAGTACTTTGTAGTTAATCTGCTTTCATTTGAAGAGTCAGTTTGTTCACCACAGAAAGAAAACAAGTAAATTCTATGACAATCTAAGCTTTCACAAAGTGGAATGACACAATTCATTTAGCACGTCTGCCAACCTGACCAGTGATTGATCTGCAAAGAAGACTGCAATGGAAATTTCAAGTTTGAAAGTTTCTATGGTACACTACTGCATTAGTTCAATTCTTGCATATAAATGTCCATCCAAGTAAATTAAAACTATTGCCTTCTAAAGCTACTTTCCTCAGTGGTTCATTTAACTGTCATACAGAAAAACACTAAAACCACCACTTTGCTTTGTGGTATGACTGCAGAGGGAAATGTTTTCAGAGTTTTCTGAGTGCACAATATACTGACAAATACTATGTGTTGATAAATGTAAAAAGAAAATGTAGGCATTTTGTTTTTAGAAATCTAAAGGGGTTTTAAAGTTGAAGAAATCTTGATAATACATGGAGATCTGAAACTTGTTTGCATTTTAGTTTTCACTATCTTTGCTGTGAAACCAGTACGTCAAAAATCTCAGAAGTGTTCAATAAAACAGTGATTCTACTTTTTGCTTTCAATAGTTTTACCCCACAGCATCCCAAATGTTTACCGGAACATTGATTTTCTTCTTTTCAAGTGTTCGTAATTACGATACAATCAATATGATACAAACCTACAAATGATAATAGTAAAAAAAACAATGATGCTGAACAAGTTTGAAAGGGAGCAGGCAGAAGCAGCTTATTGAACCATCCCCTTAAAGGAAAAGCTAAATTATACCATGTCTATGATACCCAAATAATATAATAATAATGAAAATTATCATATAATTGAACAATGGTAATAGTGTTAACCATCATCAATATCCAATAATAATAATTATTATACAAGACTATGCATATTCACCATTGCAATCCTCATTAATGTCCACATAATTATCTTTAATGATGATAGTATTTATCATCTATTCCTGTATTTTGTCCTATTTCATTGTGCTAGTAATTGTTTTCATTTTTTTTCCCCCTTTTTTCCCCTTTAGACCCCAAAATATTTCAAATTCTTGTTCCACACAGAGACACACACAATCCCCATGGTTTGTACAATTTGGTACTTCAAACTTTCCTGTTCCTCCTAGATAATGGAAATTTCCTCCTACTATTTCTGGATTTATTCTTTAATTCATCTTTATTCCTTTTATTTCAGGATACTTGACTGTTTCTAAAGTTTAGTTTAGGTGCAGTCACTAATATTTAATTTAATTTTAAAATTTTTTGGGGTTATTAATAATGTATCTATGTTTAAAGAAAATGTGTAGAGCAAAAACTCTAAAAAAAAAAAAGCAATTTTCACCAAATATAGAAACTGATAGTAAAAATGAACAATCTAGACATATTTTTTTAATGCTTCCAAGAAATTTTACTGCATCTGTTCAAGTTTTTGCCTGATCTTAGTTGTCCATTTACCACTTCTTTAGATCACTTACACCGTTAAAAAATGAGTATGTTTATGTAAGACATTTTGAGTGTGCTCTCTGTAATACTGTGGATTTAAACAAATTGTTTTGTCATGTGTAAGTCACGGTGAGAAGACACAAATACAAAAGAACGATGACAGCCAGGTAAAATAGTAATTATTTTTTTTAAACATTTAAGCAAAACTGACCGAAAAAAAAATGTCAAACCAAAATTGATCTGAGCTGTGGAACTGTAAAGACACATGATAAGAATCTGTGGGCAAACAACTGAAGGCGATGTAAAGAAATCCTCTGAGGGAGTAATTAACAAGGAGGAGACAGAAGAGGTAATTAACAGAAACCAGGTGTGAAAAAGCTCTTGCCAAATTCACACCAAAAACGTCACGGAGGCGTCGCTTTGGGGAGAATTAGGGGTGACACTAAGTAGATCTTATTAAAAACAGAAAAGTAATTAAGTAAACAAACTAACCTAAAAGCACGAATTAAACCTAAAAATAGAAGCCAAATATAATGAAAGAAACAGACTCACCTATTCTAAAAAATAATGAATCACTGTTTTTAGCTATTATTTTACATCCAAACTTCCTATAGGTCCTTATGTTGATTTAGTCCTTGAATGATTTTTACAGACCTATCTTGGTAGGATAAAGTTTTTTCTTTTTATTTCACAAAATTTTTCATGTTCGATCAATAACATTTTGGGTATGAAAAGTGCAATGTGCTGCTGCAGCAGTCCAGAATTCTGGAAGCTTTAATTTTATCCAAATATTATAGTTTGCTGCAAACAGCTGGAGGCTGTGGAATATGCTCTGGAATATGACTGTTTTTTTTTTCTTTCTATTATTTCCTTTGATTACATGCAGCTATTAACTGTGTCCAGTGATGTGACCTGTTGGTTTCCTTTGAGTCCATTTGAAAAGTTTTCATTTCTGTTTGAGATCAATGAAAATATTTTCATTCTAAGCTGAAACATAGATATTCACACATCAATAAAGGTCATAACCACCAATACTTAAGAGTGACAGAGTTTTAGTGCAGCAGCAGGGCTGGCTGAATGAGCCTAAGAAACTTCTATTGTGTCCCACAAATGTCTCTAGGTCAAAGGTCTGCAACCCGAAGAAACTCATTTTGAAAGGAACTCATATGTGATGATATGTATTGCAGTCAAAATAATTTTAAATTGTTCCTTAAAACACTTGAATAACACTTTGTGGTTCAATTATTGTACATAATAAAAAGCTTCATTTTTAAAAGAATGATTTAATGGCCACAGCAAAATAAATAAAATGTATTTTTCTAAATCAAAAAGCATTAAAGGTTGCAGACCTCTGCTTTTGGTGTTTCAAAAGAGACCAGCATTTTAAATTTAAACCCACAGTATCTGCAATGCAGGTTAACGTCCCAGACTTTGTGTAAAACATAATTATTTTATTGCCATGTACATGTTTTGTTTGCTGATGCTAGAACGTAAATGGTAATGTTGTCGCTGAAAACAACAATCATTTAAGCAGATGATCCAATTTATGATTCCATGTAGACCAGTTATGCTGTGTCAAGAGACTAGTATAACATAATAACACATTTCATTTCTTCTCTTGCTGAGGATAATATGCCAACAGAGGGTAGATTCCTCTCAATAGAAGCTACACAATAAATTGCACATTCTGTCCCTACAGTATGCTTTCAGTTTCTACAAGAGTGGGATCAGCCTATCCTGACAGCTAAACCCTTTGAATCATGCTCGACAAGGAGAATGGTAGGAGTCAGAAGGGAACAAGTGCAGAAAAAAAATAAATAAGAAAAAGTAATCAAAATTACATTCTACACACTGTACTGTGCACCACAAGTTTAAAGGATCAAACTGAAAACTGTTGGGTTGTGTCACAGACACTGAACTGCCTCAAAGGAAATTGAAGTTATCAATCAAGAAAAAAAAACGTTTAAAAGTCTCCCACACAAAGAATAAATTAGGGTCACACCATGACAAAATATGCGTTCCAATGCTGGTGTGCAAGCGTTGGGTTTAAAATGACAACCATTGACTGTATTTGAGAACTGGACCGAGTAAAGCGGGTTGAGTTGAAAGCGGGTTCGAGAGAATCTGTCAATCAGAAGTTTTGAATGTTTAACTTGAGAACACCTTCTATTATAGAAGAATCGGATTGGTCAGTTTATTACTTGAATAACTAGCACTAAAGAAAAAATATTGTGAAAAAAATAGATTAGCAGGAACATGGTAAAAAAAATGAGCAGAGCAAGAACGGTTATTCTGACAAGTACAATAATAGAGTAATAGCTATTTATTTCTCATTAGAAGTCTTTTGGCTTCTTCTTTGGAACTCAACGGGAAGGTGCCAGTCCAGTTCTCATCCAGGTCCAGGTCTCAGTTAGTGGACACAACACACTGCATGTCATTTATGTCATTTGGATGCTTGTTCAAGTCTACATGGTTACATCTACAAGATTACATTTCTCTAAACTACTAGTCTTCATCACAACACTTTACACCACTCTGCATTTGCTCTTTTTTGGAACTTCATTGGGAGGTTCGCTCCATCTCAAAAACACCTTCTATAGACAAATCATACTTAGAAACTTAAAACTAAACGCTTAACATCCCAGCTGAGACCCTGTTATGCAAAGTAACAAATTCGTTAAAATTGGCACAAAAAACTGAAGTCCAACAAAAAGATTCATCCAATATGGTTTGCAAAATGTAACAAACTATTTCAAATGTGCCTTTAATCTGTGCATATAATAATAAATATTTGTTTGTAGAAAATGTAAAATCCAACTTTTTCATTGGGAATCTCCAACAGAAGTTTTGAAACATGGTAAAAAAAAAAGTGAACTATTGTACCTTTATGTTGGGTTTTGTCCCAAAAATATTTCATGAATCGTGTAAAAAAAAGTATTTTTCTTCATTCAGAAATACAAATTACTGTGAGCTACAAGAAATAAAAGCCAATGAAACAACAATTTTATGGAGAAAAGCAAAGACATTAAGCACTTGGTAGCAATAAATAATGTCTTTTAAAGTGCAAAATAAACCTGAAACCAGAACAAAGAAAGAAATGTGTTGCTCTGGAACCCGTCGACATGAAAGTGTCAGAAGCTGTTAAAGACTTGCTTTGTCAATGCTGTCAGTTCCAACAAACATGCACGTGTTGATGGCCTTTGTCTGCTGTCTTCTTTGATTCAACAGAATCTATTCAAGTAAAACATAAGTCAAACCCAACTCAGGCAAGCAGGTTAGATCCCACTCAACACATTACAAATACAGATACATGCACTTTACGGTTCTTAACAAAGAGGTAGAGGCGTTCATCTCCACTTGCTGCTGACTAAAGAATGCATGTCATGTCAGGTCTTCATTAATAACAGAAGAGCATGAGGTCAAATATTAAAAACCTCACATGCAATAGTTTGCCAGACTGTCTGATTTGTTTTTGTCACATTTTCCTAAAATTCAGCCAATTTCACTGAATTTAGTCTTGAACAAATGTTGGTCTTTTTTGGACTTTTTTTTTTTGTCTTTGTGAAACTAAACAAACAAACAACGACAAAAAAATCAAAAGACCGACTATTTAAAACAGGAAATGAATCGCTCGTCCTAACTAAAACATATCCCTTTAACTAGAAAGTGGTTTGCTCATTCAAAAATATTAATGACCCAATCTTTCAGTCAGAATCAAATGTAAAAATAACGAGTCCAAATGAAATCTCATACCATAGTTGTCATGGGGCTGTGCACGTGCTGCATTAGGGAACTGCACGAATACCACCTGCTGCAGGTGAGGAAAACTCCAGCTGAACACAAACTGAGCTGAATAAACTATTGTGGAAAGCTCCCCTGGATGGTGATGCAGATTTGGTCATGGTCAACAACTACAAACTAAAAAAATAAATATGTGTATTAAGACTTAGTTTGTTTTTTGATGTAAATTATTAAATTAAAGGGTAAGTTTAGGCCTCGACGTGCACTATGTTGTTCAATTTTCCAATATGCTGATGATCACTTGCTTTATCCTGTCATTTAGGATCTGAAAATGCATCATAGATGTTGGAAAAGAATCAGAGCAGATGCCCCTTAAAGCCTGGAGTTCTCCACCTCAGCTTAAGGGTGGAGTTAAGTGAGATGACTGGGAAATAGAAGTCAAAGCTTGCTAATTATGCAATGTAACCACCTCCTCAGTTAGCATCATGGCCCATAACCAATTTAAAGCTACATTTCATCTTGACAGTTCTTGAAACTTTTGACAATTTTAAGCTGGTAAGGTCAGAGAAAATGATTTTAAAAAGCCTTCTTTGGGTGGCTTTAGAACATAAATATGTTGTTTTGACTGTTAGAATTTAAAAAAGGTAAAGCGTTCTTTTGGAAAGCAACGGAGGCGAGCCTCTTTGCGTGGAAAGAGCTTGTTTCTTGGTCAGACAAATGTTTAAAATATGACTTTGAGGGTGTAGTCAGACTGAAAAAGTCAATTGGTCTGAAGTCCACTTCATTTGGTCTGGAACAAGCACTGAACCTTGAATTTGAACTGCTGTCAAACAGACATTTCTGTTTCGAACCAAAGCTTATTAACAAAACCACATGATTAAAGATCTCTTTAGTCATTGGCCATGAATTACGAGAGCAGGGCAAAGCAATGAGTGAAAAGATAATGAAAGTCCTAAGCTTTACAATCCTTTTCGGGAAAGTTCTCTTATTACTTTATATTTTGCTGATCAGTCAGGTGCAAGACTTTTTACTGCTGCTTTGGTATGGCAGAGACATGATGCATGGCAGTTACTGAGGAGGGAACGGCTAAGAAGGTACCCTGATAGTGTTTATGACATCTAGATTGTTGGGAAATCCGTATGAGAAGCAATCTGTATCATGTTAAAAGTTGTCTTAATGACCCTACATTCATCTGACCACATTTTAATGAGTTCCTTTGTCTCATCATTGCTCCGCTGCTCTGTTTACATCCGGTAATTCCTGGCTATGGTGGCCGTTTTGGTCCAGTTGTTCCGCTCTGAGCTTGGAGCCCATTCAGACTGAGGAAACTCAGAGAAAACTGAAACTCAGTCCAATGGGAAACGAACTGAGACCACAACAAAAGAAGTGTTAGAGAGTGGTTCCAGGTCCTAGACCAGGGACCATATGGGTGTACCCAGACTGCAAATTTGTCCCGGATTATCAAGGGGAAGGAACTCTGGTTCACTTTAACAGAACAAAATCTGTCCAGTCTGACTACTATTCAGGAAATTATCATTAGAAACGCAAATGTGTCAATCTGAAACATGGATCAGACACATAAAGAGAAGACCACCTCAATTTGAACACATTTTAACATTATAAACATAGTTCAAAACTTAACCAAGTGTAAGTCAAATTAAAAAAAAAAAAACTAAGAGTGTAAAACTAGTTTCATTTTGACACATGAAAATGTAGTAATGGATTTACAAACAGTAACTAGTAGATGCATCTGGAATATTAATATCCTTAAATTGTCTGTCTGGTCCACACCACCAGACAATCCAAAACCACCTACAGATTTATTAACACCAGATTAAAGCACCCAAATATGAACAAGCATCCAACAGCAACTCATTAAATACACTAATGCTTGTGTAAAACTGTGATTCTGGATTTGATCTGTTTGCCAAATCACCCCATTCAGTCATGGCGTGTCCTCTCATGCAATTCTTTGACAACAGCATCATCTGCAGCCCTTTATGATGACAGACATCTGACTACAACCTGTGTGTATAACACCAGAGCTTTAGTTCCAGTGTTCTTAGACTTCATGTAGACTAACTAGTCAACCGTTTTATGTGATCAATGTAACTGCAGCAGATTCTAAAGTGGAGAGATTTTTCCTTCATCTGGAGCAACGTTGATCACGTAAACGGTCGAAAAGTTACAGTTTTGAGTGTCACCGGCGACATCTCCGGCTTTAAAGCTGCTCCCAAACACCTGCTCACTGTTTTTGGTTTTTTCTTCCCTTACAGCATCTGACTGTGAGATATGTGCGTCGGTTTATATGATCCCCAAGTGGCTCAACGCGTCGCCCCACCACAAGGTGATAAACAGGAACCGTTGGTTCCACTGACCTGAATCGTGCAGGTGAACTCCGAGTCGTCCAGCAGTCTCACGGTGCAGTTGCATTCCCTGTCCAGACTCCTGATGCTGCTGCTCATCAGCCTGCTCAGCATCTTTTCGATCGTCTGCGACCCGGACCAGACACAAGGGCAGCGCAGACACGGGTTCACCCTCCGTCACGTTAGCAGCGCCCCGGCTCCGTGCTCCTGCACCTGGTCAGCGGCTGAGCGGGGAGGCGGCGGAGGTGCATCGTTTTCATCAACGCGTGAGCGCGGAGTGGCCAAGCAGCCGCGCGTCTTCAGTCATGGGATCGAGCACAGCCGCCGCTGCTGCTGCTGCTGCTGCTGCTGACGATGGTGATGATGCTCGGCTCCCTCTCCGGTCCGGTTCAGTTGCCCCCCCCCTCTCACCGCACCCTCTCTGCCAACCCCCCTGCCCCTGCCATGTCTGTCAACTCTGCTTGACTGATTGTGGATGAGTGTGAGCCTCAGCGGTGACGGGGATGCAGCCTGCAGAGTCACAACACAAGGCGAAATTCCGATAGGCTGGTAAACGTCGTGAATGTAGACACATGGTTTTCAGTAATAAAACACCAAGTTTTACCACAACAAGCAGGAGATGTATGCAGAATTAAAGTAAAAAGTAAATTATGCACTAGTTATACAAATCTATATTTCTTGTGTAAAAATATATTCGCTAAAGTCGTCTTTTTATGAAATAGGGAGAAAAATTACAGTATAGATGTACTGAAGACCCAATAATCTGATTTTGATTAATTTAATTATTATTTATTAGCTCATTAACTGAAAAAAGACCTGTGCCGTTTACCATCTAAAAAGCTTGTGCTTTTTCTTTCTGTTTTTTGTGTGAAATGTCTTCCTCTGGAGGTGCTTTGTGAAAATGTCCATGTTCTGAGAAAAGTGAAATTTGCAGTTGACATAAATGTTTGCAATAGCTTAACGGACTGTCTATGATTACTCTCAGAAATAGATTACTCCATGTGAATTCGCTAATGTTGTTGGACGATGATTATAGTATTTGTTTGAATTAATTGCTTTTACCAAAAATGCCGTGACCCGGATTCGAACCGGGGTTGCTGCGGCCACAACGCAGAGTACTAACCACTATACGATCACGGCGGAAGACGATGACGCGGTGAAAAGTAATAGACTTAAAGTTAAAACATGAAATTGATGTATTTATGTGTTTGGATGATTCTATCGTTGTATAATTTCACTAACTACTTACACGTTAGTTTCTTTATAAAAGACGAAGCTCACATTGCATTACATTGCAAAAAAAAAAACTTCAGGTAATTTTCTGCCAATGTCTGCACAATACTGACACCTAGTGGACAAGTTCTGACTTCCACATGCTCGTTACAGAATGCGTCATTTGACTGACTCTTTTCTGATTGGTAGATTTTCCGGCATACGTAACACTTTCCTTGTTTTGTAAGTCAAACAACGTGCCTGTTACAAAACTGAAGATCTTTCAGGAAATCAAGTTGCGGTGGATCAGGTTGGAGTTTTTACAATCCAAAACGTAACTGCAGGTAAAAAGCTTACACTGCTCTTTTGCTTTTTGCCTTGCCGAGTGATAAGGAAATATGTATTTAATCTTCTGCTTATATGTTACTACGTAAATGATTTAAAAAATGTTCTGTTGACATTTGTTCACTTGCAAGTTTTGCGACCTTTACTTGCAGTTTTCACGGGGTGTCTCAACAGTGCCCCCCGCGTGCTGTGCTTTGCACCCACAGGTCTGCAGACATGGCTCACGTGTGCATTCACTGGTTCCGTAAGGGACTCCGGTTGCACGACAACCCAGCACTGATAGCAGCTCTCAGAGACTGCAAGGAGCTGTATCCTCTCTTCATCCTAGACCCTTACCTCCATGACAACAGCCGGGTGGGCATCAACCGCTGGAGATTCCTCATTAGCTCTCTCCAAGACCTGGACTGCAGCCTGAGGAAGCTCAATTCAAGGTAACACCGACAGGTGAAGGGGGTGGGGTGCTAACAGTTTGGGGTGTCCCTCCAAGCCCCTAGAAAACCATGCTATCATCAGTTCATCCATCCACATCTGACTTGTTCTTTGATCAACTACACTGCACTGCCGGGCTTGGGACAGGCACTAGCAGGACTCTTTTTTTTAATGTAATTTTACAATTTTACTTCATTAATTAATTTTTGATTTTTGTGAGCCACCACACTGGGGTGGGGCAGTCACGGCATTCGAGCCCCCGTGTCAATATCTTGTTCAGGACATATTATTTCTATACATGATTCCAGCTGTCTAACTCTCACTGTGTTGTTGTCTTTGAATCGGCCAGACTGTTTGTCGTCAAAGGAAAGCCAGAAGAAGTTCTCCCCACACTGTTCACAAAGTGGAATGTCACAAAGCTGACCTATGAGTATGACACGGAGCCGTACAGTCTGAGGAGGGACAAAAACGTGACCACGCTGGCCGAGGAACAGGGAATTCAAGTCATCTACAACATCTCCCACACTCTTTACGATATAAACAGGTATTAGGAATTTTAGACACAATGACACAAAGTACTTTTCTGAAATGTAGGTCATTGTTTGTTTTACTGAAGTCTGTGAATTATTTGCAGGATTATTGAGGAAAACAATGGGAAGCCTCCTCTCACTTATAATCGTTTGCGAGACATTGTAAAATCTCTGGTTGCACCGAAGAAACCGATTCCTGCTCCAACCCTGGAGGATGTGAAAAGTATATCAAACTCCAAACGTTGTACAGTATTTTTTGAAACTGTCTGCATTGATGAGTGTCTATTTGTCCTCCGGATAAACGTCAACTTCCAGTAGTAACTGGGTTCCATGCTTCCCCTCTTTTGAAGAGATTGCACCTTTCTCAGAGAAGCACAAACAGGAGTATGGGATTCCTTCTCTGGAGGAGCTGGGTCTGGACACGTCCTCTCTTGCAGCAGAGATTTTTCCAGGAGGGGAACAGGAAGCCCTTAGGAGGCTGGATAAATACATGCAAAGAACAGTAAGTGGCTTCCTAACAGGATTCCTAATCCTTTGTTTTTGATGTGGAGAAGTATGCTGCTTAACGTAGAATTTAGAATATAATTAACCTTCCAATATAAATGTTTCTTTTTTTAGGGGTGGGTTTGCAGTTTTGAGAAGCCGAACACCTCTCCAAACTCTCTGAGTCCCAGCACCACTGTCCTCAGTCCGTATGTGACTTTTGGCTGTCTGTCAGCAAGAACCTTTTGGTGGAGACTCGCAGAAGTCTACCAGGGAGTGAGTGTTGAAGAGATCTAAACATTAACAAAGTTTAAAGACCCACTACCACGAAAATTGTGTTTTTGGTGTCTAACACATTCTTGTGACATTTTTCTGGCAACAGAGGACATATTTAAAGAAAATTAGGCCTCAAATGACATTTCTGAGTATCTCTCAATTTAATTCGTTGTGAATCAGGAGCAGACAAAAACATGCAGTTTAAAAAAAAATGTAGGTACTGTATGGAGAAAAGTTTCCTGCTCCGCCCCATTTTGATGCATCTTTTAGCACAAAACTGTACTGCTGGATAGCTGTAGTATTGCTCGCTTTTTTTGTTGCATCAGTAATGTTAGGTTAGGGGTGTGAGGGGCCATAAGCTAGCAGAAGAGTAAATGGAGAGCTCTCAAAAATGAGGAGAAGAGGAGCTAAAGGTGATCAGTGGGGCTTTAATGATCAATTGTCAACAAATTCTAAAATATAGTATGTGATTTTCACAGAGAAAGCACTCGGATCCTCCGGTTTCCCTCCATGGCCAGTTGCTCTGGAGAGAGTTTTTCTACACTGCAAGTGTTGGAATTCCAAACTTCAACAAGATGGCGGGCAACTCTGTTTGTACTCAGGTGGATTGGGATGAAAACCAGAAGTATCTAGCTGCTTGGAGAGAGGTACTCACTGTCTTCTCAATCTCCTTTTTATTTATTGCCGGTCATAAATGCGTCACATCATGTTCTTCAAACCCTCTCAGGCTCGGACCGGCTTCCCCTTCATCGACGCCATCATGACTCAGCTGAGACAAGAAGGATGGATTCACCATCTGGCCAGACATGCCGTTGCCTGTTTCCTCACCAGGGGAGACCTGTGGATCAGCTGGGAAGAAGGACAGAAGGTGCATAAATGTTTGCCAAAAGAATTTAGTTTTTTGATAATATCAGTAATATTTGTTTTTTTAATATATATATAATGTTCAAATACCAATCTTTGAGTATTTTTTGCTATCACTCAGGTATACTACCTAAAGTATTTTCGGAGTAAAATTTCAGAGGTGACAGATTACTCTCCTATGTCCTAAGTAACACCCTGACATTAGTAAAATCTATATTTTAGCAGACATATTGCGTCGTGTAACATAAGTATTTGTTGTCTTAATAATCCCTACTAAAAGTTTTTTAAAAATTGTAATTGCAACATATATAACTATTTTGATAATCCTTTCTTCTTTCTTTAGGTTTTCGAGGAGCTCCTGTTGGATGGTGATTGGGCTTTAAATGCTGGAAACTGGCAGTGGTTGTCTGCAAGCACCTTCTTCCACCAGTTTTTCCGGGTTTATTCCCCCATCGCCTTCGGAAAGAAGACAGACAAAAATGGCGACTACATCAAGTAATGTTCAGTGCCTTTTAATGAAACATAAAGGAAATGGTTGTTGTTAGAATCATTTATCCTCTGTGGTGTTTTGCAGAAAGTACCTTCCCATTCTCAAGAAGTTTCCAGTACAATATGTCTATGAGCCCTGGAAAGCTCCACGTAGTGTCCAGCAGGCAGCAGGATGCATTGTGGGTAAAGACTACCCAAAGCCAATTGTAGAGCATGAGGTGATCAGCAAAAAGAATATTCAGAGGATGAAGCAGGCTTATGCCAGGAGATCTTCAAGTAGCACTGAATCTCCAACCAAAAAACAAGGTACGGTTGGGGTAACTTTGTTTTCACTTTATCTCTTTGTAGTAAATTCTACTTTATTAAACGAACATTTCTTTTTTTTTTTTTTTCTTTTAAGGTTTGAAGCGCAAAGCTCCAACTGTTGTCGACTTGATTCTGAAGAAACAGAAAATGAGTTGAATAAATAACATGAATACAGTTTAATGTTCCCTGAGGAATCTATCAGTAAGTCCATTCTATTTTTTTTATTTTAAGTCACTTCATTTGAAGGTTATAGGGTTCTTTAAATACTGAAACTATCTGTTTTACGATTTTCTTGTATACACATTTTTACTTTTATTATTCTTTGTACTTTAGAATACTTTGTACTTTTGATGTTAGAAGCAAAATGTAAGTAGTTAGGTTGTTAGTTAGGTAAGAATATTGGATTTTTTTGTTGCTTAGATATTTTATTCTGAAAAAAGATCTTTGCTTTTTTTTCTAAAGCCTATAATAATTAAAAATGATGCATATGTTTTCTTGAAAGTTTTTCCAGCTAATGTATAAGTAATATAACATTTACAAACCTGTTTATAACTTTTTAAAACAACAGTTAGTAAAAAAATGGTCTGTTCAAGCACAGGGTTCAGCATGAATTTCTTAATGCAAAACTTTATTTTTTTCCTCTCAAAGCTTCCACTAGAGGGTGCTGCAGTTCTGTAAACAGAAAAATGTTTCATTTTTGATCAGTTTGACCTAAACTCAAACAGATGAAGGAAATCTCATTAATAAAGATACAAAAACATTCTTGAGACTATCTTTTGTGCATCTTGTTTTTATTTTTCTGCATGCATGTTTCTTCGATACATTAAAAGCATTGAAGTAGAAATTCACTTAACAGTACGAGTATACACAAAAAAAGCTAATATTTGTTTATTGTACTAATGTCATAGAAACCATACGCAATTAGCTAGGAATGTTAAATACAGCTAAAGCCAGGCAGAAGAAAAATGCCTTCAGCTGTGTTTGAACAGTGTCTGCTTCGGTGAGCAGCGCCCGTCAGGAAGCAGCTAAGAGCTCCTAGGTGATGCAGGAGGTCTGACTTAAAGGAACGTCAGTAATGTACATTTCTGAACTGCCTGGTAAACCAACCTTTTTAAAGTTTGGAAGTTTTGAAAATAAATTTAAGATAACAAAGAGTTAAATATAAATCCTGAATAAAAAAAGCTTTAAATATAATTTACTAGTGGAAAAAAAAAATTCCCCGTTTAACCCCTTCACGTTTGACTTTATTTCCAGCTAAAAAAAAAAATTCATTTGTTTTTGTGTTCACGTAGAAGCTAAATTAAAGTAATTTTGGAGTCAACTTGGTTTGGTGCAAATTTGCATCAAGAGGCTAAGATCCCAACTTTTCCATTGATCCCAGAATCTGTTAAATTTCTGTCCTAGAAGCCATTTATAAATAAAAGTGCAGCACGTTGTGAGTGTTTACTCTGTGTGCCTGTGATTGGCAGACGGTATGACGTGCAGCTCCGCATAAAGGCAAATGGTGTGCGTGAGAAGGTGGGGGGTATGTAGACACACAGCTGTTCTTATGAGTTAAGTGTTCTCCTGTTTCTGCTTCCTTGGAGCTGACACTGGTGTGAATTTCGAGGGGATGATGTCAGGACCTCACCAGCGGGGCAGATGGCGGCTACAAAGCCAAGCTCACTTTCCACAGAGACCTGTCAACTGCGAAACAATTTGCTGTCCAGCAGCCTTTAAGACTTTGTTTCCGGGATCTATTAATGAATCATTTCAGAAGAATAGTAGGAGTATGTTTTACATACTTTAAATTGTTGCATTTTAGTTGTTTAAGCATCTATCCGTTCATTTAACATCATAAAAGTGTCAAGTGGGTCAAAACGGCCCACTGTTAGTCTCTCAGTGTATCCATGTTGACACCTAACAACTCAAAACATTTGGATCCAAGATCTGAGCTGAATAGGACAGCGTGTTCTCGTGAAGGAAGGGTTTCATGTCGCCTCAATAATAGAGATTTATCTCTGGACTGTATTTCCAGAAAGCAGCAGTGTTAAAAGACTGATTCCACTCAGATTTTTGATTGATTGAAGAGTTAAAATGCACGTTTGAAAAGTTCTTGCTTGTTTTCCTTGACAATAAAGTATCTGACCTGGAAGGTTTCACATGTATTTAAAAATTATTGAAAAAAAGATGTTGAGTCATCTAGTGAGGGAAATACTCACATAGGCGCTCAGTTTTGGCCTTATAATTCAGCTGGGTCTGTGCAAATTTGCATAAATGTCTCTAACAAAGACCATCTGATTATGTTTAGAAAAAAACTTTATCATACTGATAATCCAAATGTAGGACAAAAACATTTTCCCATTAGTCTGACGCTATGTTTTTCACAGATTTGTATAAAAAAAAAAAAAATAAAAAAAAAAGAAATTATTTGGGAATGTTCATTTTGATCTTTGGTCAAACCAAGATACTGTTTTATTCGTTTCATCTTTTGAGTTTAAGCAAAATAAAGAGTTTTGGGAAGAAGCTGGGAGTAAAAAGGTCATGAAAACTCAACTGATGGTCATCATTTATTGGAAGTTGATGGACCTGGAAACAAAAAAAAAAAAAAAGAAATAGAATATTCGACAGTTGCCTTACTTGCTTTACATCATTTAGGCTTTATTGTGTTGGCAAAAAAACAGACAGAAACATCTGAGAAAAAAGCCATCTAACTCAGGACTTATCACTTATTACCAAAGATCTAATAACTAATGACATTTGTTCCATAATTATTTGTACAAAAGACAGATAATGGTATAATCAATAATGATCCCAGTAGCTGCTCCAGACTAAGCCACAACAGGATTTTGGGAAGTGCTATACATAGTAAAACATGAAGCAATAGATGTGCAATGCTGAAATCGTGTCCCGTGCTGACCTTTGATGAAGCCAGATGAATAGTGACTGTCAAAAGGCTGAACGAATGACCATTTTACAAACGCATGGACTACATTGAGAATTGTAACTTTGTAGATTTAACTTATATGTTTGCTGAATTCACCGAACTGTACTTTTGCAAGCATTTTAATTTACTCCAAGTGTACTGTGTCTTATGTATTTGATTTTTTTCTTGTATTGACTTACTTTGTGTTTCAAAACTAAAAAAGCTGGTTGGAGATGTCCTGTAAGACTGAGCTATATTCTTCTCTGCTTTGATTTAAACTTTTTTTTTTTTAAAACACACCCTATGCAGAGCAACTGTTTTTTCCCAACCCCCCATGTGGCATGCAGCCCATGTGAGCACTATGGTTTGGAGGACAAGAGCTTCATTTCACAAAGTTCATTCTCAGGATGTGGGTTATTGTCCATTTTGACAGCAAATCTTCACCTCATTGCATCCAAGTATATACCAGTAAGTGAAGCATATATATATATATATATTGGTTGAATTCTTCTTCTAACATTGATGTTTAATCTATGCATATATATCATCTACCTGGAAAAAAATAGTTGAAATTGTAGGAGCTACAAAGAAACATGATGGATGGATGGAACAAAAAACTTAAACAGCTAAAAGGAGGGAACACAGGCATGTGTAACATGATTCCTATAATTGGATTTATATCTTTGAACCTGATACGCAAGCATACTCAGGAAGCAATGACGCAGTAATTTATGGTTGTGCAAATGCCAATCAGTCAGGAAGCTGTTGTCCTGAACAAAAATACATCATATTATTTGAAGGCATTTTTCATTCTTGTTCATTCATTTGTATTGCAAAACACACATTAGTGTGGGTTTATATTTTTTAGATCTAGTGTAAAGTGAAACTGCCAAGCACTGTTGAGTGTGTGAGTCCGAATGTGCGTTTATGTGTGAGCCTGCTTGCATAAAGATAAGAGCAGAGTCAGTGGCATCTGTCTTTATAAGGCTGTTCTATTCCTATTGCATTTCCTCCAGGGATCAAATCAAGTTATTAACCACTGGACAATGCATGCTACTAAAAAGTCGAAGGACTTGATTTTTGATATAACAACAGAAAGGAACATAAAACATGCTATGATCATTGAACAATGTTGTTTCCTTGTAGTAGTTGAAACATTTTTCACTTCAATGAATGTAAAATAAACTGGAAGTGAAGTATCTAAACTATCATGTTCCTCCTCTTGAATGACAAGCTCATAATGCTTTATGCAACATTTGTTTACATACAGTTAAAACATTTAGACAGAACTTCTAATGTCTGTAAACTCTACTGGACCCTTTCTTATGAATGAATGAAGTACAATTCAAATGAAAAAAAAGCCACTTGCTTTTCAGAACATCTTTCTTTGTTTCAAGTCTGTCTGATGAAAACAGTTTCAGAATATCCACAAAACTTACATTCACTTAAATGTATAACTTTTTATGACTTATAGTTTTTTTAATGATTATAGTCTGTTTTTTAAATATAAAATACTCCAAAGGCAAGTTTTGGAAAGAGTGATGTCCTCCAGTGCCTATTTGCAGGCCTACTATAAATAGTCCAGGATCCCACGCATGCTCATGTTTGATTGGAAATTGCAGCGCCTTAAGACAGTCTGTGGGGTATTTGTGAAAGGACGGAGCAAAACTGTTGGATGGTGAGTTCACTGCATGGAAATGACAGTTAAATATTATCAGTGTAAACAAGAAAGTATGTGCTTGCATAGATTAATTTAACATTTCATGAAGACCTTTAGTGTTTTTGACAAATTTTCAAGAGCAAAAAGTCAAAATGAAGTTTTATGTGAAGCACTTCCTGGTATTTTCTTAGATTTTCAGTTTTCATGTGTTTACATCTTGTTGTATTTTAGCCTGGATCCATGTCACGGAATACCTAACAGGAAATATTAGAAGACTTCAGAACTCCTTTCCTGGAGAACTTTATTTTTCTCAACATCAACCTTTGCATCTGCTGGGACATGAGTTCACGGAGAACAATGACACGCTACTCTTTTGGAAATGGAAGGTCCAGCTTTGGAGATGACGTCAATGGAAGTATTCGGTCTGGCGGCCGAAGTTACCTTTCCAACGTGAGGCCAGAAAACAGGTACAGACTCTGCAGTCTTTGGCTTGTCGAATCGCCCCTGTGTGATCTATTCCTGATAGAAACAGCAATAAATATATTCTTTTCCTATCTCAGAATCAAAGAGGCTCACAGGTATATTTGTTTGTTGCCATGGTCACCCAGTTCTTAAATAAGCCACAGATTAATGTCAGAATTTCATTAATTCACCATGAGCCCCATTTCATGCCACATCGCAGCTCCTACATGGAAGGATTTGTTCATGGAACAAAAGGATTTGTCCTTCATGTTTGTTTTTAAATTATAGTTTGTGCTGATGTATCTTTGGAAAATACAAATAATAATACTCTCTTTTCTTTAGACAAATATTTTTAAGCTCTACCTACAGAGTTGTAGTCCTAGTTTTTTTAATTATTATTTTTGATTCATTTTTTTAACTTGTAATTTATTGATTAAATTGAAAGTAACAGAACAGTCAGACTGGACATCATGTCAATTTAAATAATTTTAGGGAATCACAGTGATTTATTTATTTATGTAATTAATTTTTAAATATCTTTAAGTAGGGGCTGCACGGTGGCGCAGTGGTTAGCACTCCTGCCTCACAGCAAGAAGGTTCCCGGTTCAAGTCCTGGCTGGGGGACCTTTCTGTGTGGAGTTTGCATGTTCTCCCCGTGCATGCGTGGGTTTTCTCCGGGGACTCCGGCTTCCTCCCACCGTCCAAAACCATGCTTCATAGGTTAATTGGTTAATCCAAATTGTCCCTAGGTGTGAATGTGAGTGTGCATGGGTGTGTGATTGTGGCCCCTGCGACAGACTGGCGACCAGTCCAGGGGTGTACCCTGCCTTCGCCCATGAGTAGCCAGGTTAGGCTCCGGCAACCCCGTGACCCCGAAAGGGATAAAGCGGATTGGAAGATGAATGAATGAATGAATATCTTTAAGTAGAAAAAAAACAGTTGAGGAGCAACTGAAGTATTCCCAAAATGTTCTTCATGTTTGTTTGTGTTCATCTTCTCACTTGAATTATTTTAGTGGTTTGTGTTTTCTCATACCAACACAATATGAAGGTCAAAATAGGTTTAAACCTTTATGTTTTTCCCTTGAGTAACTATTGTTCTGTGAACTGCTGAGTTTTCCAAAGCTGCTCATCCAATATGAGGTGAGAACCTCTCACCAAAAAATTTGATTTGACTTCATAGATCTTTTGTGTAAAACTCGCAAAAATCTAGATGTTGGTTTACGTCTTGTCTGTCAGATTAAACTGATGTAAAATCTGTGACGTTTACAATTTGTTTAGTCAAAAAGTTTGTACTGTTACCAATCGCATACAAGCATTATTGATACAGTTTTAAACAGTGTTATGCAAGTCTTATCCAAACTATAATAGATCACAAATGACTGATTAATGTGATTTAAAAGTAGTCCTTTACCAAACAACTATACCGTTTTAGAATGTAATGCATTACCTGACTCACTTTTAAGTTACTGTATTCATAAGACCTGCAGGACATAATAAAGTGAAGAGACATTTTTTTAACTTTTAGATTAAAGGGTGATTTGTCATAAAAATCTTCTTTTCTTTTTGGCTTTTGCATTCAGGGGTCGCCACAGCGAATCAGCTTCCTCCATCTAACTCTGTCTTCTGCATCCTCTACTCTACATCAGCTACCATCATGTCTTTGCTCACCAAAATGACTGCTAGTAATATTTCATATTTTGATAAAGAGAAAGCAAACAACTGGAGAACCAACTCTCAGCTTTAGTCAGTGTAGATCATCTTTAAAAAAAATATTGTCTAACCCCAAATTTGTTCTATAGTTATAGGTAAATGACTTGAAGTTTAAAGTGATAAACAATTACTAAAGTATGTCGTTTGTGGTATTTTTTATTTGCTTTTGCCTTGCTGTCTTACTGCTTATAACAATTAGATTTTGGGTGAATACTCTGCTAAAAGACACAAGTAACTTAACATGTAATTAGTAAAATAGCACTGACTTACTCAATAGTTACGTTAGTTAGTTACAGCAAAAAGTAATATGTTACAGTTCTAACTCATGAAAGTTAACTGGACTTAAAACAGACTTAACTTGATATTAAGAGAAGTTCTTCCAAAAACAGTTAAGTTAACCAGCCCCTTGTTGACTTTGAACAGGAGCACCCTCTGTAGTGTGATGGCGCAGTTAGCTGAGGAAACACAGCCCTCCTTTGTGACAACTCTGAAATCAAAAGCCGTGTCAGAAAACTGCAATGTAAAGTTCTCCTGTGTGGTTACAGGTAAACACTTCTTTGCATCTAAAGCTTGTCTGGAAATGGTTTGCATGTTTTTTGCAACCATAGCAAACAGTTTCAATGATGAACGGTGGTGTCTGTTAAATATTTCAACATTTCTCTATGCTACATGTCTTAAAAAAAGATATTTTTTAATTTAGATACCGATATGTTTTTTCCCCAGGTTATCCTGTCCCTCAGGTGACATGGTATAAGGATGACACACAGCTGGACAGGCTTTGTGGGCTGCCCAAATATGAAGTATTCCACAATGGACAAAATCATTCCCTGCAAATTTACACGTATGTATGTTTGTAAAACACAAATAATTAGGTCAATATTTTTAACTCTCAAGGAAGGATATCAAGCATTAATCAGTTTTTAGCAAAAATTCAAACAGATGAAATTAAACTCATAGTAAATTTCAAATGTTATTTGGTTGTCACCCACAAAAAAAATGAAATTGTTTTGCTTTAAGGGTAAGAATGACTGAGCTTGTCATAATACAGCACTGCTGAAACAAGTCTCATAATAATGTCCTGACACAGCAATTCTATAAACTGATATGTGAAAATGTTGGTAGATATGTAAAATAATATAGGTGATCATTTAGGAATATTAGCAAGTTGTGTGAATGCAGAGAATTGAAAAGTGTTGGTTTTGCTTTGATAAAATTAAGCTTTGATACCATACTGCAGGAGAAGTGGTAGCAAAAAGAAGTCGACTTATAACTTCCATATCTGTGTTTTTAGGGACACTGTGAGACGATATTAGGTGGTGGCAGAAGGAACAAACAAATGTGTAAAAAAAAAAAGAAGATAAAATGTGAACTCCAGCATGTCTTTTCAAACAATGTGTCTGTTTTATTGTAGTAGTCTTTGATATGTACCGAAGAAGATGTGAAGCAGTTGTGCAAATGTCGGAAAGAAGAAAAATATATAGGAGTCAGCTTTGCAGACTTGCCCTTTAAAAACATTTTATTAAACCCAAGAATGTTAGATTTAAATAGCTTTGTAATAGTTTTTAAATTGTTTTAACATTGTGTTTTAACCCCATCCATGCTTGATTTTATTTCCAGTTATATTTAAAATATATTATTCAATGTTTTTTTCTGTTCAAACTGATGCTAAATTAAGTGGATTTAACGATATGTTGCAAATTAGCAAGAAAACATGACTCATTACTATGGCTTTGAAGTAATGAACTCCCTAATTCAATTTACTTGTAGTTGCACAGTGGAGGATGCAGCTATATACCAAGCATCTGCTATCAACAGCAAAGGTATTGTCTCCTGCTCTGGAGTTCTGGAAGTGGGGGAGATGAATGAATTCAAGATCCACCAGAAGTACTTTGGCAAACTGAAACAGAAGTCAGTGAGCAGACAGAGGGAGACGGAAGGAAAAGAAAACCAGGAGCCGATACGAACCCTCAGTCCAGACCGCACACAGAGAAAACGCCGCTCAACTATGGAAGCCTTTCTCAGCACACCAAGCTCCACAGAAGATGAAAACAATGACTCTGAAAACCATGTCTCCGTGGACGTTAAAGCTGAGGACAGGTTACAGGAGCCCGCTGTAGAAGAACCAGAAATCAAACCTGCAGCCAGTACAAATAAAACAGTCTCTGCTGTGACAACTGGTCACTTTAACGGTGACACTAGCAGTAAGAGTGGAACATACATCTATGATCCTGCCAACAAGGTTTTCACTCCACATCAATCTAAAACTCCATCCGTTAAAAAGAAAATCAAAATTTCCAGTAGTGCAAAACGTGGTGAAGAAGAAACAGGAGCGACCGTGTCCAGCGAGAGGTGGCCGAAAGATGTGAAGAATTCTGCTGCAGTGACTGTCTGCAAACAGACAGCCCCAACCAATGGCACTTCAGAGGAAGTAATGGAAGTAGAAAACAAAGCCAGTTCCTCAGTTTTGGAGTCAGACTTCAAGAACAAAAATGAAGAGCAACATGAAAAAGAGGAAGTGCTTTCAGAAAGCTCCATAAAGGATGACAAACTATGCATTGAGTTATCTTCACAGAAAAAAAATGTTATTGCAGCAGCACGCCAGTTGACATTTCCAAGTCATAATATGTCAGAATTCAAGGGTGAAAAGCCAGTAATAGAAAACAGATGCAAAGATAATGAAGAACATTCAAAAATGAAGAACCAAATGACTTCAGCTAAGAAAAGGTCTACTGTTAAATCAGCTCTGCTTAGTAAGACTTCATTGAAGGAGAATAGAACAGAACAAATCAAAATGAAAGAAACTGATGGAATGACAGAAGCACCTTCTGGTCAGTTTTTGGAACACATTTCTAGTGAGTCTATGGACACATATTGTAACAATGAGAACCTGCCTGAACGTCTGTGTGAACCAGCAAGAACTCATCCTTCTGAGAAAGAAACAAGCTCCAGCCAAGAGATGGAGGCTGTCTCTCCACCAGCTGTGCCAAGTGAGGTGAGTGAACCCTTTCTCATGAGCTCATGACTGCTTTGTGCCGCCAACACAGACTCCATCCCAGAGCTATATGTAATTCTTACAAGCATGCCATGCTGGGTGACGATCATTAAATGACGCATGTATTGACAGTTGCAACAGGTAGTGGAGGCACAGCATTTGTGTGGTTGTCTCACTGAGCTTTGATGAGTTTGCTCAGATCAAGATATGCAAATGTCTTAAAATGATATAACTTAAGAAGACAATCTTTCTTTTTCTTTTTAACTTTACTCAATAATTGTTCAATTCTTGCAAACAGTTGTTTGAGAAAATAACTACAGTTTGATCAAAAATAACTCATATACAATGAAGTTAAGTTTGGTTTGCTAATTTGCAGGATAAGGACAGCTGGATCGGGTTGCATGGTGTGCATGTTTGCATGTTGCGTGGGTTTTCTCTCAGCACATTGCTTCCACAGTCCAAAAACATGACATGAAACCAAACACGTGGTAATGTTTAAGTCTTGGTAGATGTAATTTATTTGTCATAGCCAAGTTAGTTGTTTTGTTTCAGCTCATGTTGGCTTGCTTCTGGTGGGTCGATAGCCTTAATTAAAAAAACAACATAAAATCACATACAGTTGTTTGAAAGCCATTTTTTTTAACTTTTTATTTTAGCAAATATATTTTCTTTTAGTTTAAGCAAATAACTATTGTTTAACATTTGGGAAAAAAAGAGCTGTGTAAGGCAAAGAAGATTTTGAAAACAGCATCCTCACTTGGCGCTTATTTATTTTGCATTACCTGTCTTTGATCATTGCTTATGCAATCACTCTTACCTCACCAGCATGTTGAGTACTGACAGAACTGAGAGCTGAGACTAAACACTGCATGACTGGAGCAGTCCTTAAAATAATTGAAATTCCTTCCCTGCCACCCTTAAATGTAAAATAGCAGCCTTCATGACCGGGCTTTATCATGTCACAGTCCACTTCTGAGAAGTTGAGAAAGGAAATCCGACATGCTCTGATGGCTGCTATACTTGTTTGGAAAATATGACTAGTTAGCTAAAAGAAAGAAAGAAGAAAGAAAGAAAACTTCAGCACACAAACAAGCACACCCCTGTTTACAGTGCAGCTTTGCAAAGCAGAGAGCTGAGGCATGCTTGTTTATGCTTGTTTTTGGTCTCACTTGTGTGGAGTCTTTTTTCTGTCTACTACTGCTAAAGCAATAAACTTTATGTTCATGAACCTTTTAAATCATGAATAAAACAGTGATTTTGATGCATTTACATTTTAACAGGCTAAACCAAACATTAAAGTGTATTTGTTAATGCTAATGAAAATGCTGAAAATTATTTTTATTTTAGAAAGGCATTCAAATATATTTGCATTTTGAAATAAATTAGGTTAAAATGTAAATATAGTTTGTCTTTAGTTCTACATCCAAAACATTCCCATGCCTTTCTCTGTGTGTTCTTGGTTACTGTGTTGCTGTTTTTAAAATTGCATGTGTTTATCCATGTCCAACATAGCACGGGATAATGGAATAAGTATTTACAGACGCTGTTATGTCCCAAGGTTATCCAGACCTATACAAAGAGGGGCAAGAATGATGCGACGTTGAAGCCTAAGCTACCACCTGACAAATGTACAGTTGGATCACCTCTGCAACAAAGGACCGGTGAAATCCAGACCTCCACCTTGGGCAGTGATCCTCATGGAACGACTGACAAATTGGCCAGAGATACGTGTAGTACTTCCATTGAATCAAGTCAAAGGCTTTTAGCGGTTATGGCAAATAAGAAGAAGTTACCTCAAGCTTCCAAGAGTTGTGTGCCACCTGTTAGCAAACAAAGCCATGTTGACAGACCTGTAAAAACTCTTAAAGGTACAGACATACAAGATCAAGTGAAAGAATGGGTCACTGAGGTAGATAAGTTGATAATGCAGACTAAAGATTTGGCCTCAGTTGAGAAAATGGAGACAGAAACTGCTGGTCCGCTTATGGCTGATGAAGGGAAAGAGGAAAAGATTGGAGATGGGGAGCATAAAGATTCCACAAAGACCGAAATTAAGAAGGAAAACAGTTGCTCAAATTTACAAAATTCAAAGTCAAATGTGCATGAAAACATGCAGGAGACTCCTCCTCGAGGCTTGACAAAGACTCTTGGAGACACAGACTTGTTAAAGGAAAGTGCGGATTTCACAAAAATACAAAAGCCTGTAACAAAAGTTATATCTATTGCTGAACTTTTAAGATCCCAAATAAAGGCTCTTGATTTAACATCAACATTATCAGTCTCCAGCATTTCAGTCCATTCTAACTTAGCCCCAGATCCTGTGACAACAGCTACTGCAGTGTGTAAGGAATTAAAAGATGACAAAAGGAAACTGAAAACACTTAAACCTGATATTGAAACTAAGCCAAGCCCTGAAGTCCCAGCTGCCAAAACCATAAAGGAAACACTTCTGGAGATTTATCAGCAACTGATTGAAACTGAACAGAAACAAATTATTTTTTCAAATGAAGCTTCAACAATTCAGCCTTTACATGAGCCTGGCCATACCCCTTTTATTGCTGGAGGTGATGCAAAAGATGAACAAATTAACAGAAATTCCAGAGAACACAATGAGGAATCAATGGACATAAGCAAAGAAAAGGATGCATCAACTGTAGCTTCCCCTACCAATGCTACCAGCCAAGACAACCCTCCTCTTTTGGATTCAAACAAGGGATTTCAAAACATACTTCAAACAGTCTCAAATCTGTCAGAAACCATCATTCAGGAGGAGTCTGGATCTCCACTCATACAGACACCTGTGGAGCCAAGCCTTCCAGAGACAAATGCTACAATTTTGAAGCACTCCGCGGGTGAACCAATTCAAGTTCAAAGAAAAGAAATACACAAATTAATTCCAGAAATAAAAGTAAATAGCAAAAAGCAGGATGAAGTTGCTAAAATTAGTATGATAAACCTTACTGATACATGCAAAATGGAAGACCACGGAACAAACACAGTTTCTGTTCAGGAGATACAAATGTCCCCCACTTCTGGTGACTTTTGCAATGTGACTCAGGGGAAGGATATTATTCCTATTCGGCAGGAAAGCTCTTCAGTTGGGGAAAGTTTAAGGTCTGAGTCCTGTGTTGAAACTCCAGAGCAAAGTCCACGGTTAAAACGGAGTGACATTTGTGTCGTCCCTTCTGCGACTCCACAAGAGCTTGCCTCAGGGGCACGCCGCAAAGTCCCAGCACCCAAATATAAACCTGAAGATACCACAGGGCCCACTGAGGGAAAACTTCAGAAAAAAGAGGCAGTTTCCACAAATTCTGTGACCCAGTCTTCGTCTCCAAGTCTGTCTCGACGCTCACCTCTGCTGCAGCCAACCGTGGAACAAACCTCCACGACAGAAAGGCGATCTCCACTTCTCACCAGTCGAAAGACAGCGTCTCCCAGAACGCCAGTTATTGACGAGAGTAATACTAATGAGGAACGTGTGGACAAACATAGCCCCTTTAAAGGTAAGTAATAGCAACAATCAAAAAAATTATTTTTTGTTTAAATAACCACAAATAAAATGAAAAAGATCAAATTATCTAAAGTGCAAAATCTTGTTTTTCTTTCATTTATATTTGAGTTGAATTCAATTCAGTTCAATTTATTTACCGGTATATAGTCCGATATGACAACCATTTTATCAACCAATTTGTACAAAAGAACATCAGTCAGTCATAAAATATAACAATAGCTGGTTGCTAGACAAACTAAACAACAGATTAAGCTAAATTGGCATCCCAGCCGTAACTCCGTAACCCAAGTGCAATAAGAGTAATCTCCATTTACATGAACAAACTGGTACCTATCAGATGAAAAGGATTTAAATCCCTGGAGGGCTCTGATCCCTGTCACGTTCTAGCTTCTGGAGTAGTATGGTCAAAAGTGTCAAAGGCTGTCAAAAGTCTAACAGAACTAGAGTAGAGAATAGTCCTTTTTCTGAGGCTAATAACACGTCATTAGTGACTCTAACTAGCACAGTGTCAGTGCTATGGTGTGATCTGAACCCTGACTGAAAATCTTTAAACTGCCTATTGTCTTGTGGTTGGCGAGATAGCTGCTTATCTACAACTCTTTCCAGAAGTTTTGAAATAAAGGGCAGATTTCATATTGGTCTATAGTTGGACGGAATGCCAGGATCGAAAATGAGCTTTTTCAGAAGAGGTTTAAGGACTGCATATTTAAAAGACTGTGGCACATAACCTATTTCTAGAGAGGTATTTATTATAGTTAAAAATGATTCATTAATTAGGGGAAAGGTTTCTTTAAAAAGCTTAGTGGGGATTAGGTCTGAGAGACAAGTGGAGGTTTTGGAGGACGTATCAACTGATGTTATTTCCATTTATATAGCAGTGAAGCAGTCTAATGTTACAGAGGTTTCTATGGATGCCTTCTTTTCTACTGTTTCAGCCTGCTCTGGGCTAGTAGGGATAACTTTGTTCACCTCATGCCTAATATTTGAGATTTTACTATCAAAAAATGTAAAGAATTCTTCTGAGCTGAGAGTAGCAGGAATATATGGTTTTATTGAGCTGTGACTGCTGGCCAGTTTGGCACTGACTGGCAGATGGTCAGAGGGTAAAACAATATTAAGTCACAATAAAATCATTATGAACAGAACAAATCTAATCACTGTTCAGCGCAATAAAACAACAGCCAAAGTGAGCTCAAATAGCTTAACTTTTTTTTAACACATTTTCTTTTTAAGGTCATTTCATTTCTCTGTCCTTGCATGGTAACAATAGACTTTTAGAGATTAATACATTTGATTGTTTACAATTCAAGATGGTTTTGATGAGTTTACCTACCAACATACTATGTCTCAACGTGCCACATAAAGAATGCAACAAGGACTTCACAAATTATTTACAAATGCAACTTTTCAATTCACTTCAAAAACTTTAAAATATTTTATCTGTATTTCAAAAACATAACAAACGTAAGTGACTAATAAATTACAGAAAGTGTTTTTTTCATGCACATCTTTCTGCACATAGTTGGATACGTGTTATGTAAGATTTTAAAGTGAGTAATTTGAGTGCATTCTTTCTTTCCAGCTCCTCAAGTTATCCGTAAAATCAGGAGTGAGATGTTTGCAGATGCTTCTGGACACTTGAAACTGTGGTGCCAGTTCTTCAATATTCTTAGTGATTCTGCTGTCAAGTGGTTTAAGAATGAAGAGGAAATCACTCAAGTGATAAGAAAGTAAGCCATTGCATCATCGCCATTCTCACATCCAGTATTCATATTTGTTTAGTTGTATTTTTCAAATTGTCATAAATGTTGGGATACAGTAGTTTTAAGGTGGTCCAACATTTTTCAGGGCTGGGGATGAATCTCAGGTGAATCTTGCCATTGTTCAGGCATCACGCAAAGATGCTGGTGTTTATGGATGCTCGATAACTAATGTCTATGGGACAGCTTCTACAGACTTTCTTCTCAGTGCAGATGGTGTGTATTTTTTTTTTATTATAAGTCATTAAAAGATAATACCTATCCGTGTGCCTCAGAACAATAATATTACATCTGTCGTTCCCTTTACTGTTTTGCAGTTTTGGCGGGGATGTTTCTTCGGGAAGACCTTGGTGGTGAGATGAAGTTCCCACCATAAAGTTAATATCCCCCCCAATACATTTGTAATTAATTCATTTTATCTTTATCTGTTTAGTCGGGGAAGAAATTGAAATGACACCCTTGGTCTTCAATAAGGACTTGGCTGACTCTGGGAACTGGGGCAACAAATTCTTTGGACGTATCATGATGACAGAATCTCACATTGGTGACGGCTGCTCCCATAAAGCCTGGAGAGCAAAAGTCATCTACGGTCTGGAGCCTGTGTTTGAATCTGGTAACACATGCATCATTAAAATACGCAGTCCTGTTACTTATGAGGGACGAGAGGAAAGCTGTCTCATAGACAAGAACATGGATTTGATGAAGCAGGTACTATAGTTTCATTTTTTTTATTCATCTTTGACATAATGGTATAAAGAATAACGTTAAACATATTTGTAATTCCAGCATCAAAGCTTTTTTTTTTTTTTACACCCACACAGGATTATCATGATACTAATCAAATTAAGACAGGGGTAGAAGTGAAATGAAGATTGCACTGATACTCCTTGAATATTCTTCATTGGTTTTTTTTTGTGTTGACAGGAATGCAAAATTCAGAATTTGGCTCGGGAATACTGCAAAATCTTCTCTACAGAAGCCAGAACTATAGAAAGTTTTGGACCTTGTCTTGAGTGAGTAAAATTGTAAAATCAAAGTCACCAATTTTTTAGATTGATATAGAAAATAGAGCAACTTAAAGTAGTTATTTACAATGATTTTTGCCACACAGGGTGATTCCAGTTTACTTGATGTTTCGACCAGCAAATGTTGTCCCTTATGCCACAGTGGAAATTGATCTGACAGGAGTGTATCAGAAATACTCCTCTCTGGATCATAAAAACAGGTTAGACATGAGGACTGGTTCTGTAGTGGAACAGAAGTGCTGTGCTTTTCAGCACTGGATGTTCCAGTGGACTAATGGCAATCTTCTGCTGACCCGACTGGAAGGTGAGTCCAAAAAGCATCCTGAACAATTAGCACATGAGGCTAAACTTTGACTCAGGCATCGTAGTTGTCACTAAATGAGCAACAGTGACAAGTACAGCAGCAAAATGGTGAGGGTTTCTTTTTGCATTAAGTTTTTTGCTGGAAAAAACGAGTATTTTGAAACTCTTGCACATAATCTACACTGAATTGAGGAACATTAACATGTAGTGTTTTTGACTATGTTGTATTTCAAATTTTTCAATCATATATTTCTGTTTCAACAAAATCTCAGTGGCATCTCAGTAAAATTTACAAACAGCAATACACAAAAGACTAATTGCGTGGTTTTGTTTTGCAGGTGTCGACACAAAGATCACCAATGTTGGAATTTCTGTTAAATCAACAGGGTTAGTTTTAAAAAAAGAAAATCAAATTTAATTGTGAAAATCTCATTTTGCGGGTAATTTACATTTCTACAGATCACGACCATCATTTCGCTTTGATGGATGTTGTGCTTTGTTGCAGGTATCACGGATTATCTGTTGAAGGAAATCCCCAGATTTTTGGGCAATTTGTCTCACAACATAAGTGCAACTACTTCTGTGGCCTGCTTGGTCTCAGATCTTTAAAGATTTTGGAATCTTTAGCCACACCGACAAAGTCAAAAGGCTCCAGGAGCCCTTTACTTCAGCGCAAGATGACTGCCAGCCCATCCAGTCCTCAGAACAGCAGGAAAGCCGCTGGTAGCCCCAGGCTGTCCAGGAAAGTGGAGCAAGATGGTTGCAAGACCCCTACTCAACAAAAAGCTGCAGACCCCTCCAAAAAAGGATTTGTTTGACATAAAATAGAGATTCCTTAATAAGAAATTAGAGACAGGTATGTCACAAAGAGGTCAGGAAGAAATGTTCCTGTGAATCCGAAGTTGATCTAATTATTACATATTACATAAGCTGCTGTTTTTGCAGCCACCATTCCTTCTTTAAAGTCACTTGCTGTGGCAAAAGTGTGTCACCTTTTGAACTTTACAATACAGTTTGGGAAAAAGTTAAACATCTCAAAGGCTCTAACATCTATCTTTATTAATCAAGATTTATCTGAAGCTGTCAGACAAAAATGCAAAGATCTGCTCACTGCTTTGAAAGATTTATGTATTTTAAGCATATACTACCTAAAAATTCATCACTCACTTATTCTGTTATGATTGTTCATGGTAAAAGTCCACTTAGTTTTCAAAGCAGTTTCATCAAAAAACAAAAAGTCTATTCTTATCATATCGGGAAAAGCCAAACATTTAATCTTCTCTTTACTTAAAAAATCCAAGCCCAGGAAATTTTTTTCGATATTGTGGCACACAATTGTTGAATAAATTTGCTTATCTGTCATCTACAAAAACATTCAAATAAGAAAGTCTAAAAAAAGTTTTGATCTTTAAATATAGAAATTGATTCGAGTTTTAACATAATTTCTATGGATGTAATAATGTGCAATTTGTGTACACGATGAGTTATGTGCGATTCATAACTTTATATGAGTAACTTTTTGTAAACTCTGATGAAGTACAGTTTAATTTTGACCTTCACATTCTTTTATTTTCAATTCTTATTTGGTTTACTTTATTGTATATCTTACAGTGTGTAAATAGATAAATACAAAACACAAAACTTTGAGGCTGAAGCAGAAAAATCCCTTCTGGATTTCCATTTTTTAATTATTAAAGTCCCACCAACCTCTTTTCTTTTAAAGCTTTTTCTGTTGTGTTTCTTGACATTGTGACTTTGATGTCTTTTTAAACTAAAGTGGCATTATATTTTACAATCTGTATGTCGAGCAAGCCTTAAGTTTAGATCATACAGCATACTTTCTAACACTGGCAGTAATCGAGCTGTTCTTGTCTTCCAGAAAAGAATCAAAGCCAATACTGCGTCACATGACACTGTTGCACAGTGTCCATGCTCCTGGGCGTTTGTAATGGAAGTAAAAGTGTTTACTTGCATATTTTTTGTCTTTGCACTTTGTATTTTCAGAAACTGCTCCACTCAAAGCAACAATAAAAAGGTGTTTTGTGAATTAAGAATTTTTTTATTTTTATGGAACCTGAGGGTCGCTTGCAGAAAATATCTGGACATGTATCAAACATCAAAGGTTTCCTGTTATATTGGGTTGCATTTGTGATGATGAAAGTAATTTTTTTTTGTTGTATTTCAGTCATCATGACATGATAGCAACAATTTATGGCTTGACAACAAAATGATTTACTTTTTTGGCAGTTTAATGCTGTCACATTGACTGTACACATACACATTTATAGCATGTCTTTAAAAACAAGTTGGGGTGCCATTGTAAGCTATTGTTTACACAAAAAGACATCTCTGTGAATCATTACTAATCAGATAACCAATATATAAATTCAAAACTTAAAGAGTTCAGTTTGTGAATGCACGATCTGTCAGTGTTTGCAGGAACAAAAGGGTAACTTCATCACGATAATCATAAGTGATTCCAGGTCATTAGTGACTCATTGGTTATGTAAGCAGTGGCCTCACACATTTGTGAACAGTGATGCTAAATTGAATGTTACATTTCTGTTAAGAAATGTGTGAGGTGTCTCTTCTGATGTTGTCAAGTGGAATTAGAAGGTTATGTGTTTTCTACAAACAACACAGGTGACACACTCAGGTGTGAAGTATTTTTACTGCATATGTCTACATTCATTTCTTTTGTGTGCAATATGTTGGCAGTCAGCACAAAAAAACACATCCTGTTAATGGGTAAAATCCCAAAAGTGCAGGTAAGAGCAAGCTGACGAGGTGTTAAAAAAAATGCCAGAAAGGCTATTATAGTGTGTCCTGTAGAATACTTAAAAAATATGTTTTTCTTTAACAAATTTGTTTTCTACAAGCTTTTATAATGAAATCCATATTGATTGATTGATTGATTGATTGATTGATTGATTGATTGATTGATTGATTGATTGGTTGATTGATTGATTGATTTCAAACAATTCCCAGCAATAAAAAAGGAAATACATTAAAAATACATATCTGTAGATATATCAAATATACTAAATCAAATAACTCAGAGATTGTTAGAAAATAAATAAAATACATTTAATTGGTCCTCACTATAAATAGACATATTTGCACTTATACTAACAGTACACGGACATGACACACTGAATGCATTAAATATAATGATTGTAATATAGAGTTTGAATAACTGCTTGAAACTGAGTTGAAAGAAGCAAATTCATATAATTCCCACCCAATAATTATATAATCTCACCCTTCTATTTAATTCTGAGGGGTGGAATTAAATAGAAGGGTGAGATTATAATTATATAATCTCACCCTTCTATTTAATTCCACCCCTCAGAATTCAGAATTTGTATTGAAAAAAAAACAGCTGTATAGAAATCTGGTCCACAATCACCAGGCCCCTAACAACAGCATTAATAGTCTTATAAAACAATTAAAACCAATTTGGCAAGACATGAAAGATCCAAAGTGAGTTAACTTGCTTCAGTTTTAAGGAAACTTGTCTGCTACTTCTTTGATTAATGTAACATTCCACCTATTTTCTTGTTTGGTCATTGACTTCAGTGTTGCACCAACATGGAAAAAAATTAGGGCAGTCATGGCACAACACTTCTGCCACCTGCTGTTAGTTCAATCTCCATGCCACTGATGGAAAAATAAACGAGTAAAAAGCATGAGCAAGTGGAAATTTACGTAACAGGCAAATAAATCCTTCCAAGGAGATGCGTTTCATCTTATCATGGGAAAGATGAGTTTGTCAAGCGCAAATATTCAACACCAGCAAACAAAAGTTAATTTGGAACTGCTTCACAAAATAATAAATCACAAACATTTAAGGGGTGCAAAGTCAGAAATGAGAAAAATTCTGATCCAGAAATGTTCTGTAAGTTATTTAAAACTGGAATTATGAGAGAAATGGAGAAATTACAGGGAAATGATGTATTGACACAGCTCCTCAATGTGAGTAACTCTGTCCAAATGCCGTAAAGCATTAATGGCCGTGATAAGACTCAGAAAATGAAAGAATTGTCAGTCCTTAACTGTTTAAATTTTTCATGTACATTCCTGCCAAAGTGATTCTTATTACCTTTAATAAGATGTAATGTTAAGTTCATGTGAACATCTTCTATTCAGCATGCAAATTTTCAGCACTTTAAACACATTTATAGCATTCAAACTCACATTCGGCTTCACTAGAGACCAACAAGTAAAAATAGACTCAAGTCGATTTGTTTGAGTACTTCTTATGACTCCGGGGCATTTTATAAGAATAGAATAAAATGACTGAACAAAGCTGCACATGGCTGTTTCAGAATTGAAACATTGAAGACAGTCTTTCATGTCTGATTAAATCGAATAAAAAGCAAAGAAGGAAGAAAGACGTTCAAGCTGGGCAGTGTAGTGTGAACAAGCTGTGATTCTGACCTCACATTGTTGTATCTGACTCACCTCAATTAGCATCAGTAGGCCAATGTGGTTGTGACCATTTAGGCTGATTATATGAAAAGGATCACACCTTCCTAAATGCCACAGACCAGCTGGCATTTGGAAATAAGTTTTATCTCCACTCTTCCAAAAGTCGCACATTGCCACTGGTTGCTAAATTGACCGTTATTGCTGTGTTAATCTACCATATCACAGGAAGGTTTTGCTGACTATGAAATAATGCCATTCTGATACATATCTCATAGTATTTTCTCTCACAGGTCCGAAAGGCTAAATCAAAATACAATCAGTGCTGTCTTCGTATATTTTATGTTGCAGTGGAAAACATGAAATAATTTCTAATTTAAGCATAAACATTCTAAACTGTCAACAACACAATGCAAATGATTATTTCAAAAAGAAATGAAAACATCATTTTAAGAAGAAAGAATTGTTTGTATCAGCCTCAGTGTGAAGGTGTTCTATTTCATTTTACTGTTGGGGTCCATTGTGAGGGACCTCCTTGTAATTTGTATTAAGCAAATAAATATTATGCGTTTGTCTATTTTCTGTACTTCAGTCATCAAGCTCATCAAGGTCATGGTGGATCTGGTCTCAACTGTTTCTGGTCAAAACAGTGTTCACCTTTGACAGGTTGAAATGGACATTTCCTATAGTTTTTCACTATCAACTTCAATTTAACATCATTAGTGGGATAACCCTGTTTCCAGAAGAGTACAAAGCATCATTTTACAGTCATAGATCTCACATCATGTATGTTGAGAAAAGGGTTTATTTGTGTGCTAGATCAAGGCAAGATAAAATCTGAAATGAACCGGTGACAGGTAAAAGGTGCTAACATTTCTTGATAGCAGATTCCAGGACACTGGAGAAACAGATACTATGAATAATAGAAAAATAATTAAATGGAAATAATATGCAAATGTGTGCTTTGCCATTACTTGTAGAAGCAAATTGTTTTCAATTGACTTCCTACCACATGAATAAGTCCTTGGTCATTGCTTTTTCTCACAGTATGTCATAGTGTTTTCTTCTGTAGTCTGGTCAGTAAATTATGTTTGTGAATGCCTCCTGTTCCTTCTTGCTATAGGTTTCTTTCACATTGCATAATCTGCTTCTAAACGCAGTCATGCTGTGGATTCTGATTGAAGCCATTGGATTACAAAAAAATAGAAGAAAAAGAGGTTAATGAGTAACTTAACTTTACAGTGTAGACACCTGCTGTTTTTTCCTATGGCTGGTTATTCATGCGTTAGGCACGTGCAGCATGCAGAACTGAAATCTTTTATTTTAAAAGTCGATGTCAACTGTGACATACTCATTAACACATATTTAACTGTTACTTTGTCGATCCAAACATTTTTTTATGAATAACTCATAACTTAGGTTGTTTGATCAGATCTTCTGCACTGTATAAAAGTTTTTTGGCAATGTTTTTAATGATCAGACACTAATTAGATTATCTCACAAATAAAGGCAAAGCTTTGATTTCACATAATTTGAAAATTGGAAAAGTATACTGGGCCATATTTTTTAATGTAATTTACCTTTGAATAACAATCTCTATAATGTGATTTACTTTTTCTTTTTTCAAAAAAGTTATTCTTGAAAAAATATCAACAAGTAAAATTAAAAAACAGTAAAAGATCAAAATTGACATTAAGCTAAACAGTTTAATGTTGTTCTGAAGGCACGTGACTTGTTCCTTTAAAGTCTGACCAAAGAAATAACAGGAAAAATATATTCAACCTTTCACAAATCTTGTTTTTAGTTTTGGTCATTTTACTAAATATAACAACAAAAATAAAACAAAACTACACCAAAAGACTGCATTTGTTTTAAATTGACCATAAAAGTACATGTAACATGGATATTGAGCCCCGCTAAGAATCTTTCTCTCTGAGCAATCCATGGTGCATTTTTTAATCAGGGGGAAAAAGGATTTTCATTCGACAGACTTTTCCCCAAAAACTACAACACACAGGATTAAAGAGTTAAGTGTAACATGTGCTCCCCACTGATGAATCAGCACTCCGAAAGAACTGAAAGAACTGGTTACACGTTTGTGCAGTAATCATGCTGAACTGTAGTCTCTTTAGGAAATAGGAGTATTTATCCATAAATATAAGGAGTTAATAGCACACCTAGGGATTTGTTTGCTGAAAGATTATTGCAGTGTTTCTTCAAAAAGACAATAAAACATTTTTCATATTAAACTAGCCATATACATATGGGAATCCATTCAAATGTCTTAAATGATGAACTGGTCCCCTTTAATATCAGTACCAGTTTTGATCACAGAGTTATATCCCTCTTTACCAACTCTGTTGAACTATTGCACAAACTCTCTGCTGCTTAATCTATGAGTTCTCATTTTGTTACTTTTATTTGACACAGCTATTCCAATGCGCCCCCCCCGAGATTATCTGAAAATGATCATGCAGAAGGAGTGGACTAACAATAAATTAGAAAGATCAAATTAAATTTTATTTCCAAAGCACTTTTCATACCTAGGTAACATTAAAGTGCTTTAGATAATATAAATCCAGTTCAAACTTTAAAAAAAAAACATTTAAAAATAAAGACCTTCACAAAAAAAGCTTTTTTTCATGAATTTCATAGATCTCACACACAGTGACCTTAACCCTCCAACCCACACCCCCTATCATGGCCAAACAAAGGGTTATCTTATTTTACCTTATAAACTGTTTGATGAAATAGAAAAATATCTAGGAATACAAAATCAGCCTGGATGGTGAAGTGAGGAAAGGACCAGTGACCACCCCACTCATTATCACAAAAAGCACCCAGGAATTCCCACTACAACAATCCAGTTCACTAAAAAGGCTTGGATCCCACGAGGAAAACATTAGAGTTAGTCAAACAAAATGTACAAATAAAATAAATAAACATTTTGAATAAAGAAAACAATGAAAATATTACAAACTGTTCATAATGTAAAGCCCATTATTCCAATAAGATATATACAACTTTTTCTTTCATTAAAAAATGCACATCTTTATTGAAGGTAGACACTAATTCACACAATCTTATTAACAGAAAATTAAATTTAAAAATGACATGCTTTCGACGTTGTAGTCAAATACAGTGAGGCAAAGTATTTGAACACCCTGTGATTTTGCAAGTTCTCCCACTTAGTGATCACGGAGGGGTACATCCAGAAACCCGCAATTACACATTGCATGATATTTTTGATAATTTATTTCTGGCTCAATAGGGGCTGTAAGAAAGCAGAATCAACTACCCTTGGCTGCAGTGTGCAGACCGGGGCGTGGCTCAACATAAAAGAGAGTGTAAACAAAGGGATGGTGGGAAATGAGGGCAGGCTCACTGTCTCAGAGGCAAACTGCTAATGAACCATAGACTATAGAATCACATGATAGTGATGATATTAACATATGTCTATGTAATGAACTCCTGCCACTCCGCAGAATCTATGTCCTAGAAACTGACACCAGGTTGCTTGATTTTGGCTAACAATGGCATAACCATAATTAAAAGACCACTGGGAACGCTTTGAAAATAGATCAAAAGATGATCGGTTTGGGATTTGTTGTTCGAAATGCGAAAAGACAGAAGGAAGCGAAATAAAGGGTTGTTTTCATTTGTTGTATCTGTTACAGAACTCCCCCACACCTCCTATTTCGAGCTCTCGTATCATAAATTGACACCTCAACACTGCCACCGCGGGGGGGCGGGACTTCCGGATAAGCGCACCCGGAAGACTCGGATGCAAGTTACAGTGGTCGCCCGCGCATCTCTATTCTCATTATTTTAAATGTGTTATTGCAATTTTGCTTCTTTTTCTAGACCGTAGTATTAGCAAAAATGTTATCTTTAGACTTCCTCGACGATGTTCGTCGCATGAACAAGCGGCAGGTAGGAACCGTATCGCCAGTTTCCGCTCGTGTTCTGACTACCTCCTTCTTTAGCAGTGTAGCTGGAAGCTAACGATAACCAAACTAGCCACTAGTGCTTTTTACTGCGCGGAAATGTTGCCAGTTTTGCGACTTCCTTTGTGAACACTAATGTGAACATGTGGCTTTTAAATTGCTCGTTAAGTACGTTATAACTATAGAGATTTTTATGAAACTGTTTCTGTCAGCAGCAACTGTGCGCACACTTTAGCTATCTGTTGCCCTCTTTGAAGCAAACAAAAGCTATACGTGGACCGTTAGTTTTTCGCCGTATTGTAAATGTTGGTGGGCCAACAAATTACATTTTCTTGATTTAACGTTACTCCCAATTAACAGCAACAAGTCTCGTTTGTTCCTGAATTTATTTTTAAAGAATGAGAAGTTTTACGTGTGCAAAACGTGCTGAAATGTGTCACACAATAAATGACCGTCTTGTGTTTGCAGCTCTATTACCAGGTACTGAACTTTGGTATGATTGTTTCCTCTGCCTTGATGATCTGGAAGGGACTGATGGTGGTCACTGGCAGTGAAAGTCCAATAGTTGTTGTTCTCAGGTAAGAATGAAGCAGCATGTTTAGCATACGCTTTCAATTGCACTGTTTTATTTTCTATTTTCACTCTCTGTTAGAGAGTTAGCATTGTGACAATTAATGAGTAACAGTCACGGTCAGATCATTTTTTTCTCTTCATTACTATTTCTCCTTTCAGTTACTGAATTTCATCTGATTATTTTTCATAAAAAGCTTATTTTGGTTTGTTTTGTTAAATTCCCACCACAATCTTCTGATTGATTGTAAATTCATTCGCACTTGTCTTTTAATTTGTTTTTAGCTAAAATAAAACAAACCAAAAAAAAAAAACTTGGGTGTGTTGTTTTCAAGGACCAAGTTTCTGCATAGCGGCAGTCATTCATTAGAAATTTGCCTGTGAGCTGTGGGCAGGACTGTTAAGATTCTCTCCTGCTAGCTTACAGCCCCCCTCAACCCCAACCTAACATTACCGATGCAACAAAAACGGCAAACATCACTGCTATAAGGTGTTTTTTTTTTTTAAACGGTCCTTTTTCGTCTGCTTCTCATTCACTATGCTTTGAATAAAGAAATACTCAGAAATGCAAACGAAAGCATAATTTTCTGTAGTAAAACCTATACCCTTTGTGTATTTATTAGAAGGAAACTGGGTGTATCCTCCCTTCTGTTTTCCTCTGTCCAGCCCGGTCCAGGGAATCTTTATTTTTGCAGGAGGATTTGGCTTTAGTCTCCCTGTGTGACATGAGCTCTTGTGTTCCAAGCTCCTCTTCTCTCCTTTCCACTGTGAAGTTGAAGCACTAAGGGGGTTTTGATCTCACTCTGTGCAATTAGTATTGTTTGATTGGGCTTATGTAGCAGTGATGTTCCCATACTTTGGTTTTAATTAAATTTGTTGCAAACACGAGCCAGTTTAACTAAAAATGTCTAACTTTTGAGATTCCCGGACACAGCCAGAAACAAAGTCGGATTAGTCTAAAAACTCTGTTGGTGACAACTGGTCAAATTTGACCTCTTTAGAGTAAAGGAGTGGCACTGTTTTGGATTACCAAAGTATTTTGTCTCATGGTAATTAATGCAAAGAGCTAATTAGTAACTTTTTTTTTTACCTGTTTTTAATTTCAGTGGAAGTATGGAGCCAGCATTCCACAGAGGAGACCTCTTGTTTCTCACCAATCGAGTAGAGGATCCCATCAGGGTTGGAGAGATTGTTGTGTTCAGGATAGAAGGCAGAGAGATCCCGATAGTACACAGAGTACTAAAGATTCATGAAAAGTAAACCTCAGATTGCTATTTATCATTTAGTTTTTTGTGTGATACATCCCCCAAATAGTCTTGAGATGAGTTTCTCTGATGTGTCAGAGAGCTTTGTCACAAATTATTTAAACAGAATAAAAGGTGTAAAATCTTTTAAGCCGTTTTTTAACTTGTGCTCACAGGGAAAATGGAGACATTAAGTTTTTGACCAAAGGAGACAACAATGCGGTGGATGATAGAGGGCTGTACAAGCAGGGCCAACACTGGCTAGAGAAAAAAGATGTGGTGGGACGAGCAAGGGGGTAAGTAACTTCTCTGTTTGCTGGAGGGCAGAGGATAGTAACTAAAATTAAATATGTAATACTCACTAGTTACACAGCGGATGTTTGATTGCTGTGTCAAGTGGTTTTCCTTGTTTTCAAACCAACTCTTTCATGTTGTCTATTTAAGGTAGTACTTGCCTTTTGTCATAATGACAGGTTTCAACAGAAGCTCAGCGTTAACCAGCCCGTTCCATTTTTCTATGGTTTTTCAATCAACATGGGCCCAAAAATGGTGTGGTTTGGTCCAACTTAATGGATCCATTTTATAATGGAAAGACTCAAAATACCTAACTGGACTGCACTGTGCCGCTCAGTGAAAATGAGGCATATATTATGGATGCAATAAATTAAGATTGTATGTATGAAATCACCATCATTTGTACCTTTATTTAGAACGGGAGATCAGAATAAACAAAATTTATCCAAAGATTTAGATAGAAAGAAATGGTGTTTGTCACTTTATAAAGTTTTTTTTTTGTCAACTTTCTGGTTAAGTTCAGCAGAAAACAAGACATAAACGTTGTTGTTGCTGCAGAATCAGCTGATTCACAGTGATTATGCAATCACTTCACTACTGTGCAGTGCTGCATATCAGCGCGAGGGTGTGTTCTCTGCCTCAGAATCCGATGGAATTGCGTTAATTGTCTTAACAGTTAAAGAGTTACCGAAAGAATGTAAACATTGCTGCTAAAACTCTGGTGTTAAAGCTAATTTGTTTTATCAGAACTTATGTCAGTGAATGGAACTTCAGTCTCATTTTTTCAAATACCAAAAAACACTCGATAGTTTTACTTTGAAAATGAGAAGCTTCACTTTATTTTGAAGATTTGTTTTCTTCCAGTGACAGCAGCGTTGCACATTCAGCTTATTTTTAGTTTATAAACTTAAAATCCAATATTATTCTGTATTTCAGAGCAGTAAATACTTTCATCCCAATTTTTTTTTTACTACGGTACTGTAATTACAGCAATCTTCGGCGTGGCAAGATTTTGTACTTAAATTTTAAGAGAAATTGCAAGTATCCAAGTACTCGGATACTCATTACAGTCCTGGTTATAAGGTAACCAAAAAAGAAGCTTAACAGCAGAAAATGGTTAACGCTTCTTTATGAAACAGATTTTGAAGTGCTGTGCCAGCAGTCTATGAATTACAGTATTTGATACCACAAGTCATATGTTATAAGTTGGAAGTTTTTTTTTACTCCAGTCCTCAAAACGGACCCACCTGCCTTTACTGTCATAACATTTCTGCAGAGATTGATCAGCTGAAAAAGGTGGATGAAGCAGGGTAACAGAAAATATTCAGATTGGTGGGTTTGTAATGCAAAAGTGTCACAGCATAAAAATACATGTCAAATCCACTGGGTAGTTTTAAATTCATTTTAATTAAAAACGAGAATTTAGTTTTTCAACCTCTCTTTTGAGTTGCAAGTTTATCGTGTAACAACAATCTGCTTTTATCTCCAAATGGAGAGCAATTTTGCTTCTTTTTATCGTAGGTAAAATATCAACAACTCATTAATGTACCACACATCTCCACATAGCTAACACATTCTCGTAAATCAATCATTTAAACTAAATCAAACATTGTTTGTAGATGTTGATTTGTTGATGTTTTGAGGTGTCTACTTCAATATTTCAGATGATCACTTATTTGTTAAATGTGACCTACCATTTTTGTCATTTTCAGGTTTGTGCCATATATTGGAATTGTCACAATTCTCATGAATGATTACCCTAAGTTCAAGGTAGGTTTGTTCTTGCTGTTAAATGCTTTAATTTCACAAGTTTCCCTTAATATTAAGATTTAAAAATGTTAAGAATGGACAATAAAATGCATTTGACTGTCTCCTTCCTGTAGTATGCTGTGCTCTTCTTGCTGGGTCTGTTCGTCTTAGTCCACCGGGAGTGAAGTTCCAGCACTCAAACAGGGACTACGACCAGGAAACCTCATGCCTTTCAAAGCAGAACGACATTAGACTTTGTCAAACGCGACTGGCTTTTTTGTATCATTTGTTTCAACGTTTTGTAGAAAAGTGGATAGGGTGTTTGCATCAGAAAAAAATTGGAGCTTTAAAAATATTTGTGTGGGGAACTTAAACTAATTTAAAGTTGTTTTTATTTTTTGAATGTGAGGCCACATTCTAATGATTGAATTAAGTTTCAGGTTTTTGCTGTTGAGTCATTGTTTTGAGAAGGACGTGAAGTATTTTATGAATATTAAATCTGGTCACCATCCACAGGTGATTATATTAACTTTGTCTAATTTGTTTGGCCCCTGTTCACCAGTACCAGTAGTTATTGCTCCAAACAAGCATTTAAGTTCACTCTTGTTTTGTTGATTGATGTTGTCTCTGCAGATCTTTTTAATATCTTTACGTGAAGAAATAAGTTTTGTATCATTGTTTTGTTGAGACAATACTTTCATTAAAACAACCCTTCTAAAGCAGTCTCAGTATTGTATTTAAAAAAAATAAAAAATCATGTCAGTTGCCTGAATATATTTGGCAGAGGCATTAGTGCTAACGTGTCATGCTTTTATTATAAAGAAACTAACTTGAGAATGCAGTCTTTATTTGAAAGGTACATGTATACAGTACTCAGCATAAATGAGTACGCCTTTAAAAAGTATTACTTTAATCAGTAGTGTAATGAACAAAAGACAATTTCCAAACTTTCCACAAGGATACGTTTTGTTAAACACCTATTTAACTCCAAAACATGAAATATTGTAACTTGGATCACAAAATCTTCAGTTTTACTGAAATTGGTTGAAGCAAAAATGAATACACCCCACAACAAGAACAACTACATCTAGTTTTTTGTATGAGTACTTTGATTTTGAAGGTCAGAACCAAGTCTTTGAGGCCTGGATTGAATAAGTTGATGACATATTGCAACATCTATATTTGTCCATGCATCAAGAATAACCTCTTTTAGGGCCTGGATGCTGGATGGAGAGTGATGCTCTACTTGTTGCTTCAGAATTCCCCACAGGTGTTCGATTGGATTCAGATCAGGAGACATACTTGGCCATTCAATCACCTTCACCCTGTTTTTCAGAAATGCAACAGTAGCTTTCCATGTGTGTTTTGGATCACTGTCGTGTTGGAAAAGTGCACGATAGCCAAGTGCACGGAGTGATGGCTGTATCTTCTCCTTCAGTATAGAGCAGTACATTGTTGAGTTCATGATACCATCAATGAAATGCAGCTCCCCAACACCAGCAGCACTCATGCAGCCCCACATTAGGACACTGTCACCACCATGTTTCACTGTAGGCATCATGCAATTTTCTTAGAAATCCTCCCCTTTGCACAACGCCATACAGTTTTAAAACAATTAGTTCCAAAAACGGCGATCTTTGTCTCATCACTCCAGAGTATAGAGTCCCAGTAGTCTTCCTCTTTTTCAGCATAGGGCCTAGCAAATTCTAGACATGCTTTTTTGGGGGGCTTTAGGTGAGGCTTCCTCTGTGGAAAATACCCATGCATGCCATTCCTCTGCAATGTGTGCCGTATGGTGCCACGGGAAACGGTCACTCCAGTTTAGCCTTCTACTGCTTTAGCTAACTGCAGTGAACTTTCATGGCGATTTTCTTCAACCCTTGTCACCAGAAGATGTTCCTGTCGAGATTTTAACTTCTGTGGACGGCCTGGAGGTCTCTGTAAGATGGTTGCACTTTCATCTTTCTTACATTTTTGGATCACTTTTATTACAGTGTTTTGACTACAATGTAAAGCTTTGCTGATCTTGTAGCCCTCACTGTTTTTGTGTAAAGTTATTTCTTTTCTCAGATTTTGTGACATTTCTCTTCCATGATGAGCCTTTTCTGACAGCATGAAATGGGGAGGGCTTTTCTTTGTTAAGTAATGCTCTTTTAGAGTCACTTGTGTACTGTATACATCTTAAATGAATCATTAGACTCACCTGTTGTTGAATGACTGTTCATTACACATTTGTAGTCTTCAGTGTGGCTTTTCTCTTAAGACAGTATGGGGTGTATTCATTTTTGCAACATGGACTTGAATGAATAAGTTGGGAAAATCACTTTTTTGTGCGTGCAAATTAACAAATCTTGTTTGCAATTAATGGCTCACATTGTGGGAGTATTTTGTAGTATAATATCTAGTAGAAAATGTTGAATCTGAAAGGACACTAAAGGTTTCTTGAAAAGTGTAGTGTAGTGTACTCATTTATGCTGAGCACTGTTTGTATACATGTATGTATATGTATGTATTTATATATATATATATATATATATATATATATATGAAAAACATTACATTCATTTTGCTCGTATTTCTAGTCATTTTCAGTTTTTTTTAATTCCAAAACTCATGATCAAATACATGAACTAGGGTACTTTACAGTTGTATCATTTCACAATATTTGTTAAAAGTTTAGAAATATTATATATGTGGATCCAAATGTTTATAATTCTAGAGGACTCCTATAAAACTTGAACGACAGGGTAATAATATGAGTTTGAGAAATCTAGCCCGAATTTAATTTTAAATTTTTAGGAATGCTGTTTTTTAATCATTTGTTTGCTTATTTTATGTATTTTTAAAGGTCGATTTGAAAGCTATTTCACTCCAGAGGATTGTTTTTGGTTATCTTTTATTCATTTTACTTTACTAAATTTGTTTACTCGAACTGTAGTGTTTTTTTTCTCCAGAATCTGGAGAGTTTCATTATTTTTTTCTTTTTTTTAATGGATAAACTCGCCCCTGATCCGTTAACACTGCTTCACTGAAAATTGGGCCCCCTTTGTTCATTAGTTGATCATGCTCAAGTGAAGCCAAAATAAAGAGCTAGTTTTATATTAAGGTTAATCAGTAATTTTAACCCTGTCTTGTATTACGGTGATTTTTATGGTTTAATGTTAAATTTATCAATAGTTAAGGACTTGTATGATTAGAAACTCTAAATCCTTGAGAAACCAGTGGTTACTTAGAGTCCACTTCTTGGTGCTAAATAAATGTACTTTGTTGTTTGTCCAAAGATATATTTGCTTGGAGCTCCCAAGAAATCCTGTCGTGCATAAATGATTTCCATGCAAACTGAACAAAACAACACACGTGTCCACAAATGTTGGGTAGGAGTGCAGCAGCTTGGTTCCTAAGGAGTAGAAGTGAGATATGACCATGTTCCACCAGTCTTTTAATTAGACTGACATTAAAACTGTGCAGATTTTATGAAATCTCAGTCTTTGTGTTAACTTGAAAGGTTATTAAAGAGCAAGACAGAAACTACACCTCTTCCATGAAACCTTCAGCTTTAGCACCCTGAAGTGATGAAGAGGCCATCTGTCTTATCAGCTCTAAATTAGCGGTGAGAATCAGCAGGTTTTCCTCTCCTCCCAGGACTGATGATGACCACAGTAGCATGTTGCAACTGGCCAAATGTCATGGTGCTCTTTGGGGCCAGGCCTTGCCCCTGGGGCCTTAGCTGGGGGTGGAGTGGTTGTGGGGGTGGAGCATGAATTGTGCTGCTCCAAAGTAAAACAATACCAAAAACTTCTTCGCACCCATGCACAGGTGTCGAAAACTGTTTTGAGACCAGATGTTGGTGCTATAGGAAAACACAGAAAACATGCTTGTTCTCAAGTAAAATGTTAGAAAAAAGATAATCCCAAAGAGCTCAACAAGCTTAATCCCTGATGCTGAAATTACGCACAGACAGAGGCGTGTTTTATTGGAAGCTGAAACAAAAAGAGTGACTGATTTCATCACAGTGCACGTTAAATAAAAGGCGTGCGCAACACAAACCGGTCCCACCCCGGCCAGGAGCCTATAAAAGTGGGATGCGTCCGAACACTCCATCACTTCCAGGAGACACTTGAAGTTTGTTCCGTGGAGGATAGTCCAGCAGTCCGTGCTGAGATGAGAGGATTCACACTGAGTAGTGTTTGCCAGTGCGGCTTGTTTACATATCTCATGTTGTTTTCTGTCGTGTCTTTGACCACTGCGGTTAGTTTCGACCTCACGGAGCTTAGGAATAAAGTAGCAAAAATCAAAGTGAATCCAAGAGGTAACCTTTGGGCAACAGGTGAGTATTTTGTTTTTTTACTGTCCTCATCAGTTCCTGCTATTACGCGCAAAACTGACAAGTTACTGGACATTTGTCTCGATGTTGTTAGGTCATTTCATGGGCAAGAAGAGTGTGGTGGATGCGCCTCTGCTGCCCTCACCTGAGGACCAGAGTGCAGACGCGCTGGAAGTCCTCGTCCCCTCGGAGCAGACTGCGCTCGGAGAGCTGTTCCACGAGTTTCTGCGTGTGGCGCTCCAAGCGCACGTGGACACGCAGGATAGCCGCTCTAAAAACGAGGTGATGATGGAACTGCAACAGCTTCTGTCTGTTTCTTTTACTTTGAATTTTCCTCGAATGAATGTAATGTTTCCTCGCTGTGTGCGTTTTCTGTTTCAGGAGACGGACTTGTTACTGAAGATCTTGGAAAATTACATGCAAAGCAGAAAGTGATGCAGAAAGATGGGAACCTGACGCGCTGCATCCTGGATCTGAGGTCGCCTGCCTCATAATCTAAAGGAGGAAAAAAAAAGTCAAGTCTTTTATTCATCATGATTGTAATTTATTGTAACGGTCATATCTTCCATTTGCAAACATTTACAGTTTTTCCACCATATTTTGTTCTTTTTCTTTTTTTTCGTTTTAGTTTTGTCTATTTATATGAAATAAAATAATTATTTGCAATGCGTTGGCTGTGACGTTCTGCATTTAACAGATTGCTCACAAAATACCTCTATAAATAAATATGCTCTCGACAAGAATTTAAAATGTGTTTTTTAAATATTGAATCATTAGAGTTTAATTCATTCTTCTTTTTTACTTATGAAAACCAAATCCCATCAGTTCTGTCAAAATTTTAGATCAACCCCAGTGAACCCGGCAACCAATACTTTCCTGCACAAAGGTGCACGTGACACTGACATTTCATGTTTCTATGAGTTCAAAATAACACTTATATAAATAAAAATGTGGGCAGCTTACATAAATCATACTTCTTTGTTTCCTGAATATCTCCACATGGAATCGATATCTTCTGAACTCTGCCTTTTGTATGAAGATTTGCAGGATGATTTGTTATCCCGATCAATAGAAGAGAAGTGAGACGGTCCATGCAGATTCTTTGCCATGGGCTAATTTGTTTTACTCTGCAGGCGGGCTATTTTAGTATCTTCCCCCACAAAGCCTCGTCTGCTGATTTTGACATTTCAACATTCAGAATGTAACTTTTAGATACTAGATTTAGTCTGATTACAGTAGGGTCATCAGTTGTGCATAGCTGCCTTGACAAGTTTGTGCTCAGAACGTTAAATAAAATGAATTAAAAGCATTTAAGTCTTACACCAGCTTTATTTGGTTTCGAATGAAACAACTTGACCAATAAGCCCATTCTGCCAGCGTTTATAACCTGAAATGACTTTGCAGTGCTCTAAAGTCAATCAGTTTGGCACTAAACTTTAGAACTAACAGCACAAACATGTAAGCATTGTAAGTCAAACAGTAACTCAAGAAGTATTATTTAAACTTAATTTAATTTATCCCAATTACACTGTTTTTGGTGAACAACAGCCAGGAGATCCTGGAATTTTGGAGCACAAATATTGCCTGAAAGTAGATTAGCAGGAATGTAAACAGGTACAATTCAATGAAGAGGCTTTCACACAATTCTGTTTAACAACGTACTTATTGTAAGAAACAATTGCTGCTTTTTGTGTTTTTTCATCCATCACACAATTGATTAAAAGCTGACCACGCTTTAATCTGTTTAAATTGCAGGCAACAGAGTTTGTTGCAAAATCTCAGTTATTGTCTGAACTTGTTGTAATAATTATTACCTATTTGTTGGTGTGAATTTTTTTAAGTTTGTGTGAAATGGGTGTTTAATTTGAATAATGAATACATTTTTCCCATCATGAGGGAAAATTGCAGATCCGGACATGTTTTTCATTATTAACTGTTGAAGAAGGTGATGTTTACGAGCAGCTCCAACATGTGCTCCCTCATCCTTGAGGGAATTCAGCCAAGCATTTCCATCCATAGCCTCTGTTTACCTTGAATTTGCTCACATACGGTTTGGGCTTTATTCTATTATTTTCTTAGATTTAATCCATCTTTGTGTCATCCCACACAAGGAATAATTTAAATTCTTATAATGAAAAATCTACAGAAATAATGATGTAGATTAGAGGGCAGAGGAATTAAAAGTGTTTTTTTGAAATAAAAAATATCAGCTCTGTACATTGAATAAGTCTTCATTATCACTCACTCAGAACAGAAAAAAAACTATCTTCCTTTTCTCTCATCATCAGTTCTCTGCTTTATTTTTTTTAATTACCTGTTGGCAGCAAAGCTATTTAACACATCAACAGAAAAGCTAACACAAAAGATCTCATTTGGTCAAAAACACAATATTTGGAAACATTGTTGTTTCATGTTTTTGGCCTAAGATCTAACGAGTCATCCTCTTTTTTAATATGATTTTGACATTTTTGTTTTTGTGTTTTTGTTGGCCATTGATATAAAACATTAATGATGTCATGTCTGAATAAAGTGTTAATCATCTATTTTACTACAAACACTACTTCCTTATTTGACCTTTCTTTTCATTTTTAAAGAAGTAAAATATTTAAGTTGTGGCTCAAAAATGTTATTTTATTGATAAGTATTGAAATATTTTTAAGTTGACAAGGATTTTGTGAGGTTAAGTTAATGTTATGACATATGCCTTTGTGATAGTTATTTCTTTTTGCCTTTGCAAATATTATTTTTTTATTTAATTATATTAAACATTGAAACATTGAATCAAGCTATGGATATTAGGCAAATGTGATGCACAAAGCTGTTTGACCTGATAATAGTACTAAACATAACATTAATTGTTTATTTGTACATGCATATGTATCTATGTTTTAGCAGAATAGGACACTTTACTATACAGACAACAATGATGCTGGTAAAATTTCCTCCATATAATATCAGAGGATGATATGTCAGAGGGGAACGATTTGCAAATTGCACTTGAGGGTAAAACTAGCAATGATACACTGCCACCCTCTGGCACAAAAGCCTGTGTCAACCAGCTCCAGAATACAAAGAGAAATGCTGCTAAAAACAGGCATTAATACAAGCTAGTAGTCATGGCGCTCTACCCATAAATTTCAAGGCATTTCTTAACATGAACTAATACATACACATCTCAACATTTTCCCTTAAAAAGTTTGACATAGATCATTAGACTTGAAAGTGCAGAAAAGCGACTGTATTTTACAAACTTTTCTGTGTCTAGCCCATTATTGTTGTTATTACATTTTTATATTTATTCCACACTATGGTAAGCATGTGGGAAGTAATAGGACATTAATATTTGATGACTTATGGACACAACGTGTGCTTTTTATTTGGTTATTTTTCTTTTGAGAGCTCTCCTCATGTGTGGCTTTTTCAAAAAAGGCAGGAAAGGGGACCAAAAATTGTGTTCCCGTAGAATTGTGCTACTTTAAAATAATAATTATTAGGTAGAAATTAAATGTATTTCACACAATTAATTGTTCAATTCTGACAACTACTATAGCAATTCAAAAACTTGCTGAATTAATTTCAGCTTATTAAAAAAAAATAAAGAAATTGCAAACTGTTTTTTTTTCTCAATGTGTTATCCAAAAGGATGTTTAAAAAATCAAAACAAAAAACAAACTGAAAATTAATAAAAGCCAAATTATTACGATTGCTTATTGCAATATATTCCAAATAACTAACAGGGCTATGTGTAGATCATCTTGGTCGTTACCGTGGATCTACAACTTTTAATGCTACAAGAGCCATTTGGACCAGTTTCTTACTCACCAAAAGCTACAGTCACTGTGTCTTAGTCCCTTAGAATACACATTTTTTTGTGGCCATTAAGGAATTCATTTATAACATATAGCAAAGATTTACAGTAATGGAATTTTTGTAATTTTTTAAATGTATCAATTTAACATTTGATAGCGGCACAATTTCCTTTCAAAATAAAATACACCCAGTGTAAAAAAAGATTCTCCTGCCGCAGCAGATTTACTTACATTAAAATGCAAGAAAGACAAATGAAACATGGCATTTTCCATCATTATAACTTGTATCAATAAGGCTTTTATTGGTGTTTATGGTGGAATGCTCTGGAATGTAAGAAAAAAGGATAAGATGGCCAAATGTAACTGAATGAAACAATCTTTTTTTCACAATAAATGTACTAAAATATAACAAGTTAATGATATTTTTGGCGATAAATAAACAGCTAAGATATTCCAAATATCTAAACAAAAAAGGATAGGTTAAATAGACTTCAGAGAAGTAAGTTCATTGTTCTGAAGGAAAGCATCAAAAGGGTTTGTTTTGAATAGTGACGTCAACAGAGCACGTGACTTCCATCCTTTTCATATCAGAGATTTCATTGGTCGAGCCCAGAGGAATCTGCACAGTGGGGCAGACTGAAGCCATTTTATTATTTTAACAGCAGCGGTGCAGGTGCACCAACGTTTTCTTTAAAAAAATAAAAGCAACATATTTGTTTTGCTTGCAGCGCTAGCAACGCAATGGGGCAGTGTGGAATTACGTCATCCAAAACCGTCCTGGTTTTCCTCAATCTCATATTTTGGGTAAGAAGGCGACAGATGTTTGGAGAGCGCGTGCAGCACCCAGGGATGGGGGGCTGTTGTTAGCACGCTAGCAGACTGCGCCAGAAAGGCGCTGCGGTTCGCAGCTTAGCGACTGAAAAGCTGCTTTATGTGGCACGAATGTGACTTTTGCCTTTACTGCGGCCTGAACTGACCTAGATTGAAGAAGAAGAAAACAAACAAACCCACAGCTGTGCAAAAGCTCGTCTTTGAAAATGCTTTGTCAAACCATCAATGATGTAATACAGCAGGTAACAAGATGACTTCACCTCGAGCACACAGTAGTATGTGCCACTCAACTAGGAGACTGGTTTAACTGGATTTAGAACAAAGTACTGAACACTTGTATTTTACTGTATTTGTCTTATGTGTGTATATATATATATATATATATGTGCTTTGGTGTCTGCTGTTTACTTTCATTATTTTGCAATGTTGTGAACCTTTATTATTATTATTATTATTAATAAGATTATGCCCAATCTAATTTCTGATCAGTTTTAACTTAACTTATTAAAAAAAAACTAAGGAAAAGGGTAACTTTCATTTATAAAATTGTTACTTCTTACATAACCCCCCCAACACACACACACACACACACACAAAATAACACTTTTGGAAAACTGTTTTTCCTCAGAAAAAACCCCCAAAAAGACTAAACTGTTGAAATAGAAAACCTATTTACCTCACGTGTAACGATTCATTTTAACAATGATTCGATTCATATCATTAATAGTCGATATCGGTTCATTTTGCACGGTCTGATTCACTGACCTAAGATCGATCCAAAATATCCAATAGTTCCAGTGTGATTTAGGGATAAATACCAGGGTACTGAACAGCGCAGGTGAAGTTTTTCAGATTCCTTGTATTTCTTGCAAGATAATCAAAACGAAATATGTGTACGTACAAGCATTTAATGTTTCCACTCATTGGACTGTAATGATGGATTTTCTGCTGCTGTCACGTATCTCGTCCACTGTGATTGACACGTTTTTATGTTTTAGTTAAAAAAAAAAAAACAAACTACCGTGCATCAAACCAGAATATATTTTCTAAGATTTATGAAAAATATGTATTTAATTTTGAAACAATTTTATAATGCATAATTCAATTCAATTAACAACTTGCCTCAGACAGGTCGATCTGGTTGTATTTTAGGAACATAAATCAATTAATTGTTTCTTCCCTAAATTTCATGAAGTAGTATTTTGTTTTCTAATGAATGATTCAAATATTTTTTAGTAGTTTGTGTGCACATTGAGACTTAGGACTCAAAATTTCTCAACATCTGGTCTTTTATTTTGAAAATAGCCATGTATGTTGTTTCAGTTTTCCTACTGAACTTACAGGCCTGCAAAATATGGCACACGCTAGTGCACTCCCCTGTTTCCTTTCCATGAAGAAAAGATGACAGTTTGCTTTTAAACAGCAACCATCTGCTGCTGGTCTTTTATTTTTCAGACTGTCATACCACTTACTGGGTAATCTTTTTGAAATCATTTTGCACATCCATACTCAATATACATTCAGGAAAACATTCAATTTTGGGTCAAGACATGTAGTCGTAGTTCTAATCAGATTTCTCAAGCTCAGATAACTACCATTAGTTGATAAATAATTGAAAATATCTTGTCTACGTGATTACTTGAATAAATTCAAAGCCATAAAATGTTCTTATTTTTGGTGTGCACATAAACAGAACGAGTATTGAGCTGTTTTTTCACTTTCCATCTGTCTTCGCAGGCTGCAGCTGGAATTTTATGCTACATTGGAGCCTATGTGTTCATCTCATATGACGACTATGACCACTTCTTTGAAGATGTGTACACTTTGATTCCTGCTGTGGTGATCATCGCTGTCGGGACTCTTCTGTTCATCATAGGCTTGATTGGCTGCTGTGCAACAATACGTGAGAGCTCTTGTGGCTTGGCAACCGTGAGTGTTGAGCAGTGGGATTTTTCTTTTTAACACCCAAGTTGAAAAAGTGTTCATTTGCGCCATGTTAAGATGAGCAATAATCCAGCAGTAGTTACGGTGAGGTGGTCCTAGGACTCCTTATTGCCACTGACATTTTTCCCTCTTTTTTTTGTTCTGTAAAAAGATTTCCAGTTTCTTTAGTACTACAGTTGCAAATGTTCTCCTTTTTACATTTTTTGTTTCCATAATAATACAAAAAAGATTAAAATAATTTGCTTAGATGGAGCCAAAGCTGTTTATTTATTTTTAAAGTAAAAGCTTTCTTTTCCAGCAGATTTACCTCCAATTAAATAAACCTTTTTAACATTACAATTCTAAAAAGTTAAAAGTACTAAAGTCAAAATAAATCAAATGCTAATATATATATATATATATATATATATATATATATATATATATGTGTGTATATTTATATATATATATATGTGTGTATATATACATTTAATATACCTAAAAATCACTATAATGTTTTATTATGAGTATAAATAGTTGTGATAAATCTGGGCCGCTGATAGATTTTGAATAGAAATCCAGGAGCAAAGCCTTAAATCTGTCTAAGAGGAATCAATGACTGCAGCTTTAAGACCTTTTTTGCACTGTTCCATCAAAACGCTCTTTTATTGAGGTAAAATGTAAAAAAATAACCTCTTAAAGTTAAAGTATACCACAAAGGGGAAGCAACAGAGTATCCCGTTCAGAATCTGTTGCGCTGATAAAATCTTCGGTCATATCAGCTGATATCTAATGCAGTTTTTTTTTTATTGAAAGAGAAACACAGATGTACATGTGTAATCTCTGTTTTTACAGTTTGCTGCCATCCTTCTGCTGGTCTTTGTGACTGAGTGTGTGGTGGTGGTGCTTGGCTACATTTACAGGGCAAAGGTAAACAGAAGCTCACTGGAATATTGTTGCCTGCTCACTTAGGTCAAAGGTTGCATCCAAGCATGAAAGTTTAAACATATTGACCTCATAATGCATAATGTTTTACTCACTGGATGAGAGCTGTTCCTTCCATATAGCAGCTGTCATGAAAAGTGAAAGTGACTGCAGATGCTCATTTCTTCCAGGTTGAAGATCAGGTGAATCACTCCATTCAGAAGGTTTACAACGAGTACAGCGGCATCAATTCTGATGCTCCCAGTCGTGCCATTGACTACGTGCAGAAGCAGGTGAGGAAAAACCCCAAATTCTGTGTAGATCTTTTTATTTTTTGCATGATTTATTTTATATTTTAAATTTTTTTTATAAAATTTTATATTTTATATATAAGTTGCAAACTTTACCTGAATTTTTTCTGTAGCTCCACTGCTGTGGGATTCACAACTACTCTGACTGGAGGAACACCCACTGGTTTAAAAAATCCAGGAACAACAGTGTCCCAGTGAGCTGCTGTCAGCCCAACATCAGCAACTGCACCGGCACTCTCACTCGACCTGGTGACCTCTACCAAGAGGTACTCGCCGAAATCACACCTTCTATGCATTTAAAAATTCAAGGGTAGAAATACTAAGCTGACACAGCCTGGACTTGTAGCATTGTTTGGAGTTTATTGCTATAAACACCCTCCGTGTTGTTTCTTTGCTGTTTCAGGGTTGTGAAGCCCTTGTTGTGAAGAAATTAAAGGAGATAATGATGTACGTGATATGGGCGGCATTAACTTTTGCGTCTATACAGGTAATGTTCACAAGTTTTGGAAACCTAATGTAAGAAAGCAAAATGAAAATGTTTGGTTGCTTATTTTGGGGAATGCAAAAATAACACTGAGGTCAACATGTGGTTTATCTTCCTCAGATGGCATTGAGGTTAGGTTTTAGGTTTTGCTGCACTGCAAAAGCTACACTTATGCAAACATAGAACTACTAAAATGTCAATCAGCAATGAAGGATTTTAAAGCATACATTCAATTCAAATCAAAGTGGAAGTTCTGACCTCTTTCTACTAAATTATTGTATTATTGTTTTTTTTGGATCAAATCAATATTTCATTTGACTACAATGATTTAAAAAAAGCTCTGCATTCTGAGAAAGTGAGATAAAACATTATAACTGCATTTGTGGTATAGCAGCTCAATGACCAAGAAAAGAACCTCAGCAAAGCTGCTGTTCGATGACAGCTACAGTGCTGAATACAGTTTCATGAAATAAAAGTCCTGTTTTTCTCCCTGCAGATGCTGGGCATGCTTTGTGCCTGCGTGGTGCTGTGCAGGAGGGGGCATGACCCGGCATACGAACTGCTGGTCACAACCAACAGCTATGCATGAAGGCTGCAGCCGACCGACGCAGCACGCACTCAACAGGATCGCCATCAGAACCGTTCACCGTAGATCAGCTGTAGTTATATAAGCTCGAACACACTGCACAACTCAAGATAGAGTAGCAAACAATGACAATAAAGTTGTTTTTGTGGGAGGGGGAGTTAAAGAGGAAAAACTGTTATTTATTGTCATGCTGTATAAGTTATATGTTTTTCCTTTTCTTACTCATTTTGATCCAGATGTAAAATCCAAAGTTGTATGTGGCAAGTTTACCATTACTGTTGTAGATTTCTTTTTGGTGATTCATGAAATATTTTGTCTTTTCCCAGTGAGGATGAGGAAGAGTCATGTGAAGATGATGTATGAACATTTGGCCTGGTGTGCTGTATTGAATGTATTAGCTTGCGTGCATATTTGCACTGCAGCTCTGGTGAGGATAAATGGTTGTAAAAATGCATAAGCTTTGGTAAAGAAAATGTAAAAATGTACACTACTAAAATCCTCATCTGACAAGAGTTTTTTTTTTCTGTGCTGTAAATTTCTAATATTTTTATCTTAGGTGTTCTAGTCAAACAATGTTTAGATTATAAGGAACAGCGATGACGCAAAAGTGAGTATTTCATTTTGATGTTCATTTGAAATTTTCTTCCTATGTTTGTGTTTGGTAGAGGAAGTTCCTTTTCTTTATTAAACATTAGATTGTGGCAAAAATATATTTTGGTGATTGTGGCTCCACAAGTGAGAACATGAAGTATAGTGAACCCACCTTTTTTTTCCTCTGGTGCCACAAATGGGATTTATTCAAAGTGATTCCAGAATTCTTTAGTTTGTAGATTTTTTTTCCCATTATTTTTTAAACCTCTAAGTTTGTTAGAAATCTTGATCCGGAACAGATTTTAGACAATTTTTAAAATTCTGTTAAGTTTATCCATAGTTACTTTGTGCTGCTGGGAAAATGAGTCATTAATTGTATTTAAATGGAGAGACATACCAGAAAAATAAACTTGTAAATTTCAACTAGATTGCTTTATTTCTTGAACTTAATTCTTGTCTCTACTTGTGATGTTATAGTTATTTTATATAATATATTATTTGGCACAAGATATGAACAAGTACCATGTGATGAAGACGTCATTTAAAAAAAAAGTTTTATAAATCACATTTTAATTCGACCTCTGCTGTGCAAAATACTGCACAGCTTTTACAATAAGCTTAAACCACATATATTTTAAAAACGGTCTAAACATGAATAAAACTAATATACAAAGCAGAATGGCAATTTGCATGGTCAAAAATAGCAGTCAAAAATCAGAAGCGAGGTAGAATCATTTCTCCTTTAACCTGTAAAACCACCAAGAGCAGCTGATCAGCAGTGTTTTGACTGGAATAGTAAACATTAAACAGGCTTTTACACTTTTTACAATTATTCTGAAAAGAACAGGAAGCTGGAGCAAAGATTTAATTAATGGCAATGATGTGCCGTTGGGGGAGGAAATGTCTGAATATGATCAATTCTACATCCACTTACACGATATTACCAAAAGTATTCACTCACCCATCCAAACGATCAGAATCAGGTGTTTTCATCACTTGGCTTGGCCACAGGTGTATAGAATCAAGCCCTCAGGCGTGCAGACAGTTTTCACAAACACCTGTGAAAGAATGGGCCGCTCTCAGGAGCTCAGAATGCCAGTGTGGAACTGTCATAGGACGCCACCTGTGCAACAAATCCAGTCGTGAAATGTCCTCGCTCCTAAATATTCCACAGCCATTTGTCAGCTCTATCATAACAAAATGGAAGTTTGGGAACTACAGCAACTCAGCCATGAAGCGGTAGGCCACATACACTGATGGAGAGGGGTCAGCGGATGTTGAAGCACACAGTCCATAAGGTCACCAACTTTCTGCACAGTCATTTGCTGTCAGAGCTTCAAACTTCATGTGACCTTCAGATTGGTCCGAGTACAGTACGCAGACAGCTTCGTGAGATGGGGTTTCCATGACCGAGCAGCTGCATCCAAGCCACACATCACCAAGTGCAATGCAAAGCGTTGGATGCCGTGGTAGAAAGCATGCCGCCACTGGACTTGGAGCAGTGGCCTTCTCCTGAGTGATGAATCGCACTTTTCCGTCTGGCAATCTGATGGATGAGTCTGAGTTTGGAGGTTGCCAGGAGAACGGTACATTTCGGACTGCATTGTGTCAAATGTGAAATTTGGTGAACTGTTTCAGGATACCAAAACAATTGAACGATTCCATGCTCCCAATCTTGTAGGAACAGTTTGGAGCGGGTCCCTTCCTCTTCCAACATAACTGTGCACCAGTGCACAAAGCAAGGTCCATATAGACATGGATGACAGAGTCTGATGTGACTTGACTTGCCTGCACATAGTCCTGACCTGAACCCAATAGAACACCTTTGTGATGAATTAGGGCTATATCGTCGTTATATTTTTCTTTTGGTACGATTCAAATAATTTCTAACATTTTTGGGCATACACATCTGAGATGAGCCAGCGACACGGGGCGTCTCTCCTCACTGAAGGAGGTGATGTGTGGATCAGACCATTTCTGCTTCACAGAGTCATGTTTGCAGAGTACGGGCAGATATACATGTGGAAAATTTTCTACAATCTGCTATAATGTTGATCTCAATGAATAGGGAGAAGTTTCATGAAGTACGCAGACAGTATTCAGCTCCACCGTCAGGGGTTGCTCATGAGGCCAGATTGTAGCCACCCTTGTTTTTAAAAAAGGCAAGGCTGCTACGGGCTTTTCATTCTTTCCTTTATTTAAACTAAAAATCAAAGGAAATATAATGTATATATAGATAAACCTTATTTTGTTGTCATTTCTACAAGACTTGGAGACCAAAAGAAACTGAACTTTTTGTGGAGGAGGACACTTTAGAAAGATATAAATGTTTGAAATATTGCAAAAAAAAAAAAAAAAAAAACAGCTACATTACACCAATTAAAAATAAGAATTTGAAAATAATTGACCTTAAGATTAATATAATTAAGATTAATATATCAAATCATAAAAAAAATATGAAATGCCAGCGGCACAAGCCTTTTTTAATGATTTATTGCTCTGCTAATTAATTACACTCGTTTTTGATAAAAATGCTTTGTTTTGTAGGTTGTACTTATGCATAACATTTCAAACACATTTAACTTGTATTGCAAATAAATACAAAAAACAAAAGCATTAAAACATTTGTAAATCCATGAAATACAGAAACTGAGTTTTTCAGTTAACAATATCTCAGAAGTGTTGTAAAAAATATTATAAAAAGTATTAATTTAAGTTGTTTGATACACTTTAACTTGGGATATTAACTTTTGTGCATTTAACAAATGCTGCTGTCTACAGTGGATGTGGACCGTCTACAGTACCCGTGCAAATCCTGATATGTGCATTTTATTCTTCTTTGTAAGTATGCATCTTTTTCAGATTTGTTTTGTGTAAGTTGCTGGGGTAAGAGTTTGTTGACTCGTACCTTCCTGTAAGGATGTAAAATACATTTTTCATAAATAAACTTCTTCAGATTACATTTTGCGCCTTAAGTTTGAATATGGTCAACTTGGATGAGTCCATGTGTCAAATTTTGCCCAGATAATTTCCTGGCACTAGTCCACAGAACCCGTTCCTCTCCACTGTCCACCATCCGTCCTCTCCTTGCACCAACAATCGGACCACATCCCCCCTGCTCACAGACAGCTCATCCCCCTCCTGCTCAGTCCATGTGAAGACATCAAATGCGGATGCAGATCCAAGTAAAAAAAAAAAGAAACAGATGAGCAGCATGTCGCAATAGCTAACTTTGATCATTGTTGCATGATAATGGGTTCATCAGAAGAGGCATTTTTGGCTTTCACCTGAGCATTGTAATCATAATGCACAATGTAGAACTGGTCCTGGTCAGTTGAAGCGGACACTAAAGATGCTTGTTGTGAAGAACCTGGAAGGGCTGTATACCCACTCTCATCCATGTTATCTAAGGACAGTCAAGGGAGGAAGATAGAAATGTAAAGTCTCAGCTTCCTTGATCTCATTCCCATTATGTCCTCTCTAAATAAAGCTTTTATTTAAATTTATTTTAAGAATAATATAAATTTAGTCAATAATTTCACCATGAGATCTAGTTTATACACTAATGAAAATAAACTTTTATGATTTTTTTTTAAACCTATCTTAAAAATGCAAACATCTGAGTTTAGATTTGCTCTGACATTACTTGAAAATATGGAAAAGAAGCATTTCTTTGGTAGAATTAGATTTTTTTTATTTATTTATTTATTATTTTTTTTATACTGCAGATTGATTCCTGTAAAGGCCTCCAAGAAAAGTCAATGCACTGTAAGTAAAAATAGCACCACATTGTGTGGTGCAAAAACACTGAACACTGAAAACATGATGATGAAGTGGGATTCCAAATTTCACCTTTGAATCAGCAGTTAAGGAAAAAGCTCATGGCAATTTAAATGGCACATGTTAAATAAAACACAGTTAAGCATTTGCAAAGAATGCTTTTGATTTGCAAACATTTGCAAGAAAAAACAAAAAAAAAAAAACAATAGGGTTGGACATCCACCCTATAAGAGAAAGAGAAATCACATGGAATCTGGATGAAAACATCCTTCAATTTTGATTGAAAGTTAAAATATATATTCTAAAACAGAACATTTAAAAACTGCCACTTTTGTTCTCATCTTAGTGCCAACTGCATCAATGGGTTAATGTCCCTCAGAGAAAACCACAAATTTAGAGAAATTATGCACTCAGGTGGGGTTGGAATGATTGGAAAAGTGATTGTCTGACTTGGAAAACAGACATGAACGTCAGAAAAACGACAAATTTTCCAACACCTCAAGAATGCAGAATAACTTTCAGCATCTAAACAAGGACCAAATTATTTGTAGTGCATCATCTATGGGAAAACATCAGAATTACAGGTAGAAAAAACATTAATGAGGATTATCAATATAATTTATTCTAGTTTAGTGGACCAGATTAAATAGTTTACCAGGCCACACATGGCTCCCAAGATGTAGTTTGCCTACTCCTGCTATAGACCATGTATGTGTAGTGTGGGAAGGACAATTATAGACTACTAACTGAAAACTTTTTCAGTTGGAACATTTTAAGTATACAAAAAATAGAGTATATAAAAAGTAAACTGCAAGTTTAATGTTTCACTTTTAGACTAAGTGTACAGTGTACTTAAATAGATAACTTTTTGCTAAGGAATTTTACAGTTTTAATCTTTTAATGATCATTTTTTAAAAACCCGAGTAGTTTAGTTCCTGTGACAAAAACAACCCCAATCAGGCCTACATTTTGTTGAATCCTTATGTTTTCTAGCATAATAATGGTCCGTTTTTCACAGAAAATTAACTGACATGTTTATACAGTTATAAGCTTCATTAGTTTTTTCAATTTAAAGCATGATGAGCTAGTTGCAGCATAGCATCGTTTTTTTCACTGAGCATCCTGCCTTTACCTACAATGTATTGTGCTCCTTTAGTCCATTTGTAGAATAAAACCCCATGGCAAACCAACCGTGTGTTGTTTTAGACTAATTTTCCAGTATATCTCAATGTGTTGTATTCACTGACGTTCAGATTTTGTTTGATTTTACAACCAGTTTAGCAGAAATTAGTTGCAATACTTACAGTTTTCAATAGATGTCAGTGTTGACTGTGAGATTCTTCCATCGTCATCACTTGTTATGGAGTTTCTGATTAAAGGATCAAAACACCTGCAGACAGACAGAGGCTCACAGTGGCTTCCAAAGAATTAATGAAAACAACAAAAACGTTTTATTGCTAAATGCATTAATCATTAATAAGCAAGTAGTGATGGTCTTTCTGTTCTTTAAAAAAATGCTGTCAAGTTTTTTACCTGGCTCCATCTGTTTGACTCTGCCTCCTGTCGTTGAGTTCACATCTCGCCGTCATGTCTTCTCCTTCTGAAGAAATAACTTGACCCTTGCTGTTCCTGATCTTTACACCCTGAGAATAGCTTTCAAACACTATGGGCTCTGTTGAAAAAAAAGAAAAAGGAAAAAAGAAGCGGCTCGTTTTGAGAAGTTCCCGGCTGCTTTCTGTCTTAGCATCAACTGAAAGAGAGAGTTCAGTGGTCTCCAACCCTGTTCCTCGTGAACTATAGGCTACTATCCTGCTTGTTTTGCAGCTGACCCTGCTTCAGTAATTACTGGTCACTTGGATCAGATGTGTTCAGTCAATCAGAAAATGGGCTGACTCAATCCATCTAATAAGCAATTACTGAAGATGGGTTAGCCGCAAAAAAGCATTGCAGTAGAACATGAGGAACAAGGTTGGAGATGCCTGGTTATAGGACCTGACTCTCAGTCCAGCTTTATGTTTTATGCTGCTTCTCTATCTCTGCCGCAGTGAAAGCTTACCCGGTGGCCTCGATCCTGTTGATTTCATCTTAATGAAGCTGTTGTTGTCTGTTATGATGTCGCACTGCTCGAGAAACTTTCTCACTTCTTCATAAAGCTGATTTGGAAAGAGAAGGAAATCAAGGTTGTGCAGTGTTCCTGTTTATTCAGTAAGACTTATGGGGCAAGACTTAGTTCTGAGCATTTCAAATATAATTTGTTTGCCAAACTGCATTACTTTCATCTTTGAAATGTGTTTTTTTTTTTTTTTTTAGATAAGAAACACAGAAGTTTTAGAAAGATTAAAAAAGTCACCTCGTCATCTTTGACGCACTGCATAGAGAAGTGGTTGCAGTGGTCCCACAGAGCACACCTGAGCATGCTGATGCGATCTCCTTCCAGCTGCTGGAACACCTGAAACATATTCAGAAACTACTAGAACCAAGGATCTTTTTTCTTTTTCTTGTATATTGCTTTTTGTTAGAGTTGCATCCTTGGATTATTCCCTGACTGCATAATCAGTAAACCCATAGGCTTGTAGAACAATGCAGAAACCTGCTTTGATATGAAATGTTTCAGCATGACAGTGAATACAGTTATTTTTAGTGGTCTCTGAACAACAGAAGCACACTTCCTTATTGGGCAGCAGTCATTCAGGCAGTTGCTTTGTGGTTTGGTTTGTTAAGTTACCGAGGCTTTTATTCTAGTTTTGACTAAGAGAGCAGTGCGCTGCTGCAGTACCTCACACGTGCTTTTGTGCGTCTCTTCCCAGTCCTGGCGAACAGCTTCCAGTTGATGAATGTTGTTCATGTAAAGTTTTTCTGCACAATGACAGCATGTTGCAGAAACACAAAAATATTACAAAAAAGAACATTTGTATAGATTTGCAGTGTGGCTACAAAACACGACACAAGTGCAGTAAAAGCGCAACTGCAAGTGGAAAACGGAAGGTGTGGAGCCTACCTGCTTCATTGGCTGCTTGTCTGCATTGTTTGATCCTGTGACGTACCTGGGAGACAAATGTTAACTCTGGAAATGGCTGACGTGTGGTGTGTGACGAAGCACACAGGCCAGGGTCTTAGTGGTTTTTGTGTTTGTGAATAAATGCTCTTTTCAGAAGGTGAATGAAGATTTGAAGGAGCTCAATATTTGTCAGCTCCACCTTTTTTTGTCATTGCAAAATGTAGGGTGTCACTCTGCCCTGCTGTTAGCTGGAAGTTTGATGTAGATTGGAAAATAACACCATTTGAACATGTTTGTTTTGTAATAATTCAACTGCGAGTCATTACGAAGTTCCTACAATTTTTGAGCCCCCCTTCCCTGCTAACATTTTGAATAATCTCAAACTGCGTCTTGCTTCGTTTACATGCATACCTTCTCAGTATTTTTTGCTGCAATGTTTTTCTCTGCCCCCTGCTCCACTTCAAGTGCCTCTTTGCATTTCACCTCATAGTTCTTCTTTGACTGAAATAGAAAGTCATTAAAAGCACATCGACATTCAGATTCTATCTTACTTTGCAAATGTTACAAATATTTATATAATTATTACATTTACCAACAAAGTATGTCGTAAAGCAGAAAAAAATTAAATTTATTGAAATTTTACTTTAAATTGTACCAAAACACTCACTCAACTGATTTCTTTACAGCCATATGATATGAATGTCTCACCTCCATAGTTTTCTTGTGCAAAGTAACCTTTTTCTTCAGAATCTTCTCCATAATGCTTTCAAACTACAGACAAAAAATGTTGTATCAGAAAGGAAAAAAATTTTGCCAGAACGATACTTATAAAGAAAATCCTAACGGCATTACATTGAAGTCACTAATAACTTCCTAATTTATTATTTTTCCTTTAATTTCATGCATGCTCATACTTTTTTGTATAAAAGACTAAATCATATTTCAGCAAATACCTTCTTCCTCTGTTCTTTCTGACGTTCTCGGAAAATTTCAATTTTTTTCACCTCCTCTTTCAGTTTGTCCGATAATTGGATGTGAAAGTTCCCTATGTTCTCAATTTCTGCAGAGAAAGAAATGCAAACATTGAAACCAACACGCATTAGACAATTAAAACACAGTGCTGATTAAATATGTTTGAAAAGAGAAAAGAACATACGAGTTTTAAGCTGTTCAAAGGACACTCTCATGGTGCTACAAAAAACAGAAAATTTAGGAAAGTTTTCAGTAAAAGTTCTTAATAGGAACATTTTTATTTTCTTTCTCAAAGAAGTAGAGTCACTGTTGTATCAACTGCTGCCACTGAGAAAATCTGAAAAAAGAACTAAACCACTGTATGATGCGTCACAGCGCTATGATGGAAGATAAAACTGTTCTTAGCTAGTTTTAACCACGAAGATTTACACTTTGAAATGGCAGCTACATACATCCTATTTATTTTCTACAAATGGAAAAGTAGCACTTTACTGGGTGGTGGGCTGCACAATTTCTGCAGCCTATTAAACATAAAGAAACGTTCTATTTCTCTTCATCTTTCTGCACAAAGCTACACAAACGTGCATTTTCTTTGAAGGTAAAAGCTGATGCAAGGGGATCTGAGTGTGGCGTTGGGCCTCGTCGTTTACTCGGTATGAAACAAAATTCATTGTGTATCAAGGTCATTAAAACCCCTCCAATAACCTAGCCTTTAACATACTTTTTAAACGAATCTTAAAAGAAATTCTTAAAACCATTACCCTGAGCATGAAGCCATGTCTTTTTACCTGATTTCTGTGTTTCCTCCAGCTTTATGAGCAATAGTCACCAGTTCCTTTCCATACTTCTCTTCTGCAAGTGCCCTTTAGATATTAAAATGTGGAAACATCATGATGAATTCCTCATTTCTCACCATTTATAAAGAAATATTAATAACCAGGCTACTTGGTTATGCTACTGAACATAACCAGGTTAATAAATCACGTCAGTCAAAGATCTAAGGTTGAAGCCAGTTAGCTTTTTGCTTTTATGTGTGTCTATTATCAAGGCAGTAATGCTTTATCAACTAATGTTGATAAAAGTTGACAATTTTTCTATTTGCATTTAGGTGTACTAACACCATCTCAGAAGAAAATAAAACAAAAGTTAATCTTTGCAAATGAACATCAATATCAGGGTTTTCGAGGATTTTTATGACCATTTCTGGCCCAACATATCCTGACAACAAAACATTTTGAACCAAAGGAAAACTTTTAAGCAATTTTCCCTTGAAGGTCAGATATTGATCAGAGGAAATGCAAACCTCCTAAAGGTGCATGTCACTCCAACTCTCCATCACTACAATCTGACTTTGATGGCGATGCTGCACTTTTGAAGAAGAAAACATGTCTGCAAAAATCTGCAAATTACAGTCTATTGGGGAGTGGGGTAGAATCCCATTGCAACCATGTGAGGCTGATAGAATATTACAACTGAGTTATTAGAAATAAATATTGTATTTTAGAGCCCTTGAATGGATAGGCGATCCATCAGGGTGTAGTCTACCTACTCCCAACAGTGAATGGGATAGGCTCCAGCAACCTTGTGACTCCCATTATGGATTGGTGGGTTTGGTAGATGGATGGATGAATTGTTTCAGATGCTACTGGATGTGAAATAAAGTGTTTTTTACTTTGATGTAGTGAAACATTTTTTATTTGCAATCTGAGATTGGGTTAAGCTTTCTTTAACCTCATAATTTGACCTTTATGACATCTTAGAAAAAGCAAATCAGCTTCATTTTTTGCCTCAGAGCTGCACAAAAATGTGCATTTTTCACCTTCATAAGCTTTACACTTTCACTTATTAAAAAAAAGCACTTTATGTTGCACAACTTCAGGAATCGGTGAGTAGCGAGATTTTAAAAAATCATTTGTTGAAAACAGCAAAAATATCACTACTTTTACTTTAACTTTTTTACCATAATGAGTTTACTTTGATTTGCATAAAAACACAACAAATGTGTTGCTATAACAAAACATTTTTTTCAAAGAAATGAGAGTAAAGTGGTACTGAACTAAGAATGTTAGAACTGTAGATAATATTTCAACAATCTGTCTTGAATATGATTGACAGGTCTGGTTTTGCATCTTTAAAAACACAGCCACTGTTTCAATAAATTATTAGTTTTTTTTTTGTTTTTGTTTTTTTGCATGATAACCCTCGAAATACTTGTGTGCTCCAGTTCAAAGATCTCCTTTGATGGGGGGAAAAAAGCAGGCACAATTGTTTGCCAAGGCAGCCAGTCTAGTTGCAGAAAATTTTATAAACTCTCCCATTTGAGTGGTCCATTTTGGTTTCGGTTACTGAAATACAACCTCATCTTGAAAAGCTCCTCCACATCCTTGCACATTTGCTTTCCATCTCGTAACCTCTGGATTATAGCATCATAACCGGCATGACAGGTGAAATCAGACCCCTGCATTGAGAAAGAAAGAGAAGCTGTACCCAACAACTGTGACAACACGCCCTTGAGTTAATCTTGGAGTCCATTTTTGGTGAAAATGCAGAAGTTGTCTTTTAACTTGTCATAAACAGCGGTTTAGGACATGAAGCCTTGTTTATTCATAGGTCAAAAAGCCAAGTATCTCTATATATTATGACAGATTAAATGCAACAATTTCTAATAAACCTAAACTTCAGGATTTATAGCTTTTTTTTTTTATAACTGAAACGAACTTTACATTGCATCGATTGCAGTTTCTATCCGTCTAATTCTTATGCTGCATTCTTCATTAGAACAATTGCACTGTATAATGTTTAGAATAGAAAAGTTTTTTCTTTTTTAATTACACTTTAACAACAAAAAACTTCCTATAAGAGTCTTATATTTCAGGAAACCATAGAGAGCTGTGAGACCACAGGAGCAGACTTACCCAGAATGTATCTTTAAACATCAAAACGGACATTTCTTTAGCTTTCACCAACAGGACTCTGCCGAAGAGTCAATTTCAACTCAAAAACTTGAAAGGAGTTGGTCAGGAATTGCAACTATTTAGCTGTCTGTACTGTTTTAAAGGCTGGAGGGGCTCAAACACTGGTGAGTCATTCTAAATGAGGAAGAGCTTTTGTCCCGTGATGTCACTGACCACAGTGAAGTCAGTTGCTCGGCCCCTTTTCTCTGAGAGAGGTTCAAGGTTTTTTTTTTTGAGTTGAAAGTAGAGCAAGTCTTTTTAAAGGTTGTGTGCACGTTTGCGTTCAAGTGTATGCGTGCTTAACAGTGGTTGCAGCAGATAAGAAAAAAAAGAACATTTAATTGTACAGTTTGGCAACAAAGCAGCTGAAACCTTTGTGCACAGTTTGATTAATGAATGAAAACATATTTGAACACAAACTGTTAAACATAGAATGTAGAGGTTAGATAATAACATTCCTTAAAAAAGAAAGCAATGGAACAACAAAATGTTTTCCATCTCAGAGGATTTTGGTAGGGTGGGAGAGTGTTCGCCCTGAGCCTGAAACGTCATGAGTTCAAATCTATGACAAAGTCATACCAAAGTCTCTAAAAATGGGACCCAATGCCTCCCTGCCTGACACAGAGCATTGAGGGGTTGGATTGGAGGATTAAACCACCAAATAATTCCCGAGTGCGGTTCTGTTTGCAGCTCGCCGCTCCCCCAAGAGATGGGAGAGGTCTGGATGGATCAGGTGTTCGTCACAGATACAGTAAAGTAAAGAAGGGGCAGCAACCGAAGTGTTTTATGAAGCAACAGAAATGTGGAAATAGACATTAATGTGGGTTTATTTTGTAGAGTTCTTCTAAAGGGGATTTTTTTAGTGCCTAGTTTGGTTTGTATTTTTTGTTAAACTAACCAAAGAGGGCCTGTGTGGTGGATTAGTGGTCAGCGCCCTGGTTTAAATCTCAGCTGAGTCCTTCCTGTGTGGAGTTTGCATGTTTTCCTTGTGAATGGTTGTGTTTTCTCTGGGCAGTCTGGCTTCCATCCACTGTCCAAAAACCTGCTTCATAGCCTTATTGGTAACTCTAAATTGTCCTTAGGTGTGAATGTGAGTATGTGTGTGTGTGATTGTGCGACTTGTCCAGGGGTGTACCCCACCTTCACACAACAGTAGTTTGGTTGACTTCAGAAACCCAGTGAACCCAAAAGGGATTCAGAAGATGGATGGATGGATGGATTCTGTTATTCTTTAAATTAAAGAAAAAATGTTCACGTGTGCTTGATCAGTATTTCACACAATTACACATTACATTTCACACAATTACATTTAGCTTAATGTTTTGGAAAAGAATTTGGTTTAAGCTTCAGCATAGTCCTTTGTTGTAGCTGTTTCTCCATCTGTGCAGTCTTGGGGTTTTCTGAGGAGTTTTTTTAAAGTCCCTCCCTGATCATCCTTTAATCTATTATAAAAGAGTTCCCAGTGGTCGTTTATTTATGATTATGCTGTTTTTTAGCCAAATTCATAAAATCTGTGTTGTGTTTGTACATATGTCTCTGCTACAAGATTTTTCAAACTGCCTTTTTTCATATGTTCTTAATTCACAATGATTTATAAAAATAGATACTCTAGAAAGGTAGTTTTAAGCTTAATTCTTTGGTATTGGAATTTGACCTGGAAACCACATTTCCAACATAGTCAGAGTAAAGTAGCCAAAAGCTTTGCAACAACAGTTAATAAAGTTGAGTATATTATTAAATACCAATCATTGCATATATTGTATTGCTCATTAGCTATACCATATCTAATGTACTGCATTGAGGTATGTGAAAATTATTTTAATAACAGCATTACATCCACTTTTCATGCTTGAAAAACACGCAATAAGAATTTTTTTATATTGTGATCATGCAAACAATCGTTTTTCAAAATTAAAATTATTAAAACAACATGATTTAGTTAATTACTACACTGCACAACTAATTTGCAAAGGTAGTACCTGTCAATATTTAAAAAGTATTAACACAAAGGAAGGGTGATTATTATGTTAGGGGATATAGTATATTAAAACAACCACCAATCAGAACAGTTTAAAAAAGTATGGGTCGGTGTGCAGAGTTATATTGTGGAACAACCTTGAGGTGCATGTAAGGCAAGGCCCAGACATTAAACAATTTAAAGGAAAAGTTATTGCCAACATATAAGATATAAGGAAAGGGACCATGAAACAAGAAAAGGAATACCTTTGGTACTATGTAATAATAATTTGGGTAATGTGTATAATTCTATAGAAGTAGTATAAATATTTGAACAGACAAAAATGATGCAATAATTATGTATTTGTATTATATACCCTAACATGTATTTTTGTAAGGAATTGTATCAAACCAACTTTAATTTTCGTTATTTATGTCCTCCATCCTGAGTAAAATGCCACAATAACATGTTAAAAATACCAAAAACATGATTTTCATTGGAGTAGGTTTTAAAGCCTTCTGTTTGCATCTGTCGCTCTGCAATGTGCTCAGACAATATTTATCACTGCTGTTTCACTTATGACCACAAGAGGGTGACATATACTTGGGAAAAAACATCATACTGAGTATCACTTGTGTGTCACAGCAGGATCAGACCCATCTATTGCACAGAGTCACCAGTTTTTAAATGTCTGCAGGTGGTTGGCCTTAAACCCCCAGATCTGTCAGACCAGCTGAGCAGAATAGAAATCTGCGCCTCAGGCATCTCTCAGGGAAGACAGTGAGACAAGAAGAAGCACATAGAAGCTTTGTATTGATTTTCAAAGTGAGTGGGAGGAGGACAGACTGCGGTGTCTCTCACCAGCCGCTTTGTGAGAAGTGTGAAAATCTTTGGGCCTCTCAGGAAGCTGGGGGATCATTCTGTCGCACGCCTAACAACATGTTGGAGAATCAATACAGTCAAATGAGAATCAATGGCTCCAGGTCAACATACATGTTCACTTTATGGATATGTACACATTTGCACTGGTCTCCAAAAAGACAATCATTTTTTTCTTCTATAGTAATTAAATATTTTTGTTGTGTTCATGATTTTTGGTGTTGGGGACACACACTGCTTTGTAGGAAATTATTTGATGACACAATGTATATTTTCACTCCTATGATCATCTTGTGTCTGTAACTCAATAATGCAGTTTTTTTTTTCATTTACATTTCATTCCCTAACCTACAGAGGTGTAACAATTAATCGATTTATTCCTGCGATCCAACCAGATCAATCTGTATGAGGTCAGCTGTTAATCGGATAGAACTGACCTATACCATTAAAAAAATCATTTTGAATCGTGCAAAGACATGTGACCACACAGTGTGGTATAATGTTCAAGGAATATTTCCTTTGCATTTTTTGATGTGAAAAAACAACAGTGGGCTGAAATTTATGAAACTAAAATGTGAATGGATTTGCCATTCATTTTTGTTAACTTGTTTTTTAGTTTAGTTTACACTTGATTTTCTTGCAAGAAATACAAGGAATCTGTAAAACTTCACCTGCACTGTTCAGTACCCAGGTATTTGTCTCTGAGTAACACTGGTTGAATTTTTGGCTAAAGATGGCCTGGGTCGTTCAAAATGAACCAGTTGCGTGGGGCCCTGGCCCTGGGGCGTCTGCCTGTGCTGGATGGGTGGCCCAGCTGCACCTGGGGGCTGGGGTCACTCCTTCTCCGGCCCTGGGACGGGGTGGGGCAACCCTCTTGGGGCCTGCGATTGCTCCAGGTAAAGCCTACCATTGCGGGGTCTGGGGGGAGCGGGCCAGGGGAGGGGATGTCTGTGGGCAAGAGGGGACCCTAGGGGCTTCCTCGGGCCCGCTGGTACCTGACCAGGTAGCTACGGGGGCGGTGCTTGGGGGGGAGGGGCTGGGGCTTGCCCTGGGGGCTGGCCCCTCTGGGCTCCTCTCTCTTTGTGTGGGGTGGAGGGTGTGGGGTCTGGGGGGTTGGCTTTCGGGCGGTGGGGCCTCTCCCCTGGGGAGACTTGGGCCCAATATTGGGGGGGCGGGGGGACGGTTGTTTCATCATCGGGGGTCAGTTTGGTAGCTGTCCCCGACCTTCCCTCCTTCCTCATACGACCACTTATTAGGTTGGAAGGGGGGGCGTGCTTGCGGAATACCTCGAGGGGCCGAGCCACATGGCAGTGGTCCACCCCTCCCATGGTCTCCGCACAGTTTCGCCCCCTTCTCTTGGTTTTAAATGCACCTTAGACACGTAGGATCCTTGGTGGGGGTTGCTAGGACATCACTGCCAGCAAGCAGGAGATGTCCTCTCAGTGCTCTACCTTCCAATTTTAACTGCACCGCAGACATTTAGGACTCCTTGGTGAGAGGGCGATTGGACATCCCTGTAAGCAATCAGGAGATGTCCTCAGTGCCCTGCTTGCCAATTTTAACTGCACCCTTTATGACACACACCCTTCAACCACAAGAAACACACCTCAAGACACACACAAATACATTACACAAGGAAGGTGGGACTACTGATCTTCTGTCCCCTACCCCATCCCTGGTGGAGGGAACAGGGCCTTCAGCGGCGGTGGCCTTGTCTCCTGGGGGTTGGCCTCCTGGGCCCGGCGGCCCCCTCCCCACGCAGGGAGAGGGATCCCTTTGTCCTCTGGCAAGTCCATGAGCGGGGGATCATATTCCATCTGAGCCTGGAGGGTGTCTGTGTCCTTGTGGTGCGGGTTCTGGCCCTTACCCTCGGGTGCCGAGCCCCTTCTGGGTCACAACATTAGGAGAGCCTGGTCAGGCAATGTACACCTTCGGGGACCCCCACTGCTCTTGGTCATCCCTTTTCTAGATGGGGGTAGCTGACCCCCATCGTGCTCTCTTCTGGATCTCCGCAGCTGCCTGGAACTTTGGAGCGGGTCTCCCGTGTGGGGCCCCGGCTCGTACCCGGGGCTGGGGTGGGGGGATGCCCAGAACTCCTGGGTGGTGGTGGGCGGCTTGTCTGGGGTGGTGGGGCTCTCGGGGGTGGGGCCCCGCGCTGGGCCACTTGGCAGGGTGGGAGGGCTGCTCTCCTGACTGGGCTGGGCCTTGCGCTCTGCGCTTCCGTACCTCACTGCGCTCGGGTGTTGGGGGGCCGTGTGGCTGTCCTGCGGGCCCTGGTCTGGGTGCTTGGCCGGGCTGCCTGGCGGGTGGATCTCCTCCATTGACCCCACAGTATGGGTGCGGGGACGGGCCCTGGTCGGCGCTGCCGCCTCGGCGGGGGTCTTGGTGTGGGGATGGCTGGGGGTTCTCCTTTTTTGTGCATTCCATCATCCACTTCAGCTTAACATAACATTCACCTGAGCACAGGCGTCGGCTCACCTTTGCAACTTCAAATAGTGTGCGTGACAGAATGTAATGCTTTACATGTGTTGGTTGGTATGCACAAGTGTGCGTGTGAACTGGATGTGGACAAGTTTGTGAACACTCTTGGAGCCGGCAGGTATGTAACAGCTGAGTGTGTGGACAGGCCGTGCCCATTTTAGACCAACACTCACTATTGCAATGGGTATAAGCTCCAGCATTTTGTTGCCTGTAGATTAACAACTCTACCTTCCCTTCCCAGTAGTCCTTCTCTAACTTCTATAATCCACCATCTCTCTTTCCCCCCCTCCACCCCCCAACTCTCTCCTTTTCCCCCTTTCCTTTTCCGTCCGGTCCAACAAAAAAGACACAAAAAAAAAAAATATTAATAAAGTTTGGTTTAAATTACAAAAGGGGCTTATACCAACATACATTTTGTGTTCGCTATGATTTATAACCCCCGATTGTAAGAGTAAAATCTGTCTAATACAAGAGGCTCTCAGCTCATATCTTTTTGCTCAGCTGTTGGACAGGACAAGTTAAAAAAAAATTTAAAAAAATGAACCAATATCAACTAAGAATTGTGTTGTCAACCACAAATTAGTATGTGTATCAAATTGTTGCTCAAATGAATCATTACACCCCTACAAACCCAACATGATCAACAGTCACAGACTGTAGTTGGCCATTATTCAAGAGCAGCCATGTTGGAGGTCAGGGGGAGAGTAACAATTCCCTCTTGGAAAACCAAACATCAACCACTTAGAGCTGAAATAATCCTTCCAGACCGAAGCTTACAGACATCTACATGTCTGAGTCCATGGCGCTTGGCCTCTGCTGCGACCTTGTTTGAGGCCTCAAATGGAGGGACAAGCCCTGGGAATCAGCTGTGCTTCCAGGGCCTGGGCGTGCTCTCACACAGCCGGGTTGAAGTGAACACACACACACTTCTTACCCTTCCCTCACTCGTTTTCTGTTTCTCCCTCACACTCCCCGGAGTGGCAGTTATTGAACTGTGACAAACAAGCTGTGTCAGACCAGCCCCCCCTACCTGGGGGATTGGCTAAATGACCTTTCCATTACCCAACCTGCTGTATTCCCCCTTCACAGATAGAGTTACCCACTCAGCCGCGCTGCCCATTTGCTGAGACCAGTGTCACCATTGCTTCCATTTGCCACTTCATCCTGCTCTCCATACATTCATTCTGCTCTCTATTTCTTTTCTTTTCACTTCATTCATTTCAAGCTAGCTGGTCAGTTCAGCCATAACACACAATACTTATATTGATTGTCGTGTCTGTAACGCTCTTGTTATTGACTGCCTGAAACATCTGGGCTGCCTGGGTTTGTGCGCATGTGGGAGGTATCTGAGCGCCTCGGTGTGCATCTGAACCTCTGGCCTGCGTTGCGTGTGACTTAACTGGTTTTCACACTTTTTCTACCCTCCATTCTTGCTAATCCCCTGTTGACCGCAGACACCAGCCCGGAATCTCACCAAATACTTTAAGGGACAAGTCTGAGGAGAGGAGAAGGAGGGGTGAGATTAAAAGTGAATGGTAGAGTGGAGAGAGAATTCGGAGAGGGTGGGGAAAAAGGCAAAATAAAAAAGGTGAAGCAAAGAGGAAAGATAACAAGGAGTGGAAGGGACTGAGGAAAAAACAAGAAAGAAAATAAGCAAAAACAGGGATTTTGTAGACGAGCAAACCAGTTAAAAAATCCCTCAATGGGAATGCAGTGAAGAGAGTCCTTGGCCACATTACTGGGAACCTGTTGGAGAGTTGACAGATGGAGGACTAATGATGTGTAGGCACAAGGGCAGGGCCTAAAGTTGCAAGTGAGACAATGAGCGGAGCTTGTCATAATACGGCTGAAAACGGAACAGCTGAGGGAGGTGGAGGAGAGGGAAACGGAGGAGCAGGAGGACAGGAGAGTCAGGGCTCACAAACAAAACACAACAAGCTGGGGGCCCTTCTCGCATTTGACCTTAGTCTGGCTTTGAATGAAACATTTATTAACTGCTTTAATCCTCAGTGCTGCAGCACAGAACTCCAGCTTCAATCCGCTGGATCCTCATGTGTCTGTTATTCCCTGATGGGCTTTCTCTGGACTCTGGGATGAACGCAGCAGGAGAACACGTGTGTGCACACACACATGGCTAATATCCATGTTTGTATAGATTTCTCTCCTTTCATATAAATATTTGATTAGCACAGATGTCACATAATGGGATCATGGGGTTCCTTCTGTCTTTTTGATCGCTAAAAAATTGATTTTGACTAAAATTATTGATGTCAGGAGAAAAAAAACTGTCTTTGTGAATCTGTTTAGTGTTTTTTTTTTTGTTTTTAAATATTCAAACATCGTTGATTAGGTGTTCCATCTTCCTCTTCTAGATCCCACAAAATGAATAGGATAGTAATAATCTTTCTTGCTCAATGGAGGCATCATTTTAGGTTCTTTTGCCAGCCCAACTGTCCTCCGTTCTCACCTTAATTTCCCACCTCCATTCCTTTGCTGATGTCTTCATCTTCTCCTCTCTTCTCCTCTTCCTTGAGCTTTTTCTTTCTTTCTCACTCCTCAGCTCCTCACACTCTTTCTCACTTCACTCCCTGCATGTTTCTATTCCTATTAGTCTCTCCGGACACAGCCCTTAAACCCCCCAGCGGTGCTTGTTTGTGCACAAAGATGAGAGATCTTGTGGATACCTGTACGAGGGCTTCGGCTGTGTGCATGGAAAAGACATGGGGTGGGGGGCTGTGAATTTGCTAAGTGGTCTCATCCATCTTAGACAGGGCAGAGATTCTACTTGGCTTCACACCTCTTATCTGTGCACAAGGGGAGTGCGAGCCTGCACAGATGGGGGGCAGCACAGTCCGTCTGGAGTTAAGCTCCTACTTTTGCTTAGCTATTCTGTGACTTCAAAGAGCACAAATGGATTTTCTTTAGGTGTGTGTGCAGAACTGTGTCTACACAGTGCAAGATAATGGATTGTGTGTGTGTGAGTGCGTGCATGCGCCTGCCCATACTCACCATCGTTTGCGTTGAGCAGTTTTAAAGGGCCATAAAAAGAAAAGCTGCCAGTATTTGAGAAACTGATAAAAGGTCTCAGGTTTGTTGTCTTTGGCTTTGAGTGTGTGCGCTTCGCATTAAGGTGTGAGCTGCTATCGCAAAGTGAAGAAGTGAAACAAAACAATTTCAAATGCTCAAAATAGGCAAGAGAAGAAGACAGGAAGTCGGTGCTTTTGGTCACCGGTATTACCAAGACATCTTGAGAAATCCTAATTTTGAAATGTTAAGATCATGCCCTCAATTTCTCATTTTTACTTCAAAAAATCCTTTTGATGCTTAAAATATGGTTGTTTCTTTATTTATTTCAAATATATTCTAAAAAAACAACAAAACATACATTTATACAATGCTGATGAAAACAGCCAGTCATTCAAAAGAGCCTCTATTTGACAGAATGATAAAACATGTTTGAAAGGGAGACCAACAGAAACTGAAGCTCAGTTAAGACTACTCCCTTCTACTGATTCAACTGTACTTAATGCATTGATATTAATAAAATCATTGTCTATCTGAAGATTTATTGATCATCAACATGTCATTGTCACTTCATAAATAAATACCCAGACATTCAATACAAACATTTTGGGGCACAGACATGAAAAGAAATTGACCATATGACCATTATTCATTGAGATATTTGATATAATATATATATTTGTATTTATTTTGAAATTGACAAATATTTGGACAATATTTGTTTTATCTTTGAGCGTAATTTGCTCCACTGTTTTACTCTGGTTACTGTACTACAGAATCTTTTTAATGTCATTCCAAGTTCAGTGTTCCCCTTTATCCGTATCCTCCTCCTCTTTAAAAAAAAAATTAACAGTTATCATTTCTGCCTCTGTGGTGTTTTTGTGATTAACTGCTTTAATTTGTTGTTTTACAAAAACAAAGATTGCACAATTAGAATAAATAGATACAAATACAAAGAAATAACTGAAATGTATATGCTTTAAACCTAATTGCTCAAATTAAGTTTAAATTTCAAAGAAGCATTTTTTAAGGATTTATGTGACAATGAAGCAAACACTAAAAGAAAACAGACCTCATTTTTAAAAGACTTATGTAAATATTTAGTTTGGAAGTTAAAATTAATTTCCTTCCATGATTTTTTCTACATTAATTATTAATTGTATAATAATCAACAATTATAACCTGAAATGTTTTCAAATACTTCCAATGGTCGTGCACACCCTACAGTGAATCTAAAATTTGCTCCTGTGCTCATGTAGAACAGCAGGTGGGGCTGTTGAGTTTCCAAAGATGCCTGGTGGAGTTGCTGGCCTCATCCGTCTCCATCCATTAACTGTGTTGTTTGTTCAGTAGATGGTAAGGCCTTCTCTGCAGCTCAACCCTCGCACCGCAACAATCGTGTAAAGACAGCGCTGCTGCGTTCTGATGGGACTGGAATTTGACAGGGAAAAAAAAAGTCAAAATTTTACATTTTATTTGAAATGATGGACCTTAGTTGATCAATTCTTTTTCACCCATAACTGAACAATAATGGAAGTTAAACATCTTTAGCTAGTTTACAAGGTTGTTTTAAATAAGTGATGACAGATTGTTATAATTTCTCGTTTTTAAAATTCAAATTTAACACAATTTGATTTTACTAAAATAAATTAAAACAAAAGTTTCCAACGGTTTTACAGTAATGTCATGCATGCACGTATGTTTTTTCTTTTATTTTTTTTACATCTCTTAATTGTTGACATTCTCAAAAGAACAGCTAATGTTTCATAAACTTTATTACTGTCAGGAGAAAAAAATACTTTTAGATAAACTACTTGAATTTATCTCCTTTATGTTACACTTTTTCTTAGATTTTTTTTTTTTAAAAGTGAAGACATCCCATGCTGCACTTTTTAATTTAAATTCACAAGTAAAGACAGAAGCAGGTGTTAATAAGATGATGTTCGGCTTAGTTGCACTCAGCTTCAGTGGTTGCCTTTATGTTATCCTTTACCAGGCTTGTCAAGCAAACAAAATAGATAACTGAGCTGCGTGTTAATAATTCACGTCAAGGCAGCATGCAAGGTTGTATCTTGTCTATGTGCAGGCATTTGTGTGATGAAGTTGTTTGTAGAACTACAGAGCTGAACATTTTACAAAGCATCATCTCAGAATAACACTGTTTTAATTGTGTCCATGCAGGACAACAGTAAAGCATTTCAGAGTTGTGTGATAAGAGCTTACATCCCTGAAACCACTTTAAATATGATGTTTTGTATTTACCCAAGTACTGACATTTTTAATAGGACAGTTCTAGTCAGTGACTAAATTGCTTAAAAAAGGAAAATAAAGATAGAAAAACAGAATTTAGCAAAAATAGAAAAAAGACACTTTTAAAAAAATATTTGAGTTGATTATTATATTTGGTAATACAGTTTATTGGAGTTTTTTTTTAAATATGTTACTGACAAAAAAACTGCGATCTTCCAAGAACAATGTGTTTTTTTGAACAATGGAAAAACACATTCTTATATATTGATATATTTCACGCAACAGCATGAAGAGCGGCTCCATTCAGTCCATCAGTTTACGTCGGCAGGCCCTGGTATTGCAGTTACAGTGGTGTTGTGCTATGCGGTGGTGTGCATGATTATCGACCAGTGTGTCATGCAGGATAAGGCCCGTTGTGCCTCTGTTGACTGCTTTGCGGTCAGCACTGCAGGGAGCAGGGTTGTGGTTAGCCTACAGACAGCAAGGCTGTGTAAGAAGATCAGTGTGTGTGTCCGTGTGTGTTTGTCTTCTGCTGCCACTGTCCCCTTGATGGTTTGCATCTTCACAGTTGCAATTTCTCATTGCTTAGATACAACTTTTTGGATTAATTTTTTTTTTATTCTTTGGGTATTATCTTTGCATCGATCACATCTATCTGTAAAAAGCATATTTTTCTTTCACTGTTGAGCCTTTACAAATGACTTGAAGGATTGAAAGAAGCCACCAGCTGCTCAAAGAATCTGTGCTTTCAACCAATCGCTATATTCTGCACACTGATAGACAAACATTTGGTCTTTTTTGCCATATTTTCACAATACTGTACTTCTTCTTATTCTTAAACTCCAAGTCCAGGAAGCATACACAGCACACACACTGACCACGGTGAGTGTGTGCCTCGGTTGGACCCTGTGGCTGAAGCTAATGGAAGGCTCTCATAAATGGCTTTAGTTTTGCGCTGGAGAGTCAGGAGAGTGGTCTTTGCCATGCTCTGATTCTCCCCCGACTCAGTGATAGCTCCAGAGAGCTTCATCAATTCTTCATGGAGTCGAGCGCTAAACACAAACAATATCTGACGAAGGTTTGCCACAGGCATGCTCAGAGCGCCCCAAACCACCTCTTTTGCTGTCCTCTCTCTGCATGTTGTGCAAGCTTGAGCAGTTTCAGTACACTTGTGGTGGAATGGGGACAACTCATTTAACATCAAGCCAATAGTTTTGATATGATGTATGTTAGTCTGCCTGTGTCTGAGTCTTGTCATGACAGTCTGGAGCTCTTCTTTGCGGTTTTGTTGGTGCTATAAAACTTTTACAAGCAGCTTGGCTATTCTGTTACTTGAAAATGAATGGTGGCTAAATCTGCATGTCCTCACCTTTCAAATAAACCGCTAGATAAAAGATGTGGAAGAAAAAACCTTCATGCATGAGTTTTACTGGACGATCATTGCGGAACACACAGTTCTTCAAGAAGTTTGAAGAATAAATATCAAGCTGGTTCATTCTAAAATAAATCTGATGTGATTGGAGATGTTTTCTTTTCTGTTGAATCCTATTCCTTTGTTCTTCTTTTCTGGATCTATGTGATCGTCTATTAGCTTCAGGTTGATCGTCTTTTGTTTTTATCAACATCAGCAGTCGGCATTAGCTCAGTTCTGCTTCTATGCGTATATCTTCCACTGACATGCACATCATGATTAATGAATTTGTTTGACTAACACTGAGACCCTTTCAACCCAGAGTGTGAATGTCTAATTAGTTTTTATCAAGACTGTCTGTGACTGCATCTTGATTTATGTCACTTCATCCATTAAACGATGCGAGGCAGTTATTGCTGTCTTGTCAAAGAACACTATTTGCTCCATTTGTTCCAAAATGGCTGCGGGTCTGTTGGTCGCAGGATTCATCTATATTCCTTCCAAGTTAAGCACAAGTGACATCTGCTTCTGTGTTTTCAGGGCATTACCTCATGAACAACATGTCTTTCACCCTCACCAATAATAAATAGCATCATTCTCACAGCCGTCTCAGAGTAAAAGATAGTAACAGTATTGATTTTAAGTCTCCCGTGTTGATTTCACTCATCTGTCTTGGCGGCTGATGGCTAAGGAATGTAGGGAGATCCAGCGTGTGGCTCATCTGTTTTTGTGGATGTTGAGGCTACTTGGTAAAGATGGCTGGGCAAAAAAAACCAAAAAAGGTCTTTGTGTTACCAGCATACATTATTTTCAACCTCTTACAGACTCAGTTAAACCAGATCAAAAGTTCACATATGTTTAAAGAGCAACAAAAAATATATTTTAAGAGAGTTTTTTCTTTTTTCAACGTATGTGTATTGGAACATGAGAAAATATAGAAGCTATAACATTAATCTGGTCTTTTACGGAGAGCATCTGAATACCTAATGGACAAAATATCGTGCCTTCTGCTCAGTTGCTGCCAAGTCCCTCATTTATTACTTGATGATTGTACACCGGAACGGCCCTCTTCCCACCGTTAACTAGTATCCATAATAAGCGGCAGTTAGGGGGCAGACATCTTTCACCAGTCCACTTGTCATTAACTAAAAGCATTGTGGAGCTTTACTCCCAATTACCACTCCTCTCACAGCTCACACAAATCACGCATAGTCGACTTTCATGAGCTGCAGTCCTATCTGATTTTCCTCCGTCAGCCCGGCCCTGCAGTAAACTTCTTCCACCTGCGTGTCCTGTGGAGGCAGCATCATTCAGAGAAGTAATTTTACCTTCTCGCTTGCTCCCACCTTCGTATTTAGTTTAAACGGTTCTTTGATCGCAGGCGCGTCACACAACAGAGACCTCATCGTTTAAGCTGTTATGATCTTTTAATGATCTACTATTACTGTATCGTTATCCTAAAAGCCGGCAGTGACTGCTGTGGGCTCTCACTTTGATATCGCTTTCATTAAGAGGAAGCCCAGATCATTTGTAAAGGCATTTAAGTCATTTGTTGAGAGTGTGTGAATGTGTTTGTGAATCTGCGTGTGTCTATAAAGCAGACTAGCTGAGGTGCAGTGTATTTTTATCTGGACCATCGATCTGTTGCAGCCTCTCCTCCTCTACTCCTGGGTGAGAAGAGTTGACCTTCACTGTGGGAGGTATCGGTGAGCCATGTGACCTCTGCCTCGGCACAACTTGCTAATGCACACAAAGTCAGGCACGCCTGCTCACACGTGTGAAAACGAACTAATGAAAATCACAGAACACTACTGTAAAAAAGGGTGAAATTCCACTTCCAACTCTGCCTCTGCTGTGACTGATCATGAAGGAGAGCTTGTCGCATTTGTTCTTTCTTCTTTCCCATCCACGCACACATACACACACATGCGCACACACACACACACAAGATTTCTGTTGTCTTTGTTTGTCGTCAGCACCTTCTCAGGTGGTTAAGGTTTCGCCTTCTCTGGAACCAGCCGAGCGCTGCGAGGGGGTCTGTCTGTGTGTGTTTGTGAGGCACAGTGTGTGTAAGGTATTGCGTGTCTAAGTGTGTGTGTGTTGAGGAGAAGGTGAAGAGCTCAGTAGCTGCAGGGCCTTGTATTGATGTCCGCTGCCTTCCCCAGGGCCCGACTCTGTGGGATAGTGTGTCAGTAGGACAAAGCCATGGCGCCATCCGTCCTGCTCAACGGGCCAGTAACTAGAATTAATTACAAACCAATCGAATCTGCTGCAGCCAATTGGTAAACTAATTGGTAATTTCAGCTGCCCATCCAGTCACGGATGGGCATCTCGCTGTGGTTGCTGGTGTTCTGAGTGAAAGCCCCTAAGATGGATTTTTGTCATTTGTGGCCAGATAAAGTAGACCCAACTCAGAGCTGTGACGTGACAGTGACTGAAACCTCCAAGGACCACAGTGATTCCCATGGATTAGAGTTTACTTTTCCTACATCGGTGGGTCACAATCTTCTTAATGAAGTACGTCTTACATAGTAGTGAATGCTAATTGCCTAATTGGATATCTTTTTCAGTGTTTCTGGACCTGTGTTCCCCCGGGATTTCACTTCATTTAATTTCAGTTTACTTTCACGGCACAGACTCACAACACTCTTCCATTTCCACTAAACGTGTCTCAGGTCACGTTACAGCTAACAAACCAGATTCAAAAAAATAATATGAAATTCCAGCTCAAAAGAATCACACTGTATTCTAATTGACTAAAGTTAAGTCTTATTGTTTCTGAATTTCTGCAATTTTATGGTGCAAAAGCAAATATTAAGGAAACATACAGCTTTTATGGTCACTGAACGATGCTCACAAGTCACTTTTTGCGAGTTCAATTCTCAAGTAATATTGTAAATCATTGTCACAGATTATCTTTGAAACAACAAATAGGGCTGAATTAGTGTTTCCACACTCACAAAAATAAAACACAACAATTTAGAGGACAAACCTTGTTTTTGATACAAATGGATTTTGAGTGAAAAAAAAAAATTTAACATTCAGTCACAAGTTTCAAACCTTTTGTTTCAAGTCAAGTCTCAGGTCCCTGCATGTCAGATTTGACTTTTTAAGGCAATCCTGATTTAAATTTTTAGTAATCACATTATTTATTTTCCTTGCTATTTGAAATCTTTTAAAAGTATGTTTTATTTTCTAGTGTTGAAATTTCATGGCAATGGTACTTATGCTGAAAAAAACCAAAGGCACTAAAAACTTATAGTGCCTAAAAAATAACCGCCTGGTTTCATCATGTGTATCATATTTACATATCTAACTCCCTAATTTCATTTTTTAATATATATTTTTAATTCAGTCTTGAAAAAAGGCTCAACCTGTTATTCTTACTCCATTTCACCTTTAAACTTTTGTCATAACGTTCTAAAAATAAAGTTACCAAAGTTTATTACATGTTCATAACATTTGCATGCGGAATCATACAATTGTGTAAAAAAAAAAAAAAAAAAAAAAAAAAGTTTCTGCTATTATCATGTGTGTCCTTCAAAATTTATTGTAGATTCCATGAGTTTGTAGTTAAACAAGATTTTACTACAAAAAAGGAAATCTGAAGAATATGTTTAAACAGTGCTACAAAAATTAGGAAAACAATGAAGTGTGCATGAAGTGATTGATGATTTTATTTTGTAATAAATTCTAAACTTTATTAAATATTGATTTTAGACAGTACAAATGGGGGTTTGTGTTGCATTAAAAGAAATATAATTACAGATTTGACTATGGATTTGTCTTCTGGCGAGTAGGAACTTGACTCGTATTTGAGATGTAGAACTTGAAATCAAGTTTATTTTTCTATCACTTCCATCTTTAAATGTTTAAGCTTCATATGCCTTAACATATTATTGTTTGTATTTCTCTCTTTTTTGGCATTTATGGCAGCAGATACAAACAGCAGTAGTTCACCAGTTGTCATGCCTTTGTGACCATTGAACTTGATAGCAGATGCTTGACACTGGAGCTCCAGCAGACATTTTGTAACTGTGTTAACTTTTAATAACATTTCTGTTTTTTTAATATTAGCTGTTAAAATATATATATATATATATATTTAACTGGGCAGACTCAAACCAGCTTAGTAACCTTTTATTTAAACAGAAAGAGCTGGTCTGGGCTTCAGTGAACCACGTCTGCCTCACTCTCCAGTTGTCTGTATTGCAGAAGTGGAGGACCATAGAGGTTAAGGCCTGCTCTGATGTGGCCCTGTTGATAGACGACACTATAAGCCATTACTCCCAGTGCTATTTTCCAGCACCCTTCAGGAATGAGCGTTGCTCCCTTTACAAAACTTTTTTTTTTAAGGTGAATTCATTAGCATCGTATTTTGGGAGAACATTCTTTTCCACCTGTGGACTGCTTTTGCTGATGCAGCTTGTTGCCTTAATGTCATCCCAGCTATTGACTTGCAAAGAAAAGTCCTCAAAAGGACAGTTGTATGTTTTTTCAGCGAGCCGTCAACATGTCTGGCTTCTGCAGTTTGGGAGGAAGTGCATGAGAGAGGATGAAAGGCATGTCAAGGTGCCAGGTTTCTGAATGAACATCAATCTCTCAATTAGGACTGAAATAACCTGGCCTGCCCTGACACTTCCTGTCTGCCTGAGCATGAGCGAGAGAGAGGAGTGGGAGGAAGGAAAAGGGAAAGTGCGAGGGATGAAAAATGAAACTGAATGCAAAAAAGCAGAGACATGATCCTGTCAGGGAGATGGAAGAAGTGAGTGGCTTCGTCTGCTTCTAGAAAGCAATTTTAACTTTCTTTATCTTAATGGAACCAGATACATAAATACTCTATTAACACACAATGTGTTTGTTTTTTAATGTGGTTCCTCAGGTACACTTATAGGTCCCTGTTGTTTCTGCTTTTTTGCTCTCTGCTGCTTCCATGTCTTTATACCTTTGCACGCACATAAAAAACGAAGAAAAAAAATTTCCAGATCAACCCCTATCGCTCTCTGGGCTCTAAGAAAAAAAACTCAACGTAATTACTGGGTGTAACTCAAACCCTTGGATCACACATAATTTATTTTTAATTCAATTCAGTCTATTTTGGTAGAGTGAGGTTATGACAAAAGACATCTCTTGCTATGAGGAAGGGCTTCAAATGCAAAGTGTATTAGCTGTCACTTAATGGTTTTAACTAGTTCATATTAAATACAGTTTTTGCTTATTTTTGATAGTTTTGTGGCTCTCTGTTGTCATTCCCTTCTACCTTGTTCTAATTCCGTTTTTCATACACAATTACTTTTCTGACTATTTATTAAAAAAAAAAACTCACTTAATCCACACAAAAAGTATTCGCTTTACCATAACTTTACATCACTTTAGATTCTTAGCAGAAAAAATAAAATTTCACAAATTTCTGAATGAATATAAGGGGGTTTATCATGCTTTTGCTTCCAGATTAAATCCCATTTACATGTGATAAATATGGAGCTAGGTGGAGTGTATAAAAACCAGAGGGGGCTTTAATGCTTTATTTCCATTCACAATTACTGAATGTATACATGATTTTGTTCTCTGTTGCTTACATTTTTATAAGAATTCATAGAGTAGTGGAGTTGTTTTGATTGACAGGTGGATGAACCCAGTGGTGAACTAAATACATTCTCACTTTTAACTCAAATGGTCACATAACCACACTTTTTTGTCTAATTTTTTTTGTATTCAGAGATGTTTGCACACTATTATAGCTGAATTTAAATTTTGTAAACCTGTTCATTTTTGTTATGTTAAAAGTCCCACTCCAATTCTTTTGATCTAATGTAAAATAAATTGTGGTGGTCTTTTAATTATGATTATTATGTTTTTAGCCAAAAAAAAAGTTGTTTTTTAGGACAGTTTCTGCAGAGCGGCAGGAGTTCATTTGAAATTTGCCTCTGAGCGAGACTTTTGACACTGACTAAGCCTGAGCTCATTTCCCATCTCTCCTGCTAGCTTGCAGCCCCTCACAACCCCAAACTAACATAACTGATGCAAGAAAAATGGTGAGCAATATTGGAGCTATCCAGCGTACAGTTTAAAGCCAGATAGCAGCACAGACAAAGAAAACTAAGACTTACTTGGATCTATTTGTCTGCAAGTGGATGCTTCAGAATTGTAGTGGAGGCGGGAGACTTTGACCTGTCCATGACAGCTGCTGCATCACAAACCTGAATATTTGCCCTATACTTATCAGACATGTTTGCCATATCCCACTTCTGACACTATTGCTTTAAGTAGACCAAGCAGATGAAAAAGAAATCAGGAAAACCAAAGAAAACAACCCTCTTCCAACTGCTGTTGCTGGGCAAATCCATTTGACCGCTTGAGGCCAAAACCTTTTTATAGGGACAGGAACTCTCCTTCTAACTTTCCTGCAGCCAATCAGAACAGAACATTAGAAAGAGGGCACCTGCAAATGATAATGACAAATCAGATACTTTGAAACAAGACAGGAAAATCCAAAATGTGAAGAAAAAGAATACAAATTTCCGACAAGATAACAATTCTTTTAAATTTACGCATTGAGACTCAAACAGAAAGGAAGAAAAAAAACTACAAAACACTTTGCATCCTCCTCATAGTCACAAACCTCAGGTTTTTCAAACCACAGTTTATTTCTGCTTCTGATCCATGACGTTTTGAATAAAGAAAACTCAAACATACAGTTTTAATCGTCAATTATTTTCTTTTCTACATGTCTTCCATCACAAGAAACACTACAAGTACAAGTGCTACAAGTACATGTTAAAAAAACACCAAAAACACATTTTTGTTGGAGAGGATCTTTAAGGATGTTCCCTAAAATAAGAAGACCACATTTAAAAAGCTCTTCCAAAGCCACCCATAAAAAAATGAAAAAGGCAGAGTTTATACTATCATGTTTACATGAGCTGTGACTATACCGCTTTTGATCAGGAAAACTCACTTCCCATGTCCTGGCCAACAGTGAAATATTTTTTCCTAAAAAACTTGATCATGTCCCACAGGTTTTATTTAATCCTGTACTTCTCTCCACACACGAAAAGGACCAAATTGAAAATAAAAAACCACGATTTTAGCCGTCTAGGTTTTAGCTACAACTGTCAAACCAAACTGGTGCAGCTTTTCCACAGACGATTGCAGTTTTATTAGTTTGAATGTATGTTAAAGTTCAGATTTATTCCCACCTGAAGTTTTTTCTTCAACAGATGGAAAGCGTCACAAAAGAAACCAACTTTTCTTTGCAGATTGCCATCCTTTGTTTCAGTGTTTTTATTCTTTAAAGTAGACAACAAAAATTTTACATGTGCGCTTCATCATGATATCATCCTGAAGGACAGTGAGGTCCCTGTACCACTCACCATGTCGAGACTGAATCTGAACACAAGAAGAAAAGAGGAAGAAAAAAAAAACACTCACATAAACACGACCCCTGTAACTTCCATCATAAACACCGCTGGTCAATGGGCAAAGCAGTATTTCAAGGTAATCCACCAGTTTATTGGCTTAAACAGAATGACCAGTACACCCATAAATTGATTAAAGCATAAAAGTGCAGGCTTTTAAGTAGGCACTCCCTCCCCCAATTTGTGCTTTTAGCACAGACCATACATTGATTGCCTTACTAGTACTTTGCATGGGTTCTGGCCTTTTTGTTTCCCATAAGGGGAATAACTCATTTTACTGATGTAGAAATGTATTTTACATTAACTAGTTTACAGTATCGCAAAGAGTTCCAGAGAATAGAAGCTGTAGGAGGGCGGCCCACTCACCATCACAGACAAAGCATGTGTTTTAGTAAAGCCTGATGAAATGTTATTAATAACAGCCTTTCAAAGAGAAATCTCCTTTGGAAAAATATGACTTTTGTGGCTTTGAACTTTAAATGTCAATGTGAACAACTCTTTCCCACAGTTGGAGACAAGTTGTCGGAAATCAGGCACATCATGAACCCATCTGATTTACGACGTTCACAGACTCAGGAAAGTCTGACCTGACCTCTACTAAATTTCACAAAATTAGCACCAAAGGCAAAATGGTGACTGAGTGACTTTTAGATCACACGTTGGAGTTTCTGGTTTCGAAAGAGTTAAGGTCTCAAATCCAAATGGTCTCACCCCAGCTTAATGTATAAATTTAGTTTTAGGGTGGGTTTTCTTAGAGTAGCACTGAGACCAAGACTTTCCACCAATTAGGTTAACCCTGCTGATCTGTGCAGGATAAACAGGAATCGCAAACCACATTAGAGGCACATTGCCTTCTCAGATGCCTGGTCCGCACTGTTAGGATCTCCCAGTTAGGCCAGTGGAGCAAGATGGATGATCAATGGCTTGCCTGAAAATCATTCTTTTAATCTGATTTGTAGGGATTTTCTCTCCTTCTGCAACGGAAATGACGGATGGTTGAGAGAAAACTGTGGTGGGAGTCTGCTGAAACATTGGTTCAATATGGACATTATTCTGAAACCTGACACTGCAGGAAATAGATATTGATCATGATGACCATTTACTCACTCTGTGGCTACATAGGAGGCAAAGTGAGACCTACCAAGGAGTTGTGCAAAGATGGCATCATGGCTCACAGGAAAGATTTATGCTGTTTTCCACCAAAAAATGACAGGAATGGCTTTGTTTTAACACTTCAGTGTCTTTAGCGAAAAAAAAGGAAAAAAAAAACTAAACATAAAGTCATTATACCAGATGATGTTGCTTCACATAGCTTCTATCACTTGTGAATGGATGGTGTCAAAAGGTAAACAGCTCTGCTTTCATTCCAAGAAGTGTTTAAAAATTTGTTTATTCTTCTTATCATTTGGACAATGAAAATAACTCTATCTATAATAACAATATTTTATGTATCTTGGAAGTGTTTAAACATTATTTTTTGTCAATATTGTTTCCAAAAATAAAAACTGATAAAACACGACTAAAAATTTGTGCTTTTTTTTACAATTTTAAAAAACAGAGGATTTCTGGATAAAAACATTTAGAAAACTGATTTTTTTTTTTTTTTTTTTTGCTTCATCTAAAAAAGACAAACAGATCCATGTACGTCTTCATTTTGGCTAAAAACTGCATAATTATAGTTAAAAAGGAATAATTTTACAATGGAAAAAATATGTATAGTTGGAGTGGAACTTTAAAGAGGGCACACAGCGATGGTTGTTTTTCTATACATAGATATTTGTATATTTGGCACTTGGACTCTACATTATTTAGATCCATGAAATGTATTTTTGCTTGACTCTGGAACAAAGCTTTCAGGTATTGCTGGAGTTATCTTTTTTTAACATACCTGTGACATTGAAAAATTCATTGGTACATCCAGATGCATCAACAAGTCATGCATGCAAATAGGACAGACTAATGTCCTCTCAGAATGACTTTTAGTCATGATAACGGTCATCTCTTTTAGGTGGTTTTGCGTCAAAAAGTAGGGCTCTCATGCAATAATAATTGTGCGCTGTGGGTCTTCCACTGTTCTCTTTGGTCTCTCATTTGCTTTAGGCGTAATCCTCAATTTGCTCCCATAAGTCACTTATTTTGGCTGCTGCTGCATACATTCAAATGTAAGTGAGATAACATTTCCATCAGTTTGATGCGGGGAATTCCATCAGCATTGATCAGGAGAGCGCAGGAGCGGGGTGAGGGCATGGAATTCAAGAAGAATAATCTCAGTCAGCGCGGTATCTTTCAGATACATAGACTTGAAGGCGAGTGATGTGTGACGAAGGGCAGAATATCAGATTGTGCATGCGAGAGCGTACAAAGATCAATGCGGTATGAGAAAGGAGAAGAGCATTTGTCCTGTTTGGGTTGATGATCAGGCTTTCAGATTTTTTTGAAAGTTGAGAATGAGTGGACTCAAGGGCATGTCTGCACAGGGTTTCCCAAGAGTGGACTTTAACTTTTCAGAAAATTTTCTTTTTCTTTTTTTTCATAAGAATTTTCAAAATTTCAACTTCAGTGAGGAAAATTTTGATTTAAATAAACAAAAGAAAAACAAAAAAAAAATCCCAAATAGGTTTTCTAAAGGCTCAGTATATCTGGTATTATTATTACTTATGGCCTTCATTTGAAATTTTACATTAAATAAAATTGATTTAAAAAAAAAAACAGAAGTAGGAAGAAAAACCAAAAGTTTTTTTTCTTAAAAAAGAGCGCTATTTTTATATTCTTGCTTTTAAAGTAGAGTAAAATAGTGCTCAACCAAATATTAATCAACAAAAATATGAGAAGTGAAATAAAAAAAAGAGAGTAAAAAGGCTGAAGTTATTGTATTTCAAAAATTTAAAAAACAAGTTTAGTTTACAATTTGTATTTATTGTGGTAAAAATAAGAGCAGGCCTGATGTGTTGAACAAATAGTTAATTGCAGCAGAGTAAGAATATTGAGTCTCAGTCAACAACCGAGGGAAAATAACTCTTTACTAATAATCTTTTTTAGTAACAACAATAAACTAAACACAAATAAACTGACATTTGTCATATTTACACATCTGGTAAATAAAAAGTTTTGTATTATTTGTAAAATGTAGAGAAAGATGTTGAGAATTTCACTCTGTTAGACATAATACATTCACTGTCTCACTTTAGGTAAGGAAAAAATGGTGACCTAAACTAGAATTTTGTGGTATTTCATTCTAATTATTACAGCAACATAACCCAACTTCTGTTCATATTTCCTGAGCTGCTCATTTACACTTTGATTTGCCTCAAATTTAAATAAACATAAAAGATCACAGCCGGCAGACATTCCAGTTGTACAATAACAATAAAGGGTTTTTAAACAGCTTTGTTTCTGCAGAAAACTTGTAGTTAAATGAGTCAAAATGTGTTTCTTAAAAAAAAAATAGCTGCATCATTCTTCATGCCAGAAAAGTCTCTGTCATGGTGGTTGCATGAACACATCTAATCTGCAAAGGTGATAAAATGCTGACAGCCAGGTAGTGAAAAAGGCTAAGAAGCTACAAAATGAGTCATTTTTTAAAGTTACGCAGCTTTATTTAAGTATTACTGAGAAAAAGATGTTTATACAATATTCTATTCATAAAAGAAAACATTTACTAAAGACATTAAAATATTTAGTTTTAAGTAAATATTGGGGTAATAACAGTTGCAAATGAATGATTTTGGACATAACAAAAGGTTCAGATTTGATTCCTATTTCAGTTAAAGCATCGTGGCAGAGATGAACATCTGGAACTACTGAAAAACTAAACTTTATAAAACTCATTCCAGTTTCTCAAAGCTCTCAGATTAATAATAGTTCCAGACTTAATTTGTGAACCAAAAAATAAACGTAATGGAACAAGATTTTTATGAACTTATGGGACAAATTAAATTTCATCAATGATAAAATCTAAAATATCTGTAAAATGAAGTCTTACAGTGTGATTAAATATACATAAGAAAACATCCGAGTGGCTTCACCATTGTTCTCTTGACACAACATTGCTGAGATATTTTTGTCAGATGGAGAGAGCTCAGTGTTGAGGCTGCGTGGGGGTTGAGTTCAGTCCCACAGGAGACTGTGACGCCTAAACAAATTCGATAACCTAACCTTGTTACCCCCAAGTCGCATAGTACCGTCCCCCATAATACCCCCTCCCAATTCAAAACAATAGCTTAGGCAGACAGGCAAGACAAGTTGTGCATAATTTACAAAATGATGTGCACGCCTGCTGACACACTGAAAGCCACAAGTGCATGCGTGCTCGTGCACATGAGGGGGATAATGAATAAGTGGCTGTGAATGGATGGCTATGTGCACTTAGTGCAGTGAGCCTCAGTCACGGATGATGAATTAACAGTAGCTGGTAGAAGAAGCTGACAGGCCCTGGATCACCAGGAAAGGAGAGGGCAGGAACGCAAAGGCTTTGAAAAATGGAGAGGAAAGTACTCACTACTGTGCAGTGTGGGACAGCTGAGGAGACAACACGATCGTAGAGAAAGATGCAGGAGAGAGGAATGAGGACGACTCCATGGGGAAGGTGGTGAAGCATGCAGCTCAGGTTTCCTGTCTCTGATGTAAGGCCAGCCTGGATCGATGGCTCCGCTGGGGCTCGGCCAACGCACTTCAGCCTGCACGCTCTCTACAACTCTCGCTCTCACCCTCTTTTGTCTCAGTGTTTATCTCTTTTTTGTTGTTCTTAATTGGAGGTCTCAATTCTTCCCTTCACTCTTTCACTGCATCAGCTTTTTTTCTGGCTCTGTCATAACTAGGACTCTGACAAAGACTTTGTCACATCAGGAAATACACCATCTTTGATGCAATTCCTGTTTTCAATACATCCTTACACTCATACCTTAAGATTGGTGTGGCCCCTCTGGTTCTGTTCCTGCTTGAAAACATGTATGTCACCATTTCTTGGACCCAAAGATGGTACAGTCTATCTGTGAGAACAGAGCAGGACAAAGACTGTTAGGCTACGTTCACACTGCACAAGTGACACTCATTCAAGAACGTGCTAACTGCAGGTTCTTGTACATTCTTAAAACACCCGTTTAGCTTATGATGTTCACACTGGACAAGCAGGGAGCGTTTCTTCTTCTTTTCTTTTCATACAGTTTACTAGCACACCTCCGCCACCTACAGTTGAAACATGTCTTCGTTCATGTTGCAATAAAGTTATATCGCTACAAAATGAGTACTTCACAATTTTATTTTATCATTATTTTAGTCTTTAAGATTAAGATCCAGAGATTAGGAAGGTTGGTTGATTAAAAAAAGACTCAACACACATAGTATAATTGCTATGGTTGAGTTAACATTTATCATTGCATGTTGGTAATGTTGGCAAAGCCAGAAAGTATCTCACAGCTGATAAAAAGAGTAAATACTGCCACAGCTTTTGTTAAGACAAACATTGTGGTGTTTGCTAACATGAATGCAAATGGTAATGAAGTATTTTGAAGAGAGAAAGAGTTCCACTATTTACATTTTTAGGGTGTAATCAGAATGGAAAATCCCATTGGTCTGGACTGAGTCCACTTCATTGGTCTGGATCAAGTCCTCAACCTTGCGTTTGGTTTGTATTCAGACTGGCGTCTTGATTTCTATTTGAACTAAAGCTTTGTAAACAAAACCATGTGACCTAAGATCTCTTCAGTCATCGACCAGTAATTATGAGGGTGGGGCGAAACAATGAGAGAGAATAACGGAAATCCAAAACTTAGCAATCCTTTGTGGGGATTATTCACTTATTCAAACTTTATATTTCGCTGACCAATTTTGAACGTCTACATCAACTTCAGGCACAAGGCGCAAGAAGGTTACTGAGGAGGCGATGGCTATAAAGGTACACTGATGTGTTTATGACTAATAGAATGTTGGGAAAAGAGTGTGAGATGCAATGTGTATCGCATTAAAAGTTTTATATTAATGAGCCTGCACTTGTCCGACCACATTTCAGTGAGTTGCTGTTGCATCGCTGGTCCACGTCTGTCTGTGGCTCTTTGTTTACATGTTTACATTTTAATTCAGTTGTTCCACTTGGGGCAGGAGCCTATTCAGACTAAGGAAACTCAGGGGGAACCAGAGCTCAGTCTGTTTGGAAACAAACCAAGACCACCTCAGAAGATGGGTCAGAGAGCGACTCCTGGTCCAGGGCCTGCTTGGATGGATTCAGACTGAAAATTTGTTCCGGATTAAGAGAAGAAACAAACTCTGGTTCACTAAAACCAATTGTTCCCAGTCTGAATACTCCCTTACAATTTTTCAAGTTACTGCCCTCTGTAGCCTTCTCTTTGAGTACTTGATCAATAGTATCAAGCATTTTACTTGCTTTACAATCAGACTATGAAAAACACTTTAAGAGAGCTGTAGAGTCAAATGCCAGACCATCTGACAGAAAAAGCTTTCCCGAAATTCTTTAATAAACTTATATCATTGAAGTGATGATCCGAAGCACTCCAGCAAACCTACAACGCAATGGGTGCAAAAGAAAAAGACAAATGACTGTTTCATGTCCAGACTTTACTCTAACTGAAATGCTGCAAGAGTGATGTGCATAATTTAAAGTCTTAAAGGGATCAAAGAGTCAAAAAGTGTAACAAAAAATATTTGTATTGAACCTTAAACGAAAGTTTTTCTTGCATTGGAAATGTTCTTTCATGAGATGATTCTTTTAACAAACAACATCCTTTTTGAGCTATTTTTATTGCAATAAATTTCATACTCAAAACAATGGTCTGACTACGGGCCTTTGAAGGGTTAAAATAAAACATGATCTCAACTGCCTGCCTGCCATCTGTATTGAGACAAATGACCTTTTAACTGCCTTCAGGGATTGATACTAATCTAAGGAGGCTGGTCTGGTTCTTTTAGTGAGCGATATGACTCCAAAAGGTGGCGACAAAAACGGACACTCAATCTGTGTCCCAGTAACCACACCGGAAGTATTCTAATTTACTTTCATGGGGTTTTACAGAAAGAACATAAAAAGTAATGGAAGTCTTTCCTTTTGGCATCACAAAACTCCCTGCACCATAAAAAAGAATGTTCAAAACACTGCAAATGAAAAATGTTATCCATGTGAAATTGTTATTTTACTGGGTGATTGTGGGAAAAAAAAAGTTCAACTTGTGAGTAAAAAAGTTGCATATAAAAAAAAAAAAGTAAGGTGCTCCAAATGTACATCTAAATAAATATGGCTTTAGCCCATTGAAAGCAAGGGACTAAGGATGCTGTTATGTCACAGAAAAATCGAATCTGTTTTAAAATGGCACATGGAACCGAAGTAGGGTTTTTGGCATGTTGTAAATTAAAACGTAAAGTGGAAACATAGCTTCATTAGACATCTTTTGTACTTTTTTTTGTATCACAAATGTGTTTAAATAAATAAATATGGTATTAGAAGTCAGCTTATTTTTTGTATTTTTAGTCATCAGATGTTTTCTCACAAGAAAAGCCCTGTGTAAACAGTTTGATTTGCTTTCATAAAACACTCTTCAGATGGAACCATAACATGATTCTAGACAATATGTTTAGGCTATATTGTCTGGAATCATCATTCAGTTGCCAAAGAAGTGTCTTGCAGGGGCGCCGCCACCTGAAATGTGCAATAACTTGAGAACATGAAGCCAAAAGGAAAAAAAAAAACTCTTCTGATCGTGCTTGTCCTATAGTTGTGTAAAGCAAACATAAAGCAACACCTTCTTGACTACACATTTACACACTTTTCCTTTGTCACTGTTGTCTTTGTCTTGTGGACTGACCAAAAGAAGGAATGGGGTACAGACAAAACAGACCAGACTGAACTCATCGTTACAAGAAAGAAACTAGCTTTATTTTGTGTTTCTAAGATAAAATAAGACCTTCATAATACGTTGTGATCTATCCTAAAATTTTTTGTTTTGGATAAACAAAAAGAAGAAAAAGCTTTTAAAGAAAAGAGAACACGTATTTTTTGTCCTACATATTTTCAGTGGAATTTTTTGGGAGCATTCAAAACACCCTTCATACTACATGCTTAAAGACCAATGAAAATCCTATTTTTGTTGGGTTTTTCTCATAATGGGGGAACACTTTAAGAAAACTAAGCTAAAAATTGTATTTCTGAGGATTTCTTTAATCAAACTATTGTGAATCAGGAACATCTGGCTGAAAACTGTACGCCTGGGTAGCTCCAATATTGCTCAGAATTGTTGTTGCACTACTAATGTTAGTTTGGGGTTGTGAGGGGCTGTAATCTAGCGGGAGAGCATGTAAGCAGATGGATGATGGATGATGGGAAGGGGGTGCACGGTTAATCCGCATGAGCAGTCCTGAGAGGCAAATTTCTTTGTTTTTGGTTAAAAATTGCATAAACAAAAACCTTTAAAGCCTTCTATAAAAACAGTGCCATAACAGGTAATTATGAATACCAACAACTCTAACCTATCTTGTTTGTCAAAAAGAAAAACTACTCACAGTAATCCCCTTATATTTGTTTTAATTTGATTTGATGTGACCAACACCCTCTTGTCTGGGGTGTGTTTTACTGAGAGTTGTTAGCTTTTAAACCAAAGTTCAGCTTTTCAAAGTCATCTACGAAGATTAATCTGAAGATCAATGACATTAATGACAGTGAATTTACATATTGGACAGAATGTTTTTTTTTTTCTTTTTTGCAGATATGAGGTTTCATCCAGAACAGAGATGATATGAGCTCTGGCAGACATCAGTACAGGGAACTGGCCTATCTTTGAGCGTTTGCATTTGAGAGTGGCCTCTTGTCATTGCCTGATCTAAACCTTTCTGACATCTAACATAACCATTGCTGACACATCACTGCTGATAACACATGAGAAGGCAGTCAGAACTCATCTGTGTTTGTGGTTTGCCTTAATTTACCCACAAACACACAACAGGACACTGAGGTTTATGTCTGATCTGCCCTGGCTGGAGGCATAAATATTTCACAAAAGAAAAAATGGATTAAGTAGCCTTGGATAAGGCTTCAGCAAATAATTCATACCAATTGATGTCAAACACATTTGATCCCTGTGGTTGAACTGGATAGTTTGGTATCTGCAGGAGAGGTGGGAGCAGAGGAGGAATACAGTGTTTTGTTGTGTACTCTGTATCAGTATGTTTGCTTTCTTTGTGCCCTTCTAGTTGGTTTATTTAAAGCAGGAATTAGATTGGAAAAAAAAACTTGAATGGACTAAAGTCAAGTGTGTGGAATTGTCTTTCTCTGGATTCAGCTTTTTTTTGGGCAACAAAGGGTTCCCAACAACACAACCTAATGCTACGTACACAACAGGCATGTGATGCAGGTTCAAGAAGGCACTGAATGCCATTTCTTGAATGACACAAGTGCAAGTACTCTCAGTTGGAAGCAAATCTGGTGAATCTTGCTCCGGACCTTGTCTTGCAGCTTTGATCCGTAGTATAAGAGACTTCAATTCCCCGTCATGATTACGTTTGGCACTTCTGTGAATTAAAATGGACTCTACCCATATGTCACTACCAAGTCCCCGATTGCTCAAAGTTCAACTGGTTTAACTTTCAATGCGTGTTCAGTGGCCATGCGTTTTGTACATAGAGCAAAAGAACTGACCTAAAAACTTGCATAAGGATGTGTGAATGCGAGTGTTTTGAACCTGGAAGCCCTAAATTCGCATATATGAGCATTTTGATTGGAAGTGGTAGCTTGAACGTGTGTTGAAAAGGCTGAGGTAGGAACTATTCAGAGGCATTGAACTATGGAAACCATTTTTTTAAGGAACTAACCGTGTGTTTGAACAAGTAGCAGAGAAATACACCAATCAGTAGGCCTGTATTATTGCTTCCACTTTACTCATCCAATCTCTGTGTCCCTTCTTTTCATTAAGGGCACATCCACACTAAGGCTGTTTGATCGTTATTGGGATTTGTTTTCTTGGATATTCTCGCTCAGGCAGGCGTGAGAGCTCACCTTAGCTCTGATGTGGACCAACTCACCTTGAAACAAAAGTCTCAGGTTGCTTGAAGACTATAGTAGTGTTGCTAACTTGCGATAGGAGCACAGAATATGCAGCCGACCAAAGACAGGAAGTGAAGCACAGCAGAACCTGATGCAAGCTCTGGCCATTATTTAAGTAAAACAAATGTCTGAAAAAAAATCCAAAGAATCAAGTGTTAAATGAAACATTCAAACTGTGAAAAATGTGCAGTTTGTTGATTACATATAAAGTCAGAGAACTGAATACTAGTACAAGGAATGGGTTTTCTTTTCCCTTATGATAAATTTATTCCTGGTAAGTGCTAGTTTTAGGCAACAGCGCTCCAAAGCTTTAATCTGCTGTTTTAAATGTTTCTCAAAAGTGCAATGTGACAATTTTTAGATGGACTTTTCAAAATGTATTATTATTTTTATTATTTTTTTTTATTATTTATTATTATTTTTTTTATTATTATTATTTAATTATATTTATTTTTAGAAACTATTTTTAGAAACTATTTAAGTTGAGTTTTGTGCTATTTATTCTTTAATTTTTCATACCTCTTGATTTTTTTGTTCTATCATCTTTTTTTAACATACTTTGCAACATTTTCTCTGCTTCTATATAGTTTGAGTTTTCATAACAGTAACCTTTTTAAGTAGTGTGTAAGTTATTATTTTATTCTTTGAATTCTTTTGAATCTGCTATGGAAACAAATTGCTATTATATTTTTATTTAAAGTTTACTGTAAGCAAACAAGACTTTTTCAAATGCTCTGGATTTGGACATGTTACCGGACCACAAAAAGAGTTTTCATTGAAAACATGAGTTTGCTATTCGGCTTTGCCAAAGACAAACATTTTCTTTTTTCACAAAATTTAAGTAGGAATGTAACAGTTAAGTTGCATGTTCAAAACAGTTCAAATTTGTAAAAAAGTTTAAATTCTAACCATACGGTTTGAAACAAAACTTCCCGAACATGTGACATCATGAGCACCCGTCACCACATGCAGTCTTCCCCCATTTCTCCTCTGGGATGTTTATGTAAAGTGAACATATCTGAGATATTCACACTTCTTGTGGCTTCAGTGAAGCATGTAGGTGTGTTAAAGGCTCTTCCACTGTGCTGTGCTCAATGTCTTGGAAGGAGTCACTGTCGGACCAGTTGGGAGCTGCAGCTTTCAGCCATTTAAGCCTGACTGATCTCTGTCTCCTCTCACTGCCACACTGACTGAGGGAAAGATGGTGCAGCAGCTTTGTCCATAGAAAGTCTTAGAACTTGAAAGGTAAAGATCCGTGTTTGTCGTAAGGATTTTTTTGGAACTTCCATTGTTTTTTTTTATTGTTTGTGACACCATAGTTTAATGTAACATGGGTACAAACAAATACAACAAATGAATTTAGGCCTTAAAATAAGTTTACTTTCTTTACTCTGACTTCTTCACAAGTTCTAGAAAAACAGTGCTATGGTGCACATACCCATAAGCACACACAGGATGGTGGCTCTGCCAGGCGGAAACATCCCAGTTGCTAATGTGTTTCAGCCAGCCAGGAGGCGGTGACCAGTGGAGCAGATAATCACATTATTCAAGTGAGACCTGCACAGCCTAGTGAGGCTCTAATACTGCGACTGCTGATGTTACAGATAATGCTACCTCTGAGCACTGCAAAATGTATACCCCTACATATGATGTATGCATATAAATATTATTATCAAGAAATTAAAATATAAAACAAAACACTTTTTCTAATTTTACGCTTATTTCTAGTTGACAGCTGCCCAAAAAATTCATTTTTTAAATAGTTTTCATCGCATTTGATTGCATTGTTTTTGTGAAGCCTTTTTTGTATTTGCTACAATGTGGGTATGAAGGTTCTTGTGTGTCTCTTAAGGAGATAAATCACACACAACTCTCCAGTTTCCTCTTTAAGTGACACAGCTTTGCACATCTCTTTATCTGTAATCTCCAATTTGTTTTCCTTTATAGCCTTTTTAGTACAAAATGCATCCTTTATCCAGTCTCTATAGATTTAAGCTATTCTTGGTTAGGTGACACCCACTAATGCAGCTTTTGAACAGGAATATCTGATCTCCGACAAGAAAAAGGAAAGAAAATGCCCTCAGAGGACAGATTTTCTGTTCTATGGCACAGATACTGTTTCTTATTATCACAGGCCTTTTGGGTTTTTGTTATTAAGACTAAAGAGTTCACAGTGCATGCCTTTGAGAAACAGAAGAGGAACAAAAACAAAACCCCATTTTTAAAACCAGGGGTCATAAAAAAAATGCACGACTTTAAAAAGAAAACCTTCACACATGAGTAAAAGCATCTTCTGCAGGAACGTAAATATCTGGTTGGAAAACACAAGCCTTTTAGGTCTTTGAAGGGTGATCATCCCACCTATAAAATTAGACCACCTTCTATAATCTGTAGGACATCAAACTGCCAATTAGAAACACTGGTGACGCGGCTTTGAGGGGTGTAATCAGTGATTGTTATCAGTCGCTCGGATAACCGTCTTTTCCAAACTTCAGGAAGACGATGTCATCTGCTGACAATCAAATTAGGAAAAGCAGAATTTTCATCCCTCAGCCGGTCAGAGACAGACTCCCTAACCAAGATGTTTTGTCAAACTGTTCTTATTTTTCTATTAATTTGTTGTTCGAACAAAGTTGAAGTCATAAACTCAAACTTTTCTAGTTTCTAGAAAAGTTATATAGATTATATTTGATCTTTAGACCTGATTATATTTTTTTATCATAAACTTGGGGTTTATGGTTGGTATGTAAAGACTGTTTGGTAACTGTAGAGTAACAGCAAAGTGAACTCGGGAGGGGTAGTTCATTTAATTTCACAAACGCATTAACAATTTAAAATTCTGCTTGAAATTTAAATGTGGAAGTGTTATTGTCCCTTTAACAAAGTAAAAAAATCAAATTAATTCCTGTTGGTACTGAACAGACAATTTTTGCTTTATGAAGTTGCCATAACCAACAGCATATCTGTAAACTAAAGTCATAAGTGTTTGTGTTGCTTGTGGGCACCAAGGTTGTGTTTTAACCCTTCTTTCAGCATCCTGCACAGTGATGGACATAACAGATATACATTAAAAAATTACCTATTTAACAATCAGTTATGAGTCCTATATTATTAAAAGAGATACATCAAAAATAAGTCTCATGTATGACTTTACCACTAGATGCCACTCTATCCCCCATAAAGCAGCTACACAAATAATTAATATTCTGCAGTTTTAAAATCTCTGTTAAAAGTAATGTTTGTGCACACCCTTGTAGGATGACGCATTCTATAATCACATGTAAATTTGAGATTCCTTTTTTTTTTGGTACACCCACTGACCTGAGATTTTGCTCCTCTACTCCTTTAATTCTGGAGAGCATATTTAAATGAGGATTTAACTACATTTGTTGAACATGAAGTGGTCGGAGTGACAAATGGCCTTTTACGTTTATGCTTATAAAAGAGAGACAGCAAGCTACAAATCAAGTGGCTAAACATTTATCTGCTTTAGAACAAAATGGAATGGGTGGAACAATGAATGTCAACACGCATCTTGTTGATTAAAATGATCCCATTGGCTGAGGAAGATGTGAGACAAGAGATACATAAAGAAGAGGATGAATAAAAAAAAAACTGCAATAACCAAAAAAAAAAGCATGACAGTGACATTATTTTAGAAAATGGGTCGAGTGTAGTAGGAAAAGTGAGAGAAGTGAGGAAAGTGGTATGGAGAGGTCTGAGGATCAAATCTTGTTAACACTGTGGCATGACCTTGGCCAGCAGCTGACTTCAGCGATCATCTCCAGGTCACAGCCATCCAGCCACTCTGTTTAATTGACATGTCATGGTTGCACACCCAGATTCAAGAGCAAACACCAGTTTTAATAAAATGCAGTTTACAATTCACACATTTTTGGGAAAAGAAACTAAACAACTGAACTGAACAACTGATAAACAAGCTCTGCAATATTTTGACTTATTTTAGTTAGGTTTGAAAATAAAGTGACTATTCAAAACCAAGGTTATCTCAGGGTGCTGCACAAAAAAGTACAGTAAAAATATAAAACTGGACAAACTTTTGCTATTTCCAAAATATTTTGCACTGTTATAGCCCATTCCATTTCACAAAGTCCTATTGCCTTAGACCAAAATGTTTGGAAAGAGAGCCAGATTTAGTGACATGAAAACATGTGAAGGCCAACCATTTGGTCAGCTTTCTTTGAACCCTAAAAGTAATATAGCAGGTTTTCCCAATTGCTAAAACACTAAGTGCTATTCTCCAAACCAGTAGAAACATGTTTCTACTTCTCACCCGTTAAAGTCTTTAGTGTCTCATTAGGCTAGGGCAGTCAATGTGGCTTCTACGGTGGTGAGACTGCAAACCTCGGATGTGTGAAAACTGATTAATGACAGATCACAGTTAAAAACATTTAAAATAGCAAGTACCAAGAGTTATTACACATTATTTACCTTTAATGTTTTACATACTTCTGAAGATATTATGACCTTTACCGCTGCTTGCTTCTTGTATAGAGATGAATTCCTGCCCCAGCTCAACAACTGTGATGTAACTTTCTTAATAGCACGATGGAAATTTCAGAATAAAAGTAGTGCAACTTCTGTTGTAGGTCAAACTTTCGTTGGAGGTATTCTTCCGTTTTGTGTTGTGAGTTGTTTTTTTTTTTTCATGTTACGAGTTATATTTTTCGTGTTGAGACAAATTGTAGTGTAATGTGTTGTAAATTTTATGACCCTTCTGGGCCACCGTAACAAGCCATAGTAGTTTGATCACAGAAACAAATATGTTCTTCTCATTTGGCCTTCCAGGCCTTGAAGGTCAAGTTGCCACAGGTTGTTGATACAGATTTCAGAGATCAGAGATCACAGAGCAACGTATCTTTAGAAAATTAATCCTGAAATCTTTGCATTTTGCACCTGTTGCCAGGATGATCTTGATGTTGCTGGTATTTAACATAGCTGGAAATCCAAATAATTTTCATTTGTTTATTTGCCATAATGCTCAGCATTATTGTTTCTTTCATTTAGGCAGGGAGCTTTGACAGTTGGGTTGAATTAGGGCTAGTTCCATTAATTTGTCCATTTTTTTCACTCTGACATTTCTTAGAATAGATTGTTATAATGTATAATATGTGCTGTTATATGTTTGTGATGATAACCACTAAATCCCACTATGCTAATTGATTTGAACATGTCTTGAAACATATTGTGATCTGTGATCAATAGTGATCTTTTGTGTGCTATTAGTCATGTAAAACACTCGTGTTGGTGAATGTTCTTTCTCATTCTCATGGTTACCTTCTTCATTTAGCAAAAGTAATTCTCAGACCTTTTAATTTTATTTTGACCAAATATCAAACATAAGCCCTGTGATGATCTCTACGCGTCCTCTCTAAGCCACTTGGTGCATTGTAAGTGATTAAGCTTTATTTTAGAAAAACTACCAAACAGCTGTCAAATAATGTGATTAACAGTAAACATGTGCCATTAGTTATTGCCAAGATAGCAGGAAATTACATCACAGTAAGCTGTGCCGACCTCCAAAGGTTGCTCAGATTCCCACGTCTGGGCTTGGTCATCATTTACAGCATCATCAGTACAGCTGTAGCGTGTGTAATGTTTCACGGTAAGAATAACAACGCGATGTGTCAGAAGGAGCCAGTGGCAGAACCTGGATGGTTCAGGAAAGAGTTTGTTATTGACGACCTCAGTGTGAGTCAGGCTCTGCGCATGACCCCTGTGTGTCTCAGATCAGAGTCTGCGGTTACGATGTCTGGAAACAGAACTTCTTTGATGGCCAGAGAGATTTACAAGGATGCTTTACTTATCGCACCTACGAGGGCAAGCAGGCAGGGGAGGGGGACAAGGTCTTTCATGGAGTACGGCACAATTTATACCTCGCCGGGGTCCTGAGAAAGCATCTTCCCACTCAAGAGGGGAAGGATCAGAGCGGCAAAGCCATGAATGTTTTTTTTAATTTATTTTTCAAAGGGGGCTGCACGGTGGCGCAGTGGTTAGCGCTCCTGCCTCACAGCAAGAAGGTTCCCGGTTCAAGTCCTGGCTGGGGGACCTTTCTGTGTGGAGTTTGCATGTTCTCCCCGTGCATGCGTGGGTTTTCTCCGGGTACTCCGGCTTCCTCCCACCGTCCAAAAACATGCTTCATAGGTTAATTGGTTACTCTAAATTGTCCCTAGGTGTGAATGTGAGTGTGTATGGGTGTGTGATTGTGGCCCCTGCGACAGACTGGCGATCGGTCCCGGGATGTACCCTGCCTTCGCCCATGAGTAGCCGGGTTAGGCTCCGGCAACCCCGTGACCCCGAAAGGGATTAAGCGGATTGGAAAATGAATGAATTAATTTTTCAAAGGGAAAAAAAATATCCTGCCGCTGTTGTTCAGTTAAAAGTTTATCTGGGAACAAAAGACCAACTTAAAGAAAAAGATGAATTAGGCTTATTTAGGAGTTTACTTTGTTTCTAAATATTTGTATGCACTTTTCTATTACAGTAGAGTTTATATTCTTTGAATAACTCAACATTTTTTACAGTTAACCCCTTGACGCCTACATTTATTTTTGGCAAAGAAAAATGCTTACGTTTTTGCTTTTAAGTAGTTGTTAAATTAAGGTAATTTTGGAGCTGAAGTGGTATGATATTTGTATCGATAGGAGTTAAAGCGGTCATTCAGAAATTGCTCTGATTATTGTCATAATTTCTGTTTTTAGTAAGAAATTGCCCTAAATATAGATTTTTGTTGTCACTCACTTTTGACTGTCTATTTGCACATTTTATTTCAGAACTGGTAGATGTTGATAAATGCGCCTTTGTTTTCTGATGACTGTTGGTGGTATATGTCTAACCCCTGACCCCGCAGTTTCTCCTCTCTGCTACCTAATCTCTAATGTCTTCCCAGCTTCAGGCTAATTCATTACTTCCCCTTCCACTGCCCCGCCAGGGTCACATTAATGACATGCACCACACTGGACCATGTTATGGCCAAGGTTTGTGTTTGATCTTTGACGGATTGCCCTGCTGTCTGATTGTTTCTGAGAAGACAGCATCATGGTCAGGCAAAGGCAAACCCTTTTATATATCACAAATTAAGAACTGTGCACAAAATATTTACACATTTGTTGTGTATTTCTTTGTCACTGCAGCTGAAAAAGTAGGCAATCTGAAAGCACTGACAAAAAAAAAAAGCGAATAAAAGCCTCTGCAGAGCAGAGAGTGTGAGTTATGGTGTCATTGGGAGGACCTTTATCTATTAAGGAGTATTGGGAAGTTTGATGGAGGTCTTGGGAGTCTGAACTTGAATAAAGATGACAGACTGCAGCCATTCAGTTGCAGAAAGTAAAAATTGTTTTGCATAGTAAAAAGCTGCACAAACGATAAAAACTGACCTGCATTTCATTACCATGCAGAGCAGACACGCTGTGAAACATCCTTGTTTTGATAAAGGAGATGATGTTATCTGAGGTAAGATAAAGTGTAATTGTTCGCAGACTTATACTAAGGTCAGTCAGTTATGTCTCATTTATTGGTATTTAAAATGATTTGCAAATGTGGCCCCACATACATAGTTATTAAACACAGTCGTCTCAGACTTCTGCCACTGTCTTTTTATGCACAGACATGACTTAATAAGCAATGAGATCACAACTAATTTGACAATCAATTTTCTGATGATCGTTTTTGTGCGAGTGTGATATGTGTGGTGTTCCACTTCCACATGTATTCAGGTGATTTTTATCACATGAGAAATGTCTGAAGCTGATTCCTGATCAGCACTCAGGCCATAAAGTCAAAGTAATAAAAGCTTTTTCTTCATAAATTCCAAAAACTTAAATCAATGAAAGGTTTGAAAAAGTGTTTGGATTTTCCGTCATACTGTTCTCTATTTTTAGCTAAAAGGAAGAGAGCTACACATGCTTTTAAGTAAAAAAGGAATGCCTTTTTTATGGTGGCCCTGAGATTTAAATCGCAGTAACAAATCACTTGACACAAAACACGTTTAAGATCGCAAAGACAATTGAAAAAGCAAAACAAATAATAAAACAACAAAACAAAAGTGGTTTCTAGAAATTAAAAGGAAATGTTAAAATGAAGCACGGTTAGAAACTGAAAAAGGAAGTAAAAGGAAGTGGAACATCAGAAATCAGATGATGAAGTTTGATTTTTTGATGTTTAAGTTATCACAAATGCGTCTTCAATTTCTGCATACTAATAACAAGACTAATAAGTTTTGATGATTAGTACGAAGCATATCCAGTGTCATTCATTCATTCATTCATTCATTTTCCAATCCGCTTTATCCCTTTCGGGGTCACGGGGTTGCCAGAGCCTAACCCGGCTACTCATGGGCGAAGGCAGGGTACACCCCTGGACTGGTCGCCAGTCTGTCGCAGGGGCATATCCAGTGTCAGTTCATGCTAAATAAATTATAGTTGAAATGATGGACAAACAGTAAGGGCTACACGGTGGTGCAGTAGTTAGCGCCTTCGCCTCACAGTGAGAAAGCCCAGCTGGGACCGTTCTGTGTGGAGTGTTCTCTCCGCGCATGCTTGGGTTTTCTCCGGGCACTCAGTCTTCCTCCCACCCTCCAAATACATGCGTCACAGGTTAATTGATATCTCTAAATTGTCCCTAGGTGTGACTGTGAGTGTCTATGGCTGGCGATATGTCCAGGGTGTACCCTGCCTTCACCCAACAGTAGCCAGGTTAGGCTCTGGAAACCCCATGACCCCGAAAAGGATACAACGGGTCAAGAAAATGGATGATGGACAAACTTCATCATCCAATCAGTAATAGTCCATAGTACTTACCTTGTCCGGTTCCTCCTTTTGTTTAATTTCGTTATCATTTCACTTTTATTTTTGTAAATTACTTTTGTTTTTCAAAATGATTTTTTTGTCTTTTTTTTTTTTTTTTTACAGAAGCCAGAGCCTAGGTTTTAGTTTGTTTTGTTATTTACCTTTTTATTTTGATTTCTGGAAATGACTTTTGTTTTCCAAAAATGTTTCTTTCGTTTCATTTTTTTGTAATTGTGTTTTTGGTTCCTGAAATTTTGCTTTGAACGTAATGTTTCTCATAATTTGCTTCTTAAATGTTGTTGTGATCTTAAAAAATGATTTTGTGTTAAGTTAATTGTTTGTGTGATTTGCATTTTAGGGCAACTTTTTAAATGAAGCTGATGGAAAACATGGAGCTTCATGGAGGAAAAATGACAGAACATTACATTGATGTAATGTAAGAAAAGCAAACGATATAGGTGCTTTTCTAGACTAAAAAACCTGTAAATCATCTTAAGAAACCAGACATCATAAACACGTTTGCCAGAAGAGTCAGTAAAAAAAAATGAAATTCACAAAAGTTTAACATAAAAACAGATATTCAGTATTTTAGGCTCTTTAATTTATGTTTCAGGCCGACGGAAAGTCATAAAATCCCACGTATTGTAATTGTCTCAAAGTCAAAAAGACTTGCAGTCAAAATTATTGGTATAATGCAATAAGCCTAGGTTAATGAAAACTGTTGGCATTATGTGATATAAAGTTTCACAATTTCTATAAATTTCTCCCGTGTTACGGTACATTGGCTGCCTTATGTGCCCCCTTTTGGGAAATCGCATCTTCCCTCACATCCAATTGATGTAGCTGTTGCTTACTCCATTCACACACAATTTTTCATGTGGTATTTCTTTCAGGCTGCTGCCAGAAGCCCTTGCTGTCCCTTCCATAACTCTTAAGCCCATGAAAGATTTTTAATTAAAATGAAGACAGCTGGCTGAACTGTGGAGATGTCACAAATAGTTTTTGCTCTCCGAGAAGCCCATCAACGTCTCCAGACATCAGATTGCGGGCAATTCCAGCTTTTTTGAAGAACTTGTTAATCACATTTTTGTCTTAACTCAATTATTAACAGCTGCAGATTGATGCATCCAAAGGTGGGCAGATAGTGAGAAACAGAGAATTCAATCGCTTTTCATCAACTTGCAGGTTGTCATGTGTCCTGTTTCTGTATTATATATTGATATGCTGGCGACCCCGTACATTTACTGTATTGGATTTTTTTATTACTCACCTTTGAGCTTGAGCTAAAGAATAACCACTGACCCCTCAAAATGAACAGTGGGGACAGGGGTGTGTATTTATACATATATGTGCATCAAAGCAGCCTTGCTTGATGTGGCTAGGGTGGGAAAGTGCGATGGGGGGGTTCGGTTTGCACCTAGGGTTGAATGTGAAGCTGAAGAGTTGGAAGGTCATGTTCATAAATTGCTACCAGTGTGCTAGGGCTTAATTGAAAAGGCTGGAAAAGGAAGGGACTCCTGATCTGTGGCCCCAGACCACTCCCTAAAGGCCTCCACGCCATCAATCATTCGACTGTTTGTCGGTCTTTCATGGAGGAGAAAGAATTCAAATATTCTTTTATGTATCTACATTTTTGTGGGGAGTTATATAAAAGTTCAATGTGTGTTTTAGAAAAACTTTTACTTCTGCTACATGGCTATAAGAAAGTCTTTCTGTGTGTTGTTTCGTTCAAAACATTCACTGTATTTAAACCCATGGCTTTGAATGCCAGTTGTCCCTGTTACTTTTCTCTCCTTTATATCATTTTGATGTACTCAAAGGTGCTTTTAGTTTAAGTTAATCTTGTCTTCTGTTTTATGCCTTTTAGGTTGACCTCAAGCAACATTTCTGAGTTCTGCCTCTTGTCAGTTTGCACAACCTCTACTGCCCCCACAAGCAGCAGCTGTACTTGTTGGTATTTCTCATTCAACTGAAAAGGGAGGCCAGTATATATGGATTTTTTTCCCACCCATAATTCAGAGTAATATGCAATTCTCAATTGAAAATTCAGGGTTTTGCGTGCCTTGTATGTATTGAAAAAGAATGTAGAATGAGCCAATGGGCAAGCTAGCAATTTACCAAGGTTGGTCATGACATCCCCATCGCCTACCCGTTACTGATTGGAGAGAGGGAAATTTGCAAATACAATATTATCTAGTTTAAAAATCAGAAGAAAGAAAACTCATAATTATTCTTCAACAATTAAACTCTAAAAAAATCAGAGCTATCAAATGCAGTTTTTCACGTTGGATATCAAATAATCACAATTTGTTGTCTACAGGCAAAAATAAATGTATTTCTCATTTTTTCATCTAAAATGACTTTTGACTGATTTTACCAGTCCAACACTGTCCAGTTAACTTATGTTTTCTTCTCCTGCTTGTTGCATTCATACTTTTTTTTTTTTGGTCACAGACTAGAGCCACAGTTTATCCTCAGATGGATGATTGGTGCTGAGTGAAGATTTTGTTTGTTGCAATCTGATTTCTACTATTTCTTCATAACAATAAGCCTCACATACTGTATGAGATTGTTTTGCATTAAACTGCACCTATTTTGTTATACAAATGCCAGCAAGTAAAGCTCAATTTTGATTCATTCACTGATGGTATTTACAATAAGTTGATTTTGATTGCTTATATATACTGACAGGACAGTTTAACCAACTTTGAACAATTTTTCTTTTCTTTTCTTTATGAATTATTTTAGAAAACTAGCCAAATTGGGCTTCACGGTGGAGCAGTGGTTAGCACTCTTGCGTTACAGCAAGAAGGGTCCTGTTCAAGTCCTGGCTGGGACCCTTCTGTGTGGTATTTGCATGTTCTCCCCATGCCAATGTGGGTTTTCTCTGGGGACTCCGGCTTCCTCCCACCATCCAAAGACATGCTTCATAGGTTAATTGGTGACTTTAACTGTCACTAGGTATAGGCGTCTGATTGTGGCTCTGCAACAGACTGACAAACTGTTCCTTCACCCAACAGTGGCCAGGTTAGGCTCCAGCAGCCCTGTGGCCCTGTAAGGGATGAAATGGGTTTAGAAAATAGATGTATAGACTTAGCCAAATAAAAAAAAAATGTGTTTGTCCAACAAAAGATATAAACCTGTGATCTTCCCAAAAAAGAAATGTTAAAACATGATGAGACTTGATTCATAAATATTGGGCAATGAGAAAAAACACCTATTTTAAAATAAAACTTGTTTTATATTTTTAGTTTGAAAGGATAGTTTTTAAGGAACGCTACAAGAAAAGGTGTCTTTTGATCATTTCCATTTTTTTTTACATTTTTCATGTTAGCGTACGCTGATGGAGAATCTGTGTTCATTTGTTATGACTTAAAGTTCTAACTTTTTGATCCCTGCGTACATACAGTATCTGTCTGAACCCACCTTCCCACCTTACTGTGGTCTCACTGATAATCATCTGCCTCCATCAATCTTTCAGCTGCTGCTTGAGATAACCCCACTCCTGTGTTGACAAAGCAACGGCTCATTTATAAAGCCGATGTCCCACCTTCTCAGCCCCTATGGACACTGAAATCTCTCCACCAAACAAAGCAATCATAAGCATGAATAGAGGTCTGCTGTGAAACTCTATCTAACGTGTCTTTACATTCTACACAGGTGACACATAGTCGCAGTCTTTTGAAGAGGAGCGCTGAGCCGAGTGGGCACTCGGCAAGAAAAAAGGGAATCTGTCATTTCACACTGGAAGGAAATTCAGCCTGGGCAACCATTGTCCTGAATAATAGGTAAGAGATGGTTAAACATATCATTTTGACACGCTGGGCGTTATGACACAGACAGTTTTACTGCTGTTAGGGGTGGAAGGAAGGAAGGAAACTCTGTCTTAGGTTACACGCAGATCACAAAGAGATAAAGGTTGTCTATTTCCATTATTTATCAGATTTTTGTCTCTTTGCTGTCTTATTTCTTGGCTTTCAAGGAAACAGATGAATAAGGAAAAGCAAATATTTCCCTTTCAAGAATATGTATGTATTTACGCACCACAATATTCATTTAATTCTCAGCTTTTTTTTTTTTTTATTACCTTCGGTATGGTGAGGTGAATAAAAAAAAAGTTAGTGTGTGTTTTACTCCCCAAACCTGAAGACACCTGCCTGGTAATGCTTGATTTGAGATCTAAGCTTGAGCCAAAGACAGGGAAGCAAAAACAAAGATATGGATCTTTGTTAGCTCTTCCTCAAAGGCAGCTGCAACACAGAATGTGACACAGCAGCAGATACCAAAACATAGATAACCTCCACCGTAATAGTCAATAGGTCATTGATTTAATAACAATCCTGACACTGAAGTCAATACAAACACTGTAATGTCTTATTTGAAGTTAAAAACCCTCTCTGATAGAAATCATGTTTTTGGTATTTTTAACATCTTCTTACAGTATTTTTTTTCTCATGATAGTGGATACCGGTATATATAAAATTATGCTCTAAACTGGGTTTAATTTTTTTTTAAAATAAAAATAAAAGATGCAGTGCTGCAATCGGCGGGCCACAAGCTCCCTGCCTCGCTCCGTTCTGATGCATCCACTTGCAGACAAATAGAGCCATGCGCATCTTAGTTTTCCTCATCCGTCCTTATATCTGGCTCAAAACTGTATGGCTGGATAGCTCCAATTTTGCTTGTTATTTTTGTTGCATCAGTAATGGTAAGGTGGGGGTATGAAGAGCTGCAAGTCAGTGGGAGAGTGTAAAGGGATGATGGGTAATGAGGACAGGCTAACTCCACGCCAACTGTCTTCTCAATAGCTCAGAGGCAAATTTCTAATGAATGACTGTTGTTCTGCAGGATCCATGTCCCCGAAATTAACACAGGTTTCTTGATTTTGGTTAAAAACAGCATAATTAGCATAATTAAAAGACCACTGGCAACAACTTTACATTAGATCAAAGGATGATCGAAGTGGGATTTTAAAGAAAAACATGTTTAAAGTCTTTCTTATTCCTAGTGAATGCTAACAATTAAAAGGGTATCCAGATTTTTTATATTTTTGGTTATAATTATTGCTGCCAATCCATTGAAAAAAAAAAATTATTTCAGTCACACTTTTGGATTGTGATTAATCACAATTAATCACAATGTTTTATGAGTTAAATTTCATACAACAATATACAGCTTTTGAACAAAAACAGGCCAGATAGAAAATGTCTCCTTCATTTTTATTGTCTGAAATGTTTAAATGTATAAAGTGTTAACTCAGAAGTTTAATTTGTGTGCACAAAACACATCAACAGTAAGATAAGCAGAACTGTAAGATTTCTATGTCTGCAGTATTACTCCAAGAAAACAAAGATGCTGATCTACAGTAATAAGAAACAAACATTGTATTTCTGCACTTTAAATGGTCCGGGTGAATACTCTATTCTGATTGGCTGCTGGGTGTTCCAGAAGAAGTTCCAGTCACAATGATCTTTTTGTGCAGGCTTCTTCAAAACAAACTTTTCCTTCATGATCTGGACAAAAACAATTGATAAGAGGTTAACTTTGTCTCCGAACTGATGCTTTATTTAACCTGTCATGACCATCAGCTTATATATATCGCTTTCCTTTGTCGCTGCAGTTTGTGGTCTGGCGGCTCAGCATTGAATTGTTACCATGACAGCAGACCGCATTACACATCAAATAGTCCGCCTTTTGTGAAAAAGCGATCTAAACCTTAAAAATAACAAGAATACAGTACTAAAAATTGATTGAATATTTCTTTCTTTTGTAAGGGACCATGGCATAAGCGTGATAGTTGAAGTGTGCTTTTTTAGAAACTGACACATTCCACTGAAGCCCGAAGCGGAGGAAGACGGTAGCTTCGCAAGTGGGATTAATTTAAGTTAATATATATTAACATTTTAATTTTTTTAAATGAATTGCATGCGTCAACTTTGACAGTCCCAGTAATGTCAGTATTGAAGGGGATATTTTTTATTAGTTGTATGCTAATTCTTTAAACATTTTGTCATTAACTAAAACAGCAAAAGTCTTCATAAAGTTTTCATAAAAATCTGTTTCATATAGCCTGAAAGTAAATTAGTCATCCGAGATAATAACGCCTCCGTATGTTCAAAGGCTTTCACACATTTCAGCCGTATCATCTCTCTCTTTCTTGTCACTGAGTAAGCCATCTGTTTTAAGACAATACATGCTGCGAGGAGAGCAGCTTTGGCTAATTTTATGATTCTTAGGTGTGAGGGCCACCCCTTCCCCCCCGACCCTCTCCGTGTGCGTCTTCACCCACTGTGTCCACCTGAAGTCCCAGGACAGCAGTTATGGAGGACGAATGCTCAGCTCTGCTCTGATGGCCACCTCTTCGTTAAGGTGCTACAGAAACAATCCCATTAAGTGGTGGATCGCCTTTCACACAGATTACTGAGCATCTGGCACTCCTGTTGGAGGGGGGTTTGTCAGGCTGCCTCTGCTGGCACACATTTGCAGAATCACAGGAGTGTACAATCCAGTAGTGCTTAAATACTGGAGAATGAGCTGTGAGATAATGGTGCATAAACATCTGTATCATTCTGTGGCACACTTTTTGCTGTTATGCTGTGCTCACACCAGGCATGTGATGTGTGTTCAAGAATGTGATAAATGGGCATTCTTGAACACGTTTTTAGCGTTCACACTGGACTGTCACAACCCAATTCTAGCACATGTACTGTACTTGGAAGACACTTGGTTCAAAATGTCAAAGCTGTGCAAATCTCGTTCCAGGCTTTTTCTTTCATAACTCAATTTTGATATATGAAAGACTTGGTGTCATAGAATTCCGGCCGGGCACAAACTGCAATTAATATTTTCCTTTCCATGATCAATTTTCAAACGGTTGGCACATCCGTGTATTACAAAGGACGTGAACCATACGTCACTACCAAATTTGATTCCCTGAAAGGTCAAAATTCAACGCACAGTCAATTGTGCACGTTTTGTTTGTTGAGCCAGAGAACTGACCTAAAAGCTTGTGTGAATGCAAGCGTGTTGAACAGGGAAGCCTGAAACACTCATGTGTGTGTTTACATAAACTTTTCATTGGTAGTAGTTGCTTGATAGCAGGCTGCAGAGGCCGGTATGAACATAGCATCAGACCAATTTGGATAGCTCCTTATTTAATTTAAGCAAACGATCCAAACTCCTCGTTTATGCTTCATTTAAGAACTCCGACACCATCAGACTTGACAGCCTTACACTCAAACCAGCTTTTTTGTCTCCATGTCACATCCCAGTCTGGACTCTGACGTCGGTCACCTGTTTGTTCTCCCTGCTTCCTTTCTACAAGCCTGTATCTTTCACCACGCTGCTGACTCTCCATACAGCTCGGCTCGTCAGGACGGTGTTGTGTTCTGGTCTCTCCAGGGCTCCGGGGCCAAAGTGATGCCGCCTCACGTTAACCCCGGGTGAAAGGTGAGAACTCTGAGAAAGAGCGTTCAGGTCTGCTAGAGAAGACCTGCATGCTCTGTTCTGCATGCTTGAGTTTGGGAGAGGGGTGGCATGAGGGTGGAGAGGGAAGAAGAAAGGTGAGTACAAAAATGAAACAAAGGCAGGGATAAATAATAGACATCCGACTACAGACAGAGGGACAATATAAATGCTGAACAAAAGCAGCTACATAAAACCAAAACACATTTCAAGTTCGGAGAATTTCTCAATCAAAAGATTTGCAACTTTCATACAATAATGATGGATAAATGTAGGTGAGGATTCTGGTCAAAATTAAAAGCAGACCTCTCAAATTCATTTGCAAGCAGATCATCTCAAATCTGGGATCTTCTGCAGCATTTTTGTTTCCCTTAAAAATATATATATATATATATATATAATATACACCGATATGTGTCCCCTTAACTAGTCTGTATTTGTAAAGCATGGATACCTAAAAGATAATATTGTGGTGCAGCCCATGTTTGTTGACCATTTTTCATTATTATAAATGGGCTGTAATGATAAGGTGAAAGGGACTCCAACAAGTGAACTTTTCTTGAAACTGTGTGATGTTCTCAGATGGTTTGGTCCAAACGAAGATGACATTTTATTCAGAATTCCGTCTGTTAGACTATTGGAGTGTGAAAAAGATCCCAAAATATCTAAAACTGACCCCAAAGCCTCACTTCTAACAGATCCTAAAGTCGTTCATTTGCGAGGCACCGTTTGCTCATGATTTTCAAACAATGTGGACATGTCAGTAGACCTGTTTGTTGTTCTTTGGAAATGCTGTTTCATCGCTATCTAAATGGAGAGTTAATGTTAAGTCCCTCCTAGTTTTAGTTTTTATTCATAATTTTCTTTGTTTTCTTTATTGGAAACATACAGACACTTCATACATAATAAGTCTGGAGTAATACAGCAAGAGTGGCTGATCCAAGAAGTGGCACAACATAACTTACAGTAAATTACTTTACACTGCCATTGTAAATTCAAGTGGCGGTGAGACAGGTCAAGTTTCCCTGATATATCACGCAGTAGGCGCACCGTTAGCTTGTTATTTGACACTTGTCCTTTCTGTCTGTCATGCAATAATGGAGGATAGAGCAGCTTTTTTAGGTGGGGGTTGAATAAAGACCAAAGGATACCAACAAATAGAGAATAAAAATAAAAAGTTGCCACCATGTTTCATGTCTGTCTTCACAACAAAACAGATGCGCTTTAATTTATGGCCACTTTCTGTGATTGGAGGAGAAAGCTTGGAATCGATCTGGGACCTCTCTCTTTCACCTGTTAAGAGCTTTCCTTATAATTGGCTGCTGCTGCAGTGGCCACTGCCAAAACTGCAGCCGCCGTTGTTACACAATAGTATGTTAAAGTATGTGTAAACTGTGCCTATTTTTCTTCTGCTATGACTATTGATTTTTAAATGAAGTATCAAAGAAAATCAATAATAATCAACAAATAGAAAGCAAGACGGTGACGTGTCAGATCCTGGGGCAGAGCTTAATCAATTTAGATGCCTGTCACAACATGGGGACAAAAGAGGAAAATAAAAAAAGATTGGAACCTGGTTTGAATAGAAAATGAAGATGAAGCAATTGTCTCTGGAGAAGAGTGAAAATGAGGAAGAGGAGTGCAGCTTAGTCAAGTCGGTCCTGTTTATATCCTGGAAATTGTTGTTTTTCCCAGGACTGTGACAGAAGAGTCTCCCACCGTTTTAAGGGATTTTTTTGTAAAAACTTGTATTACTTCAGGAGAAAGATTGAGTTTCACTAAAGCAAAAATCTTAGTGAATCTCTAAGTGAACCGTATAGCCAGTCGTCTACCTGTCACTTCCTTTCCACACCTAGTCATCAGTCAGTGTCACACATCTTCTTCATTTCTACATACCTGAATACTGGACAAGTTGGTCCCACAGTGTTGCAACCAGACCATAAATAAGTCATTCATAAAATTGTAATAAAGGAAGACACCTTGACCATGAGCTTAACAATGGACCACTATCTTTTTCAGAAGTTTCCTCCAGCTTCTTTTTACTGACATGAACAACTTTTTTTCAACTTTTTGTCATCACTTGCAAGTTTGAGGCGTGCTGTCGCATGCAGGTTACAAATGGAGCTTCGCTTGCAAAACCGCTTCATGATTCATGCTCAGTTACTTGAACCTGCTAAACTGAAAGAGATCAGGACAATTGGGTCTCTTGATTTCTTTTATTTTTTGACCATTTAGTTGGCACGACTACTTCAGTAAAACTGTTTTATGAATATTTTTCTTATGCCCAGTTCTGTGGAAATGGAAAGTATCTTTTTTGCCATCTGCACCTGCAGCTCCTGCATAGAAACGGCTTACATGGATCACGGGCAAAAATAAGCCGTTGGGTTTGCGTAATCAGACACCTTTTTTTATCTCAGATCAATGCTATGAAAATCTTTCTGTAAGGGTATGTGTAATATGGGCAAAGAAACATTCTCAGTAGATAAGATCAAATTACAAAACAACCCCCATCTGGTAGTGACAAACATCGCACTAATCCTGAAGTCACTTCCTTCAAAGTCGATGGTTTGATACCAAAGCACCTCCTGACTGACTTTAAGTTGGTGAGAAGACCTTATTGCAGTTTTTACTCACAAATGGGGCAAATGTGATAAGTCAAGACTTAAAGTGATTTAGAAATGGACAAAATATTTTTCTTTTCACTGGTGAGATTTCTTCTCTACTAATTTCCTGGTTTTGGCTTGTTTTTTTATTTGAAAAACCCACTGCAATCAAAACACGGGTGTTTTTAAACTGTTCTTTTGGCATTTTTCTCATGATGGAGGACATTTCTAAAGAAAATCATGCTTCAAATTGCATTTCTGAGTACCTTCCTAACTTAAATCGTTGTGAATCAGAAGCAGCAAAAAAAATGCCATTGTAAAAAGCTTGTAACAAAGCACAAATCACTGTTCCACAAGCTCCCTGCTGCGCTCCATTCCGATGCATCCATTTATAGACAAACAGATCCACGCATGTCTTCATGTTCACTAATGTTAAGTGTTCTTGGGGGCTGTAAGCCAATAGGAGAAAGTGACACAGATTTTTAAATTTAGGCTAAAACCACATAATCATAATTGAAAGACCATTGAGAACGGTTTCATAATATCTCAAATGTGATTGGTCTTCTGTCTTCTCATGAAATCAAATTCAAATAAAAAGATTTGATGTTAAATGACTAAGAGGCATTTATCTAATAAAACAAAACAAAATAATAAAAAAAACCCTATAACAGCAGATTGCTGCTCAGTTTTAAAATTTGGTTAACAGTGCAAGGTATCAGCTCAATGTTTCCTTGAGAGTGGAATCATTCTGGTCACTCCTGTTGAAGAGAAATGATCTAAAAGCCTTCAAAAAGCTGCAGATTTTTCTGCTGGAGGTTCTGGTGCAGGAGTCACTTTGGTCAGTCGCCTCTTCAGCCTGTCTTCTCCACAGGTGTCAGTCAAACAATCTGGATTTTTTTCACCGCGACTCAGTCTGTATATAAAAAGAGAAAAAAGGGCTTTGCTCTGCCTATCAGTGCAATGTCTAAGTGTGGTTAGGTTTGTGCTTTTGAAGGTTTGAGCTGCACTGTCCACCCCCACCTTTAAACCCACCAGCTACCATGCCACCAGAACAGACTGCTGTGCCAGGCTTCCCTCCAGGCCACAGTGCTGCAAAAGTGACAACATAAGGTCCATTCTGTTCCCTGTCACTCACAGCCCCAGGCCCACTGTTAAATGGAAAAGGCTTTTAGAGGCAGTAAATGGAGGGAGGGAGCGAGGTGGGTCACAGTGGACATTTCAATGACTGTGAGTGTCTGTTAGTGTACATTCACATGTTTTTAGTGCCTCTGTGTGTGCATTTGCCTTGCACAGATGTGGTGAATGTTTATTTTATGTGTGTATCTGTCGCTTTAAAGAGCACGCACAGCAGGGAGTTTGAGGAACCAGGTAGAAGTGTGGTTGAGGGTGGATTATTCTTTAAATTGAGCATTTTGTGCACCTCCATATAAAGCACAACACTGTAATCACGTAATGTCATCTGCTTTCTTTAAAATAAGAGGATTAATTAAAAGGAACCTCCCCAGTATTTATGCCGAAAATGTTTACTTTTCCCCAAAACATTACTTTTTATGTATAAAAAGCTGTTTCTAAAATACTTATTTTTAATCCAAGCACTGTCCTAATAAGTCTCAACAAGGAGGTGAAACCAAGGACGGTTTTGATTTATTAAATATCAGCTCTAATATTTATAACCACAACCTATTTAACTGGATCTGGATCTGGTATATTTATTTTCCAGGCAACCAATCCTCAGTTAACCTTGAGGAGTGGAAAGCTGTTGGTCAGAATACTGAATCATGTACTCCTAATTGGTTGATCAGCCCACAAAGTTTGTAAAGCCAAATGACCCCAAAATGGGAAGAAACTATGACCAAAAATGTTATGTTTTAAATAGAAATGCAAAAACACCTTCAAGTGTCTTAAAAGGAAATGCTTCCAATGCACAAAAAATATGTAAACATAGGTGTCAAATAGGTAAAGTAAAATGACATAAATAAGTAGATAAATAAGGTTGGAATACCAGACACACCACACAAAAAGCATGATAAACTTCAGCTTTGAGTGTTGTGCAGACAAAAGAAGGAAAACTGTAACCCCTTCATTATTTCCAGCTGTGAAATAAAAAAGGCACTTATGTTTTTACTTTTAAATAGATGCTAAATTAAGGTAAGTTTAGAGCAGAAACTGTTTAATGGAAATTTGCATCAATAGGCATGAAGGAGTTAAAAATGGGTTAACATTTTTTGATTCTGACAGTCAAAATAAGTGTGTTTAACACACGCACATATTTTGCTTTGTTTTAAGCATTTCCTTTGCTTCAAGTTCAAGTGTTGCTGCTGCGCATTCTCTGATGAAACTAAATGACAAACTAATTTGAAGAATGATGAGGGATTTCCTTTGATGGATTTTTATGTTGGTTGATTGCAGTTCAGCTTCCATCTACTGACACGAATAAAGCAGCAAACCAGAGACAAAGCCTGAGTGTAATAAGTTGTTGTGATGTTTCCAGATCACAGAAGGTCTTTTACTTGTGCAAAAGTCGCAGCATTATACCTAAAGATTTTTTTTGGAAGAGCTTAATATTAGCAGTGTTAGGAAAACATTTTATTTACAACTTAGACTGCTAATCAAACTATGCCAGTGTCTCTGAAGGATTTGTGTTTTTTTTTTACTTTTTCTGTAGTAAAATTATTTTTTTTATTCTTTCAATTTAATCCGATTTGGTTGCAAAAATAAAAAGTTCTGCAGTACTCCAGTTCTGCTTTTAAAAATGCAACAAAATTTCAACTTAATTAGTAAAATGAAATGAAACAAATAAATTAGTAAGAACAATATTTACCGGTAATTGTCCCACAAACCACCACAACGTTTCTTAACTCAACCAGACAGGAGTGATGGATTGACTGATGTGTTGTTGGGGGTGACTGTGATGATAGTCAGCTGACGGCTCTCACCTGTCACCACCGAGGCGGAGTGAGAGGACGGCTGGCGCTGGCCCAGTCTAAACAGGAGTCAGCTCTCACTGTCTGAACAAGCTCGTTACAAGAATTTATGGAGAAACAGAGATTTAGATTTGACCGCTCATTCTTTCTGCTGCATTCATTGCTGCTGTTTCCAAGGCACGCCGTGTTTTTGTCTTTCTGAAGTTTAAAACAGTTTACACTCCAGTCTGTCAGCATTTTTACAGTATAGTGAAGCATTTGTTTTGTGGTTTTCTGTTATTAGAAGTAGAAAGCACACCTTAATTTACTCTCCTCAAATTGCATTGGTATGTTGGAATTAGAGTGAACAGCCTAATAGATGACTGTGTGAAACCAGTCTGATGTTTCCAACCCGCTCGCAGACACATTATCTTCCTCCTGGGCCGTGGGCTGATCTGCATTGTGAAAGTCCCACACTTCTCGCTCCTGCTCGTGTGTGTGTGTGTGTGTGTGTGTGTGTGTGTGTGTGTGTGTGTGTG